>JAECWM010000202.1:1195000-1795000 GCA_018150695.1 Drosophila oshimai | reverse complement strand
TTCATCGCTTGACTTTTTATGGCCCACCGATGGTCACTGATCGGCGACCGATCTCGTCCATTGCACCTGGTCATTAGGGCAGATGTGGGGACCCTCTTCTCGGATCTGTAACGGTTTCTCTTAGCGGTCATGGTCGGAAGACAGTTGTTGACTTCGAAACCGAGTCTGGGCAACCCAGAAAATCAAATGGGCTGTTCCTAAAATTAACTTGTCAACATCGATTTGCAAATGAACACGAGCGTACAATTCTAAACAGATGCGTTTTAACCTGGTTGGTGGCTTTTGGACGCGAATTAGACGCTCGATTGAGCTGCTTTCAAGGGGCGGATCCTGACATCTGTAGGTCATTTCGAATGGAAGTAGGTAAAAAGGGCTTGGCTTTGTTTTCTAAACCAATTTTCGATGGGCTTTTCTATTGTCATCGCACATAATTTTATAGTATTACAAATGTAATGCTTATCCATGATGCAAAACAATAAGACTGAGTTTTTCTTACCATTTAAATCATAAAGTTTTAGGATAACTTAGCCAGCCATTCACCGCAATTCATAGAAGTGTTTACCAAAATTAGATTGTTTTTAACATTGAGTTTTATTTGTTTATTGTTTATTAGCTAAGAGGTCATTCATTGCATTTCCTTTGCTTTATAATTGTTTTGAACAAATTCGTACTAAGATTAAAAGGTTTTCGCATTAATAGTTACATCGAGTGCCAAAGTTTACGTTCAGTGATTGGTTGTTGCTCTAGACTTTAAACTAGTTAACAAAGTTTACAAAAAAACAGTTCTACACTTGCCTAAATATATGCACCCGCCAAAAACAATTTTATACTTTTCAATAGGGCCTAATTTTCTTTAAATTTCGGTTTGGGTGTTGTAAAAACATTGCCGAGTTCCCAGGGGTTCTGAGGTTTGCCCCTGCTTCTCAGATACAATAGTACTATAGATTCGAAGCTGCTCTTCCCTGATCCTCGTTAGAAACATCCTCAGTGCTCCTGTGTAATTTGTGTAAACGCGTCCTAGCAAAAAATATACATATTTCATCGCCAACCAACCCAATCCTGCCTCCACTTCGCATCTCTCTGACTACGTGGCGCTGGGCAGGCGGTGGCGCCAGTACAATCAGGATCCGGTGGCCGTCGTGGGCGTGGCAGCTGCGACTCCGCGTCCAAATCGTGGCAGGTACAGCCCGAATTTGGACTCCACACCCGCCAGAAGAGGAACTGCAGCCCGGTAGCCACCGATGTGGTCTAGGTTCTCCTTAACCACCGACGCTGCCGCCTTCTCCAGGGGAGTGGTGATCTTGTGCGCCTCCGATCCCTTGGGCTGGGTGCCTCCAAAGTCAACGTAGAAGAGGCGTTGCAGCAGCTCGTAGGTCACCAGTGTCACACCGAACTGCGGCGAGGAGCGGAATACTCGAGCTATGGGATAGGATATATTCTTTAATACATCGAAAAATAAGTGTAGACTAATTTGAAACTATTAAATTGAAACAAAAAGATTTTTTTGAGTGTACAAAAAGACCAGAAGTTCATCCTGCTTACCTGCTGTGCCCTTCCAGAAGGCGCGAGGACCCTCCTCGGCCATGATCTTTTTGGTTGCGTCCCACACGCCAGTGTAAGTCGTCTGACCGGAGCGGGCCACCACCTGGAGGCGGGTCTTGATGACGTCGGCGGGTGTGACGAGCGAGGCGGCCGGAACACCAGCGATGGCACCGGCAGCCAGCAGGGTTAGCGGGTGGTTGTAGCCGTCCTTGTCGGCCATCCAGGCCTTGGTGTGGGCGTAGGTCGGAAAGTAGATGGCCGAGAAGGGCACGTCGCGCAGCAGACAGGCCCTGGCTCCCTTGTAGAGGCCAAAAAGTCCCAGCTCCCGCACCACCGACCAGGCTCGGATCTTGTTCCCGCTCGCAATCTCGCCTGCCACCTGTAGACGGATCTTGACTATTTCCAGCGGATTGGTGAACACCACCTGCGAGGCACCTGCACAACCTCCGGCCAGCACCTCCGCCCAGGTGGGAATGTTGCCCTTCTTGTCCGTGAGTTTGTCCCTCACCAGGTCGTTCATCGTCAGCTTGATGGCCTTTTCTGGTGCCACGCCCATCAGCTGGGGCAGCAGACCTCTGTACAGACCGAGTGCACCTTCGTGACGGACAACCTAGGAGAAAGATTACGATATTACTTATAGATACTTGGTGATGGGTACAACTTACCTTCTTGAAACAATCCCACGAGTTGCGGTAGGCAACTTCACCGATGTAGGAGCCCGCTCGCTGGTTCTGCATTCGAGTCTTGACTAGATCGATGGGGTAGACGACAGTGGCACCGACAGCTATTGAAAAAATTATATACAATATGGTGAACCCATTTACTCAGACTTTTTTAATTTTAACATACCGCCTGCAAAGGAGCCGAGAGTGAAGCGGTAGGAGCTCTCCAGCAGCATGATGAAGGCAGATCGGTCGGCAGGACTCTCCACCGCTTTGATCTCGGCCAGACGATGTGTAATATGCTTGGTGTAGTGTTCGGGGGCGATGTTGCTCAGGTCACTGTAGTCAATACGGCTGCAGAATCGGAAAATAAAGTCAAGATTAGTTGATAATTCCGTATAATATTTAAGGAAGGGGAACTAAGAGACACCAACTGGGTTAGGCTTAGGTCGGGAATTCTTGGATTGGAATCATAAACGAACAAAAAAGCAGAACTCAGGCCAAGGAAGAACTTGATCACTTGCCTATTCGGAGCAATCTTTCTCCTGCGCTTCCACCAGCTGACAGTGGAGAGCATTGATTGAGAATTGCGCAGAGATAAGGAGAAATAAAGAGAAACACAGAGAGAAAAGATACAAACAAGCAAAGGTTAGCACAAGACATTTCACACTAATTTTGGGGATTCCCATGGGACATTCATTCACCTTAATGGACATATATAAGAGTAAGAAACAATTGGACGGACCTTATTTTTATTGCCAGCTAACCTTTTTACCTGTCTAAACGTCTTTAAATGTAGTATAATTACAAGTATTATTAGCTTCCACGATTTGTTTTTTTATTTACAAGCTGTCGAAATTCTATTCAGTAGCACACCCATAAATATCACATTAAATACAACCGTATTATACAAGCTTTACTACGAGAAAAAATACAATATGCATTAGGTTGAATAGCTGAATTTTGTTTTAATTACCTAATAAGGCACTTTACAGGGTATACTGTACTTTAACAACAAAAAATTAGAACCTTGGAAAGATTTGTTGTTAGTTCCTCTACTACATACTTAAAAAAGTAGTCTGTCCTGTTACAAACACCTTAGCAAACACCTAAAAAAACAGGTAAACTGTCTGACATACCTACTAATAAATAAATTTGTTATATTTTAAAATAAAATTTTTTTTACGTGCACGTGTGTATTCATACAAATTATCCATTAGCACACTTTTCTTTCTGTTCACTCATCAGACAAAAAATTATAACATTTTAAAAAGCTATTAAAAACTGAACATGTTACAATTCAATTTATGGTAATTTAAATCCGAAGTTGGCAACACTGAACCCTACATCAGTATACATTGTATACTATACAATGACTCACCCTGCTTGATGGACGGCACCCGCCAGGTGGAACAGGATGTCGACCTCCAGTGGGGTGATCTGGCTCATCGACTGGGCGGCGTGCAGAATCTGGGCCTTGGTGATCATGTCCGTGCGACTGCCCTCGGTGGCGTACAGGTAAACCTGTTTGATCAGTTCCATGTTGTTCAGCAGCGAGGTAAATGCGATGAAATACGGGAAGCTCACTTTGTGACCCTCAGTGACCTAATCAGAATAAAAACGATCCTTAGAAGGCTACACAGAGTGGAGGACCTTTAGATAGCTACCGAAACTAGGTTATCCCTGACGCCGGGGGTCAGTAAATGCCGCTTAACATTAACTATTATGTCCTGGAAGTCCAGGGGGGAAATGTATCCAGTGCCAGCTGGATCCTTGCTGCGGAACGCCTCCATAGCGTGCTCCTCATGGAAGTCGTGCAGCAGCTGGGTGAACTCAGCATAGTTGATAAGGCGTTGCTTTTTCTGTTAGTCGTCGAAAAACAATTTAGATTAAAAGTGTCTATTAAATTGCATAAGATTGCATTGGACTTACATCACCAAAGTAGCGCTTGATAAAGGGGCCGTCTAAGCTAAAAGGTATTTTTGAGTGCAGTTCAGTTTTTTGTACGACATCAGCGAAGTCATCTGGAAAGAAGCAGGAAATGTTATAGCTTGATCCATTTATGCTATTAAATTGTGATTTTCTTACCGTAGGAGACGGTGCCGTTGCCCTTGCGGTCAAACAGCTGGAAGGCGGTCCTGTAGAGGGCATCTGGTGTGCAGAGCAGACCCTCGAAGGCCTGGAACTCCGAGAACGAGATGAGTCCATCCTTGCTCGTGTCCGCAATGCCAGCCAGCAGTCGCACCGATTCCTGTATTGGAATAAAGTATCAGTATTGTTAAGCTTTTAAAACAATGTTAAAACTTTAGTATGAACTTTGGATTAAGGGTAACTCGAAAGTCACAAAGGTTATCTATGAACAAAAGCTAAGATATCAGAAATGAATTATTTTTTTTAAATTTTGGGATACAAATTCGTATTAATTTAATTAAAAATTTTCAATATTTTTTCCAGTGACAGGTTAATCTTTGTTATTTGAACATTAGACCGGTAGTCACTCTTTATAAAGGAGATAAACCTGGGCCGTAAAAGAAACTGCCCCCACAGACTTCGGCACCTGGTTGAATCAGTTCAAATTTGCGGGGGCACCTACGATCAGGTTCAGTGCGGTTCTCAGACCATAAAACTGATAAGCAGACCCATTAAAATAGAATCTGTGACGTTGGCGGGCAGACACGCGGCAGCCAAGTGATTGCCGGGTTATTCAGTTTACTATGTCTGCGAATGGGTCAAGGTCAGCCCATGAATCAGAGTTTGGATCTGATTTATGTTTATACACCCCCCTGTGCTGCCGCTCAGGTGTGAGTTATCTACTGATAAGATATGACGTTATCGGCCAGACTATGCAAAATAACCTTGCAATGACCCGAGTGCAGCGAATGCCCTGGTACTTACGTCATTAAATGCAGATTCCGAAAAGAGTCCCAGGAACTTGCGCACGAAATCCTCGCTGGTCATGTAGTGCTCTCCATTCTTCTGGACGGAGGCGTACTTTATGAACACCTCTCGCAGCTTTTCGGTGCCGGCGCGCTTCAAGAGCGACGGAGTCTGCAAGAAAAAATGCAAAAAAGAGAAAGAATGAGAAACAATTACAGCACTGGTACTCTCACACTCCATGGGTGTATGCAGAAAGTATTTTAAAGGGGTTTATTATCAAACTCCATAAATAGTTATTGTTGTTTTGCTCTCTATTATGAAACTCGAGGCTCTCGAAAACCACCCCCTCGAATCCGCCACTGTCTCACTCTTTCTCTCACTCTTCCGCTCAAGCTCGAGTGCAAAAGCAACACGTGTCAGCCTCTCTAGAGATCCCAGCTCCAACTCACACTTGGCAAACTCTTGGTTAGAGGCATTCCTGTTTTTTAGCTGTGACTACTTCTGGTTGAATGTTGTTTCCGCGAACAATTGCTGCATCTAATTAGCTCATCAATGCAAACAGATCTAATCCACACCGCACGGGTCTCTGTCCAACGATTAACTGCGAGTGGATCGGAGTGACGAGGAAAGAATCACCACCAGTGGCTATGGGAGAGGTTCTGGGAGAACACCACAGAAAGAGAACTTGAGAGCAGAACTTTTACCTTGGCAGACACTCTTAGTTAGCTTGCTTATTATCAATGTCAATAAAGTCTCTTATAAATGGCTCTCTTAACAATCGGAATTACGAGGCAGTAGGGTGTATAATAAAATTTAAATTTAAAATTGTTCTGTATTGTAGTTTACAAAGTAAACACTTTGTAATTTTAAAGGCTGATTTACGTCTAGGCTATCTAATGGAATTCAAGTGTAGTACATTTTTAGAATGCCTAAGATAGCTTAAAGGCTTCAAGAAACTATTTCGATTGATACTTTCTTATACACAATACGGACTGATAAGATTGTAATAAAAATGTAGTGCAAAAAGTTGTAATCTTAAAAATCGAAGGTATTAATTGTCTTAAGTGTTTGAGAGTCGAGTGTCTAATACCCTGTACCCCATCACTTCCACTTGTTTACACGCTCTCTCTTCGACGGTTCGATGCACAATTCCGCCTGAGCAATCACTCAAAGGTCAGCAGCTTCATCAACAAGTTCATTTTCGATGACAATACGCCCGATCCGATTCGATCCCCTATCCCCTAGCATTTATCAATTGCCTCATTGACGTAATACGATTAGCACGCGATGAAATTGTAATTTTCCCTCCACCACTTTTTGTTGCTGGGGGTCCCTCAGATTCTCTGATTCGCTTGTTTGTGCCAGAAAGTTGCGAAAAACAATAACACATTTCATAATAAAAACAGCGAATGTGTACAAAAAAACCTTTATGAAGCCACAGCCCCTGAAATACAGTTGATTTTGCGGTGGTCATTTCATTAAAGGAACCTACCCTTGGGAAAAGTGCAACATTGATTGACAAGATATCATTTTCAGATAGCTTTTCTTGATTATAATATGAATTGAAAGCAAAGGCAGAACACGCAGTAGTAAAATCCCTAAAGACAATATTTGGGATTCACGCTAATAGTGAAAGCAATTGGCAAATTTACGATTAAATAAAAGTACATGAAAAAAAGCGCGCATTCAAACTCAAACACCAATTTCGACAAAAACACTTTTAATAAAAATATCTCTCCTTAAGTTCACTGTTTTTGGGGATAAGTATAGTTTAAATTGGATTTACTGCATGTTGTTTAAACCGTATTTTATTGTTGTGTCGTCAAAGTGTCGCATTGACCTTTCCCAATCGATTGGCAGTGGCAATAAATGAATTCGTTCGCCGGCAGTTTGCTGCTCAATTTGCGATGCTATCAAGAATTCATGGGCAGCAGCGAGAATACGAAAATTGAATTATTTACTCGATGAGGAATTGTATTTTCATATTTTTTATTGACGCAGGGCAGTGTGTATGAACTTAATTTCAGCAAAAAGTAATTAAATTGCACTGTTTGTAACGCAGTTTTTAATTAATATGAATTGTTTATTTATGACTTTTGCTACCATGATTGAAAACGTTTAATTTTTATACAGAGTTAAACACCATTTACTTTTGGTGCAATGTGAAATCCCATGTTAATATAAATATTTTATACTTTGTCACGATTCAAATAAGTACCTAAACTCCAGTTCGGATAATAACAGAATAAACATGTTTTAATTGGATTCATGTTAAACTCAACCTATTTTGAATTAAAATAAAGTGCATTTGCAAAGCCCACTTTAATAAAAAATAAATTGTACAATTTCACGATTCAAGTAATTAAAGTCCAGATACAAACAAATTTTAATTTAACATAAATATGATGTTATTTTCCATTTTTTCCCATTGTTAAATTTGCAACACATTTTTCTACACAACACAAAATAATCCAATCCGAATATAATCAAAGGAAGTTCCGCTCAAACCCCCGATTCAATTTGTGGCGATTGTAAACTTGGAAACCCCCGAATGTACTTCTATGCTATTTAATATATTCATGCCCACTAGAAGTCGTTTTTTATCCTCGTTTTATTCATCCAGCGCCAACAAGCGGAAAATGTTACACATACGACCCGTGTGACAGCAGATAGGTGCGATTTGTTTGTTTATTTGCTTGGTTTTTTGTGTCTGTGCCGTCGCCTGTGTTTGTGTTTGGCTGACTTTTACTTTCCCCTCGCTTCTCACCCCCTCTTCCTGACCTCTGCCTTGTTGCATTTGCATAATGAGTTCTTCTTGGCCATGGTCGCCAGCCCTGCCTTTCTCCGGGGAAAGGTCGCAGTCTGGTCGCTTTTCCCCCGATTTTCCTCGCTTTTCATTTGCCTGCAGCGAGTGGCACGTGCTTGTCACTGTTACTATATCTCTGTATCTGTATTGGTGTTTACACAGAAAAACCTGGTTAATATCATTTCATAGTTGACACACAGAAAGATCAGTTTGTGATCTTAACTCTGGTAGTATTTAAATTATATATTTTTGGGGTTATTTAATAAATAACAATTTAAGAAGTTTGTACCCTTTAGATTAATATATTTTTAATTGGTAAAAAGTTAATTATTTAACCTTAAATATTATAATATAAATATATTTATGAAGGGTTTCCAAATTTAAATTTGATAAGTTTAAAACTATAATTCTTTTGATGTTTAATTTAAAAATGATTAATCTCTGTTCCAAAAAAAAGTAAATTAATTTGTTGTTATTTTTCTCTGTGCTTGTTCCATGGAAATTTGTTGCGCGAGCGGCAAAGTTTTGTTTTTGTTTGCAATTTCCATCAAGGTCAAACCGGCTGTTCATTATCGCTGTGGTTGTCGTTGTTTTAGAGGGGGTAATTTTTCCCACCCCAATAACTGAAGTCACACCGGGAAATGAACAACTGGAAGCTCGAGAAATTCCAGTCAAAAAAATGTAGTTAATTTCCGTGAGTGTGATTTAATTATTAGCTAACTGCCAATAATTTTGAGTGAAAGGGAAGCAACAGCTGCACCACTGGCACATTACGTATACGCAGCGTGAACCATGGGACCACAGTCAGCTGGCTAATTGACGACAGCAAACGATATAGAGAGAATGCCATCGAGAGAGGTCTCGATATACAGAGAGATTATAGAGAAGGGGCAGCTGGAAAGATCGGAGACTGCAAACTGAGAATCTCGGCCTGAGATGGCGGTGACTTTTCCAAAGTCATGAGCAGAGCAAAACTGGCCACAAATCCGTGGGATTGAAGGTGATTCGCTGGATGCTCGGAAAGCTCTCGCTTGGAATGATATTGTTTTATTTCTTTATATAATTGTTTGGCCTGCGAGCTTTACTAGATATCAAATATTTATCTTTCGTCTATTTCGTAACGCTCTCTATCGCATCTGGATGCGGTTCCTTTATTGATATTAATTAGTCAAGGCACTTCCTCGATCGGTCAGTTATCAGTCAAATAGTTAATTAGTTTCCTTCACTGGACGTTACCTCATCCTTATCTGGCATATTCACTTATTCGTATGAACACAATCGGAAAGTCTCTTGGATCTTCGCGAACTTTAGACACTTTCGCGTTATCTGGTTTTTTTTTCAGACGTTTATCTTAAATGTCAGATTAGGTGTCTGCTTAACCCTTGGTTTAAATATTAGTTTAATGGTTTTTTTAGGCAGCCACTGTAAATCCTTTACTGATTTTTGATTGTCACTCCCGAAGGTCAGCGGTTTTTAAGAGTTTATAACTTTGTTTTGTAATTATAATATTCCAGGGACCGAACCGGATATAATTAGTGCCAAGCTCGGCAATTTCGGATTCGATAAGTGATTAATTTTTTTTATTTTCAGGGGGACGCGCGCTAATTTCTCGGTCTGTCATCCGCTGGCGTCGCGCTGTTTTTCCATTCTGAATTCTGAATTGTCGGAATCACAGAGTCGGAGCTTTTCCCGCTTTCAGTAACTGCGACAGCGACAGCGACGTCGACTGCGATAGAGAGACGCAAAAAATAATAAATAAAGAGAGCTATTGCATTTCATATTTATATTCATTTTGATGCTCAATTCGGTTTGCTATTGTTTTGTGCCCGGCTCTTTTTCCTTGCACTGCAATTTTATAATAAACAATAAACTGCTTCCAAGAATTGCAAAGAATTTAAGAAGGGGTTTGGGTCTAATCAATTTGCCAAAACAAAACTTATTCGATAAAAAAAACTGCATGTGCACTGTGTTCTCGGAAGTAATTTCTGTCTAAGTGGCCTTACAGTGCAAAACACTCGCTCTGCTTCTATTTATCACACGTATGATAAGTGAGGTCAAGTTATTAATTTTTTTAATTTAAACTACTTTAACAAAAAATTTATATAGTTTTATATAGCCTCACAATAAATAATTCAAATAAAATCCTAAAAATTCTCAAAAATGTTTTCATAATACTGCATTTAATGTTTTATTTGTTAGCGCTATTCAAGTGAACCCTTCTGTAAATTCACATGCATGGTTGGCAAGGTCACAATTTTCGAGCGTGCCAAGTGGTTGACGATTGCTCTGAAAATGTCTTTAATTTTGTTGCATTCATTCACAGCTGCTTGGGTCTCTGTTTACAACGTAAACACGTGCTGGGGAAAACTATACGGGAAATGAGGCAAAAAGAGAGGGCTTTCCGAGGAAGAGAAACACAAGACAACGCTGAGACATTGCGTATACGCATCGTTGGCCATCTGCCGAGGGCACGTGAATGAAGCGTGTTTTAGGAGCGTATAAAAATAGACAAGCGGGCGAGAAAATTGTGTTATTGTATTAACGTCATTCTGGGCCAAAGAATTTGCCATCTCTGCCCCTCGGAGGAATTTTAACAAGGTCGTCTCATCCTTCGAAATTAAATAAAATGAACAATTACGAGCACCAATCATGAGCAGAAGTCTGCACGAACCGACAGACTTTTGTTATGAAGGTTAGCCAAATGTCAGTTAAGTTCTGTTTCCTGGGTTGGGTGTCCTTTTTGTGGCACGACAGGCACGAGCTCCGGGATTCACAAACACCAGCGCAGCCAAGGGACCTCCACTTCCTCAGTGTCACATACCAACATATATTTTAACAGCACTTTTTACTATAGTCTTCAGTTGTAGATTG
Source organism: Drosophila oshimai (assembly GCA_018150695.1). NCBI lineage: Eukaryota > Metazoa > Arthropoda > Insecta > Diptera > Drosophilidae > Drosophila > Drosophila oshimai. The sequence goes on along the minus strand of JAECWM010000202.1, from coordinate 1,784,242 downwards.
ACGGATGATGGGTGCACAAAGCGCTGTCAGCTGTTATCTATTTGTATCTGTCCAACGCGTTATCCTTGCCCTTATCGATTAAGTGGCCTTTTACTCGTTTTGTACAATTTCTATTGTTTTATTTATACATCCTTGAGAAGGGTCATTTATTTATGTTGAGAGAAAAACACTTGCAATATAATATAGTTAATGGTTCTTGAGCAGAATGAATTAAATTGGAAATTAATATCTACTTTTGGTGTGTCAATCATAAGTGTTATTTTTATTTATTAGCAATGGAACTCAAGCTCATTTGCACCAACATTTTGTTAACCTTTCTTTTTTTCGATAAGACATTATTATTTATGACAAGTTTTTTTATAAAAACAATGTTATTTCTGAGTCACAAATAAATTGTTCAATAGCTTTTAAAAATAACCAACATTTTCTGTAAAGCAAATTTAAAGATTTATTACAAACTAAAATTAAAGTTTTTAAAAAGTTACAAAAATTAGATTAAAAATAAATATTTACGATTAAATATCTTCGAATTACTCCATCAATCTTTCTAGATCTTGTTTTCCGTCAGGGGACACTTTTGCTCATTTAGTTCCTTTTCCAGCTGCACTTATTTTTAGATCTGAGCACCTAAAGCGCAAACTGGCGCCTACTTGATGCAGAGGGTGGCTGAACGAGAGACAAAGGCTAAGCTCCACCAAGAGCACTTACTTCTTGGCATCGGGCGACTTGCAGTGCGGGTATCCAATTAAACGGAAACGGGATGTGCATTGGCATTATCAGCGGCTCAACGGTTGGACTTTTGGCGCGTTGACTTCGGGAAATCCAGGAGAGAGCGGGGGGCAAGTTTCCACCTGACCCTTAGGTGGGCGATTTCAAGGAGCTGCTCTTTTATCGATTTTTACGCACTAATTTCCGCCTCTCATGCGGGCAATCCGGTTCACTGCGATTCGAACTACCACTTGGATATAGCCTAATAAAGGTTCCTGTTCCTTGAGTGGACCCAGATGTTTGGAGATGACGGCTGCTGCTGCTCTGGGAACACCACTAAGAACAGGACCGTGACCGACGAGAAAACGCGCTAAACTGCTGGATGACAACATGGAAATCATGGCTTAACAGTGGCCCATAAGGTGGTTGCGATGGGAAATGTTAAAGCTAAGAGGAAACCGTAAACAGGTGCATGGATTGAGTACTATTTAAAATTTATAACAAATATTAATATGAGTGATTATATGATCAACTTAATTTTAAATGTTTCCTATAACATTTATTATTTATTTAAAAATTTGCTGTGCTGGAATAACAGCTGTTTGCGTACAGCGGGAAAAGTGAAAATTTTACAACGCGAAATTTCCCAGCTGAGCTGTTTGGCGGGAAATTGGAGCGCCACCTTTCGGTAACAGTTTAAAACAAAAGCAATATGCATATGTAGGTGGTTACAGAATTTAAACACTATTACATTGTTGAAAATGCTAGTTATTGATATGTTCATGAATATTATAAAATTATATTTTGATAACAAATGCAAGAGAACATGTCCCTACGTATTTTTGGCTCTAAAACACAAGAGAATCGGTCAGACCTTTTAAAATCTGAACTTATGTTGGTAATATCCAATAAAACCGAGCAATATGGGCAACCATAAACCAGTAGTCATAAATATTTATTCGGTTTAGTACAATAGGTAAGCATGCACAGTTTAATAATAGCTTTTCATGATGATTCGTCTTTGAACAACAGGTTATTGCAAGTAGTTAGCCGTAGAAGGACGCGACTCCCTTTGGAGAGCTTTAGATAGTTTGCACTGTAAGCTGCTTGGGTGTATGTGCCTGTGTCCGAGTGTGTGAGTTTGGGTGTGTGAGTGCCGGGGACTCCCCGATACCGGCCTAACATATTAAATACATAGATAGTAACGAACGCAGGGGTAAGCCACAATTGAAAATCACATTGGGTTCTTAAGTGAAAGAATGCAACGAACGGAAATATGCCGGAACGCAATAAACAACAACAAATGCCGTCGAGTGCTAAAAGTGATGCGTAGAGGATCCTCGGATCAGCTGCTTGCAAAAATACATATATCTCTCTGTATGCCGAAAATAGTTATCTCTCTATCTGCCTAAATCTCTGTAATTTCCATGGTTAATCACTGTTTGACACCCGAAACTGGAGCTATTTGCGGAGCTGCTGAAATCGCTGCTTTTCAGTGACTATCTGCGCAGATCGATGACCTTGATCTTGGCCTGGGCGTCCATCCGAATGTGCTGCGCCTCCATGAAAAGCGGCGGGTCATTTGGATGCGGGTGAAAGCCCGATTGCCGACACTGGGCTATGTAGTCCAGTCCGTAGTGTGGCGTGAGTATAAAGAAACCAGTGCTGCAAGAGGAAGAAATGAATAGGAGATAAGCGGGTGCAATCCGAAGTGACTCATTGATGACTCACGTGTTGTACTTAGGGGCACATACGATGGCCAGGGCCTCGGGCATCATCATCTGATAGGAACAGTGAGTATGCAGGTCAACGGAGGACAAGAACGCAGTTTGGGTGGGATGGGTCTGCAAAAAGAGGATAGTTGCATAAGTAAATTGATACATGATTGCTAATAAAGACACTAACATGTATCCACCCCAGCGTTATCAGCTGCATTTGATCCTGCACATCGAATATCTGCTCCTCGTGCATCGTATTACAGCTATCCGGAGTTCCCTGCTGCTGCGGCGTGATGATGTGCGTGATGTATAGCTGGTTCTGAGACAGATGACCAGCCAGCACTCCGCAAGTCTCGATGTTCTTGGAGGTGTTGGCAAGTGCCAGCTTCAGGAACACCTCCATCGTGTCCCCGGGCACGTGAACGAGGCGCAACGAGCCCGCCAGCAGAGAGTCCGTGCGATTGTACGACGGCTTCTGATTGCGATCGAAGCTGGGCTTGGAGCTAAAGAAAATGGGTTTAAGGTTCAATGGTTTTCATAGCTTTAAAATAAACAGAAAACTACTTCTTTACTTAACATAATCCTACAAATTATTAAAAAATATCGGTCGGATCGCGAATAACTTTTAAAAGTCATAAAGATAAGTCAGTCTGTTTGATGAAACTATCAGTTTAATGGGACAATCAGTACCCCTATCAAGTAAAATCGAAGTGGGATTTCGATCGGCTGATAAACAAGTCTTACTCTTGTGTTTGTTCGAGGTGTTCAGTTGCAAACCGCAAACAAACGGAATGCAGTTTATGTTTTGTTTACAGAAGGGGTTTCATAATTTTGATAAGTTTGCAAGTTCTAGACTTCGCTTTTAAATTTGACTTGAAAGGGATGGCTAAATGTGTTTTGGTTCTCTTTTAAATACTTATGCTACACTCTTCTTTGAATCTCACTTGGCTGTCTTATCGGCTGAGTCATTGGCTGCTGGCAGCAGGAGTCCAGAGCCCGGCAGACTGCGGTTGGCTCCCGTGGGGAAGTCATTGGGGTAGACCACCTGGTCGAGCAGGTCCAGGTCCGGAGCGGATGGCTGGTTGCCCTCGTCGATGAGCACGTGCAGGTTGGCCGGGATGAGCGAGGGTATGCCACTCTTGCCAGCCTTTTCCCGCTCCTTCTGCCGCTGTCGCTCCTTCTCGCGCTCCCGCTCCCTCTCCAGCTCCCTGACCCGTTCCGCCTCCTTGCTGGCCAGGAACTGCTCGTACTCCCGCTGGTAGTGGGTCAGCAGCTTGGCCCGCAGCTTCTCCGTCGTGGGCATGATCTCGTCCTTGATCTTCTTGTTGATGTCCCGCACCTCGGCCTTGACGCTGCCGTAATCGGGATGCTGGCGGATCTTCTCGATGAAGAGGGTCATGTAGCGCAAGTACAGGATGAAGGCGTTCTCGTGGTTGCCCTCCCGCAGGTACACGTTGGCCATGCGCAGCATCTCGGTGCCAGAGCGGTAGTAGCTGCAAGGACATGAGAACGTGAGCACACATAAACCCAGAGGTCCTTGGACTGCAAGGTCGCAGCCTTGTAAAGTGGCCATGTGGCCATGGAAGGGATTAGAGGCACTTACCGCGTGACTGGCATGTTCTTGTCCACCTCGATCTGGTTGCCGCAGTGCGACAGGTGCTTCATCCGCTCCTGCGGCTCCACGACGCCCATGCTCATGTTGTTCACAGCCTTCGACATGGTTTCAGTTGCTCCCGCTGCTCCAGCCTTGTGTGCAGGTCTCCTCTGGTTTTCCCCTTTGCTATCCGTTGCTTATTGTCTTGGCTAACTGCTCGCATTGGTTGCTCGCACTTTTAACTGCTGCTTGGCTGTTACTTTGCAATGTTCTTGCGTGGAGAATTACTCATAATTACGCAGGTGGCGTCCTCTGAAAAACTGAACAGCTGTTTTCCCCATCAGCTGTGTGCGTGGGCTGCTAACTCCTTCGCAAGCAGGGCGGGGCTGCCAACCGGTCGGATGGGTGATATTTGGCGCGCAGCGAACAGTTCTAATTTTTTTAAACTGAAGAGAAATTTTGTTTAATGTTTAGTTGTTTGTTAGTTTGTGTTCACATGACAGTATAATATACTGAGTATAGTCTTGCCCTGTATTTTATTTTCAAATTTCTAAACAAGTCAATAGGAAACGTAACATACATAGTAGAGCCCTGCACGAGTAGAGTTTAAAATCAGCTCTGAGCTTGAGCTTGAGCTGTTTGTTTGTGACTTTGGAATCATAGCTCATGGGATCATGGAATCATCGAGTAACAGCTCCCCCTATGAGCCAATGATTCCATGAGTCTATGATTCCATGAGCCCATGATTCCATGAGCCCTTTCAAACAGTTCGGCTCGAGTAGCTCATGTCAAAAAAACAAACCGATCAAACAGCTCACGTTATTCGAACAAAAAGAGCTCCAAGGGCTCAATGTCAAACATTTAAATAGTAACATTAATAAATAAATTATAAAATAACCATAAGAAATATTTCAATTTTATTTACTAAAAGAGAAAACGATTTTAAGAGACCCATGGCCGACCGCCAGTACTTTTTTTTAGCAAACTCTTAAGAAATCGCGGTCCATCGAGGGTAATTTTTTTTGCCATTTTTGGGGGGAGAATCGTTTCATTATTTACTAGTAGAGGCAGCAAAATAATTTTCCTCGGTGGACCGCGATTTCTTAAGAACCAACAAAAGGAGAGACGGCTACAAGAAAACCATGGTCGCCAAACGGTTTTTTTTTTTTTTGGCAAACTCTTAAGAAATCGCGGTCTATCGAGGGTAGTTATTTATTTTAAGCGATTTTTGGGTTGCATAAAAAGCCACAGAAATCCGTCATCCAAATTAACGCAAAATTGAAAAATTAAATAGTTTTTTCAGCTCCGGTCGAAAAACTGAGCTACTATGAGTCTATGATTCCATGAGCCCATGATTCCATGAGCCTATGATTCCATGAGCCTATGATTCCATGAGCCCTTTGTTTTCGAACGAGTCGAGTAGCTCATTGTAAAAATGTAGGAGCTGAGCTATTCGATTTGAAAATTTTTGTGAGCTGATTTACTCGAGCTGTTTTTTGAAATGGGAGAAAAAGGGCTCTACGAGTATACTCGTGCAGGGCTCTAATACATAGGTACAGATACAATATTCCAAAAACCTTTTTTTTTAAATAACCTTTTTATTTTGGTACTTTACTTCAGTAAATTCCCCATTATTCGTAATCAAAGTTTCTAAAAAACAAACACAGTTTTTATTTAAGCTTAATTTTTTTATAATATAATATAGTATTAATATTACTCTGGATTTCATTTGAACTTAAGGACATCCACCCTAGGTGATAACACAGTCTGGCCTTCTATTTTCCCTTTCAACCTAATCCAATAACACGCAGGTTAAAACTTTCTCAAATTTACCTAGTGTAAGCTAACCTTTCGTAAGCTCGCTTTTCGGTTTTCAGGGCGCTGTACGTCGAAGGTGATCATCAGGTTCTGGTCCACACCCATCGATGCCCCTGCGTTGTCATACATGCCGCAGTAATTGGGAGCCGAGAAGACAGTGACCAGCTGACGCTTGTTAAAGAACTCGTATCCGTCCTCCACGACCTGGTGGGCCCTGCACACGAGGTCAAAGTCATACTTCTGGAGGAATTTCTCAAGGACATCGCGTCCATAGAGGTAGCTAACACCCCGATCACTGGGCGTCCAGCCGTAGTTGTGCCTGTCCGGGTCACTCCACAAAAGGTCACAGAGTAATCCGGTGTCAGGGACTTCGGCTGGACGCTCAATGGAGGTGATGTCGCTCAGTCCCTTGAGGGCGGGACTCAAGCCTCCATGGCAGCAGAAGATGCGTTTGGAGATGGTGGCTGCCACAGGCATGCAGTTGTAGCAGTCCACGAAGGTCTTCCACAGCTTCACCGTGTAGCGTCTCTTGCACTCGTCGAAGAATCCGTAGACCTTGTTAACCGACTGGCATTCATGATTTCCCCGCAGCAGGTAAACATGCTTTGGAAACTGGACACGCAGGGCCAAAAGCAGGGTGATCGTCTCCACCGAGTTCTTTCCTCTGTCCACGTAATCCCCCAGGAAGAGGTAGCTGGTCTGGGGCGGGTATCCACAGTGGTCGAGGATCTTCAACAAGTCACGGAACTGGCCATGTATATCACCCACCACCCGAATTGGAGCTGATACTTCGAGCAGCATGGGCTCCTCCAGGAACATTTCGCGTGCCAGGCCACAAAGTTTGCTCAGTTCGTCCTCGATTAAAGGAAGACGTTGCTGCTTGCTACGACGAAAGTTTTTAAGTCGAAGGATCAAATCGCTCAAGTTGAGAAGAGCTGGAAGTTGATGGTCACTTTCTGTATCCGGCATCGTAAGCGTAAATTAAAAGAAATTTCTTTGCAACACTTTTGACAACAAAATGACAAAGGAGAAATATAATCAAACAAAAATGTGTGTAGCTACTAAGATCTTTAACCTTAATAGAAATGTGACCAAATATATTTTTTCATTTAAGTATTCTAAATGTTTTTAAAAACTGTTTACAGTTCATTCCCATAGGAGTTAATTTTGTTCACTTTTACTTCACATCTAAGTTTTAAAAATATAAATAATATAAGTTTGGTTTAGTTATAAAATCGATCTTCCTTCCTTTCCTTTGTTTTTGATATCTTTTGTTTTTGCAAACAATGTTTTTTGCGCATTACAAAGTTTTTAATAAAAACTGTTTTGTTTTACTTTTCACATTGTAAATGACGATTACACGTGCCAAAAAGCATAATAAACACGTGCCATTCCTTTTTTGACAATAGTATACATTCATTTAGTCATTAAAGACGTATAAGTTGTATGTAACAAAGAGTTAATATTTTATATTAAATTGCTAATTTGCTACAAACATTTTAATAATATTAATAATAATAAGCGTATTCCATTTAATAATATTATTTTTGTCTTGAAGGTTGAGCAACCAAATAGGAGCATACAAAAATTTAAAGTCTTCTGAGATTACGTTGCAAACTTGTATTTATATAGAAAGCAATAAGGTACATTTGCACGTACTTAATCCATATCGCTGCAAATAAAACACGGCTAATCTAGCGATAGTTGGTTTTATCAATTGGTTTTTTTAAAGACCCCTCAGCTGGATCGATTTCGGAAATCTTTGGGCTGGCATTCAGTTGGTGCGCGTGGGTCGATCCCAAAGGAAGTCGGCAGGAAACTTATTTCTGGGGTAAGCCAAATACCAAGAACCAACCAACCAATTAGCAGTGCAAATATCGGGTGCTAGGAGTGTGAAGATATCTTGTTTGCAGGGGTCAAAGTGCGCACTTGTTTACCTGTGGGTATTAGCACTAAGTGGCCCAATCTAACGCCGCTGATCTGGGGAAACTAACGAGGCGATATGATAAGCTATCGGCGGATTATTTCAGGCATGCAGATCGGGCAAAACCGACAGTGCAGGTGGGAATATTGGAAATTTTTTTGCGTTATTTTTGGGATATGTTTATACTAACTTTTAGACACAAAGTTTATTGTCTTTAATTTTGTAAAATTAAGAAATTAAAATCGAAAGTTTTTATTAAAAGAGGAGAACTGTTAATAATCGTATTACTATTAGAAATCTAATTACTTTATTTTTTTAAGAAATCCTATTACTTTAGAGATTTGGAAATGTATTTTTCTAATCATTTTTAAAATTTGTATTTAAATCTGTATTAAAAAAAAACTAGCGCGAAAATATTTACTATGCGGTAAATTCATTATAAAGATTAATTTAATACGTATGGATATCCATTTTAAAACTGTTTTTGTGTTGTGTACAAATGGTTAAATCAGTAAACTGTTCACCACATTTTTAACACTACTTTCTGATAGATTTGTATGAATAAAAGAGACAGGGAGACCCAGCTTGATTGACCGCTTGACCAACTGACTGATGGATCGCACCTACGCCCACAAAGCGCTCAAAAAAAAAATACGGACCCCAAAAACCATTCACAGATTGAAAAGCCGAGAGCCAAAGTCCCCGAGTTCGGGTTTTGAGTTTGAGTTGGGCTTCCAGCTGGATCGGAATCGGTTGAGTCAGTTTGAGTCAGTCAGTCGAGTGCCAGCTTGGGTGCAGAGCGGGTGTCCATCCCACAGATCTCGTTTCGGGTTTCGGTTCGGTTCGGTTAATTTAGTTTCGTTTTGCAGTAGTTTTGGGTAGGGGACACAAAAACACACAAGAAAAAAAAAAATAAACAGTGTCTCGTTCGTGGAAAGATAAATAAAACGAAAAAATTGGGGCCCAGCGTGTTTTGAAATCGGTTTTTGGCATCGACAAGCGCCGAACTGCAACTGCAAATGTTGTACATTATCCACTAATTTGGCATTAATTGAGGCGATGGCGAGCGTGTGATAAGCACACAATAATTATAACGATAATTAAATCTGAACCAAGTTTAAGCCGCAGTTGTCAATGAAGTTCAGCTTCGTACAGGTGCAGTGAAAACAGTGATGAGTGTACAAAAAGGAGTCCATTGCATAACCCTCAAAAAACAAGTCCAAGCATCCCCAAATCAGTGCAAGTAACCTCTGCGAGAGATACACATTTATATACCTATCTTATACCTAAGTGCGAAGTGTATAAAAGGCTCATCAACCGAAATCTTCTGTAATTTGCTCAATTGGCGCGTTGTCCGGCGATCATCAGCGTTTGGCGGCCCGTATCCAAGAGATACTTTTGTAGTATCTTTATACCTCTGGCTCTCTCTCTCTTTCTGGCAGCGTGTAAGTGTGCGTTACATTTTTCGAGCCTCCAGGCGATTGCAAAAGTATCCATCCGAAATCCCCCGTATTGAAATTCGCGTTTACTACTGCCATTTGTGTATCTGTATCTTGTATCTTGTGCGATGGCCCTGCAGATGATAGTCGCTGTTATAGCCGAGCATATTTATTTAATTTTCGTTTTCAATGTCAGTGGTGGCCGTGGTGTGTAAATTATGCAAAGTGCGCGACCAGGGGCTAATGGGTTGGCCAGGGGGGATGGGCTTGGAGCAGGTGGATCAGACACTGCTTTACATGCATGGCAATTAGTCACTCGATTTCCTACTTAACGCCTTTTGCGGCAAATAACAGAGAGTTCTATGTGGCACCCGGTGTGCATACAAAGAAGTCGATTCACCATTAAACTCGAAACAAAAGCAAGCTGAAAAATAACCTGGGAAAAAAGAAGGTGGGGTGTTAGTGCGGGGGAGTGGAAAACCACAACTACTTTTGGCTTCAAGACCTACAATAGCGGTCAACATAAAAGTATCATATATATATCAATGGTCTCACCTGATTATTATCCAGAATTTAGACCGAAAATTAATAATGATATATGAATTTATGGAAACTAAAACTTTCATTAGTTATTGTTAAAATAAATAAGTATTAAATACTGTATATTTTTTAAGGTTAATATGCTAATTTGTATTCTTGTTTTCTAAAACAAAAGTATGGTTTCATTTTACATTTATTTTACCGACCAAATTAAATGTATTTTGAATCGAAATTGATTTTTCAAATTCATATAGCTTATATGTTTATAAATTTTGTGTAGCTTCAAAAAAATTTTTCTAATGTGGCATTAATTTAAATCGAGATTGTCAAACCTAGTTTTGTATTTAATTTAAAATCAGTTTTTATATATTTTAAACCAATGCTTTAGGAAATTGATTATTTTATTTATTTGATTTAAAAAATTTAAAATGTGTTTATAAATGTCACTTGTTATAAGTTCATAGTTTGAAATAAAATAAAAGTTATCAGTAAAATCAAAATTAGAAAACCCATTATCTTGACCGCTGCTGTATACTTACCATTGAGCCACTGAAGAAGCCACATGGCTTTCGCAACTGATAAAAACCGGTTCCAAAGACGGGCCTGATAAGAAATCCCATCCTATAACTGCGGGTCGCTTGTTTGCTTTGTTATTATTATTATTATTGTTATTGTTACTCGGCTTGTTATTGTTGTTATTTGTGCCATTGTCGATGCGTCTGCTGGAGGTCACACCCAATCACGCCCCAATCTCAGACCCATTCGAATTGCGATTGCCAATGACCGAGGGGTATTTGCATTTGTGCGCTATATCTATATCTATAGCGATTGATATATGGGGGACGCGTTGATCAACGTGGATCCAGCTGTCAAATGGCTTTAATCGAGTATCGCTTTCGTCACCATCGGGTTTTGTTGCAGATATTTGCAATTTACGGGCGGGTTGCCAAATACAAATGGAGGTCTGTTTATTTCTGCATTTCTGAATCGGTTGAGTGAAGATTGTAGAGCGGGGAGATAACAGATACATATGTAGCAATCACCTGGGTTTTCCATTGATCAGAATTTACTGAGATTTCAGTTCTAATGTTTACCTTAAGAGCTTCAGTGGTAATACTTGGCTTAAGAAGCTATTCATAAATTCAGCTATCATCTTTATTTAGGTAATAACGACTAATCACTATTTAGAACGAATTTATTTAGATATTTAGGTAGCCTTTATTTGGTTTGACTATTCAACATCTTCTTTTATTTTTTGTTTAAATGTTTAACACATTAAAAACGTGTTAAAACCATGACAATGTAAATATTCAACAGGCTTAACGTTAAAAAATTTGTCAATTTTAAAATTTGGAGCTACAATTAAAAGCTTATGGCTATTAAGCATGATAACAACATTTTTCGTTTGCTTTTAACATGGTTAATTGGCTAATGTTTATGACAAAGATAAGGCTTTTTAATTGTTAAGTAATGTTCGTAGCTATTATCACCTGATCTACTTCAATTAAATTGATCACGAATGGTTAGCTTTAGGTGAGGTGATCACGAATGATCTGCTTGAGTGAGTTATTTTTGAAGGAAAATTAACTACCAATTAGTTTTTATTGAAAGAAATAAAGTCTGTTAATAAATGAATATGCTAATTTAAATGATTAACGTATATTTTCTTTTTAGATTAATTTTACAGACCAAAGATGGCCATTAGCAAAATAGCCTTCTTGGCTGTTTTAGCCCTGAGCTCGCTGTGCGTTTTGGCCAGTGCCACCTACAAAGTGGGCGTGGGTCGAGCGGATATCACAGGACCTCCGGTGGAGATCAATTTTGTGAGTACAGCCTTAACTTCTATTGCATTTGATAGATCTAAGACCATAATCTCACCCCACAGATGGGCTATGCCAACATCAAGCAGGTGGGTCGTGGCATCCACACCCGCGTCTTTGCCCGTGCTTTTGTGGTGGAGGACGAAAAGGGCAATAGGGTGGCCTTCGTGAGTGCGGATGCTGGAATGATGGGCTACGGATTGAAGAGGGAGGTCGTGAAGCGTCTGCAGGCCCGTTATGGAAACATCTACCACACGGACAATGTGGCCATAAGTGGCACCCACACGCACGGAGCACCTGGAGGATTCCTGATGCACCTGCTCTACGACATCTCTATTCTGGGCTTTGTGCCTCAGACCTTTGAGGTGATGGCTCAGGGAATATATTTGGTGAGTATATATTTATGGAAACTATTGACAATTACCCCTCATGATTGCAATTCCTTCCAGTGCATCAAACGAGCCACAGACAACTTGGTTGATGGACGCATCTTCCTGAACAAAGCCACAGTGCTCAATGTGAACATCAACCGTTCACCCTCCTCGTACCTGAGAAATCCCGCCGAGGAACGGGCTCAGTATGAACACGATACGGACAAGACCTTGACCCAGTTGAGATTTGTGGATCTGGAGAACAATCTCCTAGGTGCTTTCAACTGGTATGCGGTGCATGCAACCTCCATGAATAATACCAACCGACTGGTGACCAGTGACAATATGGGCTATGCTGCTCTGCTCCTGGAGAAGGAGTACAATCCCAACAAGATGCCCGGAAAGGGTAAATTTGTGGGCTCCTTCTGTTCATCCAACCTTGGTGATGTGTCCCCCAATATAATGGGTCCCAAGTGTTCAATCTCTGGCAACGAATGCGATCTGTTGACCTCCCGTTGTCCAGCGGGCGAGGGCGATTGCTTTGCCTCCGGGCCTGGCAAGGATATGTTCGAGAGCACCCAGATCCTGGGCCAGAGGTTGGCGGATGCTGCTCTGGGATTGATCAACGAGCAGAGTCAGGAAACCACTGCCCGGGAGGTGACGGGGGATATTCGATTTATCCACCAGTTCGTGGACATGCCCAACTACAATGGCAGCACCTACAACCCGCTGTCCAGGAAGATCGACAAGGTGCGCGGATGTCAGCCAGCCATGGGTTACAGCTTCGCAGCCGGCACCACCGACGGACCAGGAGCCTTCAGCTTCGAGCAGGGAACGACCACGGATAATGCGATGTGGAACTTTGTGCGCGACTTTATTGCTGCACCCTCGCAGGAGGACATCAAGTGCCATGAGCCGAAGCCCATTCTGCTGGCCACTGGCAGGGTGAGTACTTCAAAATGTTTGATCTGAGTAGTGACTTTTATCTGGAAATATAAATCTGATTTGTTAAAATTCTGGATATTTCATTAGTGTTTTTTAGATTATTCAACTTTAAGCCTGAAAGTATGCTATGCTTTCCGCATGCAAAAGATTGTTTTTACTTACATTTTGTTAATAATGTGATGCTTAATTTTAAAAGATTTATTTTCTAAAAAAATGTAGCATGGTTTTTACTACTTTTAAATGTGTAGCTTAAATAAAAAGGTTTTTATTTTAATGAGGCCATTAGCACATTTAATGATCTAATAAGTTTGTCGTTGACAATTATATAGAAACAATTAAACTTCAACAAAAGGCAGAGCACTTCCCAGTAAAACTTAAGGTTAGGTGGTAGTTCATTAAGTCATTAGGGTACTTTTTTATATCACTCAGCTTTAAGTGATTTAGAGGCATATTTTATGTTCAAATATCTCTGAATTAATTTTAAACCCTTCTAACATTCATCCTATCTCCATTTTAGGCCACCTTCCCGTACGAGTGGCAACCCAAGATAGTCTCTGATCAGCTATTTAAAATTGGAGATGTGATCATTGCCGCTGTGCCCTGTGAGTTCACCACGATGGCAGGACGACGTCTTCGCAACCAGATTAGAGCAGCTGCCTCAGCCGCCGGAGGACTGGACACCGAGGTGATCATTGCTGGACTGACCAACATCTACACCAGTTACACTACGACCCCAGAGGAGTACCAGGCGCAGCGTTACGAGGCGGCCTCCACGATCTTCGGTCCCCACACCCACTCCATCTACATGGACGTGTTCGAGCGACTGACCAAGGCGATGATGCGGAACGAGACCGTGGATGCGGGTCCCAGTCCACCCTACATGAATGATGTGATGTTGTCGCTAAATACCGGGGTGCTCTTCGATGGACACCCCATCAACACGGACTTTGGCTATGTGAGGTCGCAGCCCGAAAAGGAGTACGGCATCAATGACACAGTGAAAGTAACCTACATATCCGGAAACCCACGCAACAATCTCTTCACCGAGAAGACCTACTTCACTGTGGAACGCAAGATCAACGAGGATCGCTGGAAGGTGGCCTACACGGACGCCAGCTGGGAGACCAAGTGAGTAAAATCTGGTACTAACTCAGAGGATGTATTAACATAACCCTTTCATTACAGAATGATCTGGCACCGCACCAACACAATCCTGGGCTTCAGTGAGCTGGACATCTACTGGAACATCAGTCCGCAGACGCTTCCCGGGGAGTATCGCATCCGACACTCTGGGGAGTACAAGTACATCCTGGGCGGAAAGTATCCCTATGAGGGCCTCACGCACTCCTTCACTGTGAAGGAGGATTAATAATAGTGTCCTATAAATATTCCTGGCCAGACATTCGTCGGGCCCATCAAACAGAAAACCAACACTGAATCCATGTATTTATTTACCATTTGTAAGTTACGAAGGAAAAGCTTTATTTTTGCAATAGCGAATAAAAAAGATGCCAAATTTTGTTGAAACTAACTATGATTTTTATTGGATGAGGGCAATGTTGTTGTTAAATGGATAATTTGAATACACTACATATTTAAAGAAAGGTTTTATATCAAGAGTGATTTTAAACTGAGAAATTATATGGGAATGTATCCCATTAAAATTAAAATAATTTTTTATGAGAAACATTATCGAATTTGTTAGAAATATTAAAAGTTGGTTCAATGGAAATGAGTACTAGTATAATTTTAAAATGAGCACTAAAAGATTAAAAAATAATAAGTTAGGTCGTAGTTATATAAACTTATTATATTGATATACATGAACTAATTCAAATTCCCCGCCATAATTTCGACGATCCACAAACAGCTGTTCAAACTCAATCCACAGCTGAAATACTTCAATTCGTACCCAGCCGGCAAGACAAATATATAGAATAGTTGGGCCACAAACGTCGGACAACACCCAAAAACCCAACAAAAATAAAACCTAAAAAAAAATAAACCAAAAAAGCGACTGCCACCAAACCGCAAAAGGCCGCAAAATCTAAAACATAAAAAATTTGAATCCCATTTTGTCTATTTGACCCCTTTTTTATACAAATCCCCCCCCCTTCGCTTTGCCAAATAACGCACAAAAATTAAAAAAAATTTTGTGTCAAACATATATTCTAAACTTAAGTGTTTATACCCTTGCAGAGGTATTATAATTTTTTGCCGTGATATTTGCAATGAGTGAAGGAGGCATTTCTGACCCATAAAGTATATATATTCTATATTGAAGTTCAGTCTAATCTATTTGATTTCAATACGCTTGTATTAAATTTAACTATAGTTAATTTAACTAAATTAATTAATTTAACAAAAATTAGACTAAACTTCAATATGATAACATAATATGAAAAATTAATATGAACATATTCACTTATCAAAATACTCATTCAAAATCAAAGGAAACATTTTTGATTTGAATTTAAATATGCAAAAATACTATTTATTTATTCTACATTATAAAAATTATATTTTCTTTTCAAAGAATTCAACAGTGAGAGAGCAAATTGTGGAACGTATCTGTATCTTGCACTCTCCGTTTCGAAGTGTAGGTGTGTTCCCGCTCTCTTACGGAAATTTCCAGCTCATGTGGAAGGCAGTACAAAACAGAAGACAGAAAACAGAAAACCGCTCTCTTGGAAGTGTATATTTATCTACTGCCGTTTACAAACATCAGTCGGTTTCGTTCAGCGCGCGGACGCGGATTGAAGAGAATCCAGCCGAAATTCGAGTTGAAAATCAGGGGAAAGAGGAGCAAATCCCGAAACAAGAGAAATCATAACTAAAAAACCAGGAGTGACTAAAAAAAAAAAACTAAATCCCAAAGATAAGTGGACTGTGTGGGTGCTAGTGCCTCTGGGTGGATATGTATCTGTGAGATACGCAGTGCGGGCGGCGTGCGATGTGCAATCGAGGTGTTCTCGAGGAATTGTAAACAAAGAACGTGTCAGGTGATTGGACTGCAGAGAGATCAATTGACATCCATTAAGATCCAGCAACAAGTTAACAGGAAATCATAGGGTAAGTCCAAGGAAACCATGAGATTCTAAATTCTAGAACCTCCTTTTAAGGCTGACGTGGGCTTCCGTCTTGCACTGATAATGGAATGTGGGGCAGCTAAATTAAATATTCGATTTTGATTAGAGAGAAATGCTCTGTGACAAGCACTGATTTCAATTCCCATTCACAAGAGCATGGAGCCTGTGTGTGTGTGTGTGTATGCACTTGTTGTCACCACATGGTCGGCGATTCAATTGACCGCTGAATAGCCCCCACGTTCTCTTCCCCATTTCCCATCTCCGCCTGGCGATAAGCCTCTAAAATATCTGGACTCGAAAAAAGTCTGTGCGGCCATAGACACATATTTTTTATATATATGTACGTACTATACATATGTTGTATAATGAGAGGGACCAGGGGGCAAAAGGAGGAAGCTGGCGAAGTCACGTAGTCAGTTGTCGGCATTTGTTTTGGTTGCGTTTCTTGTACACTGCATCTTTATTTTCATCTCTCCGCTCTCTGTTGTTGTTGTGCTCCTTCCCGCTGGAAAGCGAATCAACCCTTAAGTAAGGAATGGAACTAGGCCTGCAAGGAGTTGGGAACTAGTTTCCTGTATGCATTGCCAACCATTTGGAAAAAGGATGTTTTTCGTTAGATGTGGTTCTGTTCAAAATAAATTAAAAACCTTTAATAGGTACATGTTTTGTAGTAGCATTTAAATGTTTTGTGTGTACTTTTTTTGAAAGTTTACTATTTATTTAATCAAGATTTTTCTTTGTTTTGAATGTTAATTAAGTCTAATGGTAAATGTGGTTCTTGAAGCAAGTACAGGAAGTTATTTTAAACTGGTTTATGAAAAGGATAATTTCTTATAAAAAGGAAATTAAAAACAGTATTTTATTTTATTTTATTTTAATGATTACAAAATTATAATTATTTAATAAAATTCAAAACAAACTACTTTAATTTAAGTAGGTAATGCTTTAAATTTGAACGCTTACCTTTTAATATGTTTATATTGAAGTAAAGATTTTTATGTCCATTTCAATTTTACACTCAGGACAAATAATTTCCCCTTTTTCAAGGACTTAAGATAAATCCCTGTTTTAGTTGTCCTCCTCCTTATCCCAGACACAAACCCTGCTTAGCAGCTCTCATTAGCCTATATAGCTTATCTAATTGGAAACACTTCTTCCCAATTAGAGTCTGGTTGGCATGATTAATGGGTTTGCGTATTTATTTCAAAAACACAATCGGCGAGCGGCTTCAATAGCTTCAATTAACTTACGAGTTAGGTGTGCTAATTTATGAACTTTATAATTTAGCCGCATTCTCGTTCGTTTTTTTTTTTTTTTTGGGGTTTTCGGCTTTAAAGTTTAAACGAATTTGACCAATATTTGTTTGCTAATGAGTCGTTGGGGCAATGACAACCGGTTGGCAATAATAGAGATGGATTCGAAAACGAAAGTCGTTCCCTGGCCAAATCCGTTGATGCGGAATGCAATGAAAGTGATGACAATTCACCGGGAGGAGGCTGCCATTGGCCCACTTCCTTGTCTGGCTAACAGCTCCTCCTCCTCCGCCCCCTTTTCTTCCCCAGCTCATCTTTCGCTTTTATGATGTTCCCCATAGACTTTGAACCGGTTTGATATTGCGATTTCCATCTGGTACGCCGTTTATGCTTACATTTCAAGGTGAATTGTAAAATTTATGTGTGCACACGCTCCATGACGGCATCTGTCTGGCGTTGCCATGGCTTAAAACTGGGGGCCAACAGGGTAACAGGGTGAACGGGCGGTGAGCTGCGAACATTTGTCATTCATTACTAATTAGCAAACTCGCTGAATGCACTTGAATTACCACCTCCGAGTCCTTTCTTCCTTCCTGCCTACTGAATTTTTAATGCGAGTGCCATTTTCCCAGCACTGGGAAATAAGGTGGCTCATATATGAAATATATTTTAAATTATACATCATATTGGCGAATAAAATAATTATTAAATTATTAGTGAGTAATAAGAAAGCTACAAATGATTTAAAATCACTTGAAAATATCCTATTTTAAATTTATTTACTTAAATTTATGAGACTCTCACATTTGATTTCAGTTTAGAATCCAGTTGTCTAAATTCTTCAAACTTTTCCCCAGTGTTTCTTTGGGTTGGCTTGGGTTTGTGGGGTTAGACAAAGTTGTGGCAATCAAATTAACGCTTATAGAATTGAAAAGTTTGTGCACCGCTGTCGTACGGCTGTCAGCAGAACTTTTAGCAGACAAATCACATTACCCCCGACTTTCAGTTAGACTACAAGGAGCAGTGCAACATGTGGCCTGCAAACTGCCACGCGCTCTTGGCCAGGCCAACTCAATTACACTTAAGCAAATTGTTTGCATAATTTGAACCATGATTTTCCCCACTCAGAACTCTTTTTCTCTGTCTATTTTTTCCGTAACTGCTAAGTGGAGAGACCTCATTCGGTGGTTAGGGCAAAGTTGGTGCTGCTGATGATGATATTAAGAGGCAATGATGATGATGATGAAGTGGTTATGGACGAGGCGCGTCTAACGAGGCCCATTAAGTCAGTGAATTAAAGAAAAACTCGGAATCAAATTACAGTGCCAACGAAGAAATCGACGATTCGATGTGATTTTAATTATGCATTCGATCGACGAGCAGACACAGGCAAATTGGCCATATTTAATTTGCAGGGGGGGTTTTCAAGGGGGCTTGTTGAGGAGGAGGAAGCCATACCCATGGTGAATTCCGAACAAGCAAATGTCACAGCAGACACAGAAAACAGAATACAAAAAGAAGAAGTCCGTGTGGGGAAGGTCAGTTAGAGGGGCAGTGAATCTGACATTTAGCAGAATCCCGTCTTCAAAGTTTAAAACTTCAGTGGAAGCATTTTGGCGACTTCGTGCCACATTAACAGCAACTGGCCCAAAGAGACAATGTGGCCAACTTAGCTCCACAATGTTCACGAGCTTGCCACCAACTCGCAAATGCCAGAGCGCAAAGAGCAGGTACAGTGAAAAAAAAAACTGTTAAATATATTTATTATTATTATATTAAAAAGAAGTATTATAAACTAAAAAAGGGGGGAAACTTAATTGTTCATAAAATCTTTAGTTAAAATTAAATATCTTAAGGTTTAATCTGTTATAAGTGCTTCAAGCAAACATTTATTACCATTAATTAAATAATCAGAAATAACAGAAATTCTTAATTAATTTAAGACTTAATTATTTAGAAACAAATCTTCATTATTTCCTAAATAAACAAATCATTAAATTAATGCACTTTTTAATTTCGCATTAATAATAATAGAATACAATTCATTTTTTAAGAAAAAAGAGCTCCGCCCAAAACCAAGTCGAGTTGAGTTTAGCATTATTAATTCAAGAAAACTGGTTTCTTAAAGATCTTCACAGAATAAGAATAATGCAAATATTTTGCCAGTTTGTGATAAATGTTTGGATTAACTATTTTAAATTTAGACAAATTGTTACCTGCTTTTCAAATGTGGGAAGTTCCATTTAATTTTCAAACTTTATCAAATTTAATGCAGTATTTTAAAAATTATTAATTAATCACCTCCAAAAAGTAGAAGTGTTTCAATGAAACATTTCACGCTCACAATATTTTGCGAATGTTTCCCCATAAAACATAAATATTTATAATAAATTTAAAGTTTAAACTAAGCATCAACTAAGATTAAGTCGAACTTCATTAGAAAAACTTGATTTAAAGTAACGTCTTATTTAAATAACAAGAATGCGCAAACTTAATTTCAAATGCAGCTTCAATGATATGCAGAATAGTTTAATCAATCACCTACAAAGTTTTTACTTGAAAATGTGTCATTTGCAATGGGTATTTCCCTCAGTGTTTCTGGCCAAAGTTTCGCTTCAGTTCCAAATTGGCTGTGGCTGTGGATACACAGTTATGTGTTTGCTTTAGGTGGTGCTGCTGATGGTGGTGGCTACTGGTGGCTGCGTTATGGTTTTGGCCCTGTCCATCTCGGAGTCGCTTCAGCAGCTTCCTCGTCTTCCGCAGCTCCCTCGACCCGACCGGTCATAAAATTGATGGATGACATTGTGGGGGCCACAAAAGAGTGGGACAGATAGACCACTAGGCACCTGCCAATCGGCCTTGCAAATGTGGCGAATGTTTCACACCCACCCACCCACTCACAGGTGGGAGTGGTGTACCTCTAGCATTTGCACCTGAATAATGATGTCGTGTCTGCTCAAATTGTCCCGTTGCATTTTATAGAATTGGTGCCGTTCGCTGACAGTTTCATTTGAGCGAAAGTGTCGCAGGAGGGGGCAGCTCCCCAGGAAACGGGGAAATATGCTGCTCTCGATAAGCGGGTTCCACTGTGCGGGACAGGTGACACAGTAAAATATCACCAAAGTGGACAAATGCTCTGCGAACAGAATGTCAGAGATGAGAAGGGTATCAGTTATTTCTAAAAGAAAAGGCACCTAAAAATTTTTAATAATTTCTTAAGGTCTTTAAACCTTATACAGGGTGCGCCATCATTTATGGGCCGACTTAGACATTGAACATTTTTCTCAAATATCGACCGATTAGCTTGATCAGACATATTATGAAAACGCGAAAACAGTAGAATTTTAAAAATGGTTCGCTACACGCCGAAACAACGCGCTGAAATAGTGCAAATGTATATTGAAAATAACAAGTCAATTGTGTTAACTCAATGGGCATATCGTCGAAAATATCCTCGCCTCCTCCAGACTTCTTTCTGTGGGGTTATTTAAAGAGCAAAGTTTATGCCTGTAATCCTCAAACCCTCGACGAGCTGAAGGACAGCATCCGTGCCGAAATCAGAGCCATACCGACTGATATGCTCGAATGCTCGAAAAATTCGGCAAAAAGAGCACAATTTTCCGTGGCCAATAAAGGTGGCCATTTAATTGATATTGTTTTTTGAATTGATCCAAATTATTTGTATCTATCGATAGTAAATGAGACTCACTTGAAAATATGTTTGTTTTGTTTTTCTTTTAAGTTATTTAATGTTTAAATCGGCCCATAAAATATGGCGCACCCTGTATAAATATATGTGTTGAATATAATTTTAATTTAATTGGAACGTCTCCAAAGAAATATGTATGACTTAATCCACTTTATTTGTTGTTGTTATTTGTTGTTTGTTATTATATAATAAGGTATATAAAATATTCTTGAACAAATATAAAAGATACAAAATGTACCTACCTGTGAATATATATCATAATAAACTCAAAAATATGTATTTGTTTAAACAAAAAATCCTTGAGCGTTAAAATAGTTTAAAATTCAAAAAAATTTTGTTTTAATGTATTTATCATTTATATTTTAGATCATTTGTATATCTTTCAATTAGAATTAAGAGAATTATTAAGGTAAAGAAACAAGTACCTAGTTACACCTGTCTTAAATCATCACTGCTCAGAACCAGTAAAATAGCAAACCAGGTCACCGTTAAACACTTTTTCATTGTGGCAACCAGGACTCTCAGTTTTTTTTTTGTGCCACCCATAGGAAATAGTTGCTGACTGGCCAGATGCGATGCGAGTAATGCTAGTTCGTTGTCACCTGGCACAAAAGTATCTCTATCTGCGTATCTGTATCCGAGTCTGCTGTCATAAAAGCAGCCAACCAGCTCCAGCTCTCCTTTCTGCAGTCAGTCAGTGGGTCGAAGAAGTAAGCTTAGTCAGCGTTTTGCACATAAAATATTTCATAACTTAATTGCAGCCGGGTGCAAGATAACAACATTTTGTTGAACAAAAGCCGGCAGCAAATTCATTTTCATTTCTCTCCGCCTTTCTTCGGAAAAGCGCAGTAAAATCACGATGAAAAAGAAGAGGCATCAAAATTGCTGGTGTATTTTTCGGCTTGCATAAGGCACACAGAATACACGCAAGCCCAAAACTGTTGAGCCAGCATTTCTGTTTCTGTTGGGTTTTTTTTTGGTTGCATCCACCGCCTCTCGGGGGGCGGACTGTGAACAGGGGGCGTGGTCGGAGTGTGCGGCAAATGCAACCCGACGATGATGACGAAAGTCCGTTTGATTACACCACAATTCGCACCGCAAGAAGTGCAAAAAGTGGGCATGTGGCGATGATGAGGTGTGAATCGAAGTTGATTGAAAGATTAGTTTGCCCAACTAACCAGAAAAGAAGATGTGATGAAAGTGCACGAATATCGAATATTACTTTACCAACGGCTACAAATTAATTTCCGTAACCATATCAACTCAACTTTCAGCTCTTTTCCACCCGACTGCCAATTGTAATTTGCTGCCAATTTGATTACGTTAAATCCAATTTCAGTTTCAGTCCAGAAAATATCCCCTGGCCATTCTGAACTCGCCTTCAACAGCAGCAGTCTATGGTAATTAGAGCTGCCTGACATTTCACAGTCCGGCCGCAAATATTTAATAATTTTGCATTGTATTTATTCTGAATATCCCGTTCTGTCTTTATTGGCCCGTCACTTTGATCGGCCAGAAATGTGAGTAATCCAGTGTCGAGTGGCGTTGAGTTTCCAGACACTTTGGCAGGTGCTTCTGCATAATGAATGTTGATAAATACACACATAAGTTTTTTTAGTACCTGCCTCGCCTCAAAAACGAGGGTAATGTGCTAACTATAGCAAAAAAAAGCTCAAATGAAACTCGTAAATTTTATCATTTAATGAATGGAATTTAATTTAATGTCCCGGCATTCATAAAATTGTTTTTATCATTACCATATAGATGTTATATTAAATACGACCAAATTATCGCTAATGCGCTGACATTTATAGTTGAGATTATTTTAAAAGCCGACACAATATGACAGCCACCTTAATCCTGATTATCTACCCCAAGATAATAATTGTAAGATTTAAACAGCATTTAATTTCTCAATTGAACTTTAAACCGGTTGCAGGCTGAGCACAATAATATTTTTGGGAATTAGAGTTATTAATCTCATTACAATTAGTAAGTCCTCTTAAAACTTTAACAAAAATTAGCAAACAAAAAAAAGTTAATTAAATGTTATACACAAAATATTATAAAAGTTAAACAAACATAAGTTCCCCGACATTACTTGCCAAAAAAAAAAGAGGTGTGATTAAATATCTATCAGCTAAAAGCACACCTTTTAATTGAAAAACATTTACCTGTGGGCTTTAGGTATTTGTTTTACTGATAAAAATGTCACAATTTTTTAAAGCAATTCCACTATGATCAAAAATGTCATATTAAAAGCGCAAAAGCACCTTTTTTCATTAGTTTCTCAACGGGTGGGCGCTTTTTCCGGCTGTTTTAAATTCTTTGGCTGAAATTGTGCAACTCATGGCAGCAAACATTCCCTCGCACTGCTGCAGTGGAATTTTTGCAAATTAAAGCAAATTATTTGGACCACACTTTATGGAGAGGATGAAGCGATCGTCCGGGAGTTCGATGAACTTGTCCAAAGCAGAAATTCCTCATTGGCACGGACTGCAGGAGGGGGAAGTGGGGAAATCTCTGGATGAAAAGTATTTGCATTTCAATAGATTTGATTGTGTTATGCGGTTTGGGAGTACCGTTAAAGGTTTGGTCATCATCACTCTGACAACGAAAGGTTTCTGTTCTCCGCTGCAGCGACGCGTATCTGCGAGATACATTTGCATATTTAACGGAGTTCTTTGAACCCCAATTAATCGTCCGCACAGATGCAGGGCCAAGTTAGTCAGAACTACTCTATCTACATCTGAAACATCAGTTTAAATCGACGAAACTGGAATAGAACGAGCTGGTCGTAAAATCTAATGGTATGTTGCCCTCGTTCTGATCTCCAGCTCCAACTAGAAATGGAAATCCGAATAGATCCGAAAGGGGAAACCGGTCTGGGCTGGGATTATTTAATATTTGCTGACAGCCGGGTCCGCTTAACACATGTTTGGTGACATAAATCGCCCTCGCTCGGATCATCCATAATTCCGGCCCAAAGTGTTGGCCAAAATGCCGCATATTAATAACAGATCTTATCTTCTGACTGACTGATTAATGTGAGCAATTACCTGCTCAAGTACGAGTCTGTCTTGACTTTGGGAATTAATTGCCGCTGATTAATTATTCACCTCCCTTGAAGTGCATAAATCAGCATCAGGCGTAATTCGTCCTTGCGGTTTTTCGAGGACTTTTTGGGCACCCACCCGCCGCAGACGAAACCTCTCCAATATGCAAATTGAGTGCCACAAAACGTCGTCGTCGGCAAGCGTTTATCTTAAAGATGCGATTTAGCAGCGCGCTGCTAATTAATATCAATTATAATTTATTGGCACGTTAACTAAGCCGCAATCTATGTAGTCCCGCCTCTAAAACGGAACTGGAAACAAACTTGAATTCGCTGTTCCTGTCATGTGCGACTGATGGCGGTACATTGGCTAAAACAAACATGGTCATATAGCGATGTGTATCAAATTTCATCAGCTGATAAAGCGGCTAAAGCGGTTTGGCAGACCAATTTACATGTGAATAAGTGCTTGACTTTATTGGATAACGGAATTACTACTCACCAATTTTTTTATTAAGCTAAAATTGATTTAATTATCTTTAGACAAGCTATAAAATTTCGAGAAAAAAATATTTTAATACAAGCAAGAGAAGCTATAAATAAAGAAATATATATATTCTATATTTTATTGTATTAATTTTAAGTAAATTGATTCGAAAATATTTTTTAGATTAAAAAGTCTTAAAATTAGCAAGGAAAAGTGTAGGGTTTACATTATGCTTAAGATATTGAATTTGTTTATTATTTATTGACAAAAAAAAAGCAAATAATGTTTCAATAAATGTCTTTTTAATTGTCTTACAGTTTATATTGCCATTGTTCTGCTTTTGTTTGCGACAAATTAGATTACATGAACTAAAAACTCTTTCCAGAAGCAAGAAGTAGTAATTAAATTAATTGGAGAACTAAGTTGTAAAAGAACTTACACTATTCTTTCCACAGCATTTTCTCCATTGAGTAATGGAAATTGAATGACATTTTCAAAGTATCAAGTCAAAGATGCTTCTTGACTATGTTGGTTGAAATGTAAAGTAGGTATCAGAAATGGCACATTTTCCTTGTTTTACTTCTGTCTGTGACAAATTGTGGCACATTAAGTAGGGGAAAAATGTATTCTAGGAGCAATAAGGGAAACATATAAATTGCAAATTGTTTCTGGCAAAGGAAGTGCTGGCACTTAAAGAGCATCTCTCTATTCAGTGGAGTGCCATCGAGTGTATCTGGACCCGTTTTATTGTAGTCAGCGCAGTAAAGCAACAACCATAAAACAAGCCGCTCGATGGCAGGTAAAATTAAAAAACGCTCATTAAAATAAATTGCCAACTGGCCAAGCTCAACCAAAAATTCTGTGTCGGTAGCGATATTAATCAATATGAGAGTCGGTTTCGGGTTCAGTGAGCTTAGAGATTCCTCTTTACACATGGCCGGATATTAAAGGCCAAAATCGATGGCTGAACTTATTTTATTTTCGTTACAAATTTGAAGTGCTATTTGTGTGCTACAGTTTTCTTTTTGATTTTCCTTTGCAGACTTTAAAATGGCAGCCGACTGGCGATTGATGTGCCTGCTTGGCATCCTGCTCCTTGTGGGCGTGCCGGTGGGCGGGGAGGTGTACACGGCCTTGGCTGAGATGGAGGAACTACTTGAGACTGAATCCGTACTGATTACCAACCTGGAGGGCTACATACGCGTGCAGGAGAACAAGCTGAACTTTCTCAAAAAGTGAGTATTCCTTACATAAAATTACTGGCCCAATTATGGTTTTCATTTCGTTGAGATTAATCTTGCTTAAAGCACAATGCGTTAAAATAACGCCACGGACACTTTTTGTTAGTCTAATAGGAGTGAAAGCCCACAAGCAAACATCATTTAATTAAAATAAAAGACTTACAATCATTTACCAATATTTTAATTCATTTTTCCCATTTGTCAATAAATTACAAAACAAAAAACGTTTCTAATTACCAGCTTTGTTTACCAATGGGCAGAAAAAGGGAACGTTTTTTCTATTTAATTATCTGTAATGAATTTGACCTTTCAATTTTAAACTTATTGTTGCAGCTAAGCTTGAATCGCTACTTTACTTTTCGTAATTTAATATATTCAAACGCAGCAGTTGTAATTATGCTGAAGTAGTTGAAGAGGTGCTCCAATTATATTTTGTTCGAAGTTCATGGTGAGTGGAAAGGGTTTACCCCAGACTGGTTTTTCGTGATTTACGAATTAGTGCTTCAAATCTTTGAAATTTAATATTTTAACGGTGAGGGGCTTAATTATGAAGAAACCGTACAAGAGGTGGTCCAGAAAATAATAGATATATTTCAACGTTTTTATGCAATTTGATATTTTTAAAACAGCATGCGCCTTAAATTGTGTAACTAATTGAACAGAAATGTTGTTGCACTTGCATTTGTTTTTTGGTTTAAAAGGTGAATGTAAAAGACTTACTAAAGACTTTGTTTTCTTCATTATCAGCACAATTAGTAAATTTAAAAGGAAAACTAATTAGAAAGGTGTTTCAGTTTAGTGATTGCAAGGCTTACCGTGAGTTTAAAGGGTTTACTTTTGGAAATGTTTTCTTAATAAGCATGAAGACTTACTTAACATATTTAAACCCGCAGGTATAATAATGAAAAAATAGTATAAAAGTGTTTCCAATCAGTGAACAGTAAAGAGCCAAATAAATATATTTCTTAGCTATTTCCAAAGTCTGACTTATTTTGTGGGGACCATACAGTCCCAGATGCTCTTTAGCATAAATACTTCTTATGCAAATGGTGCCAAGATGCTTCTAGTCTGCGAATGGGGGACTACAAAAGAGGTTCAGGTAGCTGACTGCATTCTGGTAATTACTTTTGCCACGTGCGACGGGGCAGCTGTTGCACGCAGCACCTAGCCACCACTATATATATATTTGTATCTGTATCTGTATCTGATGAGGCGCCCGGAACACACATGACATCAGATATATATCTTTCGCTTATGTACTTATTATAGAGGGGATCTATGTGTTTATGTGGCAACTGGCAGGAGCGGAAGCAAATGGGGGAGAAGAGTGGTGCAGGATGCGGTGAGACAACTCCCCTAATCAAATAATGCCAGAGTGCCAGGCGCACTCAGGACTCAGGATCTATCTTACATATATTGTGGCAGCTCTGTTTTTGCTCTGTGTCTGTTCCTACATTTGTACGTTGGCTTTGTCACAACAAAGGACGAGACAGGATCCTCGCAAACAGCTGACAGCTGTGTGCCTGCTGTCTCTCTCTCGTTCTCTGTTATCCTTGTGCGCTGTCATTGCCCTCCATGTGAGTATCCTTCGGAGGCTGCCCCTCCTCTCCTCTCCTGCTCATCTGCTCATCTCCTCATGTCGCGTGCCGTCTGCTGGCGTTTAAGTTTTAATTCCTCTTAAATTTTCCCGCTGGCCAGATGCTAGTGCCTCCAATTTGTGGCTAATCCGCTTGACAGTGCCCTCTGATTTGCTTTGGCCTCCGGCAGAGTCTGGCTTTTGGCCGAAAGGCAATTAAATTGGCCACCGCAGTGGGACAAAGGAAAACGCGTGCATCCAATCTGCGGGGCTCAAAGGCATGCATATGCAAGAGGGAAATGTGGAATTCAGATCCACATCCCTAGGCTTCCGATGGAGGTGGCCCATGAATATAACGCACATATTCCTCCTCCAGCTAAATGTAACGGTCGCTTGGCAGCGAAAAACAGGGGTGGGGTTGCCCTTAGGGAAGGTTTTCCTGTGCTCAAACAACAGAGCCGAACAAGTATTTTGAAAGGAGATGAAGTCGACAATAAAATACCCAGGGTTTCAATTATTCTATTATTGTGTGTGAGATCCTACTTAACTTTAATTTGTACAGGTCAACAAGTCAAATGACAAATAAATTGTATTCATAATAAAAGCAAAGTATCATTTCTCACTATAGAATTATTATTTGACTTGTTCACATTCTGAGAAAAGATAATAAATAAATTATTGGTTTAAGAATTTAAAGTGGACTAGCTCTGAAAAAGCGATAAATGACAAATGAATAAATATACCTACATATAATGTTTTTCATGAACAGGTCTGAAAAATTTTTAAAAGTTATTATTTTAAATAAAAATTGCTTTTAAAATAGATAATATTTATTTAATTTTTATAATAGGGTCTTTTCTTGTTTTATAATATAATTGTTTTAGTATAATTATTATTTTTACTTTATATTTACTGTTCATTAATTTATCAAGTCCATATAGTTTCGTTGACCTTTGTTTCTAATTTCTTTCAATTAAATTTTTATATTTTTTGCTAAAAGGAGGTGTGTATTTAAAATAAAATATAAACAGAAAAACTTGTTATGCGAATGGAAGCTCTAGTTTATGACATGACACATTTATGGCATAAATATGTGCATGTTAAACAAAACTGCTCTCTGAAACTATGCATTTAGTGTTTATTTTGTCATTTTTGATGACGGCGGTGTGCTGAAAAATTTAAAACAAAAACTTGATGTGTGTGCAACTATATTTTTAAACATTTTAAAATATTGAGGGGAAAAGAAAAAATTCCCAATAACTAATAAGAACTGGATATGCACAAAACTTAAGCAACTAGTTTAAATGTCACATAGAATTTGTGAATGGGTTAGCTTAGGTAAATTGTGTCATATTTTCTGGGGCTTTGATGTGCTGATAAGTATATAAACCTATGTGGATCAAAGTGTCAATCCTACCCTCTAACTTTGCTTATAAGTGGTATCAAAACAGAATGAAAGCCACGAGGGAGCGCTCTGCAGTTATGAGTTGGTAAATAAGAATTAAAAACGCTGATAAAGCGAGCCGAATGAAACGCCGGCTGCTCCTGCATTTCGCCATGGGTTTTCGGTTTTCAGTTTTGGGTTTAAATTTGCTCCGAGTTGAAATGTCTCAGTTGGAAATGCGTTTCAACCCTCGTCGCGGCACAGGAGCAGATGTTTCTGTTTCTGTCTCTGTGTTTCTGGCTTAATGGAACGCGCCAAACACAGTCGGTCATTGTACGGGTGTCTTATGTACAAGTAAATGGTTTGGTGTTTATGGTGGAAGAAAGGGGGATGGGCACGATCCACTCGACTGCGCGCCTGCGCAGGAAGTGGAGGAAGTTGAGGAGCTGCGGCCTGGAACGACTGCCCAGCTCAGTTGAGTCGCAGTTGCCGAGGCGAGCGGATCGACAGATCTTAACCAGTGTAAAGAGAGATATCTTAGAATACTTCTGGAATAACCACCAGTACAGTGCTAACATGTCGCAGCACAACTACACGAACCCGGCTTTTTGCCAGAACAGCGAGTTCTACCCGGTGCCCAGCAGTAACTCTGCCCGCGTGGATTCCATCTACAACAGGAGTCTCCAGATGAACTTTGGGGCAGCTCCTCCGCGCTCCAATCAAGCCACGCCCACTCGTGACCCCCGGGAAGGTCCTTTGCGCATGCAGCGTAGCATGTCCACGCGATCGGTGACCCGCAAACAACACCATCAACAGCAGCAGCAACATCAGGCGAAACACCAGCAACATCAGACGAAACAGCAGCAACTGCAGGCCAATCAGCAGCCTTCTTCCAGTGGTCGCTATGCGCTGGTTCCTCTGGAAGAGCTCAATAGCAGCAGGGCAGGCAGATATGCCATAGTTCCTGGTCAGGCTGCCCAGAGATTGGCCAGATCGCAGGATAACCTGGATTGCTATAGCTCCAGACATGGCTTGCATGAGGAGGAGGAGCCGCACTCCTTCCACGAGGAACCCCATCAGGAGACCCAGTTCGCCAGCTTGCCACCCACTTTGAATCTACCACCCAAGCCCAGGAATAACAATAATCCGAATCCGAATCAAACCCAAATAAAACACGCCTTTAGCAGCGATTTCGGCAGCAAGACCTTCCTGATTGTGGATAAGAATAGCAACCAAAGATACCAGATGGTTCCCACCGCCGAGGATGAGGAGTTAGTGGACGAAAACCAGGAGATCATACAGATGCACAATGGCAGAGCCCACAGATATGCAGTGGTGCCCACCGAGGGAGATGATGAGGACTTTGCCGAGGAGCAGGAGCAGCAGGAGACCTGTTTGAGTAACATGGAGCTGAGTCAGCAATATGCAGCCAGGACCTCGACTCCGCAGCATAGGAATGCAGCTGCTGCCACGAGGGCGCTGCACGAGCTCTTGACCACGCCCAGGAAAATGCAGCCACCTCCGAGGTTGGCCCACTCCACTCCCCGAAATGCATTACACCACGAACAGTTGCAGATGGAGCGGAGGCTGGAGATCTACAAGAGCCAGCAGATCTACCAGAGTCAGCAGGTTGCAATGGCCAATTTAGCTCCACCTACACTTCCTCTGAGGCAGAACAGACTCTCTCCCCAGAGACTTCACTATGAGACAGTGAAACCCGTTCCCATGCAGATTGCAGATCGATCCATGGCCGTAATTAGTCCCAGGGTCCAGGAGCAGGAGCAAGAACGGGAACAGGACATGAGCAGTATCCAGGGAAAGGGAAAGAACAACAACTCCTACCCGCAGAAGATGGCCAATGCCACCATCACGTTGGCAGTGGTCTCCCTGATGCTCGTCTTGGGCAGCACCATGAATGCGGGACTCATCATCTATATGATTGCTCACGTAAGTTATCTAAAACATTTTGAAAAGTTTTCTTAAGAAAAAACTAAATTAAAATATTAATTGTTTAACTGTTTCAAAAAAATGCATTATTAAAGCTAAAGTCAGTTCATTAATCAATTTTTTAAAAAAATGTATACTGTGTTAA
Organism: Drosophila oshimai; assembly: GCA_018150695.1. Taxonomy (NCBI): domain Eukaryota; kingdom Metazoa; phylum Arthropoda; class Insecta; order Diptera; family Drosophilidae; genus Drosophila; species Drosophila oshimai. The sequence continues at coordinate 1,753,479 of JAECWM010000202.1, read as the reverse complement.
AGACCAAGAATCAATGTAAAGTTTATTAAAATAAACTTTTAAAAAAATCTATATAAATTTATTTGTTGTTCAAAGCGATGTTCTAAATGTGTTTTAATTCAAAAATATGTTAATATTATTATTGTTTCTCCCCGCAGTTTGGAAAATCATTCTACCTGCAGTTTGGCCTGGTTGCCTCCTTCTGTGGAATGGGACTTGGCTTCCTGGGATTCAAATCGCGGCAGTGCGACTGGCTGCCGAATCGGAGTTACAGCTCCGGATATATCCTGGTGACCATCTTTTGCCTCTTCAAATCCTGCGGCCTCCTGGTGATCCTCGTGAAGGATCCCTTCCCTGGTTTTCCCCTTCACGATGTGACCACTGGAGTTATCCTGGGACTGTCCACCTTCACCATGTTCTTCATCGGATTGGGAGTGCTGGGAAGCCTTTGGTGCCACCGACCACCACCAGACAATCGAGTCAACGTGGTGTAATTCCAAGGAATTATTTAATCCCTAATTGTAGTTTCTAATTAGATGCACACCATCCACTTCGACTTCAAGAATTTGACACACCGAACGGCTAAAAGACCAAAAACAAAGTATTAGATTTATAATCAGAGGAAGATCATCATCCCCCAAACGACTGTATATAATAAGTGGGTTGTACTTATTGTTAGTTCATAGTTTGTTTAAACTTATTGTTCACCTGTAGCTTAAGTGTGTTTTGGTATAAGATTAAAATAAAGGCACTTGAATACCAACTTGTATGATTATTTTAAAATAAAATGGTAAATGATTGGCAGTTCAATTCAAATACTTTAAATTTAAGAAAGAATAAAAACGATTAACTTAATTTCGCAGCTTAAAATATGTCATACAAATTAAAGTACGGATAAATTTTACTCAGCAAATATATTTAATTTAGGTCAGCTTATAAAAGCGACAGTTTCAGCAAAAATGCATCTTGCTTGCATATTTTTGAATCTGCAAGCAACTTTAAAAAAAATAAGGCCACTAGTAAAGCAAGCACTTATTTTTTGAAGTGGAGAAATAGTAAAAACATGGAAATGTTCCCTTCTTGAACTTTTTTTTTTTGCATGAGCAACACCAACTTGCTTGGGACTTGGCTTATTCTTTTCCCAGGACTTGAGATGTTCTTTTAAAGCCAAGTTCAAACTTCTGCTTTCCCTGTTACTTTTCCTTTTTTAATGCAATTTGGCTTGCTCGCGAAAAGCACTTAATGAACTGTCTGGTAACTTTTCCCTCTGACTTCTTAAATTCTAGCAAAATGGACGAGTACCAGCGGGAACACTCAGATGCCTCCAGTGACATCACCGCCTACGTCTCAAATCCCATCAATGCCTACCTGCTGACCAAGCGGTTGACCACCGACTGGCGCCAGGTGGAGAATCTCATGGAGCACGACGTGGGCACGGAGTTTGTGCAGAACATCACCCAGTACCGCCATCTGTTGAAGTTTCCCTCGGACGAGGACCTCAATGGAGCAGCAGTGGCTCTGCTCCGCCTGCAGGACACCTATCAGCTGGACACCTCGAGTGTGGCACGGGGTAAACTCAATGGGATTCAGTACAGGTACAGAAAATGAAAAGCAGAATATGAAACAATTAACCTGCCAATAAGACAGAGAAAAACCAACTAACTAACCAAACGAACGTTTAGCTTCCTGGAATTTAATCTGACCAATTTATTGTCCCGCAGCACGGAAATGTCCTCGGACGACTGCTTCGAGTTGGGACGACAGTCGTATGTGAACCACGACTACTACCACACGGTGCTCTGGATGAACGAGGCGATGGCCCGCATGCTGGAGGAGCCCACCAACCACACCCAGAGCTTCACCAAGGCCGACATCCTCGAGTACCTGGCCTTCTCCACCTACAAGGAGGGTGAGTAGTGCACTGACCAGTTTTGCTTATTTTATCTCTCCCCAAAGTGCTTTCTACACAAGGGAAAAAATATATTAAAATTCCTAGACTAATATAAGATTAAAATTGAATCCACAACGCAATATATATATTTTCTTAGGCTGTGGAGATGTTTGTGTAAATCTTAAAGATAGACTATATTCCAATTTACAAGTGAATAAGTCAAGGAACCAACTTTTTACAAGTTAAACATCTTTTTAGTCGTATTTTCACAACAAGATTTATCTTTTTATAAAAGAAATCCAAAATGTAAAGAAGAAAAATATACCTTTAAAGTAAAAACTGCCCCCAAAATTTCTGTAATTAAATTCTCAGAGTGTTTTTGCTGTCCCATCTCGTTTTTGTTGTCCTGACTCGTTTGCATGGCACTTTCGAGGTCCATTTGGCTGCAGGAAATTGCACTCTGTCCCCAGCCACTTGCCTCTCGTTACCCATCCACTTTCCACCTGAAGCAGCTCTTAGAGTTACCCATTAAGTGCGAAAAAGTGTTGGCCATCTGCAGCCGGTGCGACAAAGTTGCGGCCAGGAGCAATCACGTAGAGCAGGCCGGGATCAGCACGTTCTCGGTCCAGGGGACCGTGTGCTTTATTAACGTCTTATTACCCCCGGACTGCCATTGCCTTCCCCTATCCGTTCACCAAAGAGCTGTATCTGTATCCTTACTGGGTGCTCCTAGGATCTGGAGAGTGAGGCTCCACACACACACTCACACACAATTTATGGGCGTGTGTGCCATATTGTGTTGAGCAACGACACGAAAAAACAACACAAACGGGTCCGCCCTCGAGGCAAGTGACAGGCTTTCTGTCACCCAACCATATTCCTCCTCCCAACTCCCTCTTGTTAAATGTAGAATGGCACACATGTGTCGGGAGATGCAAATTTAAATTCCTGTCGCCGACAGGGCCTCAAAAGTTGAGGTCGAGGTGGAGGTTAAAGCCATGGCTCTACAGCCTCTGCCTGGAGAACTTAAAAGTTGGGGTAAGAGGGATAAATGAGTGCCGGACTTGGACGCAAATGAATAAATAAGTGCGCAGCTTGCAAACTTTGGGAAACAATCCAATCGACTTGATGGCCCCGTCTCCCGGCAGAGAAGTTCGAGGGCAGGCGGTAAAACTTTCAAAGAAACTGTAGCATACTCTCGGGCGGAGCCAAGTTTACTTGGTGGGAGCATCGCGTTTAAACCCCATTTAGACCCTAATGAATTAATTGTGGGGCTCGGTTAAGTGGAACGCTCTTGACTCTTAATAAGTACTCTACTAACGTGCTGGTTATTTATTCACGTTATTACAACTCGCTTTATGGCTGGGCCGCTTTGATGTTTTTTTTGGTTAATAGCCGGAGTTTATATTAGTATCTATAGTTAACTTAAAGGGGCTTCTTAGAAAATATCTCTTGACACTTGTTTATTGATATATTATCAAAATCAAAGAGCATTTGAACAGTGATTGGAAAACTAATTTGAAAAGACCTTAACTGAGTAGTAAAACTTATAATAACTATTGCCTGAACAAAGTTTGGTAATAAGAGAAAAAAAAGGAAAAAAGGGTGTTTATGAATATTATAACATATTGTGGGGACAGCTTAAAAGAAATTTCTAGTCATTCAGGAAATGGTCGAGATAACCGATAGGCTGTACTGATTTACTGATGCCAAACTTTCCCTAGTAATGCTAAAAAAAAATGAATGAAAGCCGTAATCAGCGTAAATGCTCCTACTACAGTTCTGATTAGAAGGAGTTATCAGCAGGGACGCTTATAAATTTATGGAAACTCTTAACGTCAAGCACATTCATTATCATAAGGCGTAGGTGTGTTTTTTTATTTTAAATGAAATTGATTAGAGATAATGAAGTTCATTAAGATTTTGATAATACTTATGAACAGCATTTTGATAAGTGTGCCTATTGAATACTTCAGCACAGGTCGTAACTTAAGCTAAGACCCCCTTGTACCGGACTTATCAGCCGGCAAAACTTGTTGTGGCCAAATCTTGCCCAAGACAAGAGTTCTTGGGAGTGATAAGGTACTGATTTTTGTATAAAAGCGTGGTCGGTTTTTGGTAAAACCATGAGTAGTATCACTTACCCAAGATGAAGCTGTTCGTATTCCTGGCTCTTGCCGTGGCTGCAGCCACTGCCATCCCTCCCACTCCCGAGCAGCAAACCCCATTGGTAGTCAAGGATGCCCAGAAGGATGCCCAGAAGGATGCCCAGAGCATCCAGGGTCGCATTACCAACGGCTACCCAGCACCCGAGGGTTCGATTCCCTACGTCGTGGGTCTGCTCTTCAGCGGCAACGGAAACTGGTGGTGCGGTGGCTCCATCATCGGCCACAACTGGATCCTGACTGCTGCTCACTGCACCCACGGAGCCGGCGGAGTGACCATCAACTACGGAGCCACCATCCGCACCGCGCCCCAGTTCACCCATTGGGTGGGAAGCGGCGACTTTGTCCAGCACCATTACTACAACAGCGGCAACCTGCACAACGACATCTCCCTGATCCGCACCCCCCACGTGGACTTCTGGCACCTGGTCAACAAGGTGGATCTGCCCAGTTTCAACGATCGCTACCAGAGCTACGCCGGTTGGTGGGCCATGGCCGCCGGATGGGGTGGTATCTATGATGGAAGCCCACTACCCGACTGGCTCCAGTTCGTGGAAGTTCAGGTTTTGTCCCAGGCTGATTGCAGCCAATGGTGGTCGCTCCACGAGTACATGATCTGCGTCAACACCTGGGGAGGCAAGTCCACCTGCCAAGGCGATTCCGGTGGTCCCCTGGTCACGTACGACGGAGTCCGTCTGGTCGGAGTGACCTCCTTCGTTTCCGGCGCTGGCTGCCAGTCCGGAGCCCCCGCCGTCTTCACCCGTGTCACCGGCTACCTGGACTGGATCCGCGACGTCACCGGCATTGCCTACTACTAATCAAAAGTTTTCCATAAAATAAAAGCGTTTAATATGAGTTTATATGATTTATATTAGTATCTGTAGTTAACTTAAAGGGGCTTCTTAGAAAATATCTCTTGACACTTGTTTTTTGATATATTATTCTCAGTTTCGTTAAGGAACTATATGAAAAGGAACACTTAAAAGGTTAGGTCATGGTTTGTCGTGGTTAAAGTTATTTTAATAAAGGATTAACAAATATTTTATACATTGAATTATTGAATAAAAAATATCCTTAGCAGTTAAAAATGTTAACAACGAAACATTTACGAGCATTTAATTTCATTTGCTTAAATTGAATTATTTTTTAAAGAAGGTATATATTAAAGTAAAAACCTAAAATTTACTTTAGTAAACTAAACTTTTTGCTTGCTTTTGTTTTTAGGCAACATCGAGAGTGCCCTGACCATGACGAACGAGCTGCTCCAACTGCTGCCTCAGCACGAGAGGGCCAATGGAAACAAGCGGTTCTACGAAAAGGAGATTGCCAACCAGCTGCAGCTGAAGAAGATGAAGGGCGACGATGGCACCGACGAGATTCCAAAGTCAGACTTGGTAAGATACTTCTATTAAGGCCAGAGATATTTCAGTTCTAGACAAACCTTTCTTTTAGCCTGTGGCTAAGAGTGATCCCGGGGTCTATGATATGACAGAGCGCAGGGCTTATGAAATGTTATGCAGGGGCGAGCTGAAACCCTCTCCTTCGGATCTGAGACCCTTGAGATGTCGCTATGTCACCAACAACGTGCCCTTCCTGCGATTGGGCCCCATGAAACTGGAAGAGGCCCACCTGGACCCGTACATTGTAATCTATCATAATGCCATGTACGACAGCGAGATTGATCTGATCAAACGGATGGCACGTCCTCGATTCCGCAGAGCCACCGTCCAGAACTCAGTGACGGGAGCTCTGGAGACTGCCAACTACAGGATAAGCAAGTCCGCCTGGCTGAAAACGCACGAGGACCAGGTGATTGAGACTGTTGTGCAGAGGACGGCGGACATGACCGGTCTGGACATGGAATCCGCCGAAGAGCTGCAGGTGGTCAACTACGGCATTGGTGGCCACTACGAGCCGCACTTTGACTTTGCTAGGGTGAGTATTTCCCCATGGGAAACCAACATCATTAGCCAGCTTAAAAACAAGTAATGTATTTTCAGAAAGAGGAAGAGCGCGCCTTTGAGGGTCTCAATCTGGGCAACCGCATTGCCACGGTTCTATTCTACGTAAGTTGATTGGTATTTTATTTTCCTTTTTTTTTTTTTAATTAATCCGAAACTTTTGTATGCTTTTCTGTAAACTTCCGCACGCGCACAACCTACACAAATTGTGCAGCTTACAAATTCTCAGAATTTTCTTTATTTGCTCTAGGCAGCAGAATCATTAGTGAGGCTTATTTATAAATAGAGATGCGTAGGTTGCACTTTCATTGCATTCCATTCAACCATTTGCAAACTGTGAATGCAGGAGGAAAACACAATACCAAGAAAATAGATAGGAGAACCAAAACATCCTTAAAAATGTGTTTTTCAACTTTTTGTATTTATTTTATGCTTTAAAAATGTGTGAATATCTATGTATTTTGTGATTCATTATTCAAAACAATAGCTAGTAATCAACTTTATAAATATTTTAAATCTGATTATTTAAATCTCTAAATTGTTCTTTATTTTCTAATCCCAACAGATGAGTGATGTGGAGCAGGGTGGTGCCACTGTTTTTACATCCCTCCATGCTGCTCTGTTTCCCAAAAAAGGAACGGCTGCCTTTTGGATGAATCTGCACAAAGATGGACAGGGAGATGTGAGGACCCGCCATGCAGCTTGTCCTGTACTTACAGGCACCAAGTGGGGTGGGTTTTAATCAAACAAAAATATATTTTTATATATATATTTTATAATATTTCCATTTTAAATCAGTGTCCAACAAGTGGATCCACGAACGTGGTCAGGAGTTCCGTAGACCCTGCTCCCTGGACGAGGATCATGGCGAATACGCCATCTGAGCCGGAGTCTAATTAGTGAATGCAACGAATCTTAAATGCGGAATCTCATCCTTCGCCATCGGCCATCGACTTCCTATTGTAAATACAGCATTCAGCCCGGAGGCGATAGCATCTCTTCTACTTATCGGTTCTCCATGTGGAGCCAACTCTACCTAGCTATATCTTAGACACGTATGGAATTTATTTACTTTTGTATATTTGCCTAGTTTAAATAGTAGAAAAAATTGCAATAAAATTGAATTTAAATTAAAAGCAAAATAATCTGTTTTTATGGGACTTGATTTGTCATTTGTGGAATCCTTTACTACTTATCTCCTTATCTAACTAAAATAGTAAAGTGTACAAAAGTGTATTCCTCTTGAGAACCATATTACCAAGTTTAAATTGCGTAAAAGTGAGTGAAAAGGCTTCAAATTGAAAGCACTACAGCAACGCACTCTGATCCGGGTCTGATGTTCGATTAGTGGGTGGTAATTCATCAGCCGGAGGGCTCATCCATCAACTGTGGTAAGTGGAGCTTCGACTGCATCAGCTGCCATCCGATACGAGCGTGTGTTTGCATGGGTGAAAGGATACAAATCGGCTTATCCTTGCATTGCGTTGCACATTTTGCGGTGCTGTGGGAAACTCAATCGAATTTCATCCGAAATGTGAAAAACGCAGGGCGAGTGGGTGGGCAAAAATGGCCAGCATTATTGCATTCGTCAGAATCAAAGAGCATTTGAACAGTGATTGGAAAACTAACTTTGAGAAGACCTTAACTGAGTAGTAAAACTCATATTAGCTAAAAAGGGTGTTTATGAATATTATAACAGAATGTGGGGACAGCTTAAAAGAAATTTCTAGTCATTCAGGAAATGGTCGAGATAACCGACAGGCTGTACTGATTTACTGATGCCAAACTTTCCCAAGTAATGCTAAAAAAAATGAATGAAAGTCGTAATCAGCGTAAATGCTCCTACTACAGTTCTGATTAGAAGGAGTTATCAGCAGGGACGCTTATAAATTTATGAAAACTCTTAACGTCAAGCACATTCATTATCATAAAGCGTAGGTGTGTTTTTTTATTTTAAATGAAATTGATTAGAGATAATGAAGTTCATTAAGATTTTGATAATACTTATGAACAGCATTTTGATAAGTGTGCCTATTGAATACTTCAGCACAGGTCGTAACTTAAGCTAAGACCCCCTTGTACCGGACTTATCAGCCGGCAAAACTTGTTGTGGCCAAATCTTGCCCAAGACAAGAGTTCTTGGGAGTGATAAGGTACTGATTTTTTGTATAAAAGGGGGGTCGGTTTTTGGAAAAACCATGAGTAGAATCACTTACCCAAGATGAAGCTGTTCGTATTCCTGGCTCTTGCCGTGGCTGCAGCCACTGCCATCCCTCCCACTCCCGAGCAGCAAACCCCATTGGTAGTCAAGGATGCCCAGAAGGATGCCCAGAAGGATGCCCAGAAGGATGCCCAGAGCATCCAGGGTCGCATTACCAACGGCTACCCAGCACCCGAGGGTTCGATTCCCTACGTCGTGGGTCGCTGAAGAGCGGCAACGGAAACTGGTGGTGCGGTGGCTCCATCATCGGCCACAACTGGATCCTGACTGCTGCTCACTGCACCCACGGAGCCGGCGGAGTGACCATCAACTACGGAGCCACCATCCGCACCGCGCCCCAGTTCACCCATTGGGTGGGAAGCGGCGACTTTGTCCAGCACCATTACTACAACAGCGGCAACCTGCACAACGACATTTCCCTGATCCGCACCCCCCACGTGGACTTCTGGCACCTGGTCAACAAGGTGGATCTGCCCAGTTTCAACGATCGCTACCAGAGCTACGCCGGTTGGTGGGCCATGGCCGCCGGATGGGGTGGTATCTATGATGGAAGCCCACTACCCGACTGGCTCCAGTTCGTGGAAGTTCAGGTTTTGTCCCAGGCTGATTGCAGCCAATGGTGGTCGCTCCACGACTACATGATCTGCGTCAACACCTGGGGAGGCAAGTCCACCTGCCAAGGCGATTCCGGTGGTCCCCTGGTCACGTACGACGGAGTCCGTCTGGTCGGAGTGACCTCCTTCGTTTCCGCCGCTGGCTGCCAATCCGGAGCCCCCGCCGTCTTCACCCGTGTCACCGGCTACCTGGATTGGATCCGCGACGTCACCGGCATTGCCTACTACTAATCAAAAGTTTTCCATCAAATAAAAGCGTTTATTACAAAAATTATGCAGTTCTTTAGATTTGGGATGGGACATGACTTTTTTATATAGAACTGAATCTAAAGAACTTTGATTCAAAGAGGTCCCATCACATTTTTTTTTCGTATCAGGCAGCTTCTGTCAACTGCCACAAAGTGCGCAAAAGTATACAACATTTTTTAAACAGTAAGAACGTATCTGAAGCGAAAAAGTATGCTACAAAAATGTAATACTTAGGGGCCTAAATTGCGTATAAAACCGCTGATTCGCTTAGGCCGGAAATAAAGAAAAAATAAACAATAACTCTAAACATATAAAGTAAATACTATTATTTTCAAACAATTTAAAATGCTTTGTCGCTAGTGGCAGGTGTTTAAGAACATCTTCCCTCCCACTCTCCACTAATATGTGGTTTACATGAACTTAACTAATTTAATTTTTGTCGTCTGCGCAAAACTCTGTTCTCTCCATAGTAAGTATTTAATACGCGTAGCACTTAAGTCCCAGCGTTCCTTTTTGCTTTTGTTTGGTATGAGTTTCATACAGTCCATATAGTATTATTACTGACACTCCTGATAATGCGTTTTACTATCAAAAGTCAGTAGTAACCTTTGGAGCTTATTATAGACTTCATTCATTAATGGTTTGTTCTCCTATAAAGTATCAACAAATTTCCCCACTATTAAACGAAACGGTTATCTTTACCATTTACTCTACAACACTTAAGAACGCCTTTCAAGCAGGTGGCGAATTTCACCGAAAGACTGGGTAACCATAACCAAAACAGTGGCAAATAAAATTTAATAAATTTATATCAGCTTACTTATTGATTCAGTTCTCTATGAAATAGAGAACATATCCCATCCCAGATCTGAAGGACTGCAAAGTATTTGTAGTTAACTCTTTTATTTTAAAACACCATGAAACATGGAAAATATTTGATTAGTAGTAAGCGATGCCGGTGTTGTCGCGGATCCAGTCCAGGTAGCCGGTGACACGGCTGAAGACGGCGGGGGCTCCGGATTGGCATCCAGCGGCGGAGCCGAAGGAGGTCACTCCGACCAGACGGGTTCCCTCGTGTGTGACCAGGGGGCCACCGGAGTCGCCTCCGCAGGTGGACTTGCCTCCGTCCGTGTTGATGCAGATCATGTAGTCGTGGAGCGACCACCAGCGGCTGCAATCAGCCTGGGACAAAATCTGGACATCAACGCTCTGGAGCCAGTCGGGGAGCGGGCTGCCGTCATAGGTGCCGCCCCATCCGGAGGCAACGGCCCACCATCCAGCGTAATCCTGGTAGCGATCGTTGAAACTGGGCAGATCCACCTTGTTGACCAGGTGCCAGAAGTCCACGTGGGGGGTGCGGATCAGGGAGATGTCGTTGTGCAGGTTGCCGCTGTTGTAGTGGTGGTGCTGGATGATGTCACCGCTTCCCACCCAGTGGGTGTACTGGGGCTGGGTGCGGATGGTGGCTCCGTAGTTGATGGTCACTCCGCCGGCTCCGTTGGTGCAGTGAGCAGCAGTCAGGACCCAGGTGTTGCCGATGATCGAGCCACCGCACCACCAGTTTCCGTTGCCGCTGAAGAGCAGGCCCACGACGTAGGGCACCTTACCCTCGTATGCTGGGTAGCCGTTGGTAATGCGACCCTGGATGTCCTTTACGGGCACTGGGGTTTCCTTCTGCTCGGGAGCAGGGATGGCAGTGGCTGCTGCCACGGCAAGAGCCAGGAATACGAACAGTTTCATCTTGGGTAAGTGTTACTACTCATAGTTTTTCCATAGCCCAACCACCCTTTTATACAAAAATCAGAACCTTATCATCATCATTATCATTATCAAGAACCCTTGTTCGTCGACTGTATATTATGGCTAAAGTTTTAGGCACGACTAGATTTGGCGGCTGATAATTCCGGTACAAGAGGCTCTTTGCTGAAGTTATGACTTGTACTTAAGTATTCAAGTGTTTGTAAAGGGTAAACATATGTATAATTCATTTTTGTATCTCTTTGATTTTTTCAATCAAATTTTTAAAAATGTAATATGAAATATAAAATGTGGATCTGGATTATGTGGATGTTTTAGAATACCTAAAATAGTTGTTATAAAAAAAATTTTAATTTTTAATATAAAACTCGAACTACCTACCTACACTTACATTTTTTTTGCTTGGTTTTTTTGCACTAATGAGTGTTAAAGAACTACAAATGTAGCCAAAAATAAATAAACTAAAGCCAAAATGTATGAAATGTACCTATTTGATTTAATAAATATGCCGACCAAAACTTAAGATTTAAAAAAAGTTTGTACTTAAACCGGGTGTTTCCAAAATTTTAATTATTATTATCCTAATCAAATCTAACTCTAAGTTCAAGTACTAGGTAATTCCTGAGTTTTTGTGAATGGTTTTCTTATCAAACAGGATGTCTGAAATCTAATGAGTTTAATATGGAAAAACGTACGAAATCATGATAATGATAGTGAATGTACTTGATTTGATAAATATGCGGACCCAAAAAATTAATTTTTTGTCATATTTTTAATAAAAAAAACCTAATCTTACCAAACCTTTAATGAAAGTTATCATTATCACCCTTGTGTTTAACCATTGTGTGAGCGGAAGGAACATTTTTGTGCGATTTCTACTTTACGCGTAAATATCTCGTGCTGTGTAAAAGATATAGGGCTGACATTTTCTGACAGCTTGTCTATATAGATTCTAAGCAATTTTACCAATTTTTAGGAAATCTATTGGTAATCTATTGGATATTATTGGCGAAAACTTCTTTTAACTACGTACTTAAGTGGAAGGAACATTTTTGTGTCAATAGTTTTAACTGCGTTTATCTTTAAAACCGTTGGTCAGATAAATTTTAAATTTATACTTTATTTTAATAAGCTACCATTTATCAAAATTAAAATTTAAAATTTTTATTAGGCATACACTAAAAAAATCTTTAATTTTTACCTGGAAGCAAAAGTTAATTTATTAATTAATTACGTAAAACTCGCAAAGTAGTCAATCAATTGAAAAATAGGGCTCTTATAAGGCTTTCAAAAATGATAAAATATTTCATACCCTTCTTTGGTAAAACTATTAGAAAAACAATCAGCATTGTTGAAAAATTAAATTTAAATTAAATTAATAAAAAATTAAATTAAATTAAATAATACCACAAATATACTAGTAAACTAGTGTTATTTTTATTTTAAAATTATTATTCGTATAAAAACACATTTTATTAATCCCTTAATTGTTACTATAAATGTCCAAAAAGAGGTATTTGTGTTTTAAGGAACTCTTGCTAAAAGTAACGGTCACAACTTACCCAAATCATTTATGATCGCCAGGAGCAGACTACCACTCCTTTTGGAATGGCTCACAAAAGGACGGGTCATAAAACAGTATGGCGCGCACCATAATTTTGCACGTGCTTAGACCTTTGAACTAGGTTTGTGGTGATTTTTCCCAAAAGCAGATATACCAAATTGAAAGGCAAATCGTTAACCTACAAGAAAAAGTTAATTTTTTCAAAAAAATAATAACCTGTTAACAAACACAAGCAATTATTAGTTTTTTTTTTAATTTTTTTAAATTGACTTAATATTAAATAAAAAAATTAATCTATCACAATAAAGTTATTAATCTTAACTCAAAAAAAGTGGCACAAAAATGGTCTTTTCGCAACAACCTTTAAAACATTTTCCGCACACATCAGGGTTAATATGCTAAAACGCACGTTGAGTTTATGATACTGAATGTACTTGATTTAATCGACGTATCAGCCAAAAGCCACTATAAATTAGTGAGTACCTGTGCTGATAAAGAATTTATACAAAAAAAACGTTATAATAGTCAGACATCTTATTATTATTATTATTATTATTATATTATTATTATTATTATTATTATTGCGATTACTCGGAGAGTATAGCAATTATTACTATGAACGTTGCAAATGTCTGTCTGTCCGTCCGTTGGTCCGTACAATCGTCGAGCTCTCGGGAACTATAAGAGCTAGAACCACCAAATTTTGCAAACTGACTTCTATAAGCAAAGCTCAGATCAAGTTTGTTTCAAAACTCGAACACGCCCTTTTTTTCGCCCACAAACCGCGAAACTCTGTGGTGCCCACATTTTTAATACCAGAGGAAAATGACCTTTATAAATGTTGTTTGTACTGAAAATATCTACACAGATATTCAAAAATTTGAAAATCCGGCCAGTTTCAAGAAATTGTGTATAAAAGTGCGTTAAAAATGTGTTACGCCTGAAATCCACCGAAAAACAGGTTAACCATAACCAAAAAAAAATTAAATTTTATAAATTGAAGTCATCAAAAGGACATATCCCACCCCAGATCTACAGGACTGCACAGTATTTGTAGTTAACTCTTTTATTTTAAAACACCATGAAACATGGCAAATATTTGATTAGTAGTAAGCGATGCCGGTGTTGTCGCGGATCCAGTCCAGGTAGCCAGTGACACGGCTGAAGACGGCGGGGGCTCCGGATTGGCAGCCAGCGGCGGAGCCGAAGGAGGTCACTCCGACCAGACGGGTTCCCTCGTGTGTGACCAGGGGGCCACCGGAGTCGCCTCCGCAGGTGGACTTGCCTCCGTCGGTGTTGATGCAGATCATGTAGTCGTGGAGCGACCACCAGCGGCTGCAATCTGCCTGGGACAAAATCTGGACATCAACGCTCTGGAGCCAGTCGGGCAGTGGGCTGCCGTCGTAGGTGCCGCCCCATCCGGAGGCCACAGCCCACCATCCAGCGTAATCCTGGTAGCGATCGTTGAAACTGGGCAGATCCACCTTGTTGACCAGGTGCCAGAAGTCCACATGGGGGGTGCGGATCAGGGAGATGTCGTTGTGCAGGTTGCCGCTGTTGTAGTGGTGGTGCTGGATGATGTCGCCGCTTCCCACCCAGTGGGTGTACTGGGGCTGGGTGCGGATGGTGGCTCCATAGTTGATGGTCACTCCGCCGGCTCCGTTGGTGCAGTGAGCAGCAGTCAGGACCCAGGTGTTGCCGATGATCGAGCCACCGCACCACCAGTTTCCGTTGCCGCTGAAGAGCAGACCCACGACGTAGGGCACCTTACCCTCGTATGCTGGGTAGCCGTTGGTAATGCGACCCTGGATGTCCTTCACGGGCACTGGGGTTTCCTTCTGCTCGGGAGCAGGGATGGCAGTGGCTGCTGCCACGGCAAGAGCCAGAAATACGAACAGTTTCATCTTGGGTAAGTGTTACTACTCATGCTTTTTCCAAAAACCAACCACCCTTTTATACAAAAATCAGTACCTTATCATTCTCAAGAACCCTTGTTCGTCGGCTGTATAAATAAAATTATGGAAAAATTTATGAAATGTGCTTGATTTGATAAATATGACAAACCAAAACATAAGATTGAAAAAAGTTTGTACTTAAACTGGGTGTTTCCAAAATTTTAATTATTATTATCCTAATCAGCTTTAAGTTCAAGTACTAGGTAGTTCCCGAGTTTTTTTGAATGGTTTTCTAATCAAACAAGACGTCTTAAATCAAATCAGTTTAATATGTTAAAACGAAAGTACGAAAGCATGATAATGATAGTGAATGTTCTTGATTTGATAAAAAGTGACCCAAAAATTAATTTTATCAAATATTTTTAATAAAAAAATCTTATCTTCCCAGACCTATAATGAAACTTATCATTATCAATCATGACTCTTAGTTTTCTAACCAAGTTCTTGTTTAATATGCTAAAACGCAAATTGAATTCATGATACTGAATGTACTTGAATTACTCGACGTATCAGTTAAAAGCCAGTATAAATTAGTGAGTACCTGTGCTGATAATGAAATCATGCAAGAAAATCGTTATAATAGTCAGACATCTTATTATTATTATTTCTTCGGTTTAGCATAAATGATACAACTTATCGGTGGCCTTGACTGTTTCCTCCACGAAACTTATTTTACCACCCTTTAAATCAGAATAGAAGCAATAATTTTAATTCGGCTATCTTTGTGCTTTTTAATAAAGAACACATACACATTCCGTTATTAACCCCTGATGCTATCTGTACAAAATCTTTAAAACATTAAATTTTTATTTATATAATCACAAAGATATCGACCCAAAACTACAAAAAATATTCTTTTGCTGATTAATAAAATATTTTGTAAATTAAACTTGGCTTTCAAGTCAGGCAGTTTTTGTTGCCACACTTGCTAGGACTACTAAAAACCCTAAAAATAAGTTAAAACTTATAGTTTGGAATAAAGGGCATACATTTTTCTGTGTATTTCCAACACACTTACAAAAACAATTGAATAAGTGGAGTACACTTACTTAGACAAAGCTTGTTTTTAAATTCGTTCGCTAGATATGAAAATTCAATTGGTAAGATTATAAAATGATACTGAGAGATAGGGCTAATATGATTTATTAAAGTGAAATGTACTTGCATTATTTGTAGGGGACTCTTTTTACAATAGGGTTAATATCGTGCATTTCCACAGTAACAGTAGCAGATAATCAAAAACTAATTTTTTGTATCCATATATGAAAACTTTAATTGAGAAGAACATTTCACACTTCGATAGCCAAGTACAAGTTATAACTTTTGGCTTATCAGCTGGCAACACTTGTCAGCCACAAATCTGCCAAGTATTTAGCGATTAGAACTATAGATAAGGAGGTGGTTTTTGTATAAAAGGGCGTTTGGACTCTAGAAAGACCATTAGTTGTGGGACTAACGCAAGATGAAACTGTTCGTATTCCTGGCTCTGGCCGTGGCTGCAGCCACTGCCATCCCTGCTCCCGAGCAGAAGCAAACCCCAATGCCCGTCAAGGATGCCCAGAGCATCCAGGGTCGCATTACCAACGGCTACCCAGCGTACGAGGGTAAGGTGCCCTACGTCGTGGGTCTGCTCTTCAGCGGCAACGGAAACTGGTGGTGCGGTGGCTCTATCATCGGCCACAACTGGGTCCTGACTGCTGCTCACTGCACCAACGGAGCCGGCGGAGTGACCATCAACTACGGAGCCACCATCCGCACCCAGCCCCAGTACACCCACTGGGTGGGAAGCGGTGACTTTGTCCAGCACCATCACTACAACAGCGGTAACCTGCACAACGACATCTCCCTGATCCGCACCCCCCACGTAGACTTCTGGCACCTGGTAAACAAGGTGGATCTGCCCAGCTACAACGATCGCTACCAGGATTACGCTGGATGGTGGGCCGTTGCCTCCGGATGGGGTGGTATCTATGATGGAAGCCCACTACCCGACTGGGTTCAGGCCGTGGATGTTCAGATTATGTCCCAGGGTGACTGCAGCCGCTGGTGGTCGCTCCACGACTACATGATTTGCGTCAACACCGACGGAGGTAAGTCCACCTGCCAAGGCGATTCCGGTGGCCCCCTGGTCACACACGAGGGCAACCGTCTGGTCGGAGTTACCTCCTTCGTTTCCGCTGCTGGCTGCCAATCCGGAGCCCCCGCCGTCTTCAGCCGTGTCACCGGCTACCTGGACTGGATCCGCGACAACACCGGCATTGCCTACTACTAATCTAATGTTTTCCATGTTTTCTATGGTGTTTAAAAAAAAAAATTTGAAGCACAAAATTTGTGGAGTCTTTAAGATCTGGGGTATTAATGTAACAGTACGGTAAAATACATTTTATAATATTTATAAATTGTTTATGAAAAAAGTACAGTGAATTTTAAATTAATAAATAAGTATCTTTGGTCTTTCTGCAACAAAAACTAAAAAATAAATTTTCGTATAGTTTTCTACGGCATATTAACGTCTCTCGAATGAATTTTATAGCAGTGTGTTAGTTAAAATATTTTTTTTATTAAGTTGTTAGTTTAACAACAAAGTTTTTTTTATAACAAACCCTGAGACCCAGCAATACCTATGATAAAAGTGTCCATCTGCACATGCATTTAATTTTCAGACCATAGAGGTTGAAATTTAAAGAGAAAGAACCAACGAGTTGTTTATTTAGCAGCAGTTGTGGGGGTCTCAGTGTCTGGCACCTTTGTTTGCACAGCGTTTTTGTCTGGATACGTGACAGTTTCCAAATGGAATATCGTTCTTTCTGGAGCAGTCCGCTTTTTGGTATGAGACAGTATCCATCAGTTAGCCGTTCTGTATTCACAATGTCACATCGGAGTTGGTGCTTGGTTTTTGGAATTTCCCTGCATGTGATTTGGAGCGGAGTAGCGAAAGGGGAGTTTTTCTCATCGGTGGACAGTATGCAGGATTTAGCCCAAGTGGAACAGGAGCTCCTGAATGCCACGCGTTCCTATTTGGAGGCTCAGCAGCAGAAGCTTAACTTCTATCGGAAGTAATGCAATTTTTAATTAAGAACTACAATTTTGAAGATAATATTTATTTTGTTTTATAGATATGTGGATCAAATAAAAGAAGAGCATGATTGGGCCCTGCTCCAAGTAGATCTGGATGAGTATCTGGGTCACCCTTTGCATGCTTTCAGGTTGATCAAGCGATTGGTTCAGGATTGGGATTTAGTTGTCTTCGAACCCTTAATAGCCAATGTACCCAGAGAGGGTATGCACTTTTTGCTTATTAAATAATTATTTTAAACTTACAATCTTCCTCTAGACTTCCGTCAATTTATGGATGTTTTAACGCGGGACTTGGGCTTCCCTGACCAATCCGAGCTTCAGGGAGCCATCAAAGGCTTGGCCAGATTACAAAAGGTCTATAATCTCACTACCTCTGACCTGGCTGATGGTTTCATCAATGGATTCAGCTACGACTCTGAGTTACAATGGCGTGATTGCTATGAAATCGGTGCACAACTCTTTGATCTTAAGGAATACAAACGATCCCTGGAGTGGCTCCAGGTCGCACACCTCCTCCTGCGAAATAAACCAGAAGAGGAGGACGATGATGATGCTCATTACTTATCAGATATCAGGGAGTACGCGGCTATGGCTAACTTTGAGTTGGGTAATCCCAAGCGAGCTGAAAAACTTCTGAACCAGATCCTTAAGTCTGAACCCAACCATACCGCCCAGCAAACTCGCAAGTATCTGGAGAGCAGAGAGCCGGAAAAGAATCTAAAGGAGATAAATCCTTCTTGGTATGCCAATTACACTAGGCTGTGTCAGGGCAAAAAATTACCCGAAGAGAAGAGTGGTAATCCTTTAAAGTGTTACCTGGATGGAAAACGACATCCCTACTTCACCTTAGCACCCCTTCAAGTAGAACCGGTGCACCTGGATCCGGATATCAATGTCTATCATGGAATGCTGAACTCTAACCAGATCTTATCGATCTTTGAGGAGGCGGACAAGACGGAGATGGTCCGATCCGGGGTCGCTGGCGAAGGTGGAGCACGCACCGTCAAGGATCTTCGGGTCAGTCAGCAGACTTGGCTGGACTACAAGACTCCGGTTATGAAGTCCGTGAGCCAAATCATCCAATTCGTATCGGGATTTGATATGGCCGGAGCCGAGATTATGCAGGTGGCCAACTATGGAGTCGGTGGACAGTACGAACCCCATCCGGACTACTTTGAGGTCAATCTGCCGAAAGAGTATGAGGGAGATCGCATCTCCACCAGCATGTTTTATGTAAGAAGGCTCAAAATTTCTACCTTGAATGTGCTAAAATATATTGTTTGCAGTTGTCTCACGTGGAGCAGGGTGGCTACACAGTCTTTACGAAGCTTAATTTATTCCTGCCACCTGTCAAAGGAGCCATGGTCATGTGGCACAACCTGCATCGCTCCTTGGATGTGGATGTGCGTACTTTGCATGCCGGATGTCCAGTTATTGTGGGATCCAAGCGCAGTAAGTCAAAAGTTATATTTCTAAAGAAAGCCAATGAAAGTTAAATTTATTTTAATGTAAATATATCACTTTGTGTTTTTGTTACAGTTGGAAATATCTGGATGCACTCGGGCTATCAGGAGTTCCGTCGTCCGTGCAACCTCACCTCGGACAGCTACAAGTCCGTAGCCTACCGAGAAAGAGTGTAAATTCATATTTTAATAAATTAATATCTTATTTTAATGAGAGATAGTGGAGATGTTTTTCTGTATTGAAGTGAATCAGTCATAGTCCCTGTAATGCAATGAAAGTTCATGGTTCCGCTGGAGATCGCATGGTCTCACTTTATCCTGGTTGCGCTCCCGAATCCAAACATTAGCAACTGGGGATATGAAATATTAGAAGAAGCTTATTTTGAATATTAAGTTGAACTTACTCCATTTGCTGCCTTGGAGCACGGGACAGGCAGCATGTTTGGTGCGAAAGTCCTGGTCTCCCGAGGGATGGAGATTGTACCAGAAGAGCAGGCTGCCTTTTTCTGGGGTCACCAAAAGTGGCAGAAAGGGAAAAGCAGTGCCACCACCTGCCTCCACATCGGAGAGCTGGAAAAAGGTATGAAAAAATTTAGAACGGTATGCATTAAAATAAAAATGGATCTGACAAATTATAAAAACATTAAAATAATTTACAAAGTTAAAAGAAACCCCCTTAAAGAAACTCACATAGTATATTCCCGTGGCAATTCGGTTCCCGTGCAGATCCTCCTCATGGTAAACGTGGTTTTCGGGAAAGCTGTCCCAGTGGGGCTCGTAGTGTCCGCCGATTCCATAGTTGGCCACCTGCAGATCCTCGGCGTAGTTCATGTCCAGGCCGGAAAAATCTCCAACATGCTGGCTGAGAAGCTTGGTGGCTGCATTCCTGGAGTAATTGAAGGACGCACCTTGGCTTGTCCGAAAGGCTGCTGCAGTGGATCCTCCGTTGTTTGTAAGGGAGTACACAGTGGATCGCTTGATCCTGGGTCGGGCAGTCCGCTGCAGGAACTCCGTATTGCTAGAGCTTACCACCTGATGCAGCTGCACCACTAGGGGTTCCAAGTGTAGTTCTTCCAGTTTATAAGGAGCGTAGCCAGTTCGACTTCTCCGCAGGCGACACTTCAGATTACGTTGTTCAGAAGGAGCAGGTCTCAATTCCCCGCGACACACCTGCTCGTACATACGAAACTCCCGGGAGACATGGTAGTCTCCAGGTCTTCGCGCTGTCATATGCAGCAACCCACTCTTGTCTCCATCGGTAATTAGTTCCTCCAAATGCTGACGAGCCTCCAGAAGGTGACTCCTTTGGTCTGGTTCAATGGAGAGCACATGGTTCACCAGGCTCAAAGCACTCTCGTGGGCACCCATCTCCCGATGATAATCCACCACCGCCTCCATAAAATCCAGGGAGGCGGATTCCGTTCCGTAGCTCTGTTCCCCGAGCAACTGCATCGATTTCTGCAACCATGGCACCGTATGGTTGTAGTCCCTCAAAGCGTACAAGTGCTGGCCAAGTACAAAGCAATCCTGCCAGGACATGGCCGTGCTGAAAGAGAAATAGTGATTTAACTATGACTGATTTTTAAGAACTTAAAGTTTATCCAAAAAACATTTCACTACTTAACGTAACTTTTTATTTTTAACTATCTTTCACTTTATAGTGTGCCACTTCCCTGCCCACTTTTGAGGTTTACGTTCAACAAAATTTCGCATACTTAAATTCACATAATAGTCTGCACCCGGAAGGGGAAATGGTGATTGCTGCTTCGTTATGATGTGACTACTACTTAAATGCACATAAACTTCAAGATTTTGTTGAGTAATAACCACCATGTTAAAAATTATATATACTGATGTTAACACTCAAACTCCCTAATTTGTGTTCATCAAGTGTAGTAATGCGTAACTATTATAGTTCAAAAAGCTAAGTTTAAGCTGAAAGTCAAATTATCAATACCTGATAAATTGTGGGATTTAGTTTAAAGGGCTACAATAATGTTTATAAAATTATTAACCATACTTTGTATAAATTGATTCACAACATAAGATCGTTTACATATTTTTTAAGGAAGCTAAGCTCGTATAAAGGTTACAGAGTTTTCGAAATGCTCACCCGTATTTAACGCCATTGAGGATTCCACTGGCCAGTTCTGCCACATCCAGTTGGTAAGTCTGCTGAAGTCGCGTCAAAGCAATTGCAGATCCCACAAAATCGTCCTGCGAGGGATAGCTCAGGTTCTCCTTGTTCCTGGCCATAGATTCTAGGTAGTCTGCAGCGAAAAAGGGTTCATATTGTATCTTATAGATACAAATTGGAATGTCAACTTACTTGAGCGACTTGAATCCGCCGCAACGCTGCCCTCGAAGGTCTCCCAATCGCTGTGAAGACGTTTGATCAGCCGAAATGCGTTCACCGGATTGTTGAGGTAGTCATCGATGCCCTCGGCGGCACTCAGGTGCTCCACGCGGATAGCGTCGATCTCACTGAGATCATGGGTAAACAAAGTTATCATTAATCAGACTCATAATATCATAATATAATAAGGCAAAGCAGCGTAACTAAAGGAATTTGCATAAATTAACTTATTTGGAATGGACAAACTAAAACTAATAATTCTCTACTATTTTTACACTGATAAAATTAAACTTAAACTAGAATTAATTGGATATTTTAACAAGACAAATTTGTACTCAAATTATAAGCAACACAATAGTTAAAATGGGAGGTGCAGACAAATGGTTCAAACAGGAATGCGTCCAATTAATTCGATCAGAAACCAGATTAAACAAATATTCTAATACAAATAAGTTTTCACAGTGTTTATACATTTAAACACCTGCTGATTGAAACCATTTTTCAGAATTATGGTACAAAAAATGGTTTTAAAATATACAGAACTACCCACAGAGTGTTATCAGTGGGTTACCTGTTTTGTATAATTAACGCATATATTTTCACGCCTGTCTCCAGCATTGCGGCTCATTTGAAAGTCATTAAAATCTGAATCAAGAAGCAATAACCAACTAACTTGAGTTCAATTCCTTTGTTGGAAACTTTATTGTGTTGATAAAGAAATTAATCTAATTTATATTATTTCAAAGTTGAAGCCCCAAACGATGAAAGTCAAATGTTTTTTTTACAAAAATTCAATAATATCAGACCAGTTCTTTCTGACAGCTGACTCAATGTGGTATAAGTATTATACTTTACAATTTTTTAACGGTTTCTAATTAGACAGCCAACAATCCGGTTTGCAAAATGCGCATGATAAACAAAATAACCGCACAAGTTACTGAATTTTATGCATATCCCAGGCGATGATTGCACCATATATTAAAATTCAGAAACTGCCAAGCCGATGACACTTATTTCTAAACAACAAAATAAACATTCGGCAATTGTTATTTTAGATCCGGCGATCGATATTGAGGCTGGTAGCAATCGATTGTCGCAGATAATGAAATGCAAAGTTGCGAAATGTTACCGAAAAAGTGGTTGGCCAGCGATTCGTGCTTTATAGGAGCCATTAATTAGTATAATAACCGGCGCTAATAAATCAACCAAGGAATAGAAGAAATTAGCGGTCCATAAAATAAATTGCACCCGGCTTATCTAAACAAATAGCATCTGTTAGGGAATTAACTAATCTCCAATCGGCGACAAATCGCTGGGTTGCCATTCTCTTTTACGGCAACCGGTCAGGTGAGAAGGCAGCAATCTGCATAATTGTAATAAAACTAACTGAAGCTAACAAGAATTTAATATCTCCCACACCTGACATTAATTAGCCAAAAACCATCAGCGGAAATTCTGCCCACCTCGGTTGTTTATTAATTTCCAATTTATGTGGGCGGACATCCACGCATATGAAATGAAAAATTCATAATCGAATGGCCGCTGACATCTGTCAATTGTAGTTCGTTCAATTATTCAACGGATTACTCTGACAGTTGGAAAACATTCAGTTCTGGAAAATAGATGGGCTCTTCAAATTCCATTTAATTGGCTTGTGCGCGAGATTAATATCTCATTTGCATCTCATTAAAAATGTCCATAGGCCAGACTATAGGCAAAAACCAGCATGGATTAGTAGGCTCGGTTAGAACCTGAAAAACTTTCAATTTTTATCTGTTCTTTAGCTAGTTTGTCGCCAGGGATAGAATTTAAAATTCTAAATGAGGGTTCATTCCACTTTCAATATTTATTTTACATATTTTTAATAAAATTTTTTTTGTTATGCTTATATTTTCAGCTGTATTAACTTTTTGTTTTGTTGTATCACCACATGAGTGCTGTTTACAAAAATTTGAGGTACTGCTAGTTTGGAATTTGGCCGATTCAAAATTATGAATTTAAGAACTTTATTTTATTTTGAATTTTTTATTTTGATGTTTGGAATCGTACGTGTTCTTGCTATATTAGAACAACGATCTCTCCATTAAGTTTAAAATTGTTTGTTAGATGATTTGATTTTTTTTTTTTTTTTACACATTATTACGTTACGTTTACATCACTTATACCTTTGCAGTGCCTCTGCATGTTGGTTAATTTCATTTACATAATTCTGCAGCTCAGCCAGGAGAACAACCTCCGTTTCGAATAACTTTTCCAGACCCGAGGTGGAACTAAAGAACTCCCCATAGCAGGATGTGAGCTGAAGCACCAAAAAAAGGACACACTTGGCCAGAAACATCTCACTTAACCGAAAACGTCACCGGCTTTCTGATCGCGGGTCGCGATTTAGCTTGCTGTTTCAGCCGCGATTCGTTAGCAACTGTTTTCAGTCGGCGGCAAAGCGACGATCTTTGGAAGATGTGCTGAAAAAAGCTCGGGGCTTCTGCGGCTTCGCAGAGCGTTTTAGACGATTGCTGCGGGTGTCGATCGAGCAGTTCCAGCGATCGAATCGAAAAGAGAAATGGAACGGAGTCTGTGGTCAAAGAACTGCCCGCGGGGGATAAGTTCTACTTGAATAGGAACCATAAAGTGTAGTAAAGTGGGTACTCAATAGGGTTCAATAAACCCATTGCGCTTGTACATTTACATAAGCCAGAATAATTCCAGGAATCATAACTCATCATTATACAGCGCAATCTCCCATATAAACCTCACTAACTTTCCCAGACTGAATTTTCCCCCGCTAATTACTTTCACTTTGCTGCTCACAGCAGTTGTCACTTCACAAGCCCAAATATTCAAATCTCCTACACAAAAACTTTGCCCGTGAACTTGTTTATGCTAATGAAGCCGGCAAATGAATACGCAACTGGCTTTTTAAACTCGCTTCGTTTGTTTTGAGTGAATCCACAGAAAGCAAAGCACTCAAACCTCTTAACCCACTGAGCTCGTTTTGGCCAAATAAGCGACACACACCGGAAAGGTAACTTGAAAATATCACAATCTTTATTTGATTATCTCGTACTCCAGCGAAACCTCGTGATCCCGGAAAACGTCGCAGGGTCGGGCAAAGGTCTGCGTCACCTCGTGTATCCAAACGTTTCCAACTGCAAAGATCAAGCCGAATAATTACCCTAATTGCAAAGGTCAACTCGAGAGCAGGTGGAGATGGCTGATGGCTCAATTTTCGTGTATTTAATTAAATTAGCAGTACTTTTGGTTGACTTGTTGAGTTTAAAACGGATTGGTTGAAAGGTAATTCATTAAATTGACTACAAAAAGGTCAAGCACTTAACTTTGATTGATGAATCTTTGACTTTGGTATCTTTATTACAGGTTGAGTTAACTTAATTTGGTTTAAATTTAAATGCTGGGTAGAAAAGTTACTGTGCAACTTTAATGGCCATTTCTTGATGAGAAGATACTTTATATAATGTAAGTTCATCAAATTTAATTAAATCATTATCTCAGGGAAATGTGTAATATAAAGATTAACCAAAATAACATGTGGAAAATATAACGAAAATAATCAACAGCAAAAAGTTTAGCTTGATATGACAGCCGTATTCGGAAAGTAATTACCCCACAAATCCCCCCTGGATATACTTACTCCACTTGCTGCCCTTGAGCACTGGACAACCCGCGTGCTTGGTGCGGTAGTCCATGTCCAGGGAGCGATGCAGATTGTACCAAAAAAGGACGTTTCCCAGCTGAGGCTTAACGGCAAAGTCCAAAAAGGGAAAGGCGGTGGCCCCGCCCTGTTCCACATCGGAGAGCTGAGTGTGGAAAATAATTGCTTTTACTAAATCATACAAGGGATTACCATAATGTCAACTCACATAAAATATGGCAGTGGCAATGCGGTTGCCCTCCTCCGCAGGATAATGATCGGGGTCCCGGAAGAAGTCCCAGTGCGGTTCGTAGTGACCACCCACGCCGTAGTTGGCC
This sequence comes from Drosophila oshimai, assembly GCA_018150695.1. Lineage (NCBI taxonomy): Eukaryota > Metazoa > Arthropoda > Insecta > Diptera > Drosophilidae > Drosophila > Drosophila oshimai. The sequence goes on along the minus strand of JAECWM010000202.1, from coordinate 1,728,238 downwards.
ACTTGGAGCTGCTCGCAGAAGGTGGTGTCTAGTCCCGTGGCATCTCTCAGATCCTGGAGCATGCCTTCCATCGTTGGATGCGATTCGTAGGCCAACCAGGCATTTTTGCTCACCCGGAAGGAGGACTTTTTGTTCTGACCTCCGGGTAAGGGATTTACGGTAGAGCGACGCATCCGGGGCACAGCCATCTCCCGGAGTTGGGAGATCTTTCGGGGACTCAGCATGTCGTGGAAGGTGACCACATAAGGGTCCAAACTGTGCTCCTCCAGCTTGAGGGGCGCCAGTAAGCGGTATGGGCTGTGACCTTGGCTAAAGCGACAGCGTAAACTGCGTTCCTGGCGGGCAGTGGGATTGACCTCACCTCGGCACACCTTCTCGTACTGGTCGAATTCTTGCGTCAGCTAAGGGATAATTAAGTAAAATTAGCCTTATTAAAGTTTACTTGGCTAAAGTTACATTTTCCGCTGATTTGATTTACATAAAAGCCAAAATGTGTGCTATACTCAAAATTGTTTGGCCAATTTATTTATGAAAACAAATTCTAAAATGTCTTGTCTTTTTTCCTTCACAAGAATTTCCTGCAACTCACTGAGAAAAGTCAAAAAACAAGTAATGAATTATTTATAAAGTTCTTTTTGACAAGTCATTTTCTACTTGTTGTCATATCCGATGCACAAAATAAAGAGGAAGGTTGTAATAATAATGAAAAAGTTATAAAAATGGAAGACCAAAATGTAGGGTACAAGGTTTTAAAAAGTACATACAAAATTTCTTTGAAAATTTAAATTTTTGCTATAATATTCTTTAATTAGCTGCGACTATAAAATGTACTTGACGTACATAAAGTTCTAGGCCTTAAAAGAAAACTTCAAGTAAGCTTTAAATAGTTTTAAAGTCCATATCTTACGCTATAGGAATCCGAATGCTTTGGTAGGTAAGCTTCATTGGTGTCCTCCGGAAGTGCAGCCCCCTTGTCGCCCAGGTGCCAATTCCTGATGCGTTTGGGATCGAATTGGAGCACCCGCTGGCTCAGCTCGTAAGCCGTATCGAAATCGCCTAAAATCGTATGAATGAGTATCCTCAAAGCTGGTCAATACCACACCCATTGCCTTCTGCTCACCCAATTGGAACAAACTCTTTGCAGTCGCCTCCATTTTGTTGAGGGTCTCGGTATCTGGTCCGCTGGTGGGCGGTGAGTGGGCGTGGGCGGGGCTGCTGTGACGTCGCAACCGTTCCATCGACTCCCGCAGCCAGACCTTGGTGTTGTTGTAGTCCTCCATCTCAAAGAGTTGTTGACCCAGCTCAAAGCAATCCTGCCAGCTCATGTCCGACCTAAAAATAGTAACTGAAAATATTATAACAATTTTTTTTTTTCGTAACTTTGCCTATACCCTTTTTTATTTCTTTTATTTTTTATCATTCCTTCCGAATATAAACTCTATAATTAATGCGCGTTCTTCAAATATAGAAATAAATGGTATAGATTTTTAAAAATTCAGTTGACGCATGAATGAAATTAAAAACAGGAAGCTGCAGATACTGGATATAGCAAAATTTTACCAAATATGCATAGTTTGCATTTAGTGGAGCATGACGGAAGAAAATGGTTATATTGTTGTACTACTATAAACAAAGTTTCAGTGATCAAAAGCGTTCTTGAATAAAATGTTACATATTTCAGCTTAAAGTAAGTATACTTCTCAAAGCACCGATAATAGTGGTTTCGACTGGGGTTAAATAGGAAGGGGAATTTGCACGATTGGGGCTGGGATTAGATGGAATAGCTCTGTATTTTAAGCCTGGCTGGTTATTGCTTATTCGCTTTTGCCTTTCAACCCACTGGTGGTCTTACCCATACTTGACGCCATTCAGGATGCCAGCTGCCACCTGGGCCACGTCCAGTTTGTAGGTGCTCTGCAGTCGAACCAGAGCCAGTGCAGCGCCCTCCACGTCCTCCTGGCTGGGGAAACTCAGGCCGTAGCCCCTGGTTGCATTGAAATCTGCACAAAGTCAAATCATTCAAAGACACATTTACTTGTTGAAAGTAAAACCTCAAACTCACTCAGATCGTCAGCTATGAGCTGAACACGTCCCTCCATGAGGGACCAGTCGGTGTTGAGTCGCTTCATCAGGCGGTAGACATTCACCGGATTGGTCAGGTAGTTCTCCGTATCCGACGCAGCCAGGGAATGCTCCTGCTCGATGGAGGACAGTTCGCTGCGGATTTGAACGAGTTTCGGATTAGAGTTGCCTACCAGTTTATCCGATTTATGGGTCTTGTGTCGTCATAGGAGCTGACTTTGGATGCGCATACTCGTATTTCGGCTTAATTAATTCTAATTTATGTGTGATTCCATATTCATAATAGTTTTTATGATTGCTGCGATAACAAACCACCAGCGAAAATAAATAAAACGAAAGCGAAATGCCAAGAACAAAGTCGAAACCTGATAACCATTGTTTGCTGATCTGCAAAACCGTTAATAACTATCCATTATCTGTGGCTCTAACTACGCTGGATTATCGACAGATGGATTTCCGCGATAACGCTAATTTGATATCACAAACTTGACAATGTTCACACATATGAAGCAGACATAAAGTCTAGCACCTCGTGTGTCGGTGGCTGTCTGTAAACTAGTTCTCGAAAGCGGCATAAAAACTTTAATGGATTTGCTAACGACAATAGGTTGTAATTAAATTAGCATTGTTTCAAAATTCGTGATCTAGCTAAAACTATTCTTAGTTTTTTATGGCTTAGGGTTCAACTTCAAACTATCCTTAAAAAATAGTGTTTACATTTTCGTTTCACATTTAAACTACTCCCTAAGTGTTATCAAGTTAATACAATTAAAATGTCTATGTTTAATTGTCTTATAAATTTAAAAGCATGACTTATTAAAATGTAAACAGGTTAACTTCAGTTTTAACTATTGCATACTCAATACATTTTTTCTAAAGTTTCGTATATGGGATAGCTATTTCTTATTTAATCTTAGTTTTTAAAATTTCATAGCTTATTTATTAAATAATATGATAAATCAAATTAATATAAGGATATCAATAAACACCTTTTTTTTTACGGTACCATTTAAACATTTTTTTTAAAAGAAATAAGCTCTTCCTGGCTAACATTTTAGTGTTGGGTAGTATATTTACCATATCCTTGCACAGATTTAGCTCTTTTTTCAGCACCATCCTATACTCACCCCTCTAGTTGTTGCAGAGAGTTCCTGACTCCATTAACCTTGGACCTCAGTTCCCGGATGAGATAGTCCTCCGTATGCAGTAGTTGCTCCAGACCCGTAATAGATGAAAAGTAATCCGAGGCCAGAGAGCCCTGACCGAGACAGGACACCAGTCCCACCAGTAGAATGTATATCCTCATTGCACCTCCTCAATTGTGTAGTATTATAGCAAGTGTCCTTGCTGTATCCGGGATTTTCTTCAAGAACTTCAAGTCCGCCGCTGTTCGCGTCTCGTGGCGAACTGATCCGGAGATTTGATCTTTGAGAGATTTCTGTTCTGAGAGAAAACCGGCGGCGAGAATTAATTTCGCGTGTGCGAAGTCGAAAACTAGTTGCGGTGGCCTATGATTTTAAAGAAAACTGTTTTATTAGCCAGTTCTGTGCATGTTGCGATGTGGAGAGGAGCGTACGGGTTTCGGCCCGGGCGTGTTTTATGGCTTGTTTTGTGCTGATTTACTGATGCTTATCGGCCGAGCTCGTTTCGAATTCTGAATTCGATTCGGACTCAGATCGGACTCGGCCATTGTCTTTAGGTTTTGGATTAGCGACCAGCCCGGCATATTAACACGGGCTAATTGGCCGTTTGATATTTAAGACTGCAGTTCGACTACTTAAACACTGTTGGCTAGGGCCCACTTAACATTTCACATCCGACCGGTGCGACATTTCATATTGGCTCATTGGCTTATGGACAGGCCATTGTTTATGGATCTCCCCCTCGGTCCGCTAATTTGGAGCAATGATTTGTTAATGAGTCCGCCATAGCTCACACTGTGTTGATTCGTAATCGCCGCTGATTTACCGTCTTCTGAGGCGGCCAGCACACTTGTTTTATGGCCCAGTGTTTGCCTCGACTGTTTCCTCTTAACAACAAGTAAACAAACAAACCGCGGATGGGGCGCAATTATGGATCCCACTGAAGCCTCCCATTTCTGGTTTTGTTTGTTCACCCCATTCACACCGGCCACTCCCTTCTCGATGCAATAAAAGGCTGATTTTTAATCAAATGCCAAGGTCCACTTTATTCGATTCCCCTGCTGGCAATCAATGCACATGCAAGTATAGTATGTCAGCATGCATCGGAAAATCCATGGAAACCCATCCATTTCGCTGAGTCCTTCAACTGAATCCTGTCCACGCGGCTGCATGCGAAATTGAGAAGAATCAAATTAAAAATTAGTACCTTAAAAGTTGTAGACGACTATGAGAATCCCTGTAATCCGGTTTTTTTAAACAAATAAAATGTTAAAAAAATTATGAAAATAAGACCTGATTAAGGTGTTTTTGGAAAAATTATTTTCTTTTAAAAAATGCTTCAAACTTTGAAATATTCAATTTTAAAGAACTGAAATGGTAATGTTCAAAAATGAAACATTAAAGGTTCATTTTAGGTAGCAGAATTGTAGAAAATAGCTGATTTTTATAGTTCTTTTGGACTGCTTTTTAATGAAGACAAAATATATTTTACAGTGCAGAGTAATCAACTTTTAGATATACCCTACACATTAAGCGAATATTTTTAAAGAGTATCTCATAGCGCGTTTGAATGACAAGCGATGATGAGCGTGGGAGAAGTCGGAAGTGGGACTGGGCCACCAACTAAATCCCGGCACGCTCTATCCGCTCAGTTACTCACACAACTGTGCACCAAGGAGCACGGGACAGACTGCCTGGTGACTGCGATAGTCCCACTCGGATGCAGAACCACCAGCGGAGCGAGTGTGCCAGAGGAGCAGGGATCCACGAGGGACATTCACTCCCAGTTCCAGCTGCGGGAAGACCACGGCCCCGCCCATTTCTGGTGCCTGCAACTGAACAGCGATGATGGACCGCAATTAAATTAGCGACACATTAGTCAATTAATTAGGGGATGTCGGTGAACCACGTACGTTCAACATGACACGTGCCACATGCTTGAGTTCTGAGTTATCCTCCAATTTGGTAGTGTGCTCATGACCATGGCGACGCCCACTCCATGGATACTGGTCCCCAGCCTCGTACCCCAGGAGAGGGTGAATGCTCCTCACCTTCTTCTGCGCCAACTTTGATAGCTTTAGTGGTTGGTAACTAACTCCTCTTGTACCCTCTTCCTCCTCATCAATTAGTTCCAGCAATTGATCAGTTTGCTTTGGAGAGAGTACATCGTGATGCAGTTCTATATATGGGTCTGAGCTGAGGGACTCTATTTTAGCTGGTTGGAGCAGCAACCAGGATGTACTTCCGTCCAACTGACAGTGGTTGAAGCGACTTCCTGTGGTGATTTCATGGGTTGCCCCACGACAGAGCTCCTCTATGAGCAGCTGCTCCGTTGACTTGGTCTTCTGGGGATGAAAGGAAAAAGTTACAGGTGGGCGTGCAAAAGTTGTTTCTACTATCTTTTTGTTTGTAAATTTATTTGTTTACTAAAAAAGAAGGCAATGCTGGTTTTTAATTTAGTTTGACAGGCACAAAACAAAATCAGTAGAACTAAAAAAGACATATGATAGGTACACATGGGAGGGAGTTCAAGGTAATTTCTTCTTAATTACTGTTTATTAATGTGTTTATTCCTTCTTATTTTGTTTATGTTCCGCTGCACATTAATCAAAAATGTTACTTTATATTTATCAACCAATTTTAATTAAAAAATTAAAGGGTGTTCAGAACCTCAGACAATTATATCACTCTATTCATTTATATTTATTCGTTGGAATGGCATTACCTCTGGCTTGGAATGCTTTTCATTTCTCGGCTCAGATTTATAAGCTTGCCCTGAAACTTCATCCGCCACTTACTTGTGTCTTTGTCTTCGACTTTTGGCCTTTTCCCTTAGGCAATTCCTTTTTGGCCATCGCTCGCTCAATCTTTGCCTTGGCCTTTTGAACATTTTGGCTCATTGGCAGAAGAAGCTGAAGCTCCTCGGCAGAGTCCAAGGCTCGTGAAAGTTCCCCTACAAAAGGAGGAATTTTAGGGGGACAATTGCACTTAATCCCAGTCCAACCTACCAGCGCGGTATTCAATGTTGAGCCTTGCCTCCAGGATCTGCACCCGGCCGTTTTCCCGCTCCCTGTGCGATTCTGTGGAGTTCTCAGCGTCCGAAGGAAGCTTGTCCAAGGCGGTCTCTAGCCAAAATCTAGCCACCGAGAAGTCCGCTTTGCGAGCCACTTCCAGGCAGTCGCCCCAGGACATGGCAGAGCTATAAGTATGCAAACAAGTTTTGATTGCTTCGGTTTTTCATTTGCCATTTTGTAATTTAAATTCTCTGCTTTTGGTTTCCTTACCCCAGCTTCAGTCCGTTGACCACGCCCATTGAGAGGCTGGCGGGTTCCAAATCATAAACCGACTGCAGATGCAGCAGGTGGCTCAGCGACTCCTCATACTCCTCATCTGTGGGTAGCAGGAGGTCTCTATCAGAGAGTCCTTCGCATGAACTTTGCTGGTGGGTGGCATTCGCCTGCTGCTCCAATTTCGGCCACACACTCTCGAAACGCTTCAGGATAGTTAGGACATTGAGAGGGTTACCCATGTACTCCTCCACATTATCCACTTGCTCGTGAATCTCCTCGATGGCAGAGGTCTCCCTTTGAATCTCCTCCAGCTGAAACTCCAACCGTTCGATATAATCACGCAACTCATCTATGAGCTGAGTTTCGGTGTCCAGCAGCGCCTCCAGTTGCTCCTCTCCCCTAGCGAAATTAGCGCCAACCAAAGAACCCAGCAGCAACAGCTGGAGCAGCCACAACACACCAATAGCCACCGGCATTTGCATAATTAAATGTCTTCTTTCTTTTTAGTCTTTATGTTCTTCACTTTGTTCTTAGCCCACGGGTCAATGACTAAAACTTTTGTATTTATTGTGTTCGAACCTCAAGCCAAACGGGGAACGTTCGACTGACCGGCTTCGATGATTTAGCTAAACTGAGGCGTAAATCTTAGCCCCTTATTCTCTGAGCCTAAGTTTCTTGGTTTGTTTATCTTAAGAAAGTAGTAAGGTAAGTTTTTTACCCCAACGGTTGAACTCTGTGTATATACTTATGTAGTATAAGCTATTTACCCTTTATGGTGAATTTAAAAGGCTGGGGATTTTTAAATTAAACATGACCTGTACATATGTATATTTTGGTACAGCAACAAATAAATGTATACTACATATTTTAGGCAGATTTTTAGTTGATTAAATGCTTATTTTTGCTCCAAGTCCAGGAACATTCCTTCATCGCTGCTGAGTCCACAGGGTCTCCTAAGCTCCTGACCAGCCTCATGGAACCACTCATTGCATACTGAAATAAATTAAATTTTACATACAGTCAGCAAAATATTTTATTTAGGGTTCTAACTTAACTTACTCCACTTGGATCCTTTGAGGACTGGACAGCCTGCATGCTTTGTACGGAAGTCCTTGTGCAGGGAGCGGTGAAGGTTGTACCAGACCAGGAGACTTCCCTTTACAGGAGGCACAGCCAAGTGGAGGAAGGGAAAAGCGGTGGCACCTCCCAGAGGGACATCATTTAGCTGGAAAAATAAGAAGATTAATGTTTGCGTATGTAAAACGTAAAAAAAAGAACTTACGTAGAAAAGAGCAGTCAAAAGACGGTTACCCTTCCAGCCAAAGGAAGAACGTCCATCGTCCTGCGGAAAAGTAACAACTAAAGTAACTTTAAACACCAAAAATAATAAGTAAACTCACATCCATAAAGTCAAAGTGGGGCTCATACTGTCCTCCAATTCCATAGTTAACTAGCTGCAGTGGCTCAGCACTTTCTGTGCTTAATCCAGTGATGTCCTCTAGCCGCTGTTTGATCTTGAGAAGCCAAGGATTCTCTTCGTACCACAGCCAAGTGTTTTGACTTGTGCGGATCTCGGTTGTTGTGGAATTATTAGCTTGTCCCACCTTGGATCGCTCTACTTGTCCCTTTCCATGCTCGATAATCATGTTCATTTCGCTGCCTCTTAAAACTTCATGTATGTAGGCCACATAGGGATCTAGATTAAGTTGCTCTACTTTAAAAGGAGCCAGACGATAATAGGGCACTCCCTTGTGGCTTAAGAAACATTTAAGGTGTCGCTGTTCCCGTGGAGATTGGTGGAGTTCACCTCGACATACGCGTTTATAAAGTTGGAAGCTCTCCTTCTGCTCCTGGAAAATATGTTAAAGATTAAAATGTAGCTGTTATTGATATCAGTCTGATCTACTTACTCTTTCTGTCATCTGGGGCAAGTCCACTTTCTTCCTAGGACTGTGACTTCGCTCCCTGGCCAATTGACCCTCATACACAATCTTGTTCTTTAGAGCCTCCTCGTGACTGGATTCCTTATCAAGTATCTCGTTATTCAACTTGTGGGCCAACTTCAGGTTGCCCAAACCGTTAAAAGCGGGTGAAAGATGCTCCAGAATCTGCACATCACTCACATTGGGTGATATAAAGCCCAAAGGTTCACCATATAATCTCTTTCTGGCCTCCAGAAGCCACTCGGAGCCATAGGAGTACTCCTTAATCTGGCATAGATTCTTTCCCAGCTCAAGGCAGTCACTCGCACTTAAAGACGTACCCAATCGATTTTTTTCCCCAGCAAGAACTCCATTTGCAAGCCTATCGGTGGGCAATTGGTACATTTTTTGCAGACGAAGAAGACCCCGAGAGGCTCCTTGCAAATCCTCCTGAGTGGGCCCTTTAAACTTGACATTCTCCAGAGAAAAGCTCAGGGAACTCTTGTAGGTCTCAAAATTACTCGTGTCAAATACGGGATCGAAGACATTGAACTTCCAGTCGTGAACAAGGCGTCTTAAAGTGGTGTAGGCGTTGAGGGGATTTCCAAAGTAATCCTCCGGATCGTCACGATAAATTTGCAGCTTCTCTACATGGGACAAGAATCTTTAAGAAGACTTTTATTACCAGTTACTCTTAAATTTCAATTTAAAACACACCTTTTGATATTACTCTGTTCTTTCTGGGCTCTCTCCAAATACTCGTCAAACCTTTCTATAATAAAGGCCTCCACGTCCAGGAGTAGCTCCAGCTCACTTGTAGCCGAATAGTAATCCCCATTAACTGAGACAAGGCATAGTATCGAAAGAAGCAGTCTAAACTGGGCCATTATCACTGGTCTGTGTTTCATTTATTACTGATCTGGGTTTCAAATAGACAAGTTCAAAGACTTTCCTCAGCGATAAATGCAGCTAAGTAAACATTGACACAGTTGGGGATTTTTCGGCATTTCTACCGAGAAGTATGGTTTACAAAAAAATAAGAGGCTCCGAGCATCCGCTATCAAATAAGAGAAGTACCCCTCGTATATTAGGTAGATTAAAAAATTACAATTATTTTAATGTTAAAAATCAAACGCAGTAAAGACTAAAATTAAAATTAGTAATGATAATTTATGAACAGCGCGAGAAATTGCTTTCAAAATACTTTTAGTTTAAAAAATTAAAACTTGCACTTTACTAACGAGAACTTAATGGTCATGTGGTAAATAAAAAATGATGTTCTGTAATAAAAATTAACACCTTTTATTTTAAATTAAACTAAATTTTGCTAAAGGTGTGTAAGATAGGGCACAAAGATGTTGATGTAAAAAAAGGCAGTTTAAAAAAAAAACTTTAAATATATTTTAAATAATTTATTTGTTATTTGTTAAAAATACTCTTCTGTTAATTTAAAAATACTAGGAGATTTTCTTAACGTTGTCGTTTAAAAAGGTAGTACAATGATAAGGTGGTAAACGGAGTTGCTAATTCATATTGTTGCAAAACTAATAGGCTTATAAATTGGTTTTCTATATTCTACTACGTTAAAACTTTTAAAACTCCATTTACTCTATTACTCACTTAGTTCTTGCATGCATAAAATGGATACTTTTGCTTTAATATTCGTGATCTTTTCTTTCCTAAGTTTCATCCAATGCCAGTTAGTATTAGAAGGACACCATTTAACAGCAACCCAGCGATTTGCGAGATCAGTGGGTAACATGGACGAGCTTTTGCAGTTAAACGAAGATATGGCTCAAAACTTGGAGAAATATGCGGCTGATCTTGCCCAGAAAGCACTTACTATAAAGAGGTAAATCGAGGATCTAACCAAATTCTGTTAATAATATAGAAATGTAAGCCTTGAAGGGGTGTTAGCCAGATGGTGACAATGGACCAGCAAATGGCGCAGGTGGGACCAACGACATTTTGGTCCAACCCCTTAAATACCTTCTCCCTCATCCGTCACATGCAGATGGACTGGATGATGTGGGAACTGTATATGGAGAAAACAGTGGGACAAGGTTAGTAAATAAAATGGTGCTTTGTTCATTTGTCAATTGAGAGATTCGTTTTAGACAAACTGGCTTACCTGGAGTCCAAGAAACCGTCATTGCCGCAGAAGTGGGATTTCGAAGACGCTGCTGAAGGAATTATACGAATGCAGGGAGTATACGGTATGGCAGCCAGTGACATAGCAAAGGGTTTGCTGGATGGAGTTCAGTACAAGTAAGGGTTGTTACCCTTTAGATTGAATATTTGTTAACCAGCTTTAATATTAGCTCCTCGTTGACAGCTCGCGACTGTCTGGAACTGAGTCGTTATCTTATGAATCAATCGCGCTGGCTGGATTCTGAGCAATGGCTTCTTGCAGGGATTGCAGCTCTTGATCGGCAAGGTCCCCTCACGGAAATGCACCTACTGAGGGCACCAAAAAAGTTTGCACTGTACAGGACTCTGGCACGTGTTCAAGTCGTGCTGAGTGAGTTTGTAGTGCAAAGGAGAGGAGCGTATTTAACTTCTAAACTTGTTTTCGGTTCTAGACAAACAGCAGGATGCTTTGGCTGCCTATCAGGCTGCTCTGAAGGAGAGTCCCCACGATGCAGAAATACTGAAGGAGCTTCAGTTGGCGGAAACAGCGGATCTTAGCGAGCCCAGTAACTTTTCCATCCCGGATAAGTCGGGAGAACACGATGAGTTTAGGTTACCCCGCTGCTGCAGTGGTCGTTGTGATGTGCACCCAGTCTTTCAACTCTACTGTCTTTATGACAATATGTCCTCTGCTTTCTTTCGTCTAGCTCCTATCAAAATGGAGATTCTTTCGCTTGACCCCTATATTGTCCTTTTTCATGACATAATCTCCTATGAGGAACGCAGTCTTATTCGATCGGAAAGCAAGAATTACCTGATAGCATCTGTCTCCCTTGACAAACCCTCCGGCAAAAGAATAATTGAATCTTACCGCACTTGCAAGTCGTTGTGGTTATCTTCCGAAACAAACAAAGTGACCCTAAGGCTAACTAACGTAATGGCGGATGCCACCGGACTTAATATGAGCCATTCAGAGATGTTCCACGTAATAAACTATGGTGTTGGAGGCCATTTTGTTACCCATATAGACCCGCTACTTGCAGACGAGGTTAGTTTTAGTTCTGCCAATTCTCTGCCTTACACAATTTATTACGCAGGATCGGTACAAGGAAACAGACGACAGGATTGCTACACTTCTTTACTACGTAGGTAAAATTCTACTCGCTTTCATTGCTAATTTTTCTTATTCCCCAGCTGAGCGATGTTCCCCAGGGTGGTGCAACCGTGTTCCCAGCTCTGAACCTCACTGTTTTTCCGCAGGCTGGCTCGGTGCTTTTTTGGTACAATCTGGACACAAGGGGTAATAGCGATTATCGGACTGGGCACGCCGGCTGTCCAGTCATCGTGGGATCCAAATGGAGTAGGTGCACCTTAAATATAGTTTAATGCGTTTGCCTCACCATCTTTTTACAGTCATGAACAAGTGGGTTAATGCTTCTGGACAGGAGTTCATAACGCCCTGCTATGTATAGGCTCTTCAAGCAATGATATTTTTTCAAAAAAAAGAAATATTTTTCAAAAATTCTTTAATTTTTAAATATTTTCGACGAAAGTTCTTTACTGGGCTTCACTAAGTTTTTTGATCAAAGTTGTTCATCGCAGAGTTCAGTTGTCGAACTCTTGAGAAACCTTACTCACGTAATGGATGTGTATTCGCTTGTAAGTATGTGCATAACAATTGGCAAATATGTTCGATTACTATGCTTTAATATGGTCTCAAAAGTAAACTACCCCACCCAAGAGCGTACTAGCTTTACTGACAACGAACAATCCACATAAGTTTCAGGGGGTAAACTGTGACGCGGCTTATACCCCAGCTTTTTTTAACGGTTTTAGGTTTAGCTGATTCAATAAAGCAAAATTATAAAATTTTTAAAATTATAAGTTGTACAAAATTGTTCTCTTTTATTGTAACACTTGGAGTTTTACGCTTGTTTGGAACTACAGTATTTTCAAGGAACCGAGATCGAGCAGGGCCTTCTGAACTCCTGTCCAACATCGTGCACCCACTTGTTCATGACTGTAAAACGCTTGTTAGGCAAAAACATATATCTAAATTTTAGTTTCACCTACTCCATTTGGAACCCACGATGACTGGACAGCCGGCGTGCCAGGTTCGATAATCGCGATTACCCCTCGTATCCTGGTTGTACCAGAAAAGCACCGACCCGGGCTGTGGGAATACAGTAAGGTTCAGCCTTGGAAACACGGTAGCACCTCCCTGGGGAACATCGCTCAGCTGGGGAAAAAGGGAAATCAGAAAAGAAATAGCGGGAAATATACCTACATAGTAAAGAAGGGTAGCAATCCTGTCTTCTTTTCCTTTATGCCGATCCTGGAAGATATGTTACACTATGTGAGGCAGGGAATTCGCATAAGATTAAATTTACCTTATCTTTAAGCAGAGTGTCCGAATGGGTCTCAAAGAGGCCTCCAACCCCATAGTTTATTACTTGAAACATCTCTGAATGGCTCATATTCAGTCCGGTTGCATCCGCCATTACGTTGGTTAGCCTTATGGTTAAGTTGTTTGTATCGGAGGGTACCCAAACCGACTTAGAAATGCGGAACGATTCGATTATGTCTTCGTCAGAGTCCATGTCATAGGTACTTGATGCTATCAGGTTGTTCTTACTTTCCGATCGAATACGTCTACTTTCCTCGGAGGAGAATATGCCATGAAAGAGGACAATATAGGGGTCTAGCGAGAGAATCTCCATTTTTATGGGAGCCAGGCGAAAGAAATGGGAGGCCATTGTGTCGTAACGACAAAAGAGTCGAAATTTTCTGTCCACATCACAACGACCACTGCAGCAGCGGGGTAGCGCAAACCTTTTGAGTTGTCCCGACTTATCTGTGATGGAAAAGTTACTGGGTTCGTTAAGATCCGCTGTTTCCGCAATCTGAAGCTCCTCGAAAATTCTCGCATCGTAGGGACTATTCTCCAGGGCAGCTCGATAAGCAGCCAAGGCTTCCTGCTGTTTGTCTAGAACCGAAATACAGTTGAGATTTTTTTGCTTCTTAAGAATGATTTTTGTACTCACTTTGTACTATTCGAACTTGTGCCAGACTCCTGTAAAGTGTCGTCTTTTTTGGTGCCCTCAGTAAGTGCATTTCTGTGTGAGGACCTTGCTGTTCAAGAGCTGCAATCCCTGCAAGAAGCCAATTCTGGTAGTCTAGCAAGCGCGACTGTTTCATAAGATGCCGACCAAGTTCCAGACAGTCGCGAGCTGTCAACGAGGAGCTAATATTAAACCTGGTTGGAAAATATTCAATCTAATAAGTAACAGTACGTACTTGTATTGCACTCCATCCAATAATCCCCTTGCTATGTCAGAGGCTGACATTTCGTATACTTCTTGCATTCTTCTAACTCCTTCAGCAGCGTCCCCCAAATCCCACTTCTGAGGTAATGACGGTTTCTTGGACTCCAGGTATGCCAGTTTGTCTAAAACGAATCTTTCAGTTGATGAAGCAAGCACCAATTTATTTACTAACCTTGACCCACCGCCTTTTCCATGTGCAGTTGCCACATCATCCAGTCCATCTGCATGTGACGGATGAGGGAAAAGGTGTTGAAGGGGTTGGACCAAAATGTCTTAGGTCCCACCTGCGCCATCTGCTGGTGTATATTCACCATTTGGCTAACACGACTTTAGGGCATACACTACCATAAGAAGGTGACAGAAGTTGGCCATATCTCCGACTTACCTCTTTATTGTTAAAGCTTTCTGGGCAAGATCAGCAGCATATTTCTCCAGGTTTTCGACCATATCTTCGTTCAAATGCAACAGCCCGTCCATATTGACCACTGATCTGGCAAATCGCTGGTTATTGTAAACTTTACCCAACTGGCATTGGATGAGACTTAGGGAAGATAAAACTACAAATATAAAGCCTAAAGTGTTCATTATGTGCATGCAAGTACTAACGGAGTGAGGAAAATAAAGTTCCATTCCAAGTTGATAGTTTGTTTTGCATTTAATAAAAGGAAAATTCGTTACCCACCTTATCATTTTAATTTACGTCGCATATTAGTTTAGTTATGCTGCTGCTTTAATCGCAATGTATTTTACGATGAGTAGAAGAGCGTATATAAAGGATTTTTACCAAGTAACTTGTAACTTGTTTTATTCCTTAAAAACAAATTTGTTTTTATTTGTTTATTAATTTAATTTTTTTTTAGTATAAAAAAACATTGGTGAGGGAGAACTAGTCTACCAAGTTTGATTGCCAGTCGGTTAAAAGGCATTTTACTAGCCCAACAAAAAATATCATTTCAGCAAAAGAAAATTGTTTGGGTTATTGCATTGCTTTAAAAGTATTGTTTGACCCCAAACTACTGAAACCTTTCAGCTTTCGGTTTCGGTATAAATAGAACCCATTGAAAAACTTTTTGACGAATGAGTTAAAAAATTTATGAATTTTTTCAAATAAACTTTCCGTTATTGTAACATTTAGAGTTGAACGTTAGTTTAGAACTATTATATTTTTTAGGAACTTCCCAAAATAACGTTTTTGCTTGAAAAACCGTGATCATAGCAGGGCCTTCTGAACTCCTGTCCAATATCGTTCACCCACTTGCTCATGACTGTAAATGAATTTTAAGGAAAAAAAATAAACCTAAGTTTTAGTTGCACTTACTCCATTTGGAACCCACGATGACCGGACAGCCGGCGTGCCCGGTCCGATAATCGCCATTACCCCTCGTGTCCAGATTGTACCAAAAAAGTACCGACCCGGCCTGCGGGAAAACAGTAAGGTTCAGAGCTGGGAACACGGTTGCACCACCCTGGGGAACATCGCTCAGCTGGGAAAAAATATATAAATCAGAAAAGAAAACGCTTGGAAAATATGTATACCTACAAAGAAGAGAAGGGTAGCAATCCTATCTTTTTTTCCTTTGTGTCGATCCTGGGGTACAAAAATTAATAAAGTATAGAAAATGCAAAAGCTTTAACTTACCTTATCTACAAGCAGCATGTCTATATGGGTCTCAACGAGGCCTCCAACCCCATAGTTCATTACCTGGAATGGCTCAGAATGGCTCATATTCAGTCCGGTTGCATTTGCCATTAGGTTAGTCAGCTTTACAGTCAGGTTGTTCGTTCCAGAGGGTAACCACAACGACTTGCAAGTGCGATAAGATTCGGTTTCGAATTTTCCAGAATTCTTGTCATAAGTACTGGATGCTATCAGGTTGCTCTTACTTTCCGATCGAATACGTTTACGTTCCTCGGAGGAGACAATGTCATGAAAGAGGACAATATAGGGATCTAGCGAGAGAATCTCCATTTTTATGGGAGCTAGGCGATAGAAAGGGAAGGCCGTGTTGTCGTAAAGACAATAAAGTTGAAGGTCCAGGGCGACATCACAACGACCACTGCAGCAGCGAGGTAGCGCAAACTCATCGTGTTCTCCCGACTTGTCTGGGATGGAAAAGTTACTGGGCTCGCTAAGATCCGCTGTTTCCGCCAAATGAAGCTCCTTGAGTATTTCAGCATCGTGGGGACTCTCCTTCAGAGCAGCCTGATAGGCAGCCAAGGCATCCTGCTGCTTGTCTAGATTCGAAATATAGTTTGAAATTTATTTACCATTTTCTTTTGCAATACAAACTCACTCAGCACGACTTGAACACGTGCCAGAGTCCTGTACAGCGCAAACTTTTTTGGTGCCCTCAGCAGGTGCATTTCCGTGGGAGGACCTTGCCGATCAAGAGCTGCAATCCCTGCAAAAAGCCATTGCTCAGAATCCAGCCAGCGTGATTGATTCATAAGATAACGACTCAGTTCCAGACAGTCGCGAGCTTTCAACGAGGAGCTAATATTAAAGCGGGTTAGGAAGTATTCAATCTATAAGGTAACCACTCGTACTTGTACTGAACTCCATCCAGCAAACCGTTTGCTATGTCACTGGCTTCCATACCGTATACTGCTTGCATTTTTTTAATTCCCTCAGCAGCATCCTCAAAATCCCACTTCTGCGGCAACGACGATTTCTTGGACTCCAGGTAAGCCAGTTTGTCTTAAACAAGAGACTTTAAAAATGAAGAAAATGCTTATGTATACCTATACCAACCCTGACCCACGGTTTTCTCAATGTGCAGTTGCCACATCATCCAGTCCATCTGCATGTGACGGATGAGGGAGAAGGTGTTAAAGGGGTTGAGCCAAAACGTCTTTGGTCCCACCCGCGCCATCTGCTGGTGCACATTCACCATCTGCCTAACACTCCTTTAAGGCTTACACTTCATTGAGAGGGTGAAAGAAGTTGGTCATAACTCCGACTTACCTCTTTATTATTAAAGCTTTCTGGGCAAGATCAGCTGCATATTTCTCCAAGTTTTCGACCATATCTTCGTTCAACTGCAGCAGATCGGTCGTACTTACCACTGATCTGGCAAATCGCTGGTGGACTGTAAAATTGTTTGCTTTCAGCCATTGGCATTGGGTAAGGCTTAGGGAAGAAAGGACCACAAGTGTTAAGCCAAAGGTGCTCATTGTTCATTATAACGTATCTAAATATAAACTAAATAGTCAAGTTGAGTTTCTAGTCCGTACTAAAACATAGTAATGAAATTTATTTTGCAATTAGCTAAGCATTTTATGATAAGCGAAACCGTATAAATTTAATTTGATTTTTATGGAAGAACGGAAGTTGCGCACAAATTGTTCTTCTACCGTATATTCAGAAGTTTTTCAGCAGATTTCATCTCGTTGGTGTTGAAATTCGAATCGAAGCAGGGTCTTCTAAGTTCTTGTCCTCTATCGCCTATCCACTTGCTCAAAACTGCGAAATTTAATAAAATAATGTTGAGGTGGTATTAAATCCCAATTCTATCCCACGTACCCCATTTGGAACCCACGATGACAGGGCAGCCGGTGTGCTCTGTTTTCAGGTGGTCATTTCCCTTCGAGTCCAAATTGTACCAAAAGAGGGCCGACCCAGACTGTGGGAAGATCGTGATGTTTAGTTCTGGGAAAAAGGTGGCGCCGCCTTGGGGTACATCACTCAGCTGGAAGGTGAGAATAAATAAGATAACAAAGTAGATAGCCTTTCACAAAGTACTTACATAGAAAAGGGTGGTAGCCAACCGATCAGAGGTTCCCTTGAAACGAGTTTCATTGGAAAGCAGCGGGTCGAAATGGGTCTCAAAAAAGCCTCCTAGTCCATAGTTGATGGCCTGAAAGTACTCCGTATACCTCATATCCAGACCAGTGGCGTGCCCCAGGCGCTTAGTTATTTTTATGGTCGCCTCGTTAAAATCTTCCTTTAACCAAACTGATTTTGAAGTGCGGAAGGGAGCGATTTCAAATTTGTCTTGACTGTCTACGGTGTCTACTGTTCCGGATGGCAGCAAGTACTTTTTAGTGGAATGTCGAATAAGCGCTCTCTCCTTTGGGGAGATCATATCATGAAGCAGCATTATGAAGGGATCAACCGAAAGGATTTCCGTCTTGATGGGGGCCAGGCGGAGGAATGGATCGGTAATGTGGTTATACAGACAATAAAGGTTGAGTTTTGGAGACGCTTTACAGTGACCACTGCAGCAAAGTGGCAGGTATATTGGATCCTCATCTGGCTCTTCTTCGAAGTGTTTCAGTCCTGTTAATGTGAGATCGCTTTTTTGCAAGCTCTGATGCTCTTGGAATATTTCCGCATCGTGGGGTGAATGTTTAAGTGCAACCTGATAGGCATCTAAGGCGCCCTCTGGATTCCCTGCAATCGAAGCAGTCTTGCCCTTCATATGAAGATTTCAGGTGAATGTACTCCTACTCACCCTGTGCAACTCGCACTTGTCCCAGTGTCCTGTACAGCTCAGCCCTGTTTGGTCCTCTCAGCAACTGCAGTTCCATCTGAGGATCTGCCCAATCCTGAGCTTCAATGCCTGCGAGAATCCATTGCTCAGCTGCAGCCCAGCGTGTCTCATTTATCAGATGACGACCCAGTGCCAGGCAATCGATAGAAGACAGCGAGGAGCTTAAATAAGTTAGTAAGTTAACTAACGACTCGATGGGGATAAGACGTACTTGTATTGTACTCCATCTAATAAACCCTTGGCTATATCACCTGCAAGCATCTCGTAAGTCGCTTGCATGCTCCTGATCAGTTCAGAAGCGTCTCTAAAGTCGTGGACCTGTGGCATTGTCGGCTTCCTTGACTCCATATAAGCCAAGAGCTCTGCATAAAAATAATTTAACATTCTAAAAACTTCCACCGCTGGAATAACGAACCTTGACCCACAGGTTTTTCAAGATACAGTTGCCACATCAGCCAGTCCGCCTGCATGTGACGAATTAGGGAATAACTTCTGATCGGGCTGGTCAAAAAGTCCGTGCTTTCTTCGTCCTTCATAAGTGTGATACCCCTTTGAGGTCTTTAGAAAAATTCTAGTTTAGCAGGCTTAACGCCTTGACTCACCATCTAATGGTTTTGGCTTTTTGAGAGAGCGCAGCCGCATAGTTTTCCAAGTTAAGGGCCAGATCGTCCTCCATATTCAGTAGGTCATCCATATTCACCACCGATCTTGAAAAGCGATTTCTGGTATCGCTCTCGAGTATCTGCCCCAAGCTCAGACTCAGGAAAAAAATAACACCAAGCAGCTGTACCCAGGTCATCATTTTAAATCTCACACCATTTAACTAAGGAAGGAAGCAAAACTTTCCTAGTTTAAAGTGGAAATATAATTTCAATTATTTGCTATTAGTTTCACCTCTGTCACATACAGCGAATATGCATCTCATACCTGGATTTTAGTAATTTAAGCATTTATGCAAATTACCATAGCAAAATCACATTTCTATGGCAATTAGTATTACACTTAACTAAAGAGTGTTTTGATTCAACACCAAACACACACTTGACTTAAGTTTTTATTTTACCAAACTTCTAATTATTGTATAACCATGTGTAACCTATTCCGATAATTGGGTTATCATCTCATGTTTTATAATAAAGCTATTAGCTTCTGATATTTTTCGCCATTTCCATATAAGACCAACATAGTTATCATCTAAGCAAAACCAGTTGCCGGCTCAACGAACCCGGCACTTTCTTTGGGTGCGTGTGAGAACAGGTTTCCGACCGGCTAAAACCTCTGACTTCTTGTGGCTTATGTAATGTTTCTAGGGGGTCAAATGCCGGAATCAGTCGGAATCGAAGAGCTCTCTCGAGCGGATCTCAGAACAGAATGATGTTCCCAGCGCTATCGGCACTTCTGGTGGTGTTCCACCAACTAATCTCCTCCGGATCTGGAGCCGAGTTCTTTTCCTCCATACACGAGATGACCAAGGTCTTTGGCTACGAGCAGAAAATGCTGCTGCACATGCAGAAATTCATAGCCGATAATCAGGGAAAATTGGATTTCTTAAAAGCGTAAGAAGGGTAGCAAAATGAGGTCTTAGGTTTTTAACAAAGTTTTTATTAAAAGACGACTGCGGGAGTTTGAGAGTGAACGA
The DNA here is from genome assembly GCA_018150695.1 of Drosophila oshimai. Classification (NCBI taxonomy): domain Eukaryota; kingdom Metazoa; phylum Arthropoda; class Insecta; order Diptera; family Drosophilidae; genus Drosophila; species Drosophila oshimai. Next base: position 1,708,214 of record JAECWM010000202.1, on the reverse strand, counting down.
AATGAAGCCCGTGAATGGGGTCCAGCGTATTTTGACAGTCCGCTAAACAAATATTTGCTAAACAAACGTCTTACGGTGGACTGGCAGCGAGTGGAGAATCTCATGGAAACGTCTACGGGCGAGAGTTAGTTAAATTACACATTGATCTATGGGCCTTTATAATAATGTTCTTCCTTTTTCCGCCCAGAACCGCTGAGTCGCCTGCAAAAGCTTCGGAGTCGTCAGTCAATGCCCAATAAAGGTGAATTAGAGGGAGCCATTGATGGTTTACTCAGGCTGCAGTTCGTCTACAGACTGGAGGCCAAGGACCTGGTCAGAGGCATCATAGATGGTGTGGATTATGGGTGACTACAGTCAACTTCTTGTTCTAGCACCATTATCTGAGCTTTTTGTTCAATTTAGCAACCAGCTGAACTCGGAGCACTGTGTGGATATAGCCAAAATAGCTCTAAGGGACCAGCATCCACGATTGGCTCATTCCTGGCTTCTGGAAGCAAGTAATCGTTTGCCAAGTGGAGAACGAGAAAAGGAACTCAAGCCACAGATCTTGGCTCTCCTCATGCAGGCCAAGGCTGAACTAGAGGATTTCCGGGGTCTAAACGATACCTACCAGGAGCTAATCAGGATCAAACCAGCGAGTGAAGAGCATGCCAAAAATTACGAAAACTTTCTGCAGACTCAAGAAGTAAAAGCTTTCTTAAATGATTCTAAGCCTATCCTGGAACATGCTGTAAGTGCTCTGGTGAAAAAAAAACTATAAAATTCCAATTAATATTGTTTTTGGTAGCCTATTCCTGACGAGGGTGAACTCGTGGATGAGTTTTTGGGCTATAGCCTGACCTGCAGCGGCCACTGGCGACCAACGGCCAAGGAGCAACGTCACCTTCGCTGCGGATATGTGACCGAAACACATCCTTTCCTATGGATAGCTCCGCTGAAGGCTGAGGAGCTGAGCCAGGATCCCCTTCTCGTACTCTACCACGACGTCATCTACCAGAGCGAAATCGATATTATACGAAACCTAACCACTAACAAGTTGAGTCGGGCCATGGTAACGGGTAGCAATGAATCCATCGTGTCCAATGTGCGTACCAGCCAGTTCACCTTCATCCCAGCCACAACGCACAAGGTGCTAGCCACCATCGATCAAAGAGTGGCTGATATGACCAACATGAACATGAAGTATTCGGAGGACCATCAGTTTGCTAACTACGGAATAGGTGGTCATTACGGACAGCATATGGATTGGTTTTATCCCGCATCAGTGAGTCAGGGAACTCTCTCACTTTTACACGCTTTTGTAAAACATTTATATTTTTAATAGTTTGACGCTGGTCTGGTCTCTACTCCTGAAATGGGCAACCGCATTGCTACAGTTTTGTTTTATGTGAGTGCAAAATATATTTTTAAATATAATAAAACCATGTACATATATATATATATAATTACTCCAAAACATTGCATAAAAAGGTACATTAAATTATTTTTAGTTTAAATCAAAACTCTTATTAATGAAAACTTTACCTAAATCCATAATCTACAGCTCTCGGATGTAGCTCAAGGTGGAGGCACTGCCTTTCCCCAACTTAGGCTACTTTTAAAGCCTAAGAAATATGCAGGTATTTCTTAAATATTTTTCCTTCCATCCTTTTCTGTATTAACCCATTTTGACTTTTCAGCTGCTTTTTGGCACAATCTGCATGCCTCTGGTGTCGGAGATGTTCGGACTCAACATGGCGCCTGTCCCATTATCGCTGGCTCCAAGTGGGGTGAGTTTTTTTTACCCACTTTAAAGAGTCCCCAGCATAACTCTTACTGTTTGTTTTATTAGTGCAAAATCGTTGGATTCGTGAATTTGATCAATCAGACCGTCGACCCTGCGAACTTTGGGATGACTCGTTGGCCACTTTTGCCCAGATTGTGGAGCTCAATAAGCGACTGGAGGCGGAGTCAGCTTCTAAATGAATATCATATTTTGAATAGCCAATCAAGTCAAGCTTTAAGTAAACAGAGTTCTAGTTTAGGTAAACAAAATAAAGTATTTCATTAAAATTAAAATATTAAAAAGTTTTTGAAACACTAGAATACTTACTTTCCCTCCCTCCATTTCTCAAAATCCCCGTAATAAATACACATATTTGAATACCTGAGGTCCCGTCAGGAGTGGGAACCCCTTTCAAAAAGTTTCTTTATTTCTGATCTGTTCTCTCGCTGCTTGTAACATTCGCCAGCTAAGTTAGAACCAACACTAATTAATTGTGTACTTGATAGTACTAGCTGGAACCCCCTCGCCCCGCCCCTTCTGAAAGGTCAGGGTGATGGGGTCGTGCCTTTGGCTTGCAGCTGCTCCTACTGTTCCGTTCTGATCTGGGTGTGGTCTGCTCTATCGTCAATATGTGTGTATTTGAATAAATTCAATATAGTATGTCTTAAAACAAACATTCATATGTAGTTGTATAAGTAATGCATTTAAATCCAGCAACAACATTTATGTAGTAATTATTTTCTCTGCTTTGCGCATAATATCTCAATAGTACAATAATAATGACAATAATTCTCTGCTATGTGTATAAGTTTGAAAAGTTCACCGCTCTATCCATCCATCAAAACATTTATATAAATTTCTCTTTATTTATTAATTTTTTTTTTTTTTTGTTTTTTGATATTTTGTTGCTTTTTTTTGTAGATTTTTGCGAAAATGGTTCTTCAGGTAGGTAAAATAGTTTACTTGTGGAGATTTTTTTCGCAATTTATGTTGCATTTTAAAAAGGACACCGAGTGAGAGTTTTTTGACTATGCAAATGTGTCAGGTGTATATAGGTTTAAATTCGCTTTATTATGTCTTTCCTTGTGGTTTTTTTTTTCTGGTTTGAGTGCTGATAGCGGAGTTTGGATCCGTTTCCGGTTCCGCCCGCGGTGGGTGATTTGCTAGACTGTCACTAGTTTAGTAAAAGTTTAGTTCAGTTACAGCTTTAGTTTAGTTTTGTTTGTGGAGCTCCGGCTGCGGAGCCCCTGCCAAGGGATTGTCTTGGGGGGTACATTCATGGTACTTTGAAACATCGATATACAAATACACTGATTACATAAATATATAGTATATGGTGTGTATATTCATATGCATGTCTGCGTTAAAATTTGACTAAGTTACTTCAACTCAAAATTCTTGCCGCTCCGCCTAGGTTTTTCTTTGGGGGAGTTTATTGAAATTACAGTTTCTTTCTCTTAAATATATACGTTAGTTAATTACCATTTTTCTAGATATATTTTTTTGTACACCTATAAAACATCTATATACGAGTATCTGTGCTCTGTAATTCGCAACGCTTAATTACACATCGATAATAAGTTTGTTTCCCTTCTGAATATTTTGATATAATTGCATAACTTTTGGGAGTATCCCTCTTGATGGATACTCAATTCCTCTCCTGCTTCATTTCGGTTCGACTTGGTATATGCTTGTGTAAATATGTTTTTAAAATTGAAACTTTTATCTGGCCATCATATCCTTCCCTTAGATCTCGTAGTTGCGGAACTTGTTGGCCACATCAGTGTTTTCTCCGCCCCATTCGGCCTTGCGACTGCCGTAATAAAGGGCAGCCCCGCCCTCTGAGGCCCGCCGGTGGGCGGGATTGGGCGAGGCTGCGGTCAATCCACCGCTGCTGCATCCAGCTCCGGATCCGGGTCCGGCGGCGGCTGCTGCACCACCAGCCTCCGGCAGCATGCGATCCTTGGTCTTGGGTGTCACCCAGTGCATGGACTTTGATTGGGCGGAATTGGTAAACAAAGAATGGGCGTACAAAGGTATTTTAATTAGATCAAATTGTCGCGGATGTGGGCGAGGACCAAGGCATTTCCATTACTCGGATGCATTGGCCCTCCATGTCACATGCAAACACACGGATACACATAGAGTTTGGATGAAGAGGCACATTCAAGAGAGGTTAGCATTCGGTGGATTCTTCGGGCACTCAGGAGCGGGCTTATAGAGAGACACAGAGAAACGGGAGGCACAGGGAGCTTGATTTGGGCAAAATAATTTCTAAGCTACTCACGGAATTAAGGGAAAATTAATTTACCGAGCAAACATGTATTTTATTAATTAAATTTTTAAATAATAAATGTGAGTGCAAAATTTTGTGTATATAGATTAGTATAAAGAAGAATGGTAATTGAATTAATTTTTTTAACTGAATACATCCTCAAATTTCAATATTTTCTGTTGAAAATAGTCACTATGTTAAAAAAAATATGTTTTTAAATTTTCAAAGATGTAATTGGTCATAAGCAAGATGAAGTCAAAAAGAACCAAACTAACCTATTTATAACGAACTTCCTTGAATGGAGTTTATATTGTTTACCTCCCCCCAAATAATGTGCATTTCAAAGAAATTTTTTAGTAAGGTGTCCTAGTTGTAAATTAGAAATGTAAATGCGGATTTGGAGCGCTTGAGAACCCCCTCGAAGTCCGGACACCGCCAGCCGCTGATGGATGGACGACAATTTCCGCTTGGCACGGCAGCGGAAATTACCATAGAGCTCGACGGCTTGGGAGGTGGGTGAATTTCGGGTGGGCGATGAATAATCGCGTTAATTGCGCTACAGCAAAAATGAACACCGGCTTGGCTTACAAATTTCATTAGGAGCGGGGCAAACAAACCATTGAAATGAACATAAAACAGGGCCAAGTGTTGACGCAGTGCAGCGGGGAAGGAATAAATAATAAAGGATCAGAGCTCCCTTTGTGCCAGAGTGAGTGACAGGGCTAAAAAGAGAGAGGGGTAGAGAGATGGGGCGACTACTTCTCTGGTTCGCTGAGTTCCTGGCCCATACGCATACCTCTTTATCCACTTTCTCGGCAATCGTGTATCTTCTCACCTGACCGACATGCTCCTTCATGCCCAGCCACTGCTTGTAGCTCATCGAAATGCCACTGTTGCGCCACTTGTCATATACGGCCCTCTTCTCGGGGTCGCACAACGTCTCCTTGGCCTCCTGCAAAAATATATTTCATTGAAAACTATTCTTTAGAAAATAAGTGTTAAAATTAGTGAGTTTCACCCTTATGTTGTCAAATGCACACTCTACTTAAATTGCAAGAGCTTTAATGTACTTGTTGTTCACTAAATTAATGTCGTTCCTTAGTTACATTTTTTTTAAATTTTTTGAGCAGTCAAAAGTTTTGACTCAAAACAGCCATTTCATGTAAATTTCTATCTATTTTCATTGTTATAAATACATATTTTACATATTATAATTTGTTACTCGGTACTTTTCCTTTAAGACTTCCGATTGAGACCCAAGATGTTTTTAGTTCATTTATTTTATTTAGTCAATACGTTGCAGGATTGTGTTCAACTAACAAAAAATAAATAAGCTAGGAAAAAACCTTTCTATGGAAATATGAGGTCTTTGGTAAATTGCATATTGCTTTTTCAGTGGCCATTTCTTTGGTATTTCTTGGAAATTCCTGTTCGAAGAAATTGTGCTCCTTGTCATGAATAATCTATAGCACAGATTCACAAGGAGGTCTCATTATTTGCGATACTCGAAGAGTAAGCAAATACTGTAAACGATCAAATGTCTGTCTGTCCGTCCGTCCGTCCGTCCGTCCGTCTGTCTGTCCGCACAAACATCGAGATCTCGGGAACTATTAGAGCTAGAACCACCAAATTTTGCACACAGACTTCTATGAGCAAGGCGCAGATCAAGTTTTTTCAAAACGTGACCACGCCCCTTTTACGCCCACAAACCGGAAAAAACTCTGTGGTGTCCACATTTTTAGTGCTAGAGAAAAGTGGCCCTTACAAATGTTGTTCGTGTTGAAAATATCTACCCAAATATCTAAAAATTTTTAAAATCTGACCATTTTCAAGAAATTGTGTATACAACTGCGTTGAAAATTTTTATTGCGCTCAAAAGTAGGCAAAACAATTTTTTTTTTAAGAGAGGGCGCTTAAAACTGATTGCGCATGAAAGTAGGCTACACATTATTGAAGAGGGCTAGCTAACTGTTTTTAAAGAGGGCAATGAGTATCGCAAATTTTATAGTCGGGAAACCCGACTATAGCGTTCTTTCTTGTTTTACAGCTCAAAATGTGTAAAGAGAAACAAACTTTAATCTATTTTGCTCGATATTGAACATGAAAGAGGCATCCACAGCAGCAGCACCATCCCACACCCTTTTCAAAAGCTGAACAGCCCCATGAAAGTCAGGATTCGGATTTGCTCAAGTGCAAAATCAACAGCTGCACAGGTTTCGGATGCCAACTCAGCCCCCCCGTTTTTTTTTTCCCCCCTTCTTGGGCCTGCATGTTAATCAATTTCATATGCCTTACTATAGCACACTTATTGGCATGTACACACACACAAGGATATCTGCTTACATATTTGCCGCCAAGTGATTTTTATAGTATATATCCACAAAAACAACCACAGCGTTTTTTTATTATGTTGTTATAGACCATAAGAACCTATTTTAGAAAAATGGGCGTGTCAACGCCCCTTCCGCAAAAAATCCAAAAAATAGCATTTTACCAGCATTTTTAGAAGTAAAATTTTCAAATGTGGTCCCACATACACATAAATGAGTTCCGCCACGCCTCTTTCCCCCAAATTATAAAAATAAAAAAAAATTTTTTTTTTTCCAATTGCTGCTTGAACTGGCAAGAAAACCCTATCACCTTAGGAGTTTGGTAGTTCCGCCGCATCCAGTCTTTAAAATCTTTTGCCTTTCGATCCAAATAAATTAAGTGGCCACCTAAGCAGTCCTTTACTTTTTTTTCAGCAAGTTATTGTACCGTTTAACCATTGCAAATGTCTTCATTCAAATTTTATGTAAGTCCTATTACATTTTAGCCAATTTTTATAAATTATCAAAATGTATGGTTTTTACTTTTAAAATGTTTTTATTAACATTATTGCACGTGTGCAGTTCAAAATTCCTTTTAATTGCCTTTCCTCGTTCGTTCCGGCCCCGTTCACTATTCCACACAACAAAGAAATCTGCGTTGGAAAAATTGAGGTTACCTTATAAAAATGCAAATTCTGCCAAAATATGGAAAAATATGACATTAGGACCAATTCCTGTAAACTCAGAATTGACAACGCTACAACAAACAGTTGGACAAACACTTAAACAATTCTAAACTCTCTACATAATCCTTTCCAAAGTTGAAATTTGTTTCTAAAAATTCAGCTAGAGAAGCTCTTAGTAAACTGCAAAATATTAGTATACACACGCACAATTTTAACGATTTATTACATTTAACACACAGTGCAAACCTGCGAGATCAGCATTCATGTTTTGGGTTTCCTCTAATTGTTGTTCCATCATTAAATATTAAAATCAAAACTCAGTGTACAAATTCACACAATTTAGCCGCACGTGCTTTCGATTGCAACAGCTGACTTAACAGCCGTTTTTCTAACAGGGGACTGTTAAATTTAACATTTTGAGTTTGGGGCATAACAGTCAGATGTTTTCTTAATGCGTTAAAAGTAAAATTGTCGTAATTAAAAAACTTTTAAAAAACATGCAAATGCCAGATAAAGTGGTAATTTTCCCCATAGTGCAGCGGTAGACACCGACACGCCTCGTAGGTGTTTAATACACACAAAAGGATACACGGGAAAAAAAAAGGTTTAACAATTTGATCAGAAATGGAAAGAGGCTTTCAAACTCATCACTATAAATTTCAGCATCTCAAATTTAGGTCCTTTATCTTTGATTTACATTGATTTTAAAAATATATCTAGACTGTCACAGACGTTGTTTTTAACTTGTAACTATCAATTTAGAAAAAGCCTTCTCAAATCTATTAAAAACAAGAAAGAACGCTATAGTCGGGTTTCCCGACTATAAGATTTGCGATACTCATTGCTACTTTCAAGCAACAATTTTTAGCGCCCTCTTCAAAAAAATGGTTAGCCTACTTCGGGCGCAATAAAATTTACGCACTTGTATACACAATTTCTTGAAAATGGCCCGATTTTCAAAATTTTTAGATATTTGAGTAGATATTTTCAATACAAATAACATTTATAAGGGCCACTTTTCTCTATCATTAAAAATGTGGACACCACAGAGTTTCGCGGTTTAGGGGGGGTGGGTTTTAAAAACAAACTTGATCTGCGCTTTGCTAATACAAGTCTGTGTGCAAAATTTGGTGGTTCTAGCTCTTATAGTTCCCGAGATCTCGATTTGTACGGACGGACAGACAGACGGACAGACGGACAGACAGACATTTCAACGTTTACAGTATTTGCTTACTCTTCGAAAAAAAAAAAAAAAAATAAATATTTTTTGAAAGTCCTATTTTTGACCTAATCGTTCTCTAATAAAGATTTGCGAACTTAGTTTTCTCAGATAATTTTTTCCAGTGCAGATACACAGATAGACAGGCAGCCACTTATACACACATGCACAATTGACGCTCCGAGATTTCATCGCTGGCCTGCTGTTTTATTGTTCCGGCTGCTTTTCGGGCCCTGTTTACATGATAATCAATTATTTCACTAGCCAATGATTATGTGGGTCAGCAAACAAGGCTCACCCCCTAAAGAACAGAAGAACCTGAAGGCCCGAAGGCAGCTTGTTTGTCTTCAATTAGGGCAATATTTTAGTAGCTTTTTCTGGTAAAATATTTCAAGACCCACACGGATTGGCAATTAACGGTTCGGATGCGGTTCATCTGCACCTGACAAGAATCAAATCGCAATTTCGTATTCTGATCCTGTCCTTTTATCCTTGGCAGCTTGTTTAACTATTTGCTATCATAGGATTCCCGGATCCCTTGACGGCCCGGGGGATTTGTTGGGCCAACAGCAGCTTGACAACTGTAAATTGTGTTGTTAGTTGTGAGTTAAAGCCATGATGAGGTGGTCCTCCCTCATTTGCATACTCCTCGGGGAATGCTGTGGAATTTCCCTGGGAATCTCCATCCTTTCTTGACTTTTGAAAATCTCAACATTTCATTTTAAACGCTTCATGGGCTCACACAGGTTTTGTTTTATGGCCAGCCATAAAGGTAAGTTCCCCTGGTTATACCTACAAATTTACGAGTTTCGCACACATGCACGTCCAATTTTACGAGCCGTAAATTGTACGGCACACTCCTCCGCCGCCGGACAGGAGCACGAGCTTCTGAACAGCCATAAGCATGATTACGAGTCAGTCCAGGACCCTCATGCATATTCAAGGACGAGGGGTGCACGTATCTCCCTAATTTGGCCTTTTGTTATGTCAGTGCGTTAAAAACTTCACGTAGCTGGTAGAATGGAAAAATATAGTATAAAAACAACCAAGTTCGAGTTAACCGAATTGTTGTTCACAAGCTGATGAGTTTCCTGAAAAAACTCTTACTGCTCAATGAAATTTCGTGGAAAAAGGTGTTTGAAAAACAGTTTGGCTTACATTGTCTGTCAATTTTCAACTGAAATAAAAGAAACTTTAGTACCTAGTATTTTCTCCCCTTATAATTAAAATAAACTCGGACCTAATTGCAAAGTTATTTCTAGGAAAAAGTGTTTGAAAATAAGCTAATTTTTTTAAGCTGTGGTTCTTGTATTTAAGACCTTGGATTTTTTACTTTCACAAAATATTGTTACAAACTTCAGCTTTACAATAAATATTGTAATCGCTTAAATAAATATTTGTGCCTTTAAATAATTAATTAATTGAATGGCTTTACTTTAGCATGATACAATGTATAATGAAAGTTTAGCTTCCGGTAAAATTAATAATAACTCAGTTACGTTACATCCGAAACTCTGATTTAATTTTTATATTTCACACCCCATGAGGCAAAAAGGCCCCCAAACGAAACCAACGTTTTTACCTTAGGCATCCAGCACTTTTCCCTCACATCAATTTGATTTTGTTTTTAGCCACACATTAATGAGTTGTCAGGTTCCGACACGCCTTCTTTCATCCCCCCAGCTGTCCTTCGTGCTTTGACGTGGAAAATCAATAAACGTTTTCAAAAAAATATATATATTTTGTAGGGGTAATGTATTTTATCTCATCGTTGCCGCCTTGTTTTTCTTTTGTCGCTTGGAAAATTGAATTTGAGGCAGGGATGCGTGTGTGAATTTGAGCCACTGAATATAGTGTGTGTGTGTAAGTGGGTTAAGTGCATGTGTGTGCTTCTGTGTAAAGGGCAGCCATTGTTTAATGCAGCTTAAAACTTTCCCCAACAGACAGACACGAATCTGAATAGATGCGTTCGGTTGAGTGGGCCACCAGCTAATTACTGAAACTACCAAGGAACAGTGGGGGAGGGGTAAAACTCTCCTCAGATTCAGCCAACTTATCAAGATTCGAAACATAAAGTTCTGAACTGAACTCGAGCCATTTGTGTGGCTCTTAAAGTCGAGCAACTTCCAAAGTACTCAACTTTTTGCTCCATTCAGCATTTCTATGTTATTTTCTACATTGTACTATAAACACTATCTTGGATCTGGCTGTTCTTAAATTAAAACCATTTAAAAAATTCATTCCTCGCAAAAATGAAATTACTTCTAAAGTTGAATTTAAAATACGAAATTATGATCTGATTAACTTTTTAGTTCTTATTCTACAAGTTGAAATTTAAGAAATTTAAATTTTAAAAATTTAACATTTATAATTTCATTTCCTTGACTGAAATTTTTTCCCATTTTAAATCTTCTAAAATGGTGTGATGTGCAAAGAGATTATACGACAATTTCTTTTATTTTGTATGTCACTTGATAATCATCTGCCTTCTCACATATCAAAAATAAATGGCGCCCCAGGTATCTGAACACGTTCAGAGTTGTTTACCTCCGGCCGAAACTTTTAAGCAGAATAAGTATCAGGTTTAAACATCTTTTAATTTTAAGCTTGCTCCCCCGGTAACTTTCATCTCGAACATATTGCCCCACAGGCTGTCAAATTTACAATCCACCCCAGCTCCTATCGGCCACACCCCTGGAAAACTTCATTAAATATGTAAAATGCCGAAACGCTTGCCTTTTCTTTATTTCAGACGTTCGTTCCGTTTCATTCCCTTGGATCTTTTCCGTGTTTTTTGGTGTACTTTTTGCCTACCTTTAGCTGCTGGAACTTGGCCTCCGCCTCCTTGTCGCCGCTGTTCTTGTCGGGATGGTATTGGAGGGCCAGCACTTTGTACTCGGCCTGGATCTGCTCGGGCTGAAAGGAAAAATGAAACGGAGAGGGAAAAACGCACAAATTAGTTGGCCAAGTTAAGTGAATTGCGATGATGAATTCTCTTTGCCTCAAATTAACTAAGTATTTTGTGGCATACATTCTTAAAGTGCCCTTTCCGGGGCTAAATAAATAACATAATGGCACGGAACACAAGGACTCAAGTGATATGTGAACGTCTCCTGCGGCATGCAGATTTCCAAGGAGACCGCAGCTCAGAGGTAAAGCTGTCACTTGCAGACGAATCCCTACCGCAAAATGTAGGGATCAAAAACCATTCCCCCACTTTTTCAAATCCCCAACCAAAGAATAACGAAATAACAATAAGCAAACATTAAAACTTGACGAGCAAAAACGTTCGTGCGCAGTTGAGCACCACTTAAAGTAATAGAAAAGCTGTCGCTTTTTATCCATTATTGCGGCGGGGGGGAAAAACTGAAAAACTACGAGGGAAATGTGAAAGCTTGCGGGGGGAGAGGGAAAAACTTTGAAGGCTTAAAACCCTGTTGCCAAATTAATTCACTCGTCAGTGTCCTTGACTTTGGCAAAAGGCTTTTGACACTTGGCAAACAATTGAAATTAATTAAGCCCGAGTATCTTTCGGCCAAGAGCAACAAGTTGACAGCCACCAGTGATGATCTGATACAGGCTTTTCTCGGTAGCAGAAATAAAAATAATGATTGTGGTGATGCTGACACTGTGCACTGAAAGAATAGGGATACTTTTGGACATATTATAAAAAATTTGCAGCTTCAAACGCTACTTTAAGTCCAATCTTACACATTAAACATGGCTTTAACTATACTACAATATTAAACTATTATGTTGGGATGCATTCGCTCTAGAAAACTTTTAATTTCTTTTGTTTGTTTAACATACAAAAAGTGTTTTCACCTTAAACTGCTAACTTTATGGCAACAAAAGTGTTTTATTTCCCTGAGTGTGCACCGCACAAAGTCGCTTGTTTATTGTCTTGTAAATGGAAATGGCTTTTCGCGCACCATCGGACGGAACACAAAGGACCTAGGAAACCACAAACAGTGAGATGAGAATGACCAGCATGGGTCCCATTTTATTTCGAGTCTATTGTTAGCTGGGTGGCAAACGTCAAAAAGCAGCTGCCATAGAGAAAACATACATATTTAGGTCACCATGGTAATCGGAAAATATCTCTTTATGATGTTTACAGAATTGATGGTTTTTATTTCCCGTGGATTTTCCTGGGACGCAGCCAACTCTTCCAGCAGCAGAAAGTGGATTACTTGCATTCATTGCTTTGAGCTCTCGTGCACAAGCTTCATTTGCTGTGCTAGCCGCACTGCAACGGTGCGTATAATTAATTTCAGTGCAATTAATATTGCTCATACGTCAGCGTGTACGGGGGCCAGAGCAGCCGCAGCCTTGGGGGAGGAAATCCACCGCACCTGAAACACCCACACACCGTGGTTTCTATAATTACACAATTGGAATCTGTTCTACGGACTTTGGTTGATTTTCGTCCTCCTTTTGCAACGAATTCCTTTAATGAAGTGTAATTCCCTAGAGAAAATTCTATTTGCTTCGCACCCACTTGGATTACACAATCGAACGGCCTCAATTAATGCCAATAAATTTGCACCACAGTCACATCATCGAGCAAACCAATTTCAATTTCCCCTTGATTAATTCTGCCATCAGATTGCACCCAGCCAATTAAAATGGCCAGAAATCGTTAGAGATCTCTCTGCGAATTAGCCCCAAAAACATTTGAAGTTTGTGCTGCTCTGGTTAGTGGATTGTTTGGCTTGCGTATGCAAATTTCCACCAACTAATCTGCATGAGAATGGACTGGCTGCATTCTCAAGTGGGATGCCGAGTCGAGATAATTGCCAGGAAAATAGAGATAGTTTGGGAACGTGGGGCAAACAATGACAGGGGGTCAGGGGTCAGTAGTTGAAGCTACGTGATAAAGGCCCGTCCATAATGCTTAGCTCTCCTTGCCAGATTCCCCTCGAGCGCCCTGCAAATATTTTGATTTTGTTTTCATGCCACACAAAACCGATTCAGAAGCTCCTGCATAATTCAATAGATTCTTCTCCACTCACTTCGGTGCAATCGACAGTTCGCAAAATGTGTGTGGCTCTGAGCATTTTCCGGGTCAATAAATTTGATTACAGCATGGATTTTCCCACCTGCCTGCCATTGCCACTAACTGAACCCGAAAATGTGACAACTCAAGATGAATGCTCGACTGCTGATGGGTAAATGCCATTAAGCCGCGCGAGATTGCCTGCCAAACCGAGCTCGTTAATTCCGTTCAGACAGGAGTTGAGTTGGTATAGCCAATGACAATTGCCTGGCTTTGCAGGGCTCTTAACTTTGGTTTTGGTGGGGGGCCCAAACCTCCGATGTCCAGAGCTCTGACTCAGATTGCACTTGCTGCTCGAACTGCACTTAAAGCTGCGGCGGATCAACGCCAATTCTGCCAATCTACGATGATGGCTGACTGGGTAATTGAAACTAATTCTCAAAGCAAACCTCTCGCGTTCGTGGAATACTTGGAAAAATAGTGAAAGGTTGAAAAAATGTTTTGAATCATTGGTCCGAAGATGTATATCTTCTGGACTAGAGTAGAGGAGAAAAATTGCGTTCTTGAATTCTGAACGTTTGTGTAAAAACTGCTAAATTCTTTAGCAAATAATGCTTTATTAATTAACAACTTTTCATAATAAAAAATAAAAATATTCTAGCTCTGTTTATTTTTCTCTTCGTATACATTTTTCTTTCAGTGAGAAGTCGTCGACATAAGATATATCTGATTTCATAGATGATTTCATGCGAAGGTTTATATTGCATGCACGACCACTTAGTATAACTTTGAGTTAAGGGCTTTAAATGCTATCAATTTAAGACACCACGGCTCAAAGTTCAAGGTCCCTCCTTCTAAATGCTCCAATTTGATTAAACGCACTTTTCAGGACCGCAATTCGATTAGTCTCTAATTAGATTCGGGGAAAAGTTTTGACGAGTCAAGTGAGTTTGGCAGCCCAATTTAACAACATTTCGTGGAAAAGTAATAGGGAAAGGTAGTGCAAAGAAGTGTGGTTAACAGGGATAAATTATATTAGATTATGAGGTATGTATGTCCTTACCGACGAGTTCTCATCGCAGTGGAGCAGACCGTAGAAGTCCTCGTTGGGACTGCGCTTGTAATTTATTATGGCATCCACGGCGCTCATTGCGTCAGTTGGTTTTCCTGGGATCGGTCGGGAATATATATGTGTTTTTGCTGTATTGGAGGGAGTTGGCACATTTTAAAGGTGACGATTAATAACAATATCGTTTCGTGTTAAAAACAAAAATAATGGTTCAGTATGATACGAAATCACATAATCACTTGGTTGGGTTTATAAAATAATATGTTAGCATACTATTAAAAATTAACAAGAAATTGGTAACTAAGTTACATTTCAACTAAACCAAAATCAAGGCAAATGAATGGGATCGCGTGACCTTCGAAAATTGAACAATTAGCGCTAAAAATAAGTTAATCACAAATGCACAAAAACGAAATCGCTTAGTAATCAGCTGAAAGATCTGGTTTTGTTTTGGTTTTTTGTTTCGGTTTTTTGTTTGTTTTGCTGCGGTTTGTAAAAGCACTTTCACTTGTTGTTTTTCCCAGTGGTTTGGCTTTTGTTAACACTCAGTTGGGAAAACCATTTATTTATTTACTGCAGCCCGCTCAAAATCAAGTAAACTTAACATAAACTTGGCTTGCACTAGAACTCTCTCTCTCTTCTCAGTTTCTCTGACTCCCACTCTCAAAGCATCCCACTCTCTCTCTAAAATATATACACTTTCAAGATATATACTTTGTGTTAAGCGGTGCTTACGATGTTTCTGGCAGCGCGTCGAAAAACGAACTGACAGCTTTGCTGCCTCGCGAAACCAGCTTCGGGCATCAGACGTGCTTCGTATCGGAATCTTCGGCTCACGCACTGGAAAAGCTTGGACACTGGAAAAAAAACATAGTAAATCGCACTACTTTTGGCCGAATAAATTTTTGTTTCCTGACGAAACCGGTTCAAATCTGAAAAAGTAAAAATAAATTTGTTTTTTAATCTATTTTTAATCGATAGTTGATTTAAGTATGTTCAGTATTAGAATCTCATTATAGCTCATTATAGACTCAAGTAAAAAACAAAGTTAATTTTATTATGCCGCAAAGTGAATGGTAAAAATTTTAAAATTAAAAAAAAATTTTAATTCTAATTGTTGTCTACTCTTTGTTTTTGTTTTTAACTATGCTTTTTAAACAAATATTTTTTTTAATTTATACACCCCCGCCTTTAAACTAAAAACCATTTTTATAAATACTAACATAACTAATAGGTTATGTTATTTTTTTTCCAAAAAATCGTGCATTAAAAACAATGCTATAATCAATTACAATAACTTTTTAAATCACTATGCGTTTTTTCTGCCAGTGAAGACGAGAGAGAAAGTTCTCTCTCGTAAGGCCCCACAGCTTCCCAATCCCAGCACATAAAAAGCTTTTTTAACTTTAGTAAGACAAAGTTTAAAAACTAAGTTTTCTTGGAATCATGCTTTGAAGATCTTGGCTGTTTGGGGAATTTTAAGACCAAGCTTAATATATCAACTGTTTGAGCCGATGACTCAGTTTAGCTCCTCGACTTTGGTAACTCCCCTTAGGCCAAAAAGAACCGTAACCAAAAATGTTGTTACTGAAATTGTTTGCCCCAGAAAGATTATTTTTTTAATACATAAGAGAATAAGTATGATTCAAATAAAAAAATGGTTTATTTTTCTAACATTACATATTTTTGCTAAGCCAATCTAAGATGTTGTTTAATAAAAAAAATAAATAAAAAAATACAATGCTTAAATTACACAAAATATGATATTATGATACTTTAAATTTTTAAATAGGACACGATTTTTATTTAATTTGCATATATTTAAATATTTCTATTTTTTAAAAATTAAGTGCACTTTAAGCTCTAAAGCTATGATACATTTGGTTTTTGCCCCCGAAATGATGCACATCCATGCCAAGAACCTTGCCACTAAAAAGCTTTTGAAATAAATCTTCTGCCATAAAAGTAAGGTGCTATAAAACCAACAATCTGAGCCCACTTGTTGCTTCCTGCCACAACAAAAAAAGACTTAGACTTTGCCCCTTCAGCCAACGTTTGCAGAATTTGTTAAAGGGAAATTAATGCTCCACCCGAAAAAGAAAACTCATCAATCTGCGGCCAGCTGCTCGACGAAAACTTTTTCCCCAAATGAAGTCAAATCGAACACCGAACGAATCCGAGCCGAAAAACAACCGAACCAGAGGAGCATTGCTTTTCAAATTAAAAGAGCCAACCAAGTGTAAAGGCAAAGTTTGCAGCAAACGGAAACGAAATTGAAAACTGTTGCATACTTTGGGGCCCACATAGAAATCGAGGCCTAGACCAAGGACCACCCACTGGACCGCCACCCCCTTTTGGACAGCCCAGAAAAGCCGCACTGGGCGCAAAAATGATTTCCGTTCATAAATCATCATAATGGCAAAGCAGGACCCGCCATATGTATGTCAGTATGACCAGAAAAACAGGACCAAAACCAAATGAAGACGAAACCATTTGACCAGCTAACGATGGTGCGTTTTTCCGGAGGGGTGGAGTGGGTGGTGGCCCTGAGGAAAAGTGCGCCCGTGCGTTTGTCTGTCACGCACACAGGGAGAAGAGGGGAGAACGAAACGAAGCTAGATCGATGGCGGCGAATTTATCGACTGCCAGATATCCAATACTTTGGGTTTCTGCTTCCCCCTTTCAAGCTCATTACATTTAAAAATTGTCCTTTTTTTATTGGCTTTACAAGAATACATTAGTTACGTTTTTACTTTAAGAGCATTAACACCTTAACAAAAAGATTATTGCTAAAAAGAACCTTTAATTTAAAGCTCACTTAGGCTATTAAGCTATCAAAACTTTAAATAAAAAGTATAATGGTGAAATAAAATTTAAATAGTTGTTGAATATTTATAAAGGGTATCTAAGATATCCCAAAAATTCCAATAAAATTTAAACCATTTAAATTAAAATTCTAATTGCTTTAATTTAAATATAAATCAACAATACTTAAATGTACTAATACGTTTGTAATCAATAGTGGTTAATAAGCCCTTCCTTTCCGAAAACTTAATATACCTTAAAAATCCTGCGTTTAACCGGGTTCTCACACACGCAGTCTTGTGCTGTGCGTGTGACGTCAACAAATGGAGCTGGAACAAAATGAAACGTTTTAATTAGACAAAAGAGCAAGGCAACTATTTATTTCCATTTCCGCTTCAACTGCTTACTGTCCACAGCCCGCAGATACAGATACAGAGCCACTGGCACAGAGATACAAATACGCAATACTTAGCAACTATTCCGGCACAACCCACTCTTTTAGCCTGGGGCCTGCAGTTGATGATAAGCCCCCTTGGCCAGCATAGTTGCAGCTTTTCCCCCTTTACGCCCATTTTAATACTGGTAAAAACTGGTGCTCAATTTGATTAAGTTGTTACCAACAATTCACTAGTTCTCAAGGTAAAAGAATTTCTTAATCTTAAAAATTTCATAATTACAATATTATTATTTGGAAAGCGCAATAGAGTAATGATAATAAAAATGGTTCTTGTTATTAATTTAAAAGTGATGTTTTTTCGATAAATATAGTGAATAGGTATGACTACTGTGAATATTTATTTATTTTTCGATAAATATAGTGAATTTTATGTTCATTTTAGTCCATAATTTCTGTAAGCAGATTTTTTTACTCCTGTTTAATTCTATTACTTTATTTATTAATATTTTTAAATTATATTATAACAATGATGATACAAAATCAACTTTATATTTTACAATCGAAAATGTTTTCGGATATTCCCAAATTTTGCTAAAAAACTGTTTGTAATACATATGTATGTGTCTTGCTATTTTTTATATTATTCTAATAAAAACGATTTAATTTGGGAAAAGTGAATAAAAAAGATGTCCATGACAATATGGAAGCGATTCTGTTTCCATTTTCCCTGTGTATTGCTGCGGTGAGTGGTAAGATTCACTTGGATTCCGATAAGCGAACATTTTCCGCAACATACTTGCGAGGGCAAACATTGGCAATGGCCAAAGAATTGCTGGGAAATTGCTCATTCCCAAAGTGGGGTAGTGGTGTAGAGGGGTAGTGGGGTAGAGGGGGTAGTGTGGTAGACAACCCAAGCGAAGATTCTTCGCCCTTGCAGATTTATGCATACCAGCAGTGGCTACTACCAGATTAGAGACATTCCATGGCTCCCCGCCAAGCTGTGCACCTAAAAGTGTGCTGTGAGAATCTCTCGTGTTTGCAGTTTCCGTTTTAGTTTTCCCAGTAACTGCATTCCCAAGCATCACTGTCTGTCTGTGTGTGTTGTCTTTTCCTTCATTTTCCGGATTCTGCTGCTGCTGCTGCTGCGGCTGCTAACTGCATTTCGCTTGAGTTAAATGGAAAATCGCAAGTCAAACATGTCGAGAGTGCGAGCAAGCAATCTGAACTTTGTTCGATTGCCAGCTGCTTTTCCACATTTTCCCAGTCTCCCCTGCGACAGCTCAATTAATGGACGGCAGGCAATGAAAATTCTCCAGAAGTTGACAGAAATCGTTTTCGGGCCTTCCGCTTTTGCATGTCGGGGGAAAATCGAGACTGAAACGAAACTTTCCTTCATTTCCCAGAATTATCAGTGTGCTCTTCACACACGAGTGTTGAGTGTTGCGCTTTCCTCCCCCCATCGCACCACTCCCCCTGGTTTTATTTTCCCTCTAGGTCAGCCAGAGTCAACGACACTTGGCAAACGATGGCGCATTCAAAGAAAAGTCGAGATAGAGGAAAGAAACATGGGAGGTACACAACAAAAAATTTAATTTGTTAATCAAGTCAATATTTATTTGTTCAAAGTAAACAACAGAAAAGAGAAGGAGTTGATTGATGGACTTGTGTTTTCTGAAATTTAAAATTTAACGTGTAAAACTTGTGAACCATAAATGCATTTCTGTCGTATTATATTCTTATTGATTCCATAATTATTCATACAAAACAAAGGTTTAAATCTGATGATATTATTATATTAAATTATTATACTATTATACTTCTCTTAGCCTACAGGAACTTGTGATTTAAGAAGAGAATAAAATGTTCAGGTATTTTTTTAAAAACAAAAACATATGAATTATCAATCAAACAAATTAGTTTTATTTAAAATGATTTAAATTATCCAGTAAGTTTTTGAACAACTTATGTAACATTGTTGATAAAAAGACACACAATGAACCAGTGTATAGTAATTAAACATGTTATTTCAAAACATTTCGATACCATTTTTCTCTCTGTGTTAAAAAACAGGCGACTTTGGCTTGTTGGCTTATAATAAAGAGTACTTCATTTACTTTGTGCAATTTACAACTGTGAAATAAACAGGGAAACGGCAAGGCCAAGGAGCTGTGCGTCAATAGGAGGAGTGGATGAGGATGTGGATACGGCTAAAAGGAAGTGCGGTTACGCTCCGCTTGCACATGTCACCCTTTGTATCTTTGTATCTTTGAATCTTTGTATCTCCGCTGTCGTCGCTTTGTTTTATTACCCGTTCGCTTCCATTCAGCGCAGTTCATCTCCTCATCTCCCTGTTTGTTTTTCCTTGCCTCTGTTTATCCCTATAATTTATTTATGCGTGTATTTTATTAAAGATTTCCATGGCGTCGTTCTCGTTGTCGTTGTCGTTGTCGTTATCGCCACTGTCGTCATCACAGGCCATCCCCAGTCAGTTGTTGACAAAGAAATTACTTATTAATCATATTTGAGCGCTGATTTCTCGACGCCAAAAGGATCACGAGCAGCTGTGATGAGATTGGGATGTGTAGTGCATCAACAGATGGCGACAAAATTATAGCACTGTTAATCAATTAGGTTTTATTTTGGCTTGTTTATTTAGAATTTAGCGATGCATCGCGATGTAGCGTGGACAACTGAGGTTTTTATAATTTTATATAGTCTAAACATATTTAAACATTAGTTACATTTTTAATAAGTAACATTTAGAATAAAATAAAATTTATCAAATTTAAAAAAAAATTTTTAATTTTTATAGCTGTTTTTCATAAAAAAAAGTTTTTTTAAGTACAACAAATAAGTTAACATATAAAAATGGGGAAGATTTATAATAGCAAATGTAATCCCCTTCTATTAATTTTAATTTATATATCTTATACCAACATGCATTTAGTAATATCTGAAACTAAAGAAAATATTTTTTATATATTTCCTTGAGAGGTTAAGCTGAGTGACAATAAAAGACTGAAATTAAGTTTAGAATGTTGTTACCTCATTAAATTAATTTTCTAAAAACACCTATTTTTCTAACCTGGGCTGTGGGTGTGTGGGTGTTTAAGTGGCTTTGAATATGTGTGTTATCTCGTGTTATCCTTTGGCTTTCCCTGCTGTGGCTTGTCTGTCATCAGCGTGGTTTTCCACATGATGCAAACTCTAACAACGAGGGGGACTACGAAAGTTGCTGCTCTATTTCGTGGCTCTATTCATTACCCTGCAGCAGCACCACCATTCCACATAATTGCATTTGCTCATCAGAGACACATCCATTGGATGTATTATAGTATATTCAGGCATTTGTCCCGCATCGTGTCGCTTGCTGCGTTTGCCGCGCTGAAAAGACATTTTCGAGAATTAATTTTAGAATATTTCGACTTGCGTGTGCTTGGCGCTTTGTTTACACAGATATTTTCGGAGGGGGGTGAACACTTGTCTTTCATATATCTTGCAGTCTGCGGACTGCGATACAGGAAGTCCGCACATCGCTGTCAAAACGAAAGCCCCCAAATGCCAGCAATTGAAAGCGTTCGCTAATCCAAATCTAAATCCGAATCAGCACAAATCAAAAGTCGGATGGACGGAAGGCAGGACGTAAATCACTTGAGACTTGTAGAATTGAGATGCGCTATTGACAGATGCCCCTGATGCCCACAGAACACCCTGTACTGGGTGCACTGCCTCCGCTCAGCTGTCGAACGCCGGCAGTCCCAAAGGAAAAAGAAGAAAAGAACAAAATGAGATGAACAAAAAAATACGTTAAAAAAGGAAAAGACAGCGCCAAATGCCGCCAGGCCAAATGGCCAGCCAAATCAGACCAATATATTTCACCCGATTCAGAGTTGTTTGCTTTCAGAGGGTATCACAGGGTTTATTGATTGTGAGAAAGTAAAAAAGGAGAGTAAATACAAATTGTTTACATAAAAACTCAGAAAAACATTACCGTGTCAAATATAAAATGGTATGAAGGTATATTATAAGTGAACAACCCTTTTTTTTTTTTTTTTTTTTGTTCTTCACTCATCTGTTTATTGTTGCTTCTTCAAAGCCAACACGTGTAATTTATTATACAACTATCTTTAAAGTATCTTTTCTGTTTTTTTCATCTTTTTTAACTTTTCTTTTTTTTTTTTCATAAATTTTTTTTAATATTTTAACCCAGCCATAAACCAGTCTTTATTGCGTTACGCTTTTAGATTGTTTGTTATTTAAACGAATTGTAAACAGCTTGTGCTTACAAAGTAACCTTACGCATTTTTTTTTTTTTTAAAAATTTTTCCACAATCTCTCCCTTAAAAACTTGGTCGGATTCCTCTTCTTAGAACCTGTTTTTTGGGTTGTGGTGCGCTTCATCGGCCGTGCCCTTGCCCTTTGAGGTTATGAATGGAGAACCTTTTTAAATTTGTCGAACCATCCATTAACAAAATCTATGCTGGAACCTCCATTTCGCTCAATCCATCAACCATTTTTTCTGAATATCCGCTGACTTAAGGGATCTTTTTTCGTGTTTAAATGCAATGCTCTTTCCATTTTCTCATTCTTTCTGTGTTTTTCTTCTATTTGCTGCTTTATTTCTTCTTTTTCTTAACTATTTTTATTATTACCTTATTTCTTTCTCTTTTCTTTATCTTTTCAACTCTTTTTTTTGGGGGGGCAAATTTTCAATTTAAACTGGTAGAGTTAAGGAGCTATCTAGATTACGAAAATACCATTAAAAAATTTTTTTTCATCTTGAGAACAGTTTTTTTTTAAGATAATTTTTGTAAACTAGTGTAATAGATTATTAGTACACACTGCATTGGAAATTTATCATCCTAAAAAAAAATTAATATTAAATATAATACTTAACGTACACAACTATTCCTCCAGTGATAGATTTCCTTTAAAGGTGGGCAACTAGTCGCATACTTAATAAATTACATCAAGGGAAGGCTTGTTGATTGCTGGTTATATATATACTTAGATAGGAATTATAAGAAACAAAGAAAATTCCTTTTACTGGTTCCTAGGTATCAACAGGTCTACAATAAATTTTCCTCACATCATCTCTGCTTCTCCCTCTCTTTCTGGCTATTGTTAAATCCCCCAAAAATAGCTCCACACGCACATGGACAAAGAGAGTGCGTGGGGTGTTGATGCGGAGTAAGGGAGGGAGAGAGTAGGGAGTGAAGTATATGAGATAGCGATGGAGGGGTGGAGAGTTTCCAATTTTGACGGGCCTCAGACGTCCGGCAGCCACTAATTGCACTCGCTTGGCCTAACGGAAAAATTGCAACAGGCGGACAATTAGCGAGCGAACTCATTTGCATTCATATTTCACATTCGCTCAAAAAAGAAGCAACAAAAATAAGAGAACAAGAACTACACGGAGAAAAAAAAAGTACCTCAAGTTCTCAAAAATATCCCATTTTAGTTCATACAATAATAATTTTCGTCCATGTCAAAATATTTTTAAATTAATTAACTGAAAACATTTTGATTGCAAACTATGATCCTCAAACCTTAATTACAACTCGGTTAGCACTTCTAAAAATCTTTTTTAAAAAAAAAGCCTAAGCCTAACTTCTTCATGTTGAATTTCCGCTAAATTTATCCGCGAATTTTATGTCCTATTTTGGTAATATTTTTTCTCCGTGTAGTGACAGACATAGCCGAAAAAAACTGAACGGAAAGCAACAAAAGTTTTGAAACGCGACGAAGATCAACATTCAAAACTGAGCAGACGTCAGCAGTGGCAGCGGCGAGAGCAGAGCAGAGCAGCGAGTGAGAGTGGAGAGAGTGTGGAGAATGTGTAGAGAAAGAGAGAATGGCCATTGGCTGTCCCGCCTGCACTTATGCAGCCCCCATTTGGGGCCCCAGCCCCACTCGCCCCCTCCGGGACACAGGCCATCCCGCTCTACTCTCCGGCGTGCGTCGGTTCCGGTGGCAGACAGAATATTCAAACTAGAAGCAGAAGCAGAATTAGAAGAAGCTAAAACTGAGGCAGAAAGTAGAAGATCCGTGATCGTGTAATTCGCCTCGTGTGCGTTCCGTTATTCCGTAATTATTCCGGATTTGTTTGCGAAACAGGCTGAAGTGATAGGCGTTTTTGATAGCCATTTTTCAACTTGTTTCGCTTTCTTCCGTTTTTGTCATAGCGGCCTTTCGTTGTTCCGTTGTCCCATTGTTCCGTTATTCCGTTGTCCCGTTGTTCCGTTATTGCCCGTGTACTCATTCTCCGTTATCCGTTGTTGTCGCGCCTTTCGTCGCCGCTGGTCGACGTTACGCTCTCACAGTTTAAAAATCAAGCAGTTCCCGAGAGGATCGAAGAAGGCTCTAACCCCGCAATAAAACGCAAAGGATCTATTAAACCCCCAAAACAATACCGTTATCAAGCGGAATACAAGTTATTAAAAAGCAATCGCGCCGTGAAATTCCACTTGTTTATATAATAATCTGCGGCTGCCAACACAGCCCAACAGAATATACAAAAAAATATTCATTTTTCTGGCTCTGGTCGTTTTGTTTTTTCAGGCTAAAAGAAAGAAAAAGAAGGAAAAACCGAGCATTTCTGCGTGATATGTGTTATTGTTGTGATCAGTGATCAGTGGATCAGTGGAACGAACCAAGTGAAAGTGAACACAAGAACGAAAAGAGAAAGCAAAGTGAAAGAAAGCAACTTGAGTCCCATCCAAAAAGGAATATCAACAAATAGATAATGTCGGACATTGAGGATGTTTTCGGTGGCTCCGCCGAGGAGACCAAGCCCGAACCCGATGCCGAAAGCAAGAGTAGCGTGGTCACGGAGAGAACGGAGGAAGTAATCCCCGGGGAGACCGAGAAAATGGTCACCGAGACCATCGACGAGGACGGTGATGTTGTGGAGGAAACCACCGAAGTTACCCGCAAAACGGTGAAGCGCACCATGAAGATCACTGAGGTGAGTCAGTTATCCAGTAACTTATATAAAAATAAGGAAAAGTTTTTAGAGAAAGAAAAACTAAAACCCACTTGATTTAAAAATTTTCTTTGTATGATTTTGCAAAAAAAAAAATCCTCTTTTTTTAAGTGTTTCTTCTTGTTAGTTGTTTTTGAGAGGACATTCAAAAACATTTAAATATTATTTCCCAAAAACATATTTAAAAACATGGAAATGTTCAGAAAAATATTTTTGTTTACGCAGCTTGTTTATGAGAATGTACTGCAAAACAACAAAACTAACTATACAGCTAATTATTTAAAATACATATTTTTTAGTTTTCTTGTTTTTAAAAACATAGTTGCCAGTTTGGTTTTTTATTTTTTTGAAAAAGTAAGATTACCACATGATTTTCGATATTTTGCATATTTGTACAAAATAGGTCTTAGGAGTATATAAGTAATAACTATTGAAAATAAATTTGAAAACGAACGCCAACTATAGAATGTTTTTTTGAAAAATGTGCCACCCTTGAAGCGTTCTTCTGAGAATCGCTATAAATCATTATTATTCACATGTTTTGAAGGGATCTTCAGCCATACTGATCTCTGCGCTTGTGAAATTGGCCAAAAACATGGCGAACTCTGGCTATATTATTTATACCAAATGCCATTTCTTTATGTGCGTCTTAACAAATTGTTTATACGGTCCCACGAATATTATAAATCTTCCCCTACATTATACATCACACACACACTGCGACACAGATACAGGCGGTTATATGTATATATATCAATTCTGGTTCGGCCACACTTTCTATAGGCGACGTCGCCGAAGAAAAGCCACAAGAAAATACAAAAAAATAAAACAACACAGAGGGAAAAACAGATTTTGCAGCTGTTTGATTTCAGCGCAAATTATCACAAAAGATTTCAAATTGTGAGGCGTATAAAAAAGCAGAAATTAAATTATTGTTAAGCAGAAATCACTTAAATACTCGATGCTGAATGAAGCCAACCAAAAAAAAGCCCCGCACACGAAAATATATGGCAAAAAAATTAAATGCAATAAATTCTGTGCCGCCAACAAGTGCAGAAGGCAAAAAACAAATATCAGAAAAAAGTGAAAAGTAAAATAATACTTGTACCAAGGCAAATAAAAAATAAACGTTGGTAAAAAATAAAGTAACAAGCAACAGAAAATAAATATTGAGGTTTTCGTGTCTTGCGGTCTGGCGCGCTCTGAAGACTCCGGGGTGGTGCAAGGTGGTGCAGGGTGGTGCAAGTGGCAAACTGCTGGTGGGGCAGCAATTAATTGCCACAAATCGTTGCACAAAATTACAAATTGCATTTCCGGCTTGGCGCGGCAGCCACGCATGCAGTTTCCTCCTCCTCCCGTTTTCCCGCCTATCTTCGATTTTCCCCACTACTGTTTTACGACTGTCTGGGCCCCCCACTCCCACCCCTGCCAAAAACAAACCCCACTGCCCATTTTTCTTTCGTCGAGTTTTATGGCAGCCAAATTAAATTTGCATTGCAATTTGCTTTTTTGGGGTCGGTCTTTCGGCCTTTTCTCGTTTTTATGTGCCCGAAATGGAAATGAAAACGCATGAGCTGTGTAAGCTGGGGTCCTGTGGATAAGGATAACACATATGTTCCTTTATATATATGTATGTGTATGGATATGGGATGCGTATGTGCTCTGCCTGGAGCAACTTACCGTACTAATTGCGTTGGTGAAGTCCGGATCCGTGGCTGAACTCATGAACTGCTGAACTGCTGAACTTCACTCCCACTCTTGATTTGAGCCGGCGGCTTTTCCTGGCCAAACTCGGCTAATGAGTCACGTAGCGTTTTTGTCATTTTTATGCGCTTAACAGGTCAAAGTTCCAGCCGCAGGGCTACGTGACCAAAGTCGAGTTCGAATTAAAAATGCAAAATTAGTTAAATAAAGTCACAGATCTGCTTCCTTCTACCCACACTTCCCTTTATCGTCCGTAATTCAAGTCGACCGGAAAACTGTCATAAATTTCGCAGTTGATTTAACCACTGTCCGTTTGTTTGCTTATTTGATTCGCTCATTACACGGTGGTTATTTGTGCGGTATAGGAAGGGGTATTTAAGGGTAATTTAAGCATATTTAAATATTTTTGAAAAGATACTATAAAAATATTTTATATTATTAAAAAGTCCGTTATCTTAGTTATCTGAAATAATAATGTTGTTGGACCACACAAAATGATTAAGATAAAATTAAAAAAAATTAACACAGCTTAGCTTTGACTAATAAATATCAACTTTACTGCAGGTATATTAAACAACAAAAATTGTTCAAAAAAATCTAATTATGATATACTAGAAGCATTCTTAGCAATTTTGCTTAACCGAAAATTGATTAAATTTAATGGAAACAGAAACTAATTAAATTAATTTTATGTTTGTATTGTTTCTATATTAATAAGGCACACAATCTGCAAAATAATTTAAACCAGATTATAATCAATTTTGCATTATTAAATACGCTCAATACGTACTGTATCAATGTATCGATTAACTAAACACCCATAATGGGTAGTTTGTGGTTGGTAACTTTACCTCTATAATTTCCTTTCGACGTCGGAATGTATTTAAGCAAATCTTTGCACAGCTCGCCGTCCTGCTCAAATGGGGCATGCTAATTTGTGCAACAAGCCGTAAACTCACATAACCAGGCAGCAGACATACAAATGTCCGTATACGGACATTGAGGGACGACACAACACAGGGGTAATGGAATTTCCTGTGGCCACCGAGTCACATTGTCCTGCTGTCTCGTCCAGGATTCTCTTGATTAGACATCATAATATTGAACAGAGATTAATTGGAAGTCCGTGAGGAGCCAGCTCAGCTCCGAAGGGATTTAGTTTGCGGATGCCGAGGGATATATCAGGGAAAAACCATTCCGAGCGATTAGCCAGCCACGAATCATCGGTATCGGCATCGTGGACCGCAGCAATTTCCCTGATGATTTCATTGTGCTCGCTGGGGATATTAAATTGTTTTGAAATTTGCCAGCGCATTCCGTAAATTGTGGAAAGCCGCAGCGCTAATCAGAGCAGGGACAGCTGTCTCTGCACCACCACCCCCTGCTGCAACCTTTAAGCCACCCACTGTGCCACCCTTTGCTCCACCACCCAGTATCCCGTATGAGATGCCCTTCACCCCCTTTCATTGACAGCTGTCAACGCGGTGGCGCCTCTTGAAGTCCAAACAAATATTTCACTGGCAGCCATTGAAACGTGATTGCAAGTGTGTCTGTTGTGTATGTGAACACTGAGAGAAATAGTTAAAAGTTCATAACAATGAATTAAAAGAGCTAAGTAGAACAAAAAAATGAGAAAATAACCCAAAGAAGTAGGTACTCTAAAATAATATTAACCTTTTAAAAACAATAAAAAACAATATACACATGTCTAAAAAAGGCTTCAAAAAATCAAAAAACGAAAAATGTGTTAGTTAAAATAATGACCATAGCCTTAACCATTAATGATAAAAATATTGAGGGTGACCTTAGACATTAATTTTGTTTTTAAAATGCGTACAAGAAAAATGGTTCATTAAAAATTAAATTAAGTGTTAAATATAAGATGTAAATTCAAGACAATTAATTTAGTTACAATGTCAGTCCTTCTGCAGACTTTCACAGTGTTTTGCTGTAATTTAAAACATCTGTAACATTAACTAGAACATTTTTTCCAGTGTATCTGTGCTCTTACATCTGTGTTGGTTTTATTTTGAAAGGCGTGACACAAGAAGACAGACATTTCAATGTCAGGCGTCTCTTGGCCTTTGACGCTCGCTTAGCTTCCACTCACTTGTTGCAGTTCCCAAGGAGATTCCACATCAAACCCTACCTTCAACATCCGATCATAACCGAAAAATACCCCGCATCTATTCCAAATTTCGAGTACATTTGATCAGTTATTTATGCGGTTCGCTTTCATTTCGTTTCGTTTCGTTTCGGCTCGTTCACGGTTCTGTGTTTTATTTATTTGTGCCTTTGGCTGTTCAAACAATTTATAATTTTAATGCACACACAGGCCCCCACCCTTCGTTGACTGAATACAATCGAAATATGTTTATATAATTGAAAAGCAAACGTTTTGCGTGAAAACATAAGGCGAACAGTATGTGTGTGGGATATATGCTATAACAGCTAGCAGCGATCCCCGCATTCATGCTGGGGTATATAAATAAAGCTGCCAAATTGTGTACACGGGGCGTATGATGAACGTGCCATTTATTCCGCTGAGCGATTTGCCGTTCCCTGCTCTCTGGTGAAAATCCGCTTCATGACTGGCACATATATTTCATTTAATTTTCAAACACTTTGCCTTATTTATTTATCCAGATCAGTAATCCGAAATCGCATTTTAGGACTCTTTGACCTGCCACAACGGAAATTCGCCCATTGCTCAGTGCTCAGTTGATTTTGCAGAGCGTTACATCTCAGCCAGAACAACAAACAAATAATTTCATTGCCTGCCATAAGCTTCCGCCAACTTCGGGCGGATATTCTATGCTATTGAAAATTTATTTCAATTACATTTGAGCGCGCCGCAAAAATCTCAACAAATAAAACTCAATTTACAAAATGCTTTGCGTAGTTTTCTGCGTGCAGCGACAAGAAAAGGAAAGGGGGTGGAAAAACAACGTTTTCTGCTGGCAATTTGATGAGAATATTTTGCAGATTTCCTTGAGCCCTTGTAAGCCAAGAGTTTTCATAAGCCCCTCCTTGGAAAAGTCCAAATGCAAATGAAAACAAAAAGGCAATTAGCTGAAAATTGGCTGAATTTAAGAAATCAGTCTGATTAAATAGAAGTGGTGGCCTCAAGTTATTAGCATTTCCCTTCAATGTGGCATTTGTAAACGCAATTTGCAAATTAATTCAGCTGAGCAAACATTTGAATAACCCAAATCAACAATAAATTAACAACAGCTCAACGACTGCAAACTGACACATGCTTGTTTATACAAAATCATCTTGTTCACATTTTCCCCTCAAAAGCATGCAAATAAATAATCCCCATAACGATGTATGTATTTCTATTTCTATTTCCATTTATGTGATGACCAAAGCGAACGCACAGCCACTGACCCCTAATCCGGTCCATAATTCCATTTGCCAAAAATTGACATTCGGCCGTGCCCTCAATTGACTTTGTTTTTCGTTAGTGGATTGCAGAAAACCAATTTTTTTGGATTATAATATCTCTATGTCAGACCTTTTTCCCACAACTGGTTCACTGCAAGTAACTTACCAACAAAACAATTGTAATAAAATGTATCAAAAAGACACTAATGAAATTAAAAACCTTGTCATGTTAGTGGTGACTCAAGTTATCAATATAAGTTGTACTTTTAAATTCCATTTAATTTAATAAGTATTTTAAAATTAATCTTAAGGTGAATATTGATTTATTTCTTCAGTTATAGTTAATAAGAAATAATAATAAATATTTCCGACTAAAAATTAAAGATAAATTTATGTAGGCTTCACTTTGTAAAGCTTGTTACCTTTAATAAATACATTTAATTAATAGCTAATATTAAGTTTCCCTTTTTAAAAAAATAACAAAATTCAGTCTGCTGCTGTTTATATTTTTATAGTAAAAAATAAAATATTAAATTACGCTAGCGCACCTCTCATCGTGCAACGCGCTGTTTGCATAATTTATTCAGCTATCGTATTTCGAATTTCATTAAATCCAATATTTTTTCGAGCGCTGCAAATTAACGAATGTAATTATTGCATTCTGGCTGCAATTTGCGGTTAATGAGTCCATTAATATTCAAACGAAAGCGGCTTTAAGTGCCCATAAGTCCGAATTAAGGGGCCCGTTGAAGAGTCGGCCACTTGGCCATGACAATGGCTGCCATTTCCGCTTTGCGGGTAGCAAAACCAAAAAGAATGTGAAAAGCCCGCGAGGAATATTAGCGAGAATGCCAGGAATTTGTCAACAGCGAGAAATCGAAAGTTAACCGCACACATATACATACCAATATATATATATATATATAGACCGATAATATACAAAGCAGATACTCGACGTCAATTGGCACTTTGATTGCATTTCGATGCAGTTTCCGACTTGAATTTGCATCTGCATTCAGTTGCATCGCAAAAGCCCCAAAACAAAGCAGCGCGCACCGACGCATCAATCGCAGGCCAATCGGACCGAAACTATTGATTTATAGAGCCCCAGCTGGAATGGATTGGATTGGATTGACCAGTCCAGTCAGCTAAATAAATAGATTAGTTTTCGGAGCCCCCTCGGTCCAAAATCCCACCCCCCAAATCGCTTTTCTTGCGTAGTTTGTGACGCGCGATCTTGTTTGCCAGTGTGTGTGTATAGTGTGTGTGTGTATGTGCCTGTGCGATCCAAAATATATATATATATATTTTACCATTCAGCGCAAAACTAGTGAATTTCAATTGAGTATCTGCGCCATAGCCAAGATTGCCCCATTCAAGTTAATTTCGATTTTGGCCAAAGCGGATTAGTTCCAGTCCCCTCACACACCCACACCCAATCCCAGAGAATCACCAGGAAGCCAGAAGGTCGCCATGGCCATCACAGATGCTTCGGTAAGTCGCTTATCGGGGAAAACAGGGCCGGACTCGAGAGGTGCACCCATTGTTCTAGGGGATTTATCTTAATATGTGTGCAGTTTCAATTTGACTTTCGAATTTCGATACCTTAAATAATTAATTATAGTTCTTTCGTAATAAACAACTTGCAGAAAACAGTATTAAATTATGAGTTATTTTGAAATGGTAATTTTAAAGACCTATAAATGCATTTTATGCATATCAATAACAATACCTGAGGTTTAAGTTCTGACTTTACTTACTTAAAGAACACTGCAAATACTTTTTTTGAGAAGAAGAATAATGTTTAAATATTTTACAGTTTTGGCCCAACCTATTCAACTCTTTAGAAGTAGCACATTTTCTAATAAATTTCATTTTAAAAGATGACCTCTTCAATCATTCTGCCCACATTTGGTTAGAAAAGGTGTTAATCTAATAAATTACCCCCCCCTTTAGTTTACCCCATTTTATGCTATACTCTTGCATCAACTTTTTAAGTTTTCCCACTCAATCATTCGATCAAATTCTGCAACAGTTCCAGTGGTCAAATCCCCTCCTGCCTACTGCCTCCACCACTCAACAAATTAAAACTGCCCCAGGGTGAGAAAATCTATCGACTTAGCTAACTGAGCCACACGAACAATGCCCCAAACAATTTCCTCCAACAAATTTTCCAAAAAATAACGAGCGGAGAGTGGAGGTGGGGGGGAAGCAAAAACAACTCAAAACTTTTCCCTGGCATCGTTGATGTTGTTGTTGCGTTTGTGTGTGTTTTCCTGCGCTTGCCACTTAGGTGTGAAAATCACTTGTCAATCTTTTATGTAAAGAAGTCGCCAGCTTCGTCGACGTCGTCGATGCTTTTGTCACCTGCCGCATTGCCCCGCCCCCCTCGTCGTCACTTTTAGGCTGCTTGGCTCGTAAAATTTTGTCGTCTGCTTCCGTTTTCTCTGCACTTAATTGTGTCTGATCTGCACTTGGAAAATATATTTAAAATTTTCAAGCTTTGTAAACAAAAAAAGGCTCTAAAACAATCCAGGTATGAAAATAATAAGACAGCAAGCCCAGATATTTACAAATTTCTTTAAACAAACAGAGTTGTAATACCAGAATATTATAAATGAATAAATAAACTTAAATAAACTAAGTTAACATTACGAACCTCATGTAAAGAGAATGAATTTAATAAAGTAACTAAAGTTTTTAAGTACAAAATATTCGAAATATAATTTTTATTTGTTCTTATTTACTTAAAAGTTTAAAATGAAAAACTGTGCACATGCATCTTTTTAAAAGCAATTTACAATTTTCCTAATACCAAAAAGATTTCGTGGAAAATATTTGAATAATACTAATTTTAAATTTCAGAACATTTAATTTTTTTTATTTTTTAATTTCAAAGTATTTACTTGGCAAAATAATGTTTTTAAGATATTTTCCGTACTAAACTACAAAATTCCTAAGCGTGTGAAATATGTCCTGCAAATATTTTAAATGTTTTCGAACCCTTTATCAATGAGTAAAAAGTGTGTGAAATACTTAAAATAAAATAAAATAAGTTTAAAATTGATAAACGTAGATTTTTCAAGTGTACTTTTGCCTGCGTTTGTGCGTGCGGTGATATTTGTGGAGGAGCTGTTGTATCGTGTTGTTTCTGGCGTTGTTGTGGTTCAAGGTGAGCCGACATCGACAACGACAACGACGCTTCGACGCATCTTTCAATCAGATATCCTCCGTTTTCCCCTTTTCCCCACCCCCTTTTCCACCCCACCTCCCCCTGGGGGCAACCCGTTGAGTTCGTTAGAACGTTTTGCCACTGCCAAGGACTTCAATTCGATCCGCTCTCCCGCTTTTCTTTCTTTTTCCCTCGTTTTTTTTTTGTGCCTTGGCTTTGGTCTGTTTATTTTGGCTACGGGTTATTTTCTGCCTTCGTATTTTTCACTTAATAAAATTGTTTTCATTCGCTGCGCTTGCTTCGACCGACCGATGCCTTAACTTAACCGCTTCTTCTTGCCTTTTCAATATGTTTAAAAATAAACGTTGACTGCCTCTGCCCGTCGCTCTCGCTTAATCTCTTTCCCGCTCGGAGTTTTCCTTTATTACTTGTACACTGAGCTGTTATCGACACACATTTTTATCTGCCTTCGGCCTTTGCTGCTTTTCCTGCTTTTCGTGCCCCTTGCCCTCTGTTATTTGTGCTTTGTGTAGGTTTATTAGCAATTTTGCTAAGCAGTTTGTGGTCTCTCTTTGGGTGTATCACTTAAGGAGCTCAGACTTACGCTGGAAAAAAATTAACTTTAAGCAGCTAAGAGCAATTAAAAGCATTACAAAACTTGACCAGAAGTGAACAGTATTTTCATGGTAGTTATTTCACTTTTTACAATGCTCAAAAAAAAAACATTTTAAAGGTCTTATTTTATATAAATCAGATTGCGTCTAAAAAAACCAAATACTTCCAATTTAAACAACAAATTAAAACAACTTAATTAATTTTAGTTTGCTATTTTATACCTACAACAAAAAATGAGTTTAAAATTATGGCCCAATATTAAAAATATATCCAAAACATACAATTACATTTTACAATTGATGTCAGTACAATTAAACCGAATAAATAATTTTATATAATTTTTGTTAGTGCCTTTGCTGAATCTGTGGACTTCCTTTATTCATCAAATTTGCTGATGAACAGGCTGGCAAATATTTATATCTAGCTCTGCACTTTTTGTGACTTTTCCATACTCCTTTCCTTACTTTGAAGTGTTTAAGTTTTTTGCTCATTTCTGTACCTTGTCTTGAAACATGAAAGGTGTAAAAAAGTTTTAAACTACTTACGAGACCCCATACTTTTTCTAAGCCTGACTAAAACCTTCAGTTTTATTTTTCTTTAATTAATGCACCCCATGAGTGATTGAGATTTTGAGGTGTTAATTTGATGAGTGCTTCTGAATGGCTTGGGGGTTTTGGGACTGCATTAGATTGATTAAATGCTGACTGTGGTCATTGCACATTCCCACGCATTGGCCAGATTTTCACACAAAGCAACCAGCATTCCGCCCACGGCCACCCACAGCTGCAGCTGTCGTGAATATTCCCCCGATTCTTTGGTCCCGTCGGTTGATTTTAACATTTCGGAAAACCATTTCCCAGCGCCATTTCCCCATTGTCTTGTTCAGCTTGCAGCATTCGCGCAATCAATCAAAATGCGCTATGCTGATGAGGAAAATGTAGGAAAAACATGAACTTCTTTATACCTCAGCAATAAAACGAAGATTTTATGCTCTTTGTAATGTATTTGGGTTTGTAAACAATAAAGGGACTTATCACTAAATCTTTATAAGCCCTCTAAGAAATATTAAAAAAAAAAAAATTATTTTACATAAATTAAGACATAATTTACTTTGAACAGAATTATAAGTCCGTGTCAACAAAAAAAAAAATACATTTTTGCTCAATTAACGCCTACTTATTATAAATTCATTTATTACCTTTCGATGCGTAAAATAGGAACATTTAAATTAATATATTTTTAATTTTTAAATATTTAAATCAGTATTCGTTCTACTTGCATAAATAAGAGATTTATTTTTACAAAAATTAATTCTCTATTCCACAATAGAATTAATTACGCATTTCAATATGTTTAAACTTTAATTAACAGCACTGGTTTAATTCAATGAGCCAATTATTTCATTTAATTTTCCCCACAATTGAAACTAATTTATTGCAGTCCAATAAATCGTTTATTTGTTCATTTCGATTCCCAGGGAATTATGTTAATTTCTGGTGACTTGTGACGTTACTGATCCTGAAAGTATGCAATAGAGAGGCTGTTAAATAATCAAAATCCAAGACAGTGCATTATTGAAACTTTATGATTCCTAAGAAACATGATTCCTCATTTTCCTTTCTTATTTCCTCAGTTTTCCGCCACACCCCCTCTGCTCTTTAGTGTTTTGACTCCAAGTAGAACAAACAAAGCCAAGTCAGCGAATACTACGGATATGCACAGAAATCGGAGGCAAAGCAAACAAACACCCACACATGTGTGCATATAGTACAAACACGCTAGATGGCTGACAGCTGAAAATGCTCGCAATCTATCACAACATACAAAATATGTTCCAAAGATTTCCCATTTATTTTCACTAAAACGATTTTCACTGTTGCCCGTCCGCTCGCCCGATGGCAATGCAATCGGCGATTGTTGATGGTTTTGCAACATAAAGAAAACAGAGAGCCCAGCGAACAGAAAATCAATGAAATGAAATGAAATAAAATTGAAAAGCGCGACCAACTGCAAGTCCCCGAGAAGTTGATCGCCACATGTGCCCCTCTAATTAGTTGTGTGCCCCCAGAAGAGGGGGAAAAGTGGGCGGGGAAAATGGGGTGGAGGGAGGAAAAACAGAGGCAGAAAGAAAGACTGATCCCGGAAGTGGGCGACGACATTTAAACGCTGCGACATGCGAACAACTGCAGTTTGATTGCTAAATCGGTTTTGCTCAGCTATTCTGG
Organism: Drosophila oshimai; assembly: GCA_018150695.1. Classification (NCBI taxonomy): domain Eukaryota; kingdom Metazoa; phylum Arthropoda; class Insecta; order Diptera; family Drosophilidae; genus Drosophila; species Drosophila oshimai. The sequence goes on along the minus strand of JAECWM010000202.1, from coordinate 1,672,599 downwards.
GAACTTCTCGAAAACACATTTCTCCGATTCCGATAGCGTTCCACAGGGCCATGATTGATGTGCGGCACATCACATGTTTTGAAACTTTAATATACAAATTATACAAAATATTTAAAACTTATTTTAAATAATACAAGTTTCAAATAGATAATAAGCCGTTTTTAAGACCATTAAAGTTTGTATTTATATAATAACCTAAGCACACATCTCTTATCCCATGAGAATTCAACAGGGCGTATGATTGATATGCGACCCACTGGCTGGGCACTATTAGCCACAATCAGAAATGCATATAAACAGGGGACAAACATCCATAAAAATGTCACATGGCTTTGGGTCTCACGTCCATAAATCACCTGCCCATTAGCAGGGACAGAAGAGAACTCGTGAAATTAATAATTTACACAAAATCCAACATGCAAGAACGACTGCAGAAGAAACCACTCGAACAGATCGTTAACTGCAAATTGGATATCAGAAGTCGAAGATGTATCTTGCCTTCTCCCTCTTTTTTTATAATTCTGTCTCGTTTTTATGGCTGTCATCGTTTGATGACCATTTTATGGGCACATTTTTAATGGAATCTATATAAAAACCGCTGAATGATGGATTCTTTTCCAGGGGCCTATTCAAACGTACAGATTTGCATATAAGTGTTTGCAATTTATAACAAAATTTAAGCCGATTATAACGTACATTGAACTCACCTTTTCTAAAGTAAATGTTTGCATTTATAACAAATACCAAAAAGTTTATGAATTAACCTTCTAATTAAATTATAAATATTTTTAGGAGCTATAAAATAAAAAAATGTGGTAAATATTTTGCCAGTAAAAACTAAAAGAATTTTAAAATATCTGACAAAGAAATTTATACCTACATCACAAGTTTCATAATAATTTTAAAAATAGGAACCATATAAACATAAAACAAGCACAAGCCTAATAAAACACAATATAGTATAGCCCTTAAAACAAAATTTAATTTTGATCAAACATTTTATTTTATCTTGGCTGCCAAAACATATGTTAAGTTCGTATATAAAAAAAAATACCCGAAATGATATTTTAGCTTTAAATACTTTTTAAGTTGGTTACTCATTACAGAAATTGATTCATTGATGGACTTCTGTGGTCCCAAGACCATAATCCCTGAACTTGTTGTTTGGTCACCCCTCTTCTTCACATCGAGACCCATCAACACACTTTGACAATAACAAAATCTATAAATATTCCGCATAACACTCGGCTCTCTCTGCTTTTCTCTGCTATATGTACACATGTATTTTTTTTGGGAGGGCGACCCCAGACGAGGTGAAATTCTTTAGCAATATTTCTGCCTTCCATTTGATGTTTTGCCTGCTCTCTCTCTCTTGCTGCTGTTCTTTGTGTTTGATTATTTAAATTATAACCTACATAATTTAAATGGCTTGGAAAGAAACATATATAAAATTAAATAATATTTATGAGGCGTAGACAGGCACATGGTCAGGCGAGCCAAACATTCCTCTGCAGATTCGGATAACGAGGAGATGGTGGGGGGTAGGGGAAGTCCTGGGATTTTCTTTGTATCATAACCATTACTCGCGTTTAAGTACAGAACAACTTTTTGACTTGAATTTCCGTTGAGGATTCTATAAATTCTAAGCTTATTAGCCTTGAGGCTTATTTAATTCAAAAATATTGTTTCTGAAGCTACACAATTGTTTGCGGTTTTGAGAAAAACAAAACATTAACTTACATAAAGTATATTTGTATTGGAAAATGTACCATTGCTTAGACTTAAATAAAACCACGAGAGGTCAGCTTAAAATTTCAAAAATTTTCTTTTTCAAAACTCACCTCAGCGCCGGTGAACTCACCTTCTCCACGGTGAATTTGGAAATGATTTACCTTGAAACGCGCTCACACAGGTGGGAGAGAGACAGACACACCCAAACACTCGCAAATAAATATATAAATAAAAATAAGAAATAAAAGAAAAGGCCGCAACAGTTTGCTCACCTCTCGCTCTCCAATTTGTTGTTTTTTTTTTGGCAGGAGCAGCAGGTGTGTGTGAGAGCCAAAAGAGCTAATTATCGGTGTGCGAAGAGAGTGCTCTTAGCACACCTGCAACTCTTTAATTTGTGTGTGTGAGAGAGTTTTCCTTTGTGCAAGTGTGAGTGTGGAGCACCTTCAGCGCGACAATGTCAATGATCATTTCTGACATGAGATGTGGGCGTCGTGCTGCCAAGAAAATGGGGAAAAACTCACCTTGACTCACCTCGGCAGTGGCTCTCAAACTGCAAGTGAATTTTCCCTTTTTATTCGCATATTTCCCATCGCATTTTCCGCATCGCGGGGTTAAAGCCCTTTAACGCCTGTCACACCCTTTCCTTTGGCGCTGATTTATTTTCCACCTTTTGTTTGTAAACATCGATAGGAAAACAGAAAGCCAGACTGCAACCGTTTCCCCCATTAATGCTCCCCATTTATCTAGCCTGATTTTTGCCTCGCATTTATGTGTATTTTTCCCAGCTTTTCCGACCCCTCCAGTATTTTTTTTTTTTTGCTGCATTTGCATCTGTGATTTTTACATCAACATGCTGCAAATCCAGCTGCGAATTGGAAATTCAAAAATCATTTCACTGCATATTGATACACACAAACACAAACACACACACAGACATGTAGCCCGCCTTGGGCTATAAATAATATTTTATTTTCTCGCTTTTTTGGGTGGAAATATCCGAGCGCTTTATTTTTAGCAGGCGTTGTGCCTACAAATCGTTTGTTGTTGTTTATTTATATGCCCCAGCTGGAGGGGGCGGCTGTATTGTACAACTTTGTTGCTGGCCCAAAGAAAGAAAAACTTTCTGGCCAGGGAGCGGAAAAAAAAAGCAGTAAAAGCCGAAACAATTAATTACACGGGTAAAAGGACAGCTGGGGATTTGGGTTTGAACCTCCCTTTATAATGCGCAACCCAATCAATGCTATTTAAATTAAATGAAAATTTTTGTTTAATTAAAAGCAAACAACTCATTATCCGAGATTTGGCATGAGCTGCGCCTTTTTGGTTTCCGCCATTTGAGGTCTTAATTTTCTGACTGATTGCGAGATAAATCTTCGGAAAACTACAGCATCTTCCTGGTACACTGCAACGCAATTTGTCCACAAGTTTCTAAAAATATAAAGCGAAAAACGCAATAAGCACGCGACAAGGATGATTGAAAATCAAGGGGGGAGGAAATCAAGGAGGGGGTGGGCTGACTGATTAACACCACTGGGGAAAATATCAAAACAAAAGGTGAGACAAAGGCCAACAAAGAACGCAAAGTAATCTCCGATCGAGAGGTATGATTCCCCCATCAGTTGGCCACCAAAGGCAGTCGTATCCACACACAGAGATCGAGGCAGCCAAAAATCAAAAAATTCAAATTGGAAATCACATTTTTGAGTGCGAATATTTTTCAGCGTTTCTCGTAATTTGTTTTTCGTGTTTCGGAAAAATCGTGTTCACCTGTTTTGGCAAGTTCGCGAACAGCGAGAGACCGAGTGAAAAGCGGCATACAAACTGCCATATTACGCATACGTATCGTTACGCATACGACCCGTTGACAAGAGCCTCGAAGGGTGGCAAGTGATATATAAAAAATGTGATAAAAAGTGAAGGCAAAATGGCAACACACACATTTTTGCACACACATTTAGCAAAAAAAGAATAAAGTGTATGGCATAAGAGAGCGAGAGCTGTGGCTTTTCATTTTGAAGATGATGATGAGCGAATTGCGGAATTTTTTCAGCTCCCCGCGGCCACATTAAGTGTTGATTGTGTGCGCCGCTCTATTAGCCAGCTCTCTGAAAAAACCCCATCCCCTCAGCCCCCCACTTACCCACTTTTCCACTTATTTCGACTGGCAGCGGGCTAAGAAAATTCGGGCTAACTCAGTTCGTTCGACGCGCGTCTGTGGCTGAGGCTGAACAAAAACTGTGCCCGACAAATGTTGTTCCACTTTGAATTTGCATGCCAGCAGATCCACCAGCCAATAATGCCATAATACCCCCTGAAAACCCGAAAAACCCACGCGCTATCAATGCAAATCGAAGCCGAAACAAAAACAGGCACACACAACACCAAATACAAACAAAACCCAAAAAAGTGCAACACGCCACAGAAACATGCAACCCAAATCAAACAAATAATAATTCAGCACACACCACAAAAAACAACAACATCAACAACAACAACAAAAACCAACAGTGATACTAGAAACAATTCAATGCAAACAAATAATTCTCAGCGGCATTCACGCCCGCTGTCCATAAAAGTGCATTAAAATGCTTTTGATATAAAACACTATTCGCAACAAAAACTGACACGAATTTAAGAGCCGCTGAACACAGTTCAAGCCATTAAAATACACAAAAAGTACGGCACTCGAATAAACAAAGGCTATCACAGTTTTCAACATTTTAATTCATGAAGTTTTCATAGTCAACACAAAACATTTTTGCAGCCCGAAGCTCTTATATCACTTTGCATTTAGTGTCAATTTTAACCGAGTCCTTTTTTAATACCACAAATGATTTTGAACACAATTTTGGGAGACCCAAAAAGGATATTTTGCTGCACAAAACAAAACTAAATGTAGCCACAAGATTATTTCTTTGGAAATAATATTTTGTGATGCAGAGACAAACGCATAGAAGAATTTAAAGATTAAATTGAAACGAAAATATTTCTTCCTTAATTTTCATAGAGTTTTCAATTAAATTCTTATCCACTTTGCACAAATACTTTTTTTTTGAAATTCATATAATTTAAGCTTCTTTTTTAAGCATGTAAACGCATTTTTTGTTTATAGTTCTTAAACGATAAACTCAAACTGAAATAATTATTTTCTGTGTATAAATGGGTTTTTAAAACTTTTTTCTTAACTTTTAACTTGTGGATGAATCACAGCTGCCTTGCCCCCAACCCATAATATCTTTTAATTGTCGAATTGGTTTATGAAAATTTCTTTTTAAAATTGAGGAAGTAATTTGCCTAATTATAGACAAAGTTTCTGCTCAAGACCCACCAACATGGTACCCAGAAAAAAGGACAAATAAAGGGAGAGAGAGGTAAACCACAGAGGGGGTTCTTTTCCATAATTCATGAATGTCAAATTCGTATTTAATTTATGGATCAACCCCTCTACCTTCCAACCCACGCCGCTGGCGGATTTATAAGTTCATAAATCTGCGTCCATAGCCGTTTATTTACAAATAATTACAGAATTTAATTGCCGGCCAAGTTAAGCGCACAAATTTGCACTCAAAATTGTTGTTGATGTTGTTGGTGAACGCGTTTTAATTAATTATAGCCAAGAATTTCACTTTTCGGGGCAGCTGCAGCCATAAATTCGCACCGGAGAAAGAGAAATTAAAGAAAGAATAACAAAAATCAGCGTTCGAAAATAATAAATAAATAATAAATAATATTTTATTCATATTCCTGCGCAGATATCAAAATGAAAATCTAATGTGTTTCCAGTGAAAATGAGCGAGAGAGCAAAAATCTCGAAAAGATGTTCGTGAATCACTCAAACAAAAAGCAAAAAAAATTCAAGAAAATTATACGATAATATTTGTGAAGAGTAGTGTGGGAAAAAAAGCATTTATGCAAAATATTTGGGGCTAGAAAGGATTACAGCACTCTCCGACACACGCACACATAGGACCTGCGCCATGGCAGACACTGCCAAAGACAATGACGTCATTGAGGAGGAGGTGGAGGAGGAGGAGGAGACCACCACCACGACGACGACAACCAAGAAAACCTCGCAGTGGCATAAAACCCGCTCCACCAAGGTACGAAAAGTGGATGTGGAAAAGTGGGTGCACATCGCCCCCGCTGCCTGTCAAACTGACAAATGCCCGACGGATTGAAAGTTCCACTCATCGTTGATATTTCCGAGAGAGAACGACAGTTTGTCTTGGAAAATTCTTTATATTTTCTTTAGTCGGGGGAAAACATCTTAGAAAAACAAAGAACTAAATGCTGTTTTATTGAGCATTTTTCTGAATTTCTCAAAAAAAAATAATCACGAGTTTTGCAGTGGTTAACCAAAAACTTTTACTACTCTTCCAAATCTCTACATTCTCTCTATATCTGTACTAGACAATGAAACTTATTTATATCCGCATAGCATAGAAAAATATTTGTTTATATTCACATAAATCATATGTTTATACAAAAGTTCTTAAAACTTTATTACATTTATCTACCAAATTAAAGCTTAAAATAAAGTTTCTTTTGTATTATTTAAATTTTAAAAGCAAATATACTAAGCATTGAGGTACAATCTGCATGAATAAATTAGAGCTTTAAAATAATAAAGATAAATTTTGCTTATACTTCTTACTACGAATTTAAACAAGATTTGCCAAATTCAAATTTAAAAAATGTTCTGATTTTATAAACAAAGTTTAACCACAACAAAATTAATTATTTAAAGGAAAGTTCTGATACTCTTTTGGTGAATTCATCGATGGCTAATTAACTGAAAAATTTAGTGACGCTTTTGTGCCTGGCTGAGTCTCCGAAAATAAACAAAAACCAAGACACATTAATCACCATCGGAGGCAGAGAGTTTCCCTTAGGTCTCGACTAATGTATGCACATACTTTTCGGTGGAGAAGGGAGAATTCCGGGAAGGAGCCAACGGAGATCCAGGAACTGTTCGACCACTAAAAGGGTTTCAGACTTGAAAAGGGAGAGAAGATGAAGCATTTCCAGGTCGCTGAGTTTGAGCAGGATAAACGTGGGGAATGAGGGAAAATGGAGGGATAATCTTTGGGGGCGGAGAGCGGCCAGCCCACAATTGCCACTTTGATTGTAGTCAGCCACATGGGATCCAATCTGGTGGTTTCGCTTCCCTTCCTTTTGGGGGAAAAGTCTGGACGCATAAATTACTAGGGGGATGCACAAACGTATCACAGGGGGTGTGTAATTTGGAGGAGCTACTTAGTTGTAAGAGATTCTGGCCCACCTGTCGCTCCTGGAATTCAAAATGTTGAAGGAGCAATCAATCAAGCTGTAAAGTATTTATTAAACGATATTATGAGGTTTACCCTGCCTTGGGATAAAATGCTCAAAATTGAGGGTGGGAAATCCACCTGCCACTTACGCGCACACATGTATAAAGCGGAGGAGCTTACATATTTTTTTTAATAGCTTCATTGTTTCGCTTAACAGGATTTCATTTCACTTAATGTACCAACACTCTTATGTGCCTCTGCCATCACACTTACCCCCGACTTGCCCCCTCAGCACCCCCTTTCACCTTTCGTTGTTTTCCCGGCTCGCTTGTTTTCCCAACGGCATTTTGGCACTGCCTTTCTCAAATCAGCAAAAAAAAAAAAAAAAGAACAACGAAAAATAGGGGAAAGCAGTGGAAAAATGAAAAGGGCAGGTTGAAAGGAAAAATAACATTCTCCGACTTATTCCAGCTGGCACAGAGCAGTCCTATATATGAGCATTCCTACCTACTAACATTTATAAGGACACTGGAAAAAAATCAGTTTAAGCTTGACCTTTAAAGCTAGGTCCATAAAATATCATAACTGACCAAAATCTAGTCAAATAGATACGTATGTATCTGATAGAAGTATTATTAGTATTATTCATTTTGCACTTTATTTAAATTTATTTTTCTTGTACATTTTTATTGCTCTCCTATAAATTAAAAATCTTTTTTAAAATATAAATAAACTCTATAGTTTCTATTACCAAAACAAATGTGTGTAGAACCTTTAACAGATTAAATTTAACAACTTAATTTAGAATGCACTTTCTGTTGTGTATAGCCCGAATAGTTGACTTTTTATCCGCAGGTTTTCATGGCAGGCAGCAATCAAGGCGCAACAATAACAACAGCTACAGCAATCCACACACACACTTCCGCTCTGTCGCTCTCTGACTTTTCCTTTTTTTTCCCCCTTTTTCACCTTTTTCCTGGCTTTCATCTCTGGCTTTTCCTTCAGCAGGTACAAGGCAAAGTTTATCAGGGAAGTGGAAGTGAAGCAGTCAATGCAGTCTGCGGATCGATTCAGGAGTTTAAGCCATTAAAAAATGCAGTAAACAGGAAATCACAAGAGAAGAGGTAGAAATGAAATCCGGGATGAGCAGGATGGTGATACAAATATCCGTTAGTGGAAGCCATTAAAGGGATTTTAATAGGATTTTTAAAGTGCAAGTTATTTTTGCAGTTGCTACATTTACTTCCTCTATTTTTAAGCGTTGCTTTCTTTTGTTATTTTAATGACTTTGAAAGGCAGTTACTTAAATTGCTTTGCTGTACAATGTTTTTTCTCGCTTACTCTTGTTATTTTTACAACAATGATGTATTTTTACCAACACAATAATTGTATATTAATTAAAATGGCTTTGGTTATACAAGAGTTGTAGTAAAAATGTAAATTCTATTTTACAAACCTAAACAAAGAAACACGTAGATCGTTTTTAATGAAATATATATTTTTAAAAAAAAAAGTAGTCCACTTGAAACTCTCAATTTTATAGCTCTTTGTTAAAGTCGTTCAAGTTTGCCACTTTAGATACTCTTCACAAATGTTAATTCAATGCGCTTCAGGTGGAATGTTATAATGATTTACATATTTTATTGAATTACATTTTTAATTGATTTAAAAGGGCGCTTTAAGCTCGCCTTTTTCCCACTTCCTTCTTGTTTTTCCACTAACAGTTTTCCATTTGCTCCCTTGTTTTTCCCCCTCTCGTCCTACGGCTCAGTTTGCCACTTTGGCTGAAATTTCCCCTTGTGTGTGTTAATTTCTTTAACAGTTTCTTGTTCTTCGTTTTATGCGTTTTGACGCGTCAACTGAAAAGGCGCATTACGCCCACCCCCAACCTGCCACGCCCACCGCCCACTCACCTCGTAAACTGTTGGACAGGGAATTTTTATCTTTTAATTAAAAGTGATGCGGCTCCTCCTCTGCCTTTACCTGTCGCCTTTGGAGAGGAAACCAGACTCCCGAACAGGACTGCCCCACTTTTGCACCTCCTCGCATGTGGGTGGTGGGCATTAATTAAGCACTTTACGATTGTATCCCATGTGAAACAAGGGAGGAATGAAAATCCAAACCAGAGCCATTGCCATAATGTGGAGCCTCCATCTCAATTTTGTTTTATTTGCCGACTCTAATATATAAATGTTTATATATGTAATAAAATAAATTATATGTATGTTCTTCAAGTGGCTCGGCGCATGGCGGCAGCTGCTTTTCACTCATTTTGTGCAATTAACTTGGTCAGAAGGAACACAAAGGGGCTGCTTAGGGTTCAGTCAAGAGGCTAATTGACTTTGAGCTGCTTTGGCCTTCTGTTGGAGGATATTTTCAATGAGCAAAATAAGCAGATAATAAAGCATTTTATTAGCCTTAAAAAATTGAATTGATACTTTAAATTTCCGACACATAAAATATATACTCTTTTGTTCTGTTAATGTGCCAATTCATTTGTGAACTTTGTGTTTTTTCGCATTATTCACATGGTCAGCTTATGTTATTGTTTACTTTTCTACAGATAAATTGGGTTTATTTGAATAGAATTCGCAAGAGCCGCAGTATTAGGGGACATTATTGTGTAATAAATCAAGATCAATTTAAATCCGTGTGAGTTTAAGTTATTTCTTTTTATGGTTCTTTGTCTGCTTCAGATACATTAATTAATATTGGTTAAAAATACTTCAATACCCATTTAAGAAATATGTTTTTTTTCTGTTCTACTAAAACAACATAAACTTAAATTAAACATCTTATTTTTCTGGATCTTTTGTATGTAGATAATACCTACTTTTAATGAGGCTAAATTGGTGCCTAAAAGAATTTTAATTGTGGCTAAAAATATTTTAATAGCTATTTATCAATTTAATTATTTATTTATTGGCTACACCGATACCTACATATATACACTAGGGTGGTCCTTATTTGGTCGATTGTTGAATTGCAACGGGGCACTTTGAAGATAGTATACCTCGAAATATGAAATTTTTTTATTTTTTTTAGGTCAAGGTTTAAGGGTCGCTACAAGGTTTGAATTTTAAGTCTCCATACAAAAAAAAAAAGTTTGATTTTTATTTTTTTCATAAATAATTCAGAATCTAATAAAAACGTTGACTGAAATGAAGTCGATCCGAATAACAGTTTCGGAGATACAGGCCCTTGAATGTTATGTTTTGCATGTAATTTTAATAAGCAGTGCATTTGTGCATTTCGCGCACATTCAAGGGCCTGTATCTCGAAACTGTTATTCGGATCGACTTCACATTTCAGTCAACGTTTTGTATTCAGATTCTGAAATTATTTATGAAAAAAAAAAAAAATCAAACTTTTTTTTTTTTTGTATGGAACCCTAAAATTCAAACCTTGGTAGCGACCCCAAACCTTGACCTAAAAAAATAAAAAAAGGTATTTCATATTTCGAGGTATACTATCGAATTCGAAAGTCGGCAAATTCAACAATCGACCAAATAAGGACCACCCTAATATACACTATATCTATATTTTCTCAAATTTATAAGTAAACTAATTTTCTCTCTTTTCTTTTAAATTCTCTTTGCAGGTAAGCAATCTTCTTCAAATCCACACCCCAAAATTGTAGTATTCCTGAGTAAGTTTGGTATTCATTCATTTAAATAAACAATGCTTGGGTTCATTCATGCACTCGCTCCATTGTACTTCAACTCGATTCCACGAACTGATCAGATGGAAATATTTAGAATTACTTATACACAATTCTGCTGGCCAAGTTAACACACAGCTGGGAAAAGAGCAAAGAGCGATCTGTTCGAAAATAAGACACAGATACTGGTACATATAGCTGCCGGCCGAATGTATTTGTGATTGTGCATGAACAAGCAGTTATAAATAATTTCTGGCAAAAAATCAGCAACTTTTTCCGTTGATCTCCAAGTATAGAGCGTTGGCACGTTGCCAAAGCGAATTGCGCATACGCCGTGTGGTCCATTCGTATTTCGCTGCCAGTGTGTGTCGGTATATGTGCGTGTGTGTTGATAGCTATGTGTGTATGTTTATTCTCTCCCCAATTTACTCTCTGGAGAAATCTCTCTTGTTTAGTTGAATTTGAATTTAAGGGAGCTATAATGAAGACTTCTCTTTTGTTTGCCCACCAGCTTTTCCTCAAAACCAAAGGTCAGGGAAGCGGGTGGTGCACGGGGGGGTGGGCATTCTACCTCCCCCTTTCAGCTGTCCACGCTGCCAAATTGTTTGTCAGCTTCTCACATTTTCACATAGCATTTTCATCACATTTGTTTTTCTTCTTGCTGCGGCTGCTGATTTTCTTGGTGATTCTGTTGTGGCATGGCTCATTAATTTGCGTCTAATTAGTTTTGATTTTTGTTTGTCAATTGGGTGGAACAAGGACTCGTTTTCCCCTGCCCCTAGGCCCACCCCCTCCTTGGTTTTTCCGCTCATTTTCCTCAGCTGACTTGACTTTGGCAAAGAACTTGTCGCTGCACAGATCAAAGTGGGCAGGCGAATGACACAAAATAAATATTAAATAAATATTAAATAAATACTGTGAGTTGTTGTCCGTTTTCCATCTAGCAGTTGTGATTTTTCCGCAGCTCCGCACCTTTGAATGCTTCCCCAACCTTCGACAGCTGTCGGCCAATGCCAAGTGAAAAATTGACTGTCGGCTGCTTTAAGCGATTTTCGATGGGAGATTTCACCATAAGTCCAACTGATTTTTTTTTTAACTTTTCACGATTTATTTATGTATGTTTTCCCTTATTTATCTATGCAGAGACATAACACAGAGTGATCAAACACATTTATTTTACACTTCCTTGGGGCAAAACAACTTTTCCGTATTTGCTTTTAATTAAATATATATTTTAATTTTTTTATATACAAATTACAGTCTTATTTGTGAGGAAAATAATTAAAATCATTTGTTTTTAATTTCAAAATGATTATAATAATTTTCGTGAATGAAAAAAAAAGGTTTTTTTTTATACAAAACTAATAAAGTTAAACATTTTCTTTAATAAATCCAAGATATATATTTTTTATATGCTCAAAAAATTATCAAAAGAACAAAGTTTAAAATTCTTATGAATTTCTTTCTGTGTACATTTTTCCGTTCAATTTCCCATTCATTTCGTTTCATTTGTTGACCAAATTTGGTCAAGGCGCAGTTCATTGTAATGCAATAAAATTCAGCAAACGAGACCAGCGACCATAACAATAACAGAAAGCCATTTCGGTGGCATTTCAGCCTCCACTGCCCACCCCTTTCCCCTACCCCACCCACTTTCCCAACGCCTCTGGTCTTTGTTTTTGTTGCGCATCCTGTCCGTTGGTCTTTTGAGAGCTCAGACATCTTGGCATGCAATAAAAACAAAGCCCAGTATAGCAAAGGGAAAAGCAACACAGAATGCAGCCCCAGGAAAATTGTGAGGGGGGTGGGTTTTGGGTGAAGAGGGAGCTGCAAGCTTGTTGCATACAAGGAAAATAAAACAAGAGGCGAAAGGGGTGGTGGAAATGCCTGGCCGGCAGCTTTTCTTTTTGCATTCTGGCCCAGAGCCAAAAGTATTGTCCGAGGACTCAGTGACATGACAAGCGGTTTCTCCCGCTCCTGACCCCCCACCCCCACTTCTCCCCTCCTTTCAGCTAAATGGCTGAAATAATGTATTCATTTCTCCTCATGCCAATTGCCCAATGCCATTTAACACTTCCTCGAGGGGCTGCAAAATGAAAATGGGAACGTTAATGGACTGGTCACTCAATTCGCCAAATGGACGAGCCCAGCGGGCTAAGTGGGGTTAACCTCAATTATGGATGCTGTTCAGAGTTGAGAGGGAATCCAAGATGCTCCTGCATCGCCAATTAGATGCAACTTTCGGCTCTCCTTCGTTTAGTATTCGCTTGTTTAAGAATTTTGAAGTGAATGTCAAATTGCCTAGAGACATCTTTCTTAATGGTAACTGCAAGTGACAGGTACTAAATATTTCTCTATTTTGCACAAATAATTACCTTTATTATTCAAATTTATTAAAGTCCTCCTTGAGGACATTTTCTTAGAGAAATCTTTTGATGGCTTCACCAAAATACCAGTACTTAGTTATCTTTATAATATAGTTAAATTAAAGGGTGTTATGTATAGCCTTGTTAATCTAACTTAAATCATTGACTTTTACTGACTTACCTTTTAGTATTTTGTCTTAATTTTTGTTTGTTTTCCAAAATGTTCTTCTTTTTTTCCCCAATAAAAATATAATTCCTCTCCTTTTCTCCAAAGAACATTTATTTGCTTTATTTAATTTATTTCGATTTTCGCTCCGATTTCATTGTTCAGATCTAGCTACAAGTTCGATACAATTGTAAGGTGTTATGTCTTTTTGGGGGCTGCTTAGCACTTATCGATCGATGACTAAGACTATTATTGTTCGAATGTATATATCATATATCTAAGTATGTATAGTAGAGTATATAACCGTACTCGTAAAATGTTCCTCTATAATAGATCTTTTTTTTATATGTAAAACTTTATAATTTTCGATTAATACATTTTGATTCTTCTTCGATATGAGAGTGTGTGTGTGTCTGTGTGGGTTGTGCGGTTTTTCAGCTTAAATTTCAATTGAAATGTTTTTAGGCTAAACCCCTCGAAAACTCTTGCGCAAACTTGGCCCACATCCGCTTAGAGCTCTGAGCGTTTGATGAAACTTTAATTTCCATTTGGACACACTGACAGCAATCAAGTTTAAGAGTTAAATGCCCAGCCACGCCTCCTTTTTCCCCTTTTCCCTTTTCCCCATTGTAAAGTTACAAACGAGGTCAAGTGTGTGTATGCCCCTCGAGGACTCAAGGGCCGGAGCAACTGGCTCAGGCCAGAAAAGAAAACAATAAAACGCTGCGGCGTGCCAAAAAGAAAAACAACCAAAAATATGAGAGCGCAACAGCAAAAAATATACCTACAAGTGGAAAGAAAAACTGCCATTGAACAAAAAGCAACCTAAAAAGGCTGAAACAGAGCCGCCTCGAGTGCGGCTAGAAATCAATAAAGAATAAAACCCAAAAGTCCACGCCCAACACTTTTCAAGTGTTCGGCATTAAAACGCCCCTTTAAAGCCCCAGAAAGTAGGCAATATGTGTGTTTAAAATGAAAATTGCTGGGTGTCACATTCAATCAATTAATTTGACAAGAGAATGTGAATTAATTTTATAGCCTGTAGAAGAAAATGATGAAAAAAAACATGTAATGAAAGACAAACAAGAGAGCGGCAACAAAGTGTTCAATGAAAAATGCGAAAAATTATGAAATTAATTCTTGAATTTTTCGCGCTTCCTTTAGCGCTGAAAACTCTTGCTACTGGGGATTTTTCAGTGGTTTTTCTTTGCCTTTCCCCAGGCAAAAAACTTTATTTGTTTGTGCAGTGAAAAAGAAACCATAACAATATCAGTTTCGCAAACATTTTTCAGTCACATCAATATGGATCTTATTAATATTAAATATTAATATGAAATCATAGTTAATTGATATGATAAATATGTTTTTGAAAATATAATTTTCATATTTGAAAGTTATCAAACATTTTGTGATATTTTCTCCCTGTGTAAGTGTGTGTTTTGTGTGTGTAGTGGTGTGTGGTGCGTATTGTGCACTCCCAAGACTACCGTTACTAATTAGCGCGCAACCTAGTTTAACAGTTCTTCGAGGGTTTATCTTCCTCCTGCGGTGATCCCCCCCCCTTGATCACCACACCTCCAACTTTTTCCACACCATTTTCCTCTACATTTTCCCCCCACACTGCCAGCGCTTTTTCCCACTTTTCCCACTCAACTGAGAGTTGAACCTAGTTGAGTTCCCTTTCTTATTAAATAGAAACCTCCGCGGCTTGACTTGTAGCCTTTGCTTTTGTAGCGTCTTCATTTTCTACCTCCTTGTTTTGCCCTAAAGGATGCACATTAAGAAAAATTGTGCACCTTAATCAGTGGACTATTACTTTCTGAAAAAGTATTTTAAACTCTAAATTAATGTCGTCCATTTAGTGGGTTCCTATTTTAATACTACTTTACGGCGAGGTTGATTTTAAAGTAAAACATTTTTAACACATTATTAATTTGGTTTTTCTTAAAAAGGGCCCAAAATAAAAATGTGGAACTTACATTTTATATTACCTACTATTATTTTTATCTATTATTTCATAGCTTTATCTTAATTTTGTCTATATAAATGACAATTTTCGATACATTTTATTATTCTTTTTCCTAACGTGACTGATGTTTAAGAACATCTTTTAATAGAAAACTCTGTCTTAAAATTGTATCTTTTCTGAGTTTGACTTTACATTAAAAATCGTCCCTTTAATGTTATTTTCTGTTTCTTTAAGATGGTTTTTGTATTTTTTTGTGTGTCTGTGTCCTTTCTAGACAAATATAATTTCATTGCGATCCGGTCTGTGGGGCGACGGCTGGCGCTGGAACGCGTAAACGTTGACGATTAACTGCGCCATGAAAATGAAGCAAAATAAAACGATTAGAACTAAATACAGAAAGATATCGCGCAGCATTGCTGGGACGGGGGCTTCACGGGGATATCACTCGGGCAGAGGCCACAGCTCCAGACTCCGGCAGGCTCCAGATGTCATGGCTCCGGTACCGATTTTCCCGCTGTTGCTTTTCCGGCTGCCTGTCTCATTGCCTCATTACAGCCGTGCAAATGGGAAATGGGCAACGGAGGCGGGGATAAAATGGGGACCAGCTGCAATGAAAAGAAGCAGGGGAATCGTGAGTGAAAAGCAGATGGAAATAACGCTCAGATTATTCATATCCCCCCATCACGCACGACGATGTGGGGAGGAAAAAAGAAACAGGGCAAGAACCAGAAAAAGAAACCCAACAAGATAGAAATATATCGAGAATGGGTTACTTATTGGAGTAGGAAAACTTAAGATACCCTTTCTTGATTTTTTAAAAATGTTCTTTAATTAATCTATCACATTGTTAGATTTTAAATTACTTTTTGGACATTTATCACAGCACCAAAAACTCAGAATTATATCAACTTACCATTTGATAAAAACCCATATAATCCACACCTGATAACAGAATTAATCAGTTAAATAAAGACAGCTTGCATACACCTTGACATTAAGCTAATAAACTACTTAATACCTTATTTCCATAAAATATAGTAAGAAGCTAATACAGTATTCTGAGCTAGTAACCATAGAAACACATTATTAATAAAAGCCAGTTGGGAAACCTACCTCCTACCGCCTACAGAATACAAAAAAGAATTATATATTTAATGTAGCGTATTTGCTAAAGCGATTTATCAAAATTATGCCAACAAGGCTGCAAAAGAAATGCGAGAAAAATATGAAGAAGGAGCCGGCACAAAGGATTATCTCTGGCCGGCGAGGAATCTGTTGCCTGGTTTCAGTCCGTTCGTCCTTCTCCGCCGAGAATCACATGCTGGTTTTTCCTTCTTTTCCTGTCTGCCTTCTGGCAACACGAAAAGTTCTCGCCTTCCATATTTTCCCACCCACGACTCCTGCGACACAGAGAACAGAACACAAATTACGCATACGCCGCGTGGTCCGTTGGAAAAAAAAAGAGAGAAAACTGAAGATGAAGCTGCCAAGGATTCCCACATGCACGGATATGTTGCACGATTGCATTTCATGTTGCCAGATGCCGCTGATGTTCTTTGTCCCCCTTCTTTTGTTGCACATTTGCTCAGCATGTTGCACGATATGTTGGAGAAAGAAGAAAGGATTACGAGGAAAGGAAATTAAACAAATGAAATTTAAACTGAACGGGAACTGAGCCGCCACAAAAGGGGATTAGATTCCCAGATTCAACTGAGAAAATCAGGGATTTAACGGCTGGTAATTTCCACATGAGCAACATGTGCACGAAGTGCATGCCACTCGACCTGACCCTTTGACATAGCCCTCGAAGTTCTCCCTTTGGAGGCCTGCCCCTCCCCCTCCACTCGAAACTCTCGCAATTAGTGGGGGAATAATTTAAACGAAATTGGATCCCAGTTGGGAAAAAACCCCAAACCGTATTCACGAAAAAACATAACAAAAACATGGCTCCAAACACCCGAAATAACTGAATTATTTGCACGGATTTTAAGCTGGAATTTTTTAAATGGCTTAAATTCAGGATGCAAATTAAAATTAATTAATTTAAAAGCTAAGAACTATTTTATGCAACAATAAATATTTCTCGTAAAAAAGTACAAATACCACGAAAATTAAGCTTAACAAATATTAAAAAATAATTTAAACAGTCTTTTCAAATTATAATCTGCTACTTCCTAAATATTTTTATAAAATTGTTGTTAATAAATAAATATGTTATTAAAAATTAGTTATTTTATTCAAAAAATAATAAAAATATATCATTTTAAATGGCTTTTTTATAAAAACTTAAAAATGTTAAATCAACGGGATTTCCTTCAATAAGCTAAACTTAAATGTTTTCAAATGTCATTAAGTCATTAATGGATTATGCTAGTTTCTTAAAACATTTTCGCTGAGTGTAGGCCCATGTTGAACGTGTTGAACTTTAGTTAAAAAAAGGGTGTGCGGTCATAGGTTTGCTTGCAGGTCATAGGATTGCCAGCTGCATTCGTGGATTAAAATGCGAACTGCCAACTGCAATTATCAGGCATCCGGCGACCTGGAATGGACATCGGAGGGGGCGGGCGGAATCCTTTTAGCCAAAAAGTCATGGGGCGCTTTCAATTAAACGCTTATCACAGTCCTAGCATTCGCTGAATAAGTTTTTGGCCCTCTCGACCCTGTGTTTTTCTGCCCTATGTCCCCACGAAGGAAAACAATTTTCAAAAGCCCACTGCCACATTCCACAACTCGCACATCATTAGGCCGACTTTTGGAAGGGGGCGGTGGGCGGTGGGCGTGGCAGTGGGCGGGGCGGGGACTTGAAACAAAGCGAAGCGCATCAAAGATTATGAAACTCATTAAAAAAGTTTCGGCGGGCCAACAAATCTAACAAGCTGAGGAATGTGACGCAGCTGCCACGCCCCCACGCCGCCTCTTTTTCCTTATGACTTAAGGTCAACAGAATCAAAAAAAATAAGAGGAGCAGGGGGATGAAGTGGAAGTAAGTGCGAGAGTTGGTAGCAAATGGCCACTGGGATTTGGTTTTTCTTTCCTTAAGCTGTTTATTTTTAGCTTTCAGTCTAGGAAAAAAATTAAAGTAATAACTAAGTGAAGAGCATTTATTTATACGCAAGGAAAATAATAGTAGTAATTTAATAAAGCTAACAAACAAGTTTATTGTACAATCAAAAAACGATCTTCGATGTTTTTAACATTAAAATCACCTAAGAACCTAATAAAACGGATCTTTTATGTTTTTAATATCATTTTTGTAACCAATGAAATGTAAACTATTGAAACTTTTTCTACTGTTTGAAGTCGATTTTGAACTATTTTTATTAATATTAATTAATAAATGAAATTTAAACCATTTGCTGGCTTAAAACTTCTTTCATTATTTTAAACTCACCCAGCACTTAAGGAGTAGTAAAGAAAAAAAAAAAATAGTAAACAAATGCCAAAATTTAATCAACTTTGTTGAGTTTGAGCCCGATGCATGTAATTAAATCCATAAACTTTTTAAATATTTTTGCACTTGTGCGAATAAACAAAAACAAATTACAAACTTTAATCTTGACCATGTGGAAAACTTTAAACTTGTTTTCACATTACTACAGAAACAGCATTAAAACTTATTTTATGATTCAATGTTCACAAGCTGTTAAACTTACTTAACACCACTTTTATCCCAACTGCAGTTGCTAATGCTGCTGTAAATTAAAGCCAACGACTACGTGATACCCTGTGACAAACGAGTCGCCAGGGAAGAAGTTGCAGCCTGTTGCTTGAAGCGGAAATATGTGCCTGCGTTGGATTTAAGAACGCTTCATAAATTAGATGTCAAAGCCCAGGATCCAGCAGCCATGGCAACAGCCACACACATGTGCGTGTGCGTTGGGAAAAAAGGGTCAAAGGTTGTCAAAGGAGTTGGGCCGGGAATTTGTGCCGCTGGCAAAAGTTTGCGGCGCCTGGCAAACTTATTAAAGAGTTCGAAGCCAAACAAATTGGCAGGGAAGGAAAAAGGAAAAGGAAAACTTGCCATTAATTTTCACTGGCGGCGCACACGAAATGCAAATGAAACTTTCGCCTTTCGGAATGTTGACAGTCAGTCAGTCAGCGAGTCAGTGAGTCAAAGAGGCCACAAAAGTCAATGAAGTGTTAAATGTCCTGCGGTGTTTTGGGGTCTCCTCCCCCTGCCCCACCGAAAAGGTGCTGTTATCCCTGCACACATGTCCAATTTCTGCGGGCTACCATTTGCATTTCTGCGTGCTTGGCTTTCATAATGCCCATCACATCAAAGCGGGAAGCTCTCGCAGTCATATAATTAAAGCAACAATGTTGGGGATAAACTCGCGGCATAAATCACTAGAAGTATTCTCATTCATGACTTTTTTGGTTGGGATTCCATTCATGGACAAATACTCTGCGCTCACGCACTTTTATGAGCCATTTTCCCCAGCCTCCCCAAAAAAAAAGGATATACACGTTACCAATTTATGCTGAGCCGCTCGTAAACTGCCCAAAAGGCAACAAAAAATTCCACTAACGAGCCAAGGCGGTAAACTCTTTTTTTTTTCCTTTTCCTTATTTGTTTTTTTTTTTGTTTTTTTGGCGTTGCTTCACTTCACTTGCAGTCTTTTTCGGTTCAACGCGGCGTATGCGTAATATTTCGTTGTTTGTATTTTTGGTTTTGGTTTTTCCGGGCCAAAGTCGCGTTGTTTTCAGTTCGACGTTGCTAACGCGACTCCGGTATTTGTACGATGAAAGCCGCTTTTTATAGTGTTCAGTTGTTCGTGGCTCGTCCTTCGTCCTTCGTTCTTTATCCTTCGTCCTCAGTCGCAACGAATCTCACCAGTTGAGCCTGGCTTCGGTTAACGATTCGGCTTTCGGCTCGTTCATTTCGTGCCGGAAATTGTTGTTCAACGAATGCAAGGAGTTCTCAGTCAACAGGCAGAAAGAAGTGGTTTGGGTGGCGAAGGGATTGGATTGCACATCCTGGCACATCCTTGTTGCTCAGTGAAATTTACTGAATGGCGATCTTATCAAAAATGCAGTGCGAAATTGGTGGCTTAAGAGGAGGATTTTCGTGGCTATAAAATAAAGTATATTCTTTTGAAAAAATGTGATTGCGTCCTTTTTGATTGTACCTTAAAAATGCTGTCAAATATCCTAAATCATTAATAATTTTCAGTTTCAATTTCAGTTAAGTCATAAATTTGAATTAAGCATAAAATGAATCTGAAGTTCTGTTATTAACTAGAAAATATTGTATTTTCTTCACAATCCTTAGCTTATTTTCCTAACTACCCAAAAATTAAGTAAACTTTAATAAACGGATTAAGATCACCTGCAGAAACCCTTTTTTCCCAATATTTTTCACGTTTCAAGCCTTTACAAAATTCCTTATCGATCTAACAGATTAAATGGAAGGTCTACCCCAACTTTTTTCTTGTACCAAAAATAAACAAACCATAATTTTTCATGTTTGCACCGCCTTCCGCCCTGTCATGTTTGTATTTTCAGCCGCATCATAAGGCAAACATTTTAATTTGCCATTGCCTGTAGTGCCACGCCCCCTAAAAAGCGAGAACGCCTTCCACGCACAGGAGGCGCACAAATATTGACACTCAACTAAGCCGGCAGGCAAACGCTGACCAAAGTCAATGTGGGTTGACAACACCACCCTGCCACATCCTAAGTATCTTTTTGCAGATCCTTCGCTGATGACGCCAATCATGTTCTTGGGGTCCCCTCCCCCCCCTTCTTTCAGGGGCGGAGGCACAAAGGGAGTGGGTTTCCCTGCCGTCAGTTGGCGTGACAAGCAAGACTTTAGACTTACAGGAAGCTGGATGGAGTGAGTAGGTGGGTGGGGAAAAGCAGGCTGAGCAGGCAGACATCGGCACAGTTTGTTATTATTTAAATCAGGAAGTCGACGAAATTTCCTGTGCCAGTGGCATGGCCAACAAATTGGCAGCTGACTTCCGCAGTCGAGTCAATTAAATTTTCCCTTTAAGTGATTTCTGTCGCCATCAAATGTCGCACAGCATCCCCACTGCCCTCCAATCCCCAATCTCCTGCTGATTTCCTTTTCCTCCACCCTCTCCCCAAATGAGAAATCGATGTGTTGTAATTTGTTCAAATCCAATTTAGGAGTACGGCCGTGGCTGTAACCAAAGTCCGTAGTCCGGAGTCAGGAGTCCAAAGCCCGGACGCACACCTGGCCCCCAATCATCAATGGATCCCGCTGCTACACTGCTCAAAAAACTACAAAAAGTTATACAACATTAAAGAACTATTATTTCATTTAAATTTTGTGTTCAAAATGCTCTTAAGTAGATACAACTCGAAAGTCTTATATCTAGGGCTTTAAAACATAAATAGTAGTTGTTCGAAATATTAATAACCTTCAAAAATATAACCCAAACACAAAAAAAACATTTATTAAAATATCTATAAATAAAAAATCATTTAATTGATTTTAAAAAAATCATTTTGATATGCTTGTATTAATAAATATTTTCTTTCATCACATCATTATGTGAAAAGTTTCAAAAATATTTAGGGTTTACTTACCAATAATGTTAAAACTATTGAATTTTAAATCTTTCCAAAAATATTCGCAAAGATATTTTTAAATTTTAAATTATAGTTAGCTATTCACTTTGAATATGTAAATATTTTTTTCTTAATATTTTCCCTTGTGCACAGCCAACCCCCATTTCCCCTCTTTTAAAGGCTCCTTTTAATGAGTTTTTATTGCGCTTCAGGTGCTTTGATTGCTGCGATTTTTAACTTGATTTACGCGAGTTTAGTGAGTGCGGGTGTGAGGGAGAGAGGCCCACTATTGATTTTTCAATTAAGCCGGACTCCCCCTCAGTAAACACCCCTCCCCCGTCCCCCCTCTCCATTACCAATGCATTTTGCATGTTTTTCGCGTGTTGCCAACATTTGTTTGCTGAGAAAAAGCCGCGAAGGAAGAACTGTCTTTTGTAGCAAGTTTTATGCGCCGCATCCTGTGCACAAAAAGCATAAAGCAATAAGGAGGGGGTAGTGTTCTGTAGGGGGGGTCTTACTGTAGGGGGAGGTGGGGTTTATATACCATACCGCGTTGTAGCGCAATTTATGCGGTAATTGCTTTTTTAAGCGCTTCGCATTTATCTTTTCGACACAAGTGAAATGAGTTTCTGCCTCCTTTGCGTGCCTTTTGTCGATTTGTTGCCAGAAAAACACAACAACAACAGCAAGAACAGCAATAAGGATAATGGTAGCAAGGATATCAGCAACAACAACAACCAAAGCAAAATTCTCCTGTCACAATGCCAACAAAAGCCAAAAAAAAAAAAAAGAGGAAAAAAGAAAACTCAACTACTTACAATGGCATTTTTATGACGTCTTCTATTTGTCTGCGAATCACGTTTGCCCTCGCTGCCACGCCCCCTGACCCCTCTTCTGCACTGCGAGAAAATTTTAATTAGTTTGGGGAACATTAATAATGGTGTGAAATCATTTCAGGAGTAAATACAAGCGGCAATTTATGACATGAGTTTGACTTTGTTGTTTTGTTTCAATAAAATATACTTTAAATATCATATTAATATTAGGTTTAATATTTCTTAAAGTCTTTAAAATCTAAAGCCAACTACTTTTTGTTCCTTTATAATTCACAAAACTGTTTCTCACTTATTTCTTTCAAATGAAAAGCAAGATATGTTTTGCTTACTTATTTTTATGTTTTTTTAAAAATCATTTAACTGATTCATAAATATTTCCTTAAAAATAAAAGGCCAGAAATTTGTTTTCTTTATTTTATGTATACTTAAAAATCCACAAAATGTATCTAAATTACTTCAAATAATAATTAATGAATGATACATTTTACAAAACTGTTTTATAACATTCAAAAAATTTTTTTGTTATCTTTATTAATATTTAATATCAGATAATTTGGTAAATTTTTATGTTGTTTTTTTATAAAAATAAAGTGAAAAAATGTTCTACCAGAAATTTGTTGTAATTTTCCCTAGTGTAGTTAACCCACTAGCGCATGTAATTTCCCATCTCAAAGTATGCAGCATCTCCTGTTATTGTTGTTTATGGAAATGCCGCGCAAGTTTTTCGTCTGCCTCCTCACTCCACCCCCTCTTCGCCACTACCCTAATTAATTTAACGCAATTCGCTCAAAAATTACACAAGAAAAGTTGATAAAACGAAATGAGAATGAGAAGGAAAATGATATGCAGGTCGGAAAATGGCCACATCTGGATTCTTGGGACCAGCCGCTTGATTTATGGCGTGCATTCTGCTTAATTTTAATTTTATGTTGGGCCCATAAAAATTACCCGTATGGAAATTTGTCATTTCAGGTTTAAAGTAGATTGAGTTTTCTGGGTGAATGCAATAAATGGCTTTCCTTTTACCTACGTAAATTTATGTTTATGAATTTTTTGTAATTATGATTTATGGTTATTTTTTATCGACAAATTTTTATGGTTTTGATTTTTATTAATTGGAAAAAGAGAAACAAAATTTCTTAAATTTTGATAATATAATCTATTAATTCGTTTAAAAATTAAAAAAAAAACTCAAACAGTTTTATTATTCATTAAACTGTAAATAATTTTTGAATTTACAATTGTTTTGGCGCTTTGATCACTCAAAACTCTCTCTTTCTCTCAAACCCTCTTTGTTTGCTCACCTCTCACTCCCTCTCTCCGACTCTGCTCCCACTTAAACACCACCCAAAAAAAACAACAACACAAAACCACTCAAAAGGTTTTTCACATAAATGTACTAAATAATACCAAGTGAGGCTCTATTGCAACTTTAAGGTGAAATGCAGGTGAAATTAGCTGAGCAGCAAATGGTAAACAAATAAACTGTGAAATGATATAATAGGCAACTAAGATTATGCTTAAAAAAAAGATCTTTGCAAATTTCATTAATTAATAAATATTTTTATGATATTTTTTCTGAGTTTCAAATTGAGCCGGGTGGTATTTTTCCAACCCACGGTCACGCTGCTGAGCTCGGTTTGAGTGAGTTCTTCGGGTTTCACTCATTCTTAACTAACAGGGGGCCTCTGCCAATGTAATCCAAACGTCGACATTTCCTCTGCCAATGTTATCCAAACCGTGACAAAACGAAACCCCGCTAATCTCGGACAAAGGATTAGCGACATCTAGCGACCTCTTCACTTCACTCACCCCACCAACCGGCAGTGGAGTGCTGGTGCTGTGTTTTTGGTCATCAAACGACAGATGGCAGTGTGTGTGTGTGAAGTGAGCGAGAGTACAGTCAGTGGTATTTTTTTCTGAGTTTTAAATTGAGCCCGGTGGTATTTTACAACGGTCACTCTGCTGAGCTCGGAGTGAGTTCAGGTTTTTTTGGTGTGTTTGTCGCTACAAAATTTGTTTGTTCGCCGTTTGCACCGTCAGTTGGCATTTAACTAGTAAACTATTAACAATTAAACCAATTAAACAATTGCGCTGGCTGCAGATTGTTAGTGTGATTCCGGAGATAAGAATAATCATATCCCCGCGTGTTTCTGTCAATAAAAGTGGGAAAATTCAGGCTGTTTTTCGGTTACGCCCAAAAAAAAAAATCAAAAAAGTCTCTCTCAAAAAAGAGTAACAAAATTCTTGTGCGTGTCAAAAAGCCAAATAGTGTAATAGCAACAACAACAATAGAAGCTAACGGTGAACTAAGCACTCAAACAAAGCCACAAAAACAACGACAGCAACAACAACAATGGAGGTTAGTAGTGTTGTTGCCGCTCAAGTGTTTAAATTGTTTTTTCATTGATGTTTCGGCGGTTTGCCTTGAATGATTTCATTTCATTTCATTGCTTAAATTATTTTGTTTGCGCTGAGTTTTTATGTTTTTTCACTCTCTCGTTATCTTGCCCTCTCTCTCCCACCGCCCGATTACGTCAGTTTTGCGCGCTCTCTCTCTCTGACTTTGAGTTCTGGAGTTTGCGCTCTCTGTTTCTCTTCGTCATCAAAATTATTTTTGACACTCAACTTCAACCCCCATTTCACCTCCCCCCGCCCATTAATTATTGATTCACTCTTTTATTACTATCCACCCATCTCATTAATTTAATCGCTTTTATTATGTCATCCGCTTTCTTTTCTTTGTGTCTTTTGTTTTGTGTCTCAATTTTGGCATATTTAGCATTTTTACATAATATCGAAGTGTTATTCCCCTATCTCGCTGAAACAGCTGTTTGCTGTGCGTTTACCGCTATGTCGCTACATTATCTCTCATATCGAGTTACTCATTTCCCCGCAATGACGTTTTTGTCGAAGCAAAATAAACATACATAGATATCGACTTTCCTTCAGATTGTAAAACCCTTATAAACTTGTTGTGACAGATTATACATGTCTACATGGCCATGTACTTTATCTCTAACTTACCGAAAAACTGGTCTTATCATCCAAGTAATTTATTATTTTGCGTGAAGAAGGGCGAATGATCTTATGACCAACAGAACAATCTGTCGCTATAAAAATTTAATTAAAGCCAAACTTCCATAATCAGCCTAAAAATATTTGAGTGAGGAAACTTCGAGTTAAAAAACAACTTTTACAAGCCTGTTGTCTAAAAAACTTTTAGGACTTATAGAAATTTTGATTTCGACTGTTTTCAAATTTAGGTTAACAGAAAAGGGTTTAATAAATTAGGATTTATTAAAATAATGGTTTTAGTTTTTAAAAATAAACAATAAATTATAGACGAACAATCATTAATCATTGTCATATCACCCTATTTTGTAATTTTTTTTTACTACTTTAAACAAACAACCTCATACTGCTCTTAACTTAACCTAACTTCACTTCAAATTTACATCAAATTAGTTTAATTTGAAACTTTGTAATCTTTTGATAAACACTAAGCTGTGCCCTTTCCTTCTTTGTACTTCAACCCCGTATTAAAATTTAAAAGCAAATTACAAAATATGGCTTTTAATGCAAGGGGCTTATTCAGATAGGTAGGGTTAATTTTCCGTGGTCGGCTTACGATTTTGTAATCCCCATAATTAAGTTTTTCTCTTGAACGTTGGTCTTTTACCTTAACGCTTGGGATAATCCCAGTTCTAATTTGCCCCCAATTAAACCGAGCCCTCTAGTAAAGCCTCCTTTTTCGC
The DNA here is from genome assembly GCA_018150695.1 of Drosophila oshimai. Classification (NCBI taxonomy): domain Eukaryota; kingdom Metazoa; phylum Arthropoda; class Insecta; order Diptera; family Drosophilidae; genus Drosophila; species Drosophila oshimai. Next base: position 1,646,305 of record JAECWM010000202.1, on the reverse strand, counting down.
CCTTCTACCTTCTTTTGTATATAGTATATAAATAAATCGGAAGAATTGCCGCGGGGGCGTCAAAAGCGCATTTAACATCGCTGAGCTGAGTAATTAATCGCCTTTGCCTCTGCTTTCGCGTTTACTTTTTGTGGACGGATGGACAGCCATCAAAGCAGACATGAAAAGCTGATTTTTTTCTGCCCCGGAATAGGGGCACAAGTACAAAAAAAAAAAAAACCAACAGCAAAGTCGGCCAACATAAAATTGCTCATTTCCGTCATTTAATTGACGCCAAACACATGAAAATTGACGAAAGACAAAACCATCAGTAGCCGCAAAACGGAAAAAACGATTTAACTTGTTTGCCCAACGAGAAATTCACAGAAAAGTGCTTATCTACAGTGCGGTTCGGTAGTGTAAAAGGGTTTAGTGTTAGTTTACTACAAGTATGGTGTTACTTGTGGGTCTACTTTTAATAAAAAGGGGAAATAGTGTCTCTATAATAGTGTTAATTTTTAGAAATGCGATTATGGTAGCTTTTTCCTTCCGTAGGCTTTTAGTTTTTTTATAAGGAAACGTTTGTTATTATAATACAAAAATATTCAGTTTACGCAACAAATGATATTTAGGTATATGTACCTTTTTTTTTTTGGTAGATTTTCAGACAAACCATTCAATGTTTTTACAAAATAAAAAGCTATACTTTCTGTAACTGTGGTAAGGTATTACAACCACTAAACAAAGCACCAATAAAAATGCAATAAACACAATGCCTCAATGTAATAATTTAACTCGTTTCCTTTATTGCTTTCCTCAATTAAGCTATAGAAATAAATTGAATCGTTCTCTCATTGCACAAAGAATTACAAAAATAATTTTCTGGACCAGTATGCAATTTCAAAACCCTTTGCAAATAAAGGAGAATAAAAAACCAAAAGCTTTGTTCAAAAAGTAATAAAATTTATACAAAACAAAAATATTATCAGTACATACAAGGTACAATAAACGGCCACCTGATAAACTTACCCTTAGCATCTACGCTGTTATGCTGAACCGCTTATCAAATAATAATTTATATTTGCATTGGGCTTGACAATAAAGAAACTTACTTTATGCTTATAAATAGAAGGCTGAAAGATGACACACAAACCACATGACAGAATCATCCGTCGCGTTTTAAAGCATAAAGAATGAGTTTTGATTTCTCCTTGATTTTGTTTACTTAGTTCAATTAGCACCCCCATCGTTCCTAAATACATCAGATATTAGATGTCTAAGTGCTGAACGCTAAAGTTGACGATATCGTCGCCTAATGCCGTGACACGATTAAAGCTTTTAAAAATTTCGCAGCCTCCCAAAACTGTCAGGCAAAGTTTTGGGAAAAGTTGTTGCCCACTTAGATTTTGGTTGTTAACAACATTGCCTCTCCTTTAAGAGGGAAAACAAGCTTGTGGGTTTTTCGCTGGCTTAAAACTTCTGGGAGTTCCGTGGAAGTGCAGCTGCCAGACCACCGGCCCACATTTATTACTCTGGCATTACGCATTTTCATAAATTTCCACTTACTCATCTGAGACAGGATGTCTGGAGTCTGGGACTGTTTTGTGTCTCTGGCCTTATAACACGCTCCGTTAACCGTTTCTGGCTTGGATGGGCATTACTTCATCATTCGGCTGAAACTTTGCATAATTTTTTATATATATTTTTTTTTTGTTGTATTTTATGCGCCTCTGTATCTCTCCAATCTCCCATCAAAATCTGCCCCGCCAGAGCCTATATATATATATATGTGTTATGATTCCCTGGGAAGTGAGTGACGCGACGGGACCTGCCCTCCACTCCAATTTATCTTACAAATTTAATCTTTTCACATAATTTTCTCTGCGTGGCTTTCATGTAATTACCTGCCTCTCTCCTCCTCGGTTTTGTCCTGTATTGTTCCCTCTCCGCTGGGAAAGTTTTCAGCTGCCATTTTATCTGCTTACAATATACATAAATCTGACATTGCCTTTTTTGTTTACGGCCAAAGTTTCCCCTTTCACTTAATAATGCATTTTGTTCTCCTTGCTTTTTAATTGCAGGTGAGTTCGATTCGGAGGGCAGATGACCATCCTTCAGAGGGGTTTAAAATGGGCTCTTAAAATGCTTTAAAAAAGCTGGGTAATGTATGTGGGGAAATTTTAATGCTGTTAAAAAGTGGGAGGATAAAAGTATATCTACCATCTTAAATTTGTTTTATTAAAAATATAAATTCAGATAGCAATCAAAACCATTTATACCTGTACATTCCATATTAATTTAACCACGAAAAACAAGCTTTCGTAATATTCTTTGGGTTTTCTCATGACTTTCAAGCTTTAAAAATAAATCAAAACCATGAATTAAGAGATACTGCGCTGCTAAAAATTATAAATTGTAATAAAAAGCATTCACACAACTGATTTATGAATAGTTAAAGTCTGTCATGTGTGGGAATTTCATGAGTTACGTAAGGCAATAAATTTCATCAGCAATTTTAATTTGGCACTCTGTAATACATGCTGACTAACTGACTTGGTAATATATACCCCACTCCCTCTGCACAGACTGTTGCATGCCACAATGGGTGTGTGCCACGCCCCCTTTTCGCCCACTATGTTGTGGGATTTATGGTGGTGGCGTTTTTAATCGCCCAGAAATCGCGTGCAGCGCGCGCTTTCCACTAGCGACAAAGATCGCAGGCGATTGCAGCGATGCTTGCCACACTTTGTGGTTGTTTTTTGGTCTAGAAAATTACCAGTTAAAATTCTGATTCAGGGGTCACACAGAGTGTGGCAGGCAGTTCGTTGAACCCGTTGCACTTGCGACTGATTGTTTAAACTATTCCCAGGGATAGTGTAAACAAATGGTAAATGGCTCCCACTGGTTAAATACACACACAAAGTCGAAGACCCCATCCGGGGAAAAAGCAAGGCAGCTAGAAAAAAAAACAAGTGAAAAAGGGAAAATTTACATGAATTTTTAATTAATTTACATCTAAATTTGTCTACCACTCAACTTTCACTGGCTGACAGTCATGACAGTTTGTCACATTACCCCACCCAAAAACACAACACTCGAAATCCCTCCCAATTTCCCTATTACTTACAAACATTCCTGGGCACAAAACATTTGCTGAAACTGAAACGTGACCCAGAGCAAAAGGCACTTTTAAAATTCAAAGTCAAATGTAAACTACATAAATTTGCGTACACTTCCATGGGAAGTGAGTTGGCTGACGGACAACAGACCATAATTTATTATGATTCTGGCTGAATGGCTGGCTGGCTGGGTGGCTTATTTGGGCATCTTATTGATGATTGGGGCTCACAGTCTCCAACTGAGAATGCGACGCACGTTTCTCATTTTGTCTAAATGCGTCTGCTACTCAAATTTCACTTTTTCTCCCCTGCAACTTTGCTCCGCAGCAGCGACATCTGTGCATTATGTGCGGATTCAATTTATATCGGGAAAGTTGCCTGCACTGCAGCCAAGTTTTCTATGTTTTCTATGGCCATGCCAACTGTCAGTTTCTGCCAGCACCCCAGTGCCACCTCTTCTTTAGCCCCTCCCCCCACTTAACCGCTTTGATATCGGAGATTTCTGGTTGCAACGAAGCGGCAGAGACTTGGTCTTTGGTCTACACCCTGTTTTTGAATAAAATATGGGGTATAATGGGTTCTTTTTTTAATAACAAAGATATAATGAGCTAACTTAATGAAGACAACCTCCTTAAAAACATCTCAGGGTAACAGTTCGCTGAGTATTTTCTTTAATATTCCCTAAAAGTTCCTTTAACTTAAGACCTTGATTTGAACTTCCCGATAAAATAAGTCCACAGTACTTAAATAAATTTTCGGTTTTAATTAACTAATGAAGTCATAAACAAAATGATACTTTTTTAAGAAAAAGGTTTAAAAACTAATATTTAAACATATAAAAAGAGTAATTCCAAGGCAAACCCCATTCGAATCTGTGGCCTTCTGTGAAGTTCACTTGTTTTAAATGCGAATGCATTGAGACGGAACTATCGACGTCTCAGTTTTCAGCAGTTGAAACGCTTGGCTGAAGGCAGAACCAAAACCAGAATACGGATTCCCTTTCGCACTGACCAACTCAGCGGTCTCAACTTTCAGGAGGTCGACCTCCCTGGCCACCACCTCCACCCACTCTCCTCCTGCTTATTTTTTTCGCCTTGCTCCTTATAAGCTGCCTGCTGCTGGCATGCAAATTGCATAAAATATTGCCATATAAAAAGCATATTCGTGTTCACTGAATATGCAATTGACTGGCACTGGGAATTGGCTTAGAAGGAAAAACTTCTTATTCATCTTACCAGACTGCCAAAGTGCCCGTGCATATTTCAGACTCATGCAGGCACTTTGGGGAGCGGTAGGAAAAATGCAATACAACATGTTTCCCCACAGGAATACAAATTTGTGGGGATAAAGTTATGTGGCTTACAAAGCTGACAATCTATCAAAGGCTAAGAAAATTCATTGTGTGTTCAAAGCACAGAGAGAAAGGATTTTAAAATCTGTATTTTGGCCAAATAAAGTACATATTACCAATATGTTAAAAAAAAAAAATTTATCAAAGTCTCACTAATAATCTTGAAGGACCTTTCATGGCTCAGATAGTTATAGAGTTAGAGTAATATTTAAATGACCATTCATACTCAACATTAAATGTCTGCATTTCCCCCCATCAAATAACCAATAAAACGTACCCCTTAATAAATATAATAAAGATAGCAAAATTAAATTGCCTTTACTCTTTTTCCCAATGCAAGATGGTATTTCCCCAGATACGCATTTTCAATGCACGCTCATTTCTATTAGACGCATCTTTTCACCTTCGGTTTCTGGTTTTCCACGCGACTAATTGTCGGATGGCCATAAAAGCGAGCCTGGTCGCAATGTAATTAACGTTTCTTGCTCGAAATTTCCTGCTACGATTTCCACGCGCACTGCAATTTCCCTGCCTGTTTCCCTCGCTTCCTACGCGTATTTCCTTCCACCAGTTGGTCATTAGCCAGGTCCCATTTTCCTACCTGCTTTTGGGACGTGTCCGTCCAACTTTTCATGCACTTTGTATGTGCTCCGCTGCTCTTTTGCTGCTGCTGCTGCTGCCGTTGATTTTTCACAGTTTTTCCGCTCCGCGGGCAATGTGAAATTTTTCGCTGTAAACGTGACCATTGGCGTTGTCGCTGCTGGAACCGTTGTTTTGTTGTGTGCCGCTTAATTAAATCGCCTAAGCACCTTGACCGAATTCGCATTCGGCGACCACCGCCCAACTCTGCCATCCGTCAGATACAAGATACAATTGTGCAAATCACCGAAAAACATGTTTCACATTTCGCCCCGCTGCTCGGACTCATTTTGTGGGTCGCACACACAGCCAGGAGGAGTTTTTGTTTAGCCTTAAGCCGGATTTATTCCTGTTTGGGTTTCGGTTTTAGCGGTATTTTATGGTCGAAATAGAATTGTTCAGAATGTGTTCATTTACCTATAAACCAGAAGTTGGTAGCTTGATGTTTGCAATTTTTATTAAATTTAGGTAAAGATTAATAGTTACTGGAAACCTGTAAATAAATCATGAAAAATTAGCAGTCACTTTTAAAGTGCATCTTATAAATTAAAATAATTACTGGTTTAAGTCAAGCTATTAAGCTATTAAACACTCAAGTGGCTAGTCAATTTTTAAAAAGTGCTGTGCAATTTTGTTTCTTCTAAATTAAAACGAAACGTTAAATGATATTAAATCAAAAATAGAAAAAGGTTTTTGTTAAGAAGACTTATTCCGAAACAAACCAATTGAGTCTTGATTAAATTAATTTTTTGGAGTTTGTTTGGTTTCAAAAGCATTTTATGTATTAAATAAGAAGCTAATTGTAGTAATTAAATAAAGCTTATTCAGTGGAAATAAAGCTTATAATTTTCTGATTTAAAATGCATTGAACTAAAGTCCGTCACTTGTCTTACATATGCTTTAACGAAGATCTTCAAAATGTACTTCTGGTGCATCAAATGCACCTTGTCTGCTCAAGTATATTTAGGTCTGCTTTTGACGGAAGCTTCAGACCAAAGCAGCTGCTTTCCATTAAACCAGGCCTTTCATTCAACCTTATATCTTGACAAGTACTTACTTTGTAATTGCACGTAATGAGATGACAGAAACCTGCAGGCAGTGGGCGAGGAATCTGGAGAGCTAAGTTAGTTTATTTCGAACTACCGTTTCGAGGCCCGTTGCAATTAATGAGCCTGCCACTCCAGAACTTTGGATCTTGAGGCTTACAGTTTATGCGCATCGCAGCTTCTAATTGGCTCAAAACGAAAGACTGACAGATGCACGCCAGTTAACAGTTTTTAATGTGTTGACGACTCGTATCTGACACATACATTTCGGCTGGTGGCACGTTCCCTCCCGTCTCGTTTACTGTTCGGATTTGCATGGTGGGTTGACTTTGATATCAAGAACAGGTATCTTTTGAGTACCCTATTTTTGGGTGGAAAATATGGGATTACACCTCTTTTGGAACAATTTTTATCAAGATGTTAAAAATTAGAATTAGATAAAGTCATATTAAAACATTAAACATTTTTAAAAAAGTCAGATTTCAAATTCTTCCACTTCTATTTATATAACAGATTTTATTACAAAAACTTAGGCATTTAAAAAGCGATAGAACCCTTGATAATATTCTATGCTGTTATATATTTTGAAGTTAACCAATCTGTTAACTTTTAAAAACCCAATGTTTGAAACTTGTTTTAGTCATGTAGATCGTACTTTTGTATTAAGTGTACTCCAGCTTCGACTAACTAAAATATGAACTTAATTTCTTGTTTTGGCTTGAATTTATTTGCTTGGCTCTCTAGCGTTTCGGAGTGTCTCCGGAGTGCCGTGAACTCAATTATTTTTGCAATTACTTTTTATGATTCTACAGTTTACAGTTGCTCCACCTCCAGAGAGGCCTTCCAGCTCGATTGGATTGGCTTGGAGTGGAGTTTTTTCGCTGCTGTGTCATTGAGGGTGTTTGTTCTCTGCCCAGTCGATGTATCAAGCTGCCCCCAATTGAAATGTCAACAATCGACTCGACTCGACTCGAATTTAATGCTGCGACTTGCGACTTGAGCGTTAGAAGCTGACATAATCGCAGCCACTGGGGCCACCCACCCGCCCCCGCTGAAGAATCGAGGAGCACCACTCGGAAGTGGGTCAGTGGCTGGCATTTAGCCGTGTGTAGCTGTATCTATCAGATACACGTATCTGGGAGCGTCATCTGCGCGACCAAACTTGGCCATTTGTGGGTTTGTTTTGCTAGTACTTGCTGGCTCTTGGCTGCTGGTAGCTGTACCTATTGTGGCCAAAACCGGTTCCCGCTAAAAGCACTAAGTAAACGGCTGGCCAAAGAGGAGTTTAAGCCCCGGTTTTATGGCCACTGTCCGTCGCGGTTCCTGGCACTCTGCCTGCCCTCGGGGAAACCAGTTTTCAATCGGCTCTTGGCTCTTGATTTGCCTGTGCCCGCACTAAATGCCTCTTCTCTCGGTCACGCTCAGCTAGAACATCTATTCCGCCCTCCGAGTTGCTAGTCTAACAATTGTCTTATGTAAATCGCAGACCGTTTTTACCCCATGTCTAATGTCGATTTCGTGGCTTTCGGTGACTTCCGCTCTTGGCTCGACTCGGCTTGTTTATGGGCCACAATTTGTTGACTTATTTATTTGAAATCTGGCAGAGTTGCACAACGAATTCCCACTGAGAAGTCGTTTAAGTGCAGACACCACCGCGGAAAGTCATGCCACAGTTGACTGCCCCTGTCCCCCGCCTGCTGCACTGCAAAAATATGTTATATGATCACAACAAATTCTATGACACTTTTATAAATCTTAAAAAAATTTGTTTGGGTATCATGAAAAATAAGAAATCAGAACTTTTTATTAGGGTATTAGTTTATTAAGTTTGCAGAAAAGTTAATCAATACTTAAGTGTTTTTTATTGGTATTGCTGAAGTACCTAAAATGACTATCAACTATTACAAATCTAGTTATTACATTTGCCTAAAGTGGGCCAAAAACTATTATGAAATCGAGTCCCACAGCAAATGTTAATTGTATGATCTTTGGAAATATTTGTTTTAGTAGTAATTTTTTGCTGTGTGCCTAATTTACATTGGCAACTCTTCGGGCCAACTGGCTCAGTGACTCGACTTAACTTGGCCTGAACGCCTGACTCACTGACTAACTGACTGAATGACTGAGTGGCTGGCTGAGCGATTGCAGCTTGTCTTTGGCCCGGCTTGAAGCAAATGTTGCACGACTCTCGCTGCTGCTGCTGTTGCTTTCGATGTGGTTGCCGTTGTCTCGCCTTAATTCGGTGGTCTGGTGTTTGGTGGATGGTGGTCTGGTGGCTCGGTGTGTCTCTCTCGCCAGTCAGTCGGTGGTGGAACGCAGACCCAGTCCCAAGTCGCAAGTCTCCGGCTGAAAGCCGTAAGCTGCAAGCCAGTGCATTCATAATTGGATTTGCCATATTTCGCGCTTGATATTCCATATCGATTGGCAGTTCCACACCTCCGAGCTGCGAAGACAAGAGCCCAGAACATGGAGAGTGCCCTGCCGGTGGCCGAGTTCCAGCAGATAAAGCTGCGTCCGGTGCCAAAGGTCAAGCGCCGAGCCCCCCAGCCACCAGTGAGCCTCCGGCTGAAGCAGAAAAATGTGCGAAAAGTAGCTTTAAGTACCTTAAAGTACACCATATTACCGGACCTCGTAAACCCCTGAAAACAGTAGTGAACTTTCGCTCTCGTTCGAAAAGCGGGGAACGGAAAAGTGAACAGTGCAAAAGTGAAAACAATGGCTTTTACTTGAAGGAAAAGGAGAGCAAAAGCGTGGGAAGATTGCCCTGCAATTTAGGTGCAATCTTAACTGATCCTCACATGCTTGTTTGACTTGGGAAAGGAAAAGCAATGGTGCAAGATTTCTATGGAGCTAATTTGGATCCCAAGCCTTTCGTGTAAAACTAAAAAAATTTAAATGTTTGGTGGATAAATTGACGACATCACTTTTTAAGCATTTTCGTTTTTTTTTTTTTTTATCGATTTCTTTAAAAGAGACTCTCACTCTACAAAAGCATTTCGATGCACTTAATGGTAGTCTAATTTTTTATTACCAAAACCAAAAATAAGGAAAACATTCGGTTTGAAAATATTATAAGTTTACTAATATTTAACAATTGCCTCAGTTGTAAAACTGATCTTACTTAATTCTGTCAGAAAGGTTTTATAACATCGAGTTTGTGGAAAAGATAACTAAAGTTTATAATTACCACCCTTAAGTTCGAGATCACCACAAATATTTACATGATTTTTAAAAAGAAATTAAAAAAATGGTAAGCTATTATTTATTTAAAAATTCCATTTACCTTTGCAGACTTCAGCCACCACAAAGACAACTACGCTCACCACCCCAGCCAAGCTATATGGCAAGGATCTGAGTGAGTACGATGATGTGGATGTGGAGAGCTTGCTGGCCCAGCTCTCGCCGGAGGAGATAACCATTCTGGCCAAAGAAGTGGATCCCGATGTGAGTAGACTTTTGGAAAACACGTTCAAAATCCCTAGCTTATTCATCCCTTTCTATTGTTTCCCCAGGACAACTTCCTGCCGCCAGACCAGCGCAACAGCTACGAGTGCGCCAAGGAAGCCACCGGGCCGCTTAACCGCAAGCAGCTAATTGAGCACATCAACAAGCAGGCTATCGAGACGCCCGACCAGCCGGAGTTCGAACCATATGTCCAGGGCACGGTGCGCGGAAAGAAGTGGGTGCCACCGCCAAGGGACTCGCGCGAGATCGAGGCCGAGGAACAGATCGCCATCGACATGGGCGAGGAGTACGAGCACGCCTTAAACGACGCCACGCAGGAGGAGATCATTGATCTGGCCGCCATCCTGGGCTTCCACTCGATGATGAACCAGGACCAGTACCACGCCTCGCTGCTCAACAAGGGCCAGCCGGTGGGCATGGGCTGGGATGGCATCACAAAGTCCACCCAGCAGAAGCTCTTCCCCATGGATCCGCCCAACAGCACAGACGTGGAGGAGTCCATCAAGCGGGTCAAGGACGATGACTCCAAGCTGATTGACCTCAACTTGAACAACATTAAGGTTTACCCTTGAATTTTAAATATTGTTCTGTATTCTTACTAATGAACTGATTGACTTTAGAACATCTCGGACGAGAAGCTCGAGCAACTGTTTACCGTACTGCCTCAGAACGAACATCTGGAAGTCCTCTCGCTGACAAATGTCGGCCTCACCGACAAGACAGCCCTCCTGCTGGCCGAAGCCATCGAGAAGAGCAAAACCCTGAGAGTATTAAACGTTGAGACCAACTTCATCAGTCCGCCTGTGATCGTGAAGCTGGTGCAAGCCCTGCTCAAATGCCACACCATCGAAGAGTTCAGGGCCTCCAATCAGGTGAGTGGGCCCTTGAGTTGCGTGTAGTGTGGTGCCCTTAGCTGGAGCGTGACTAATAAACCTTGTATGCCTCATTAAAAAAGAACTCAATGCCGTAGCTGTGGGTAAAGTGGTAGATAAGTGAATTGTTCGATTAGGTTTTATGATTAAATTGGTTTTAACTAAGTACTCCAAATAAGTACTTAAATGGGCTCACATTTATTGAACCAGAACCAAAAAAGGAATTCTGTTAACTATTTCTTACAGATATGATCTTGTTAACTAGCTTATGTAAACACCAAAAACAGATAAAATCAAGTTAAAAGGTTTCAAAAAAAAACAAATCCTCTTAAGTGATAGGATTTACCTTTTACTATCGTCACAGCAAATGGCATTTCACAGAAGTCATAACCCAAACTAACTTTATGATTCCTTTCCCACCAGCGATCTGCGGTGCTGGGCAACAAGATCGAGATGGAGATCACCGACCTGGTGGAGAAGAACTCGTCGCTGCTGCGCCTCGGCTTGCACCTGGAGTTCAACGACGCCCGCCACCGAGTGGCCGCGCACCTGCAGCGCAACATCGACAGAAGTAAGTTGACCCTTGGGATTAAGAGCCCATTCCACCGGTTGCTTTCCAGCAACTCCCAGCGATCTGCAGGCGATCAGCGTTGGTTCCGCGTAGCTCCACTCCTCCTCCCTTTGATAGGATTAGGTATTTCTTATTGATTGAGTTGCCTCACTCACGCGTTTAGGTGAATTGCAACAAGGTATGTTAGCCAGCGGCGTCACTAGCATCATCACCACCACCACTGCTTCGCCATCGTCACCACTGCTATCATCCAGCAATCAATCGCTCCATCATGACCATTCTGCCGGGCCAGCCAGGGAGATCTCGCCCACGCGGGTCAAGAGCCTGGCTGCCTTCGAGCAGTTCATCAAGGCGCGCACCTGGACCGATACGGAAGACACTGTAACTCTTGACTTGCCACCTGCAGGGCGCATAGTGCGCAATCTTCAGGCGGAGGCATCCGCAGCATCCACGTCTGGGACTGGAGCTGAGAAGAAGATTTGAGCGCCCATTTGGTAACCGAGCTCCACGTTCTTGTTGCGTCTTCCCCGCCCCACTCTTCGCTCACTTTCTCTCTCTATTTATTTTGTGTCTGGTAACCAGGTAATCTGTTCTCGGCCTTCATCAGCCTCATCGTCACTCCAGATGTGTCCAGTTCAGTCTTAACCCCTTCGTGCCACATTCTTACATCGTCTCATCAGCCTTCGTTGCGTTTCGTTATCGTTCACGTTTCGTTATCACGTTATCGTTCGTTTTCACCTGTCGTTATCGTTCTTGGTTAGGCATCTCATAAGATATTTTTAAATCGTATTAAGATGGTTACTTTATAGGCCAAATAATAGCACTGAAGAAATTGTTGTTCATAAGAAGTCCTTTTAAAAAGTAGTATTTTTAAAATTTTAAATATTTTGTCTCTATTTTGTACATCTTTAGTGCTATTATTTTATACATTTTATTTTGCATACATTATTTATTTTAAGCAAGTTCAGTACGTATATCATTCTTCCATGTCCACTCAATGCTAACCCATGTGTTACCCTTTAGACTAGAGCCAGGATCTCGCTAGGAGAGATCCCCCTGTGTAATATTCTGTGCCTTCCCCTCGTTTCTCTCTGGTCTCCCGTTTCTTGTAATTACCATAGACTGTAAAAGTGATTGCGTCAAGAAGAACATTAACCAATTATCCACTTGTCTGTTGTAAATTGCGACTCTACTCGAACTCGAAACACCCAAATCAACAAAAAACCAACTCGACACCGTCAGTCTTCCGCGTTCAGAAACTCAAGCCCAATCTGCCGAAGCTGATCCTGCCCGGCAACATGGAGATTGAGCGTGACCTGGTGCCCTACCCCCGATCGGCTACGCCATCTCCGTCGCCATCGCCTCAACCTCGTCCGGACTACGAGGTGGAAGAAGATCCGGATAACATGGTTATCCGGGGAGGTGGCGACGCCTTTGATCCTGAGATCGATCCCGACAACATGGTTATACCGGGCAGTCGCTCTGTAACCCCCAACTACGACGATGAGGGCGTCTACCAAGCGCACACGTGAGTGAGAGGCCAGCAGCTGCACCACCGGAGCCACTGAATGCCACTGAACACCACTGAAACCACAGCAACCACAAGTTCGAGCCATGTACAGACAGTCATTCGATCCACTCTCGCCTTTCCCTTTTCTGTCTCATTGGTTATGTAACCCGTCGATGTTGTTTTCGTTGCCGTTGCCCGAACACACCCAACACTCTGGACTCTGGATGCAGTCCGTTGATCTTGCAGACCAAGAACTTGTACATACTCCACAATGAAAACCACGCGATGAAAAAAACCACCGAATATCAATTCAATATTGCCGACAATTTTTCGTAGCAACATAACTCTGAAGCTGGATAAAAAAAATCTCTTGAGAATTTTACGTTGTATTTAATGAAGATATTTTTTATAACGCCATCACTTTGGTAGTATATGACATATATACTTTTTCTTAAATATGAGTTATTTTGATACGAAAAATTAATGAATTTATGGTCAATTTTTGAGATATTCCTTCCTGTGCAGAAACCGGAAACTGATTCCAGCACAACCTGTCTTTGTTAATATCTGTTTTCCATGTCGTCGTTGTCAGCCGCTTTTATCCATTCGAAATCGAACCTTTGTAAATAATCTAGCCACGATCCTATATCATTCAGATCAGATGCGTGCTATTAACCAGCCCACACACGCACACCCATATCCATACACACTCTCATCGCAGCACTCTGTGTTTTGTATCTTTGTGTCTTTCTATTTTCACAACAACAGCCCCAAAAAACAGACGAAATCAGAGATATCAGCCAAACGATTCAGAAATTCAGTTTCCGAGACAGTCATTATTTATTCTTTCTCCCCTTTTTTTGTGATCTGTCTTTATCACCTTTTGTTTATGTGTTCTATTCTCTCTCTTCCCCTTTCTATGTTTCTCGTTTTCAGTAAGAAAAGATCTTGAGTTGCGACTGCAGTTCAGATTTTTCAATAATCTGCATAGAAAGTCAACAAGAATTCAATAATCAGACCAGAAATCAAGCAACTAAACCATTTTTAAAGCGTTTTGTAATCTAAACCCAATGAACCGAAGAAAAACAGAAGCACATAACAACGAAGAAACGTGTATAATATAATATATAAAGAAGAAGGAAGCAGGAGCAGAAGTTTAAGCTAAAGATAAAGCAGCCCCAGAGCTTGCCAAAAAAATATCTATATACTCTAGAGACTTAACTAAGCAAAGCAAACTGAAACCAAAGAACGAAGTGAAATATCAAACTAAATACATATACCATATATATCGATAAAGCGCAGATCGAACAGACTCATGATGCATGGGTATACATCCGTACTCATGCGGCATGGGTTGTGTTCACAGTCGAGGCCTCTTCTATAACCCAGCAGAAATCGTTTAGGCGTCACGTGTATAATTTTTCTAACGCTTAACACAGGTATCTATGAACACGGATTCTCCTTCCACTTCTTCAACTTCTTCTGCTAACTTGCAAGAATTGCCAAATAACCAATGCTCCCAACTAGCAACCAGCAATCTGCTATATATAGCTTCGATATATATATGGCTTATAACTAGCTTTCGCAGAGTTTAGATCAGATAGAGCCCTCAAAAGTGCATTTGGCTGATTGTTTGCATAAATTGATTGCAATATCGATGATTGACTGTAAACTAAAAAGGACATTTTTATACTCTTGCAAAGATTTCATGGACCTTAAATATTAAAATATATTCGTTATTAAAGAGCTGTCCGTTTAAAAAAAAATGTAAACAAAATTTTTTGCAGTTTTATATACTCCAAAATGATTGCTTTTTCAAATAAATCCACAAAAGTTGTATGTTTGGAAGGACCCGAAACTTAACATCAAAAAACTTGTAAACTTTTATGATTTTAATATTTTTTGTTTTCAAAAATATTTTATGTCTGCAAGAGTATCGATTGCTTCGGTTTGTCGAAGCTAGACTTTCTATTTTCGTTTCTGTTCTACCCACTGATCAGTCATGAACACTAGCATCCAGCATCTTAATTGCTGTTACCTCATTAGTAACTTATTTTGTTTATTGCTTAAGTTAACCATATTATCCCCTGCATGTTGTTGCTTTTTACGTTTTGGCATGTTATTTCCCATCCAAACCATTTGCATGTTGTGTGTAATTAAATCAGAACACGATCCACACATTAGACAACTCTTCGCAGTGAGCTAAACCAGCGGCTCTAATAAAGTTCTCTTCGTATAGGAATTAAACTGCGATGTATGATCTAAGTGAATCCCCCAGATCCGAGTCAAAGTAAAACGATAGTAGCAGAATCCAATAACAAGCCTAGATTGTTTCGAGACACCTTTATGATTCAATAAGAACCACCAACTAACAGCAGAAAAATAGCAGCACCACCGACAAGAAGAACCATGAAATAATCTACAAAAAATATTAAACACGATGCAGAAAATGTGAAACAGACGAAAAGTTGGTACCCTTCTGTCTAAGTAAATGTTGTTTGATCTGCAGCGAAAAAAAATACCAACTAACCCCAAATAATACCCCCGAAAGCTTCCAGCTAATTGAAAATTAAGTTTAAGGACCCTCTGCCCGAAATAAAACCCAGAAACTGAGGCCGACTTGAATGTTGTACCTGCTACTTGATTGACTATTTTATTGATTGATTGAAGTTCGAAACTAACCCAAAAACTAAGTGTTTGAATCCTTCTCTATATTTTTCACTCTTTGTTGCCACCACTTGACTAATGCCAATGTATTTGTTTCTTCTCTTCCACCCCACCACCCACGCACAAACACACACTCGTTATCCTGTATCTGTGTTTCCAGTACGTGTGAAACGCCTGAACCAGCGTAAATAAAAAGACAAAAACGAAATATAAAGCAGCAACCAACCAACAACAACATGCCACCACCACCCAAGAACAACAATCAAGCAGAAAGCCATCTATGTGTGTGTGTTTGTTTGTCCAACTCTTGATTTGATTACCAATTAATAACAAGCAAACCCGGCAAGAAAACCACCAAAAACCACCACAACACCAAGAACAACAACAACAACATGAGCAACCATCGCAGCCACGGCAACAAGAACAACAGATCTATGTTAATCCAAACTATCCCCACCAACCGACCTCTGTACTCCCCGAACCAATCCACCAAGAAACCAACCAACCAACCAGCTGTGAACTAACACCGAAGAATGATGTGTGACATGAAGTACGTAAAGTATCTAATGTTTAGTAGATATACAAACAGAAAAAGGTATTGATTTTTGTGCTTCGTGTTATGAATTTCACAAGCTAAGGTAATTTAAGTATTACGAAGTATAATTTTCCGTAGTCAGAAGGGAACAGTAATACATTCATATTAGACAAGAAAATAAAGTTGATGCTGAATATAAATTTAATAAACACATTATTAAAATGTTCCCAAATAATGAAATTTAAATCATTTTTAGAAATAACAATGTTCAGAAACCAGAAATTCTATGTGCGTTGAGTAAAATCACAAATAATTGTTTAGGAAATTTTTGACTACTTAAAGCACGCATTATAACGACATCATACGATGTACCGGAGTACAAGTGTCATTATTTGATTTCAACAAATGAATTGAAGCTTTATAAGTTAGCACCTAAGATCCCCTGGTGACCCCGTCAACAGAAAAGCGTCAATTTTAGCGCTCCTAACCGTGATTGGCCCGAAATAGACCCTAACTGGGCTGGTAAATATGTACGGAATAGGAAATCAGATTAGCGACTCACTTAGCTTAGCCTTAAGCCAACAACGGCAGATTTTCTGTGGACACTGTCAAGAGTGTTCAACTGTTTTGCGTCATGCTTTCGTCTAGATCCAAGCATCTTAGAGTTAACCGTCTTTTTGCTCCGCTGTTGGTGTTGCCTCTCCTAACAGTCAGCAAGTGGATTTAATCGAGAATATTACTAATCCTGTTTTACGAATGTTTTCCAGTTGGGCGTCAGCGTCGCATGGGACACCTGAGCAGGAACTACACCATTGGCGTCTGGCAGTAGGATTCACCAAAATTGGATATTGGAGTCTCTATTTTAACCACGAAACAAATGCAATAGCCTAAACAAAGTGTTGTCGTAATTGTTGTTGTTCTCACGCGGAGCATTGTTTTTTTGTTTTGTTAAGTGTTTGTTGCGTTCTTCAGATTGATGATTTCGGTTCGAGTTTGTGTTCGGTTCACCACATAAGCATAATCATTTGTTTGTTACGAGTTAGGCGAATGTTCATTGTCACACACACGCATATCCAGGATTAACTTTCTCTTTGGCAGCTGGACAAGTGCACTCTAAAATAATTATTTCCTTAAGAAAATTCTTCACGTTTACGCTGCAGCTTCACACACGCCCTCTGCGTCGATCATTTTGTTTTATTTTATTTTATTTACCCTCCATTCTGTCCTTTGTTCAGCCCCTAGATGGGGCGATGCTTCACAATTTTTAGTTTTAATCGTGTTTATATCCACATGCACACACACATGATACAAACACATACACATAACATACATAATACTTATACACACTATATATATATGATACATATATAGCCATGGTCTCTGAAACAATTTACTGCTATTGAATTATGAAAATGCTTAAACATAAATTTAACTTATGGTTAAACACACAAAACAAATGAAAAACAAACAATTGTATAATGTAATGATATATCTTACTTTATATGACATAATGCAATGCTTTTAAAATACAATTTTTAAAAATCATGTAAAAACATTAAAATTAAATAAAAAATAAAAAAAAACTACAAAAAATATTTAAAAGTCTTCGTTTTGTTTTATTGGTGGCGGAAAAAAAATCTTTCTGGATGAAAATTTTGGAATTAAAAATTGCAATACTTTCAGAATTCAGTCATTTCATTTGAAATTAATTAAGGGTGAGGTTGAAGTTTGTTATTTAAAAGGAGAACTTATTCACATAATCATATTTAAAGATGTAAATTAAAAGTACAGCAAATTTAATGCAAAAAAGCACGACTTCCTTTCCGCTCTCTAATCTGTATTAAATAAAAACAAACACCTCTTGACGAGGTAAGAAAAAAGTGACGATTGCACCTTCAACGAAGTAAAAAAATTTATGCAAAGCTTTGTTAACGGTTTGAGTTAACTTTTTTTAAACTTTCCTTAAGCACCCGGTTAAAAAGTTTTTTTTCATATTAAGCGTCAGAAATAAAAGTGAAAAAATCCTATGGGTTTGGACTTGAAGTCATGCACTGCGGCCGTTCGCTCTTGTCTTTAAACGCGTTTTCCCAAAAATTGACTTTTAAATGGATGGTAAGCTTTCACCAGTAATATTTATCGGATCATCTCATTTTGGCACAATTATTCAGAAAACATGTCGCTATGTTTGGCCGATCGGGATTGAAAATTTTAATTTTAATTTTACAGCTCTAAACTAAAAACATGGTAAAATGAAATTTTTGTAAAAAGTTGTCCATTTTTGCAAAAATTTAATTTAAATACCGATCGCGCCAAACATAGCAAGGTAACAATAATTAAAACAATTTTACTTGCCTCATTTCGACAACGACATCGAAAACCTTCACGAAGCGGGCCTCCAAATTTGAAAGACATTTCAAGGTCATCCCAAGGACAACAGAACCACTGGGCACACTTTTGATTAAGTGATTTTAAAGCGACAGATGTACCAATAAAATAAAAAAAGTTCCAATTCTTCAGTAGTTCTTTCCCAACCGAATTTTTGTCCAAAACCCCTTCTCAAAAATATGTATATTCCAAACTCTCTAAATTGGACGCCGGAACGGTTCCCCCTTCTCCTGGCACCCCTTTAAAAAATAGTGGA
This sequence comes from Drosophila oshimai, assembly GCA_018150695.1. Taxonomy (NCBI): domain Eukaryota; kingdom Metazoa; phylum Arthropoda; class Insecta; order Diptera; family Drosophilidae; genus Drosophila; species Drosophila oshimai. The sequence continues at coordinate 1,627,910 of JAECWM010000202.1, read as the reverse complement.
CAATTTCAGAGATCTTAACAATACCTTTGGAGCGCATCGTCACTACTTAGACACAGTTAGAAGATAAGAAGAGATTATACAGAAGCAACTTGGTTTAAGATAATATGACCCATATAAAAAAAAAACCGTAGCACTCTAATTCATCACTTTCGATTATTTTCCGGGCTTACAAGCGAAGAAGCTGCTCCTCTAATCACAGCTGGATAACTGTGATCATCAATATTTACCTGGTGAACGAGTAGTGCACACTTGATTAACAATTCTCCATAGATCGCGCTTTGATTAATGGAAAAATTCCGATTATCAATCGGGGACACTTGTGCCAGTTGGCAGGCCGACAATTCCAAGGCAAACAAAGGGAAGGGGCGGAGGAAGGGGCTCTGGTCATTGTCAAGAGCGCCACCGAGCTGATTTTGTCGTGTTTATGGAAGCGCTGTGGATATAACTGAAAGATACAACCTGTATCCCGCTTCCACACACGACACGCGTTTGGGTCTGGGCAAACAGCCTCCGGAGATAAGAGCGCGTGACGCGGCCACTTGAAGCATCAGGTTTCGACTTCGTGTCCGCCCCATCAGTTCACAAGGAGATCTCGTCTAGAATGTCCACGCTGGAGAACGAGGTGACCTTCCGCAAACAGGCGGAGGTGAGTCATAGTCTGGAGGCGCAGTTCGACAGCTCCTCCACGGACTTCATTCTGATCACCGACCACCGCACCTCAAAGAGAGAGAGTCTGGAGCAATTGGAGGCCTCCAAGGAGTCGGAGAATGCCGAATCCTGCTGCTCCCGCTATGCCCGGAACATTTTCCGGATGAAAACCCTCAAGAGACGACTGCCCTTCCTCACCTGGCTTCCACATTATAACTCCCGAGACTGTATCGGTGACTTGATAGCCGGATTTACCGTGGGCCTTACAGTAATTCCCCAGGGATTGGCCTACTCGGGTGTGGTTGGTCTGCCGCCAGAGGTGAGTATCTATTAACACAGAAAAATAGTTTAATTTGGTCTTTGAATTGCATAATTGTTTGCATTAACGAATACCTATGTATGTGTATAAATGTAAGTTCAAAAATTACTATTTGATAGCTCCAACGATATTATAAAAGAAGCCAATGTTTGATGTATCATTTTTTTTTAAGTGCACCAAAATTGATCAATTTATTATTATGTTTTCCCAACTTATTAACAAGTTGAGGGAAGCGGAAAAGCACCAAGATAAGTAAGTGTGACAACTTGATCATTAGGTGTACGTGCTTGGAAGGTGAAGCAGCTCGTCTTAGATATAACATATTCGAGATTTTTCTTTTCTTAAAACTGAAAAGTCATTTAATCCTCCATTGAAAAAAAAGTTTATAGAAATAAAAAATTTAATAAAATCCTGCTTAGAATTCAAAGAAATTTTAAATCCTTAAGGTTCAGAAACTCCTCTATAAACTATGAAAAAATAATTAAAACGCAATTATTATCAAAATGTTACAATTTCCTTATAAACCTCTTGTTATCTTGAGTATTCCTTGTCTGAAATACCAAAATTAATATCTATTAGGTAAATGTTAATATCTATTATATTTTTAAGGCACTCTCTAAACAGTAACTTTACTTTACAGTATGGCCTTTATGGATCCTTCATGGGCTGTTTCGTTTATGTCCTTTTGGGCACCTGCAAGGACAGCACCATTGGCAGCACGGCGGTGGCCTCCCTCATGACCTTTCAGTTCGCCCAGGGCTCCTGGCAGAGATCCGTACTCCTGACCTTTCTCACCGGGATAATAGAGTTGCTGATGGCCATCTTCAAACTGGGATGTCTAGTGGAGTTTGTTTCTGGACCAGTGAGTGCTGGCTTTACGAGTGCTGTGGCCCTGATTGTGTCCACCTCCCAAATGCGTTCTATGCTGGGTGTTAAAAGTGATGGTGGATCCTTCTTGGCCACCTGGATTAGTATGTTCCGGGATATCGAAAATGTGCGGGTAGCAGACACCTGTTTGGGTTTTGGATGTGTCTTCCTGCTGCTGGCCATGAGAAGTTTTGGAAAATTGACTATTGGTCCCAAAGATGAAGCCAGGAGGAACGGGTTCCAGCGGGTTGTTAATCATGTTATCAAGTTCCTGTCCACCTCGAGGAATGCCTCCGTGGTAATTTTGTTTACCGTGATCACCATGTATTTGGATGCAAAAGGAACGAATCCTTTTCGACTCACTGGAAATATACCCAAAGGAATGCCTACGCCATCATTACCACCCTTTTCAATTGAAGCCCAACCTGGAAACGTGACAGCGGGGATTCCCCCAGTGCCAGGGCAGAATTTCCTGGAAATGGTGCAGAGTATGGGATATGGACTGCTAATCGTTCCTCTGATGGCTCTACTGGAAACCATGTCCGTTTGCAAGGCCTTCGCCAAGGGCAAACAAATTGATATCACTCAAGAAATTATTGCCTGTGGTGTGGGCAACATTGCCACCTCCATGTTCTCCGGATATCGATGCAATGGTGGTTTAGCCCGGTCAGCAGTGAACAATGCCAGTGGATGTCGCACCAACATGTCCAATCTTTACATAGGCGTCATCGTAGTGCTGGCTCTGAATTTCCTAACCGACTACTTTGCGTTTATTCCCAAGGCGGTGCTGGCCGCAATTATCATTTCTGCTGTTATTTTCCAGGTCCAGTACCAGGTCGTCACTCCCATGTGGCGCAGCAAACGTGAGTATAATACAATCTAGTAAAAAATATATAATCTGCAACTAACTCTTACTCGTCACAGGCTCTGATTTAGTGCCTGGAATCCTCGCCTTCGTCACCTGTTTGGTGCTTCCTCTAGAAATCGGTATCATGGTGGCCATTGGAGTGAACCTGCTCTTCATCCTGTACTATGCAGCTCGGCCAAAGGTCACCCTTGAACAACTGGAGACGCAGCAGGGCATTCGTTTCGTGAAAATCACTCCCGATCGCTGTCTCATCTTCCCTTCGGTGGAGTTTGTGCGGAACATGGTCCTTAAGTTGGGCAGCAAGTCCACTCTGCCAGTGGTTATCGATTGCACCTATATTTATGCAGCAGACTACACCGCCGCCAAAGTGATCTCATCCATTGTGGATGACTTCCGACTGCGGCAGCAGAAGATTATATTCTTCAACTTAAAGCCCAGTGTGGTGAGCGTATTCGAGGGTTTGAACACAAGGCTGGTGCTTTGTTACAACACCCATGCACTCAACCAGGAGCTGCGACCCGATGAGCCGGATCTTTCCAGATCTGTGGACTCCCTGCACCACGCTGAATCTGGTAATGGAGCTAGTGAATGCGTCAGCATGGCCAGCACTCTTTCCTTGGCTAGAAGTTAGTCTTACTATTATTTGAATAAAGTTAGCTAAGTTATCTATTATTTTAAAAAGTTATATTAACACGCAGCTTAAAAGCCTTTTTTTAATTAAAAGATACACTTTTCAATGACAATAGATTGTTATTGCTTTATTAAACTGACAAGTTTTCTTGTATGATATAGTTTAAAGTAAATTATATATTTTCTATAGCATGACAGCTACTTCCAGAACTTTTTAATGGACATGTTCTTCTCAGAGTCCTTCATCATGACCTTGGACACTGCCATTTCAAAGTCCTCCTGGGTGACATGGACACGTCTCTCCCTCAAAGCATACATTCCAGCCTCGGTGCACACTCCTTTTACTTCGGCACCAGAAGCTCCAGGCATCTGTTCGGCAATCCGACGAAGATTGATGCCCCTGGTGAGGTTCATCTTGCGCGAATGAATCTTCAAGATGTCCAATCTCGCCTCTTCATTTGGTGGAGGAAACTCTATCTTGCGATCAATGCGCCCGGGACGCAGTAAAGCTGAATCCAAAACGTCGATCCGATTGGTGGCCATGATTACCTTGATGTTTTTAGTGGATTCGAAACCATCCAGCTGGTTAAGGAGCTCCAGCATAGTACGCTGTACCTCTGAGTCACCGGATCCCGTCTCCAACCGAGAAGAACCGATCGAATCAATCTCATCCATGAATATTATAGAAGGAGCATGTTCCCTGGCCATCACGAACAGCTCCCTCACCATTCGCGATCCCTCGCCAATGAATTTCTGGACCAATTCGGAACCTGAAACTCGGATGAATGTGCACTCCGTGTGATGAGCTACGGCTCGGGCCAGAAGGGTTTTCCCAGTGCCGGGAGGTCCATACAGAAGAACTCCCTTCGGCTGAGCAATTCCTAAGGCGTCAAATAATTCTGGGTGCTTTACAGGCAGTTCAATCACCTCCTTGATCTCCTGAATTTGCTTGTCCAAGCCACCCACCATTTCGTAGGTGGAGTCGGGAACCTTTTCCACCAACATCAGGGACACCAATGGGTCCACTTTGTTGGGCAAAATTTTGTGGAGAGTGTAGCTCTCACTTCGCAAGGCCACGCGGCAGCTGGGGATCACATCCTTGATATTGATGGCCTTGTCCACATCCACCACGTACTTCCCCTCGGGGTGGATCTTCACCAGGACTTTGTTCTTGTCCATGGGCTTGACAACCTCACCAATATAGCTGCCCTGCTCTTGGAGTAGCAGCAACTCCTCACGCAGCAAGCGAACTGTGGAGTGGAGTGTTAAGTTCTTGGAAGGATCTTTAAGTTATTAAAGAGCCTCACCCTTTGCGTTGAGTTCATTCCTCTGAGCCTGCAAACGGAGCAAGTTCTTCTGACGCTCCAAAACAGTGAACTGCAGCTCGGATATTTTCTGCGTAAAATACGAGTGGAAACCAGGGCCTGATCCGTTTTCAGGTATTCCTACGTCGATATTCATCTGGTAAAATTATTCATAAATAGATTACCAAAAGAAAAACTTATTTCTTACTTCGCTAACCGACGACTTACCTTGTGCAACTCTAAAATGGTCCTAATAAGCGACTTTTAGCTCTCCCTCCAACGTATCACAAAATTGTTGATATAATTTTGTTTATTTTTCAAACGAACTGAAGCGGGTTGGCTTACTGAGCTTTTTCGGATGAGACAACAATTTTTATCCAGTGCTGGAGAATGTGTGTGCAAGCTGTCATTGTGGGCAAGGGAGGGAGACTGAAAAAGAAGTGACTGGCACTTTGATTACATGTTAAAGCGGGAAAGGTTCTTGACCAGGCTAATTTAAAAATAATTGTTATCAAAAATAAGGTTACCTACCAAACGATTATATTGTTAGGAAACCATGAAATATTTCTTCTGTAATTGAACTTCACACTATACCTAATTTCATTTAACAAATCCTATCTTCTGTGGGATTCTTTTAATGATGATGCATTTAAGCCCAAGATTTACTGCCCACATGGAGCTCCAAATTAAATCACAACACGTCTTAAGATTTAAGGTGCCCTGAAATCTTCGCAAAACTTGATTAGATATTTAATCTCAGCAATCGGGGATTCAAAAAATAGCCATACCATAATTTCTTGCAATAAATTTTAAGGCAGGTGACATGATAAGACGAGGAATTGGCAACAACTTAACAAAAACTATTCGATTTTGATGCTAAATGAAAATGTAAAAGTTTCTTTTAATCAATCAGCCGCAAAGTTAAATAAAAATATAAAATATAATATAAACATAAAATAACAATGAATGTCTAGTTCAAATAGTTAAACTTTTAGTTTCGCTTGTGTTTTTGTTGTTGCGTTTCTATTTTGTCTTTCTTTTGTGCTTTATCCGTCCCACGCAGGGCAAATCGTTGTTGTTGTTTTGCATGCACATCAACTGCATTGCACTGCGCTAACTCTCTCGCTCTTTATCTCGCTCTCTATTTCGAAACTCCTAAGCGGGCATTTATCTGTGCTCTTACGGTACTTTTAGCGGCTGGCTTACAAGGTTCGATTTAATTTTCATTTGGTACAGTGGTCCGATTAAGTAAAATTATGGACACATATTTTTTGTCTGTGTTGATAAAAAATGCCAGAAGGCAATCAAGGCTGACCAGTCTAAAATGACTTGTTGGCTATGTGAAAAATGGTGCACACCAAGTGCGCTGGTTTTACTGGCCGTACAAGTGATGACCTAAGTAAGGGTCAAAATTTGCAGTTCTGTTGTGACGCCTGTCTCGAGGTTGCGAACGAGATGAAATTGTTCATGCGCCAAACTAAAGGCGGCTTGAAGGGGCTGATCACCTGTTTTGCCGGAGCTAGAGATAGTTTTCGCAAGGCAGATGATCTGCTCCAAGCTCTGGACACTCAATTTAATAGTATAAAACTATTAGAGGAGTGCCGCTGGTGGTAGGCCAAAGGGGAACACCCCGCAGCCACCGTCAGGTGACCAGCAGAGCACTCCCGTGGATCAGCAGCCGAACTCAGCAACCGCTCAAATGTTGCTAAGATCGGCAGCCAAAAAGATTCGGAGCCCGATCAATCCACAGCGGAGTGTATGCAAACAGGAGATCCTGAAAATTCCGATTTGTCCGTAGTGGTTTCACAGTTGGTGAATCCACCTAACCTAGTAAACATACCGCCACAAGGGGATATTGAGTCCGGACTACCGGGCATAGGTGGTTCTGCAGACGCACAACCTGCACCACCTAAAGCTCTTTCAGTGGTTCCACTAAAGAAACAAATATTTGTTTCTCGGCTTTCCCCTGATCAAACATCTTCTGATGTACTGTCTTATATACAAGACAAAACAAAAGCCGAAAACGTTAAGGTGGAAAAATTCAACTTCTCTTATGCTAGGGATATTTCATCTTTCAAGATCACTGTCCCACCCGATTACTTTGCTACCATAAGCTCTGCCAAATTTTGGCCGGACAATTTGGTGGTAAAGGAGTTCGAAGCTAAGAAAAAAGAAAGGGCCCACGGGAATAAGACTTCCCAGTCGTGGCCAGACCATTGTGCCATCTTCCTCTTCTACTTCTTCTTCAAAAACTAACTAAAAACCTCCTTCTTTCCTATCAAATGCAAGAGGCTTGCGTAGCAAGCTAACTAAATTGTATTCTGATAGCTTTTCATTTGCATCCCATGTTATTGTGTTTACAGAAACCTGGTTAAAGCCGGAGATTCTTAGCTCCGAAGGAGGTGGAGTTTTAACTGCCGTGGACTCCAACCTCACGTCGGAAGAGGTATGTGTTGAGGAATTTAATAATATTGAATTTATTTGTACAAAGCTGACCCTTCCGGGAAAGTTTATATATATCACTTGCTCCTATGTTCCGCCGTCTTCTGAACTCCAAGAATACTTAAATCATCTTTCTGCGATACAGTCCGTTTCAAATAGGCTGTCCGATAGGGATCAGTTATTAGTTCTAGGTGATTTCAACATACCTGGAGCTACGTGGTCCACAGATGAAAATCAAATGTCTTACTACCTATTGCACAACATGACTTTATTGACGGCTTGCTTGACATATCTTTGAGTCAAGTAAACCATGTTCGAAACTCACTAGGCCGCTTACTGGATTTGTGCTTTGTCTCGAATCCTGAAGCCGTGTTTCTATCCAGGGTACCACCACTTACGCAACCTGAAGATCCATATCATCCTACTTTCGATGTGACAGTCGACACGGGTATCGTGATAGAAGAAAAATCAGAAAAGTCAACTAAACGAATACATTGTTTTCGTAAGGCAGACTTTTCTAGGCTTAATAACTTTATATCTGGCTTCAATTGGTCCGATCTCTACTCATGCAATAACATGGCTGATGCCATAAAAATTTTTTATACTGCAATTAAATCATTTTTTAAATCATGTGTTCCGATGTACTATCCGTCAATCTCCAGTAAACCCCCTTGGTTTAGTAAAGAGTTGTCACACCTAAGAAATGTTAAGTCCAGACTTTACAGGAAATATAAAGACTCCGGTTCTCAATCTGTTTTTTCAAAATATCTAAGTGCTCGGTCAAAATTTACCGTGCTTAACGCGCAGTGCTATAAAAATTATTTAAATCGTTGTAAGGTCCAGTTCTCGCAGGACCCGAAACAGTTTTATAACTTTGTTAACACCAAGCGTAAATCTACTTCTTATCCTTCCTCGCTTTATTTTGAAAACATGACGGCTACCACAGATCAGGCAATAGCCGATCTTTATGCCCAGTTTTTCAAACGACTTATACTAATTCAGCACATCCAATAGAGCCTTATTCTTACACCATGTCCACGTCGAACCTTATATTCAGTCCTACTATAAACGAAAGCTCTTTATTTTTGGATCTTCAACGTGTTAAGCCTGTTTACTCTCCAGGTCCCGACGGAATTCCTGGCTGCGTGCTTAGGAATTGCGCGGAAGCCCCGTGCAAACCCCTTCTCAAATTGTTCACCTTATCTTTAGAAACCTCCCAATTTCCCCTTATTTGGAAGGAGTCATTTGTTATTCCTCTCCACAAAAAAGGTAACAAATTGGATGCCAGCAATTATAGAGGTATCTCTAAGTTGTCGGCTATTCCCAAACTTTTCGAAAATATCATTACTCCTCATTTGCAGCACCTTTGTAGGTCAGTCATATCTCCGTGTCAACACGGATTTATGAAAAGAAGATCAACAACTACTAACCTTTTGGAGCTCACCTCATTCGTGATAAAGGGCTTTAAAAGTAGCTTTCAAACAGATGTCATTTACACTGACTTTAGTAAAGCATTTGACTCTGTAAATCACTCACTTTTAGTTCGGAAACTTGACTTGTTAGGGTTTCCAATTGATCTTCTTAGATGGATTTTAAGTTATCTGAATGGCAGGACACAAAGAGTCCTTTTTAAAAATTCCCTTTCTGGTCTTCTCCGAGTTACTTCCGGCGTCCCACAAGGTAGTCACCTTGGTCCGCTTCTTTTACTTTATTTATTAACGACCTTCCATTAATTATAAATCATTCTCGCGTACTTATGTACGCAGATGATGTTAAGTTATGCCTGCAGTACAAGGATATTTCCAGCCATTCTGACTTACAATCCGATCTAAACAATTTTCAAAACTGGTGCCGTGATAATTTACTAAATTTAAACGGGTCTAAGTGCAAGTTGATGACTTTTGCCGAGTCAATCCAAAACTTGCAACTTACTCACTAAGTGGGAAATCCTTGGATAGAATAACTATGGTTGACGATCTTGGCGTCCTTTGGACCCAAAACTTAAGTTTACTGATCACATTTCGTCCATGGTTAATAAAGCCAGAGGAGTGCTTGGTTTTATTAAAAGATGGTCGAAGGAATTTGACGATCCCTACGTCACTAAGACCTTATTTACTTCGCTAGTCCGTCCGATTCTAGAGTATGGGTCTCCCGTCTGGAGTCCCCAATACGGAGTACATATAGATCGCATTGAATCTGTTCAAAAAAACTTTTTAATTTTTGCTTTACGGCGCCTCAACTGGGATGCAAACCTTAACTTACCTTCTTATTCTAGCAGATTACTTTTAATTAATTTACCCTCCCTAGCTAACCGTAGAACGATGCTTGGTACTATTTTTATTTATAATCTTATTCGTGGTGATATTGACAGTGCCGACTTGGTTGGTCGGCTTAACTTTTCTGTGCCAAGTAGATTAACTAGAAATTATATACCCTTAACATTAAACCATTGTAGATCTAACTATGACTTGCATGAGCCTTTCAGAGTATTATGTTCTGACTATAATAGACTTTATCCTATAATCTCAAATTCTGACTCTCTGCCGCTCTTAAACGACTTATACTAACTTCGTTAGCACAAAATTAGATCCTACTTTTTCCTCGGACTTTGCCTATACTTTCATAACTCGCGTCTATCTTCTCGCGAATCGTGCCGTACGATACACGGCTGCGCCCCCGGTCGGTTGGGCGGGTAAGAGGGCCGTGGACTACGCGCGTATTTATAAAAAAAAAAAAAAAAAAAAAATATAATGTTACCTTTTAATATCAATGTGGAAAAAAAAGAAAGCGTCGAAATTTGTTACGAAAAACATTTAAAAAGCTTCATAATTCTGCTTCTCTTAACTTAATCAACAAAAAAGTTTTAACATATTATGTATTTTATATTTACTTGATTTATTTAAGTACTTATGGTAATAATCTTCGTTCGCTATTCGTAAATAATACTATGCAGAGCGGCAACATCGCTGGTGGGAGGGGACTCTGGCTGTGGCATTTCGCTCAGCGATATTCACAGCGTTTCGCCAGAGGCCGAATAAATACATATTTGCAGACATCTGCCGATACTGGAAGGTTGCCGCAACTTAAATGCTAATTAGGGCGAGCTGGCCATATGGAATGGTACCTTCAACTAAGGCGATGAGCGTGGGCAGCCCTTGCCTTGCGATTTAGATTTAGTCGCTGGCCTCGGCGGGCAAACTAAGCTTAAACTAAAACATAGCGACAGAGACTAAGCTAACACAGAGACTTAAAACAGAAGCTTAGGCTAAGACTATCGCGTGAAGAGGTTGCAGCGTTGATCTCTCTCAGATCCCTCCTCGGATCCCTCAGATCGCAGACTTCTCCGCCAGCTTGGCGTGCAGGGTGGTGATGTCGTATATAACCACCAGATCCTTGCTGAGTCCTTCAAACACCTGCGCCACTCGAGGCTGCAGATTGTAGAAAATCAGAGGCTGCTGGCGCTGCTTAAAGTCCATGACCATGGTGGAGATGACCTTGGCCGCGGTGAAGTCCGCTCCATAGATGTGGGTGCAGTCGATGACCACTGGCAGAGTGGACTTTACACCCTGCTTGTTGATCACCTTGCGCACAAACTCCATCGAGGGGAAGATTAGGCAGCGATCGGGGGTAAGCATAAGGTACTTGAGGCCAGTAGTAGTCTGCAAAGGAAAGGGATTCATTAGATAGTTTAAATAATACTTTTTTTTTACCTAAAATCAAAGATTACATTTTTAAATGCTCTCAAATTATCGACTAAAGTCTAAATTTACAAAATATACATAATATAGGTAAACATATTTCTTTTATAAAGGAAATATTTGTAGGTACTAAAACTAATGAACCAAAATTATTAAACAAAATATAATTAAAGTGCCAAATGTATCTTATAGTAGCATCCTGATCTGTGATGTTCTATAGCATACTTTTAGTCACCTAAAGAATAAAAAACTCTTTACTCTCTTATCTGATAAGATTACTTACCGCCAGAGTTTCGATGCGCAGCTTTGGCCTGGCTGCCTGATAAAGGATAAAGACCACATTGATGCCGATGCCCACGAGGATTCCCAGTTGCAGAGGCAGTACCAAACAGGCAAAGAAGGCGCCCAGTCCGGGAATGAGATCGGTTTCTGTAAACAGGAAAAACAAAACACATAGTTCCCAATTTCTTTAAATTAATTAAAGATTAATGAACTCACTTTTACTATGCCACATGGGCTTGATGACCCTGTATTGGACCATGAAGATCACCGCTGCAATAATGATGGAGGCCAGTGCAGCCTTAGGAATGTAGTAAAAACAGGGGGTAAGGTAGAGCAGTGCGATGATGACGATCACACTGGTGTACAGGTTCGACAGCTGAGTCCTCACTCCACTTGCATTTAGGATGGCTCCCCTGGCTATTCCTCCGTTGCTGCGAAGACCCTGGACAAAGGAATTGGCCACATTGCAGACCCCGGAGGCTATCAGCTCCTGAGTGGCATCCGTGGGCGCTCCATCAGCTGAGGGAAAAACAAATGTAGAGGAAATTATTATCAAGTCAAATGACATATATTATATAAATAACATGTTTTTCCCCCAAAGGGATTAAAAGCATGACTCCAGTTTCAATGACAAAACACCCAATTCGCAGTATGGATCGGAACATAAATTAAAATTTTAATTAAGACAGATCATGTGAAAGTTTTATCAATTTGCTTTTTGCTTGGGGTCAATCCATAAATTGGAATAATCCAATTTAAATAGGAAAACGAATGGTACAAACGAATGACAAGTAAACAATAGTATGGTATTGAAATTTTATAGTAATACTACTACTATAGTAATACTTCGTTAAAAATTAACAAAATAAGTAAAAATGGAAAATTTTGCTCACAGCTTGTTTTTTATTTTTGCAAAAAAAACCACCCCTTAAATATTCAATTGGGAATTAATTTAAATTAAATTTGCACAAGCCGTTAAAACGAGACACTAATCTTGAACTACAAGCTCAAAAATCATAAACTATAAACACGTTGTTTTCGTCATAATGTTTTAAAAACAAGATTTAAATAAGAATTAATTGTGGATGATTCATTTCCTTCTTCAATTTTTAAGCATCTTGAACTCGTTGGGGAAGAACCAGATTAAAATTGTTTTCTTATGCAAATGGGTTTTCCCATGTGCAAACAATAATAAACCGCAAACTGATTTGAAACTCACCGAAAGCTTGAACAACGGCCATAGTTTCCAGCAGAGCAATCAGAGGGACTACAATAAGTCCTGATCCCAAGGTGCTGACCATATCCCAGAAGCTCTGAGCCTCTTGAAGGACCTCTCCAGTGGTTGCGTTGACCACAGCGTCCATGTGGAATGGTGGTGGCTGGAAGGAGGGCATTCCCTTGGGCACGAAGCCCACAGTCCTCACAAGATTCTCCTTTCCATTCACAAAAAACCAGTAACCAAGTCCAGCTGTTCCACAAACCAAGAGCGCATTTCGGGCAGTTCCAATGGTCCAGAAAATTCCAGTCAACAGTTTTTGGGTAGTGGATTTTCCTTCCTTGGGACCCAAACTGCAACTGGCCAAAGCTCTCAAACTCAGAAGTAAAGTTATACAGACGATTCCCAGGATAAAGTCCGGCCAGCTGATGTTGTGGATATCGTTCACAATGCTGATCCACACTTGCAGGAAGGTATTGCCACTGGTTTTGATGCCCAGGAAGTCCTTCATCTGCGAGCTAAAGATGATCAAGGATACGGCACTTGTAAATCCCGCTCCCACAGGTCCAGACACAAAATCAATGAGGAATCCCAGCCGGAAAACACCCATCAGGATCTCAATTAGTCCTGTGAGGAAGGTCAGCAAAGTGGCCACTTGCCAACTGCCTCCAGCGATTTGGAAGGATAACAGAGCCGATATCGCAGTGGGTCCTATGGGCACATCCTTGCTGGATCCAATGAAGATGTATATAAAGCAGCCCAGGAAGCAGGCGTACAGGCCATACTGCAGGTCCAAACCAGCTATTCCAGCATAGGCCAAGGCCTGGGGAATCACCGTCAGGGCGACGGAAATGCCCGCTACTATGTCGCCGAATATGTAATCCTTTTTGTACTGCGACAGCCACACCAAAATGGGGAATCGCTTGTAGAGGGTTTTCTTCTTGAAGATATTGGCCCAGAGATTTGAGCAACACGACTGAGTGCCCTCCAGGCAGCTCTCCTGGGGACCCTGCTCCTCCTGAACAATGCAGTCCCTGGAGGTGTGGTACAGGGTATTGGTGGGTATGTCCAGGGACACCTCGGAGCCGCCATTGAAGCCGCTGTTCGTGTGGCCATTGTCACCTCTTTGACTCATTTCAAAATATTTATTTAAACTGTATTTCTGGGTTTGTGGCTAGTTGTAGGATTTCCCTTTGCCTCTAAGGCTTCATGGCACTCTCACTTAAACGACACTGACACTGAATCTCCGGGAAAGCGATACTGGTACTGATAGTGATATTAGACACCGAACCGATCGCGTAGCCATCCAACGAGGGAATGATTTGAAGCCGCAGAAAGAGCAGCACTAACACCGCCCGCCTGCTGGGAACCGATTATAAATAGGCATCGTCGTGGGTCGCGAAACGCTGGCAGCGCATTCGAGACTATCCGCCGGCTTTCGTTATGTTATCTCCACCTCTCTCCTCTTGAGACCCGAGACTCGAGACCCGAGAAATCTCCTCAGGCGATTCTCCTCTCTCGGCAGCAGAAACCGGCTCTCCACGATCAGCACTTCGGATCGGGGGCTTTTCATCTTGGCTTGCAAGTCGTGTGTTCGCCCAAAGAAATGGAAATGACGCAGCCTCATCGGTTGGCCACCGAGTGGGAGGAACATGGGACAGGCCCAGCGTGTAAGACATCACTTTGTGGGAGGTTTATGGGTGGAGGGGGAACTGCGACTCCAACGATTGGGAGTTGGGTTTAGGTACAGCTGGAGGGGAAGTCTGTTGTCAAATTATTCAAATTATAGTTATAGAGTTATTATAAATTTAAGAAGATATATCATACTTTCCAGTCTTCAATTGTTAGGATTCAAACTTTAAAAGTTTCCTAAAAAAATCTGATGATGAACTCAACTCACTTGGGAGTTATATTTAGCCACTTGAAGAGATTATCTTTGACTGCTAATTTTAAATTAATTAGGCAAATTCCAATTACATGAATCTTACGTAGGTAAGTGCACTTATTTGCTTTTGAAATCTCTTTATCAACAATATCTGTTAAGCTTCCTGAGCAATTAGCTTTTATTATGTGTAAGTACAGGGTATTTATAAGTCTCTGTTTTTTAATAATTATAATTGATATAATGTTATTTGGATGTTTATATATGAATGTTTGTAATGTAATGTAAAAACTTCACCTTAGTGAAAGCTAGTTTAATCAGGTAGTTCGTCAATATTAATATGTATTTAATCTGAATAGAAGTCATCCTTCGTTATAAGATTCATATTTGATATTAGATTAGATTACATTAGATTAAGGATAAAACAAACTGTCAATAAAAAATGGTTTATTTACGTTAAATAAAAAAAATTCTTTCTTATTTGCTTATAAATCCATAACTGAAATAAGTGTTCACTTTTTTGTAAAATATTAAAAAGCTCTTCACCTTTATGCCCTTAATACAAACATGTTAAGTTTAGGTTTCCTGCTTTATTTTGTTATAACGTTGACATGTTCAAGGTATATTCTAGTCACCTTCCCTCTAAAAAAAAAAGTATTTGTTTTGGAAAATCAACAATCGTCTGGCCCCTAAGATGGGAACTACAACGATAGATAACAATTCCAATCCAGAAACGTATTTTATTGCATGCTAATCGATCGGATTTTCACACCATACACTTCTTGTTAACCAATGGAGGCTAAGTTTAACATTAACATTTATCATTTATTCTATTTTGTCTTCAACTATTTGCACATTTTTTAGTCTTTTTAGCACGTGTATAAAACAATATAATTGCATCATTCTTCATGGATGAGCGATTGTTAAAGTGATTTAGGGTCATATTTATTCAATATTCTCATTAGATTTGCACATTTCTCAGCCTTTTTAGCACGTGCAATAAAGTATTGAGAATTAATAATTATTTGGCATCGTTCAGGGAGGAGTGTTTTTCAAAATGATTAAGGGTCATCTATACTACAGGTCATCTTTATTCAGTCTCCCATGAGATCTAAACAATTCTCAAAGTTTGACACGTGCTTATAATTATTGCACAATTTTTCAGGGATGAGCGAGTTCCAAAGTGATTTAGGGTCATCTTTACTACAGGTAGAGATTTGTAATTGTCCTAAAAATTTCCCACAAAAACTGGCCCAATTTGTTAACTCCCTGAGACCCCCGTGCCTTATCTTTACAGCCCCCGATAATCGCGTGCTACTGCCGTTTATTGTTGGACATTGTCGAGACGGGAAATCAATCAGCCCTAGGAACACAGCGAATATAAATCAGTTTGGAGAGTGCGCTCCATAAATCAAGTATACGGCCGAGATAAAGGCCGGAATTTGCCGACACTTGAGAACTGCAATTTGCCCTGGGTAGTACAGATATTGACTTTTTTGGCATCACTTCAAACCGGTTCGGTAAATGCTTAGCCCGTCAATCTGTCCGGCAGCTGTTTGTTAAATAAATCATTAAATAATTAAAAATAATCAAGTGTATTATCTAAATTTCCCTTACTATAGATAGTTGCAAGCCCCTTAAAAGTGCTTTGTTTCCGGACAGGTTTTATCTGCCAGACATTCCTGTCTTGGGTCTCTTTTGATCGGTCCATTTGCATACTAAGAGTTTTTCTGCAGAATCCAAAACTGGCTCTGAAAGTGGGGTTTTTTTTCTTGGGGTTTTCCTCAACGGCACGCGCTGGCTGCATGACATCTGCTGCTGGTTTGGGTCAGTCTGGAAGCCCTCAAAAAATTGCCTGGTTATTAAATCCATAACTAGTGATTTCAAGTCGTTAGCACAGTCTTCTCCCCAAACGGTAAACACGCGTCAAGCGGCTGATTGATGGCGCAGAATCAAAAGCGAATAAGTTACAAAGTAAAATCTAAACAGACTAATGGAAATCAGAAATTTTTAGCTGAAGGCCGAAGATTGTGTGCCCTTCTCTTGGGAATTTCACAGGGAAATGCATCTTTACCTTCTAATTTCTTTGTAACAACTCCCTGAGAATTGTAGTAAAACTTTTACATACTACCGAGGGTAAAATAATGTAAACTTTTATTTTATTATACCATAGTGAATATTCTTTAAACTTTTGATTAAGAATAATAAAAAGCGTAACTAAGTGATCTAATTTTCATAGTTTTTGCTTCATCATTGACAAAATGATTCGCATGGACTTAAGGTCTAGCGTGATGATAAACAGTTTCAAACCAGCAATATTATCAAAAAATAGGCAACAAAATTACTTAAAGTACAAGCTGTTACGGAAATAAACTGAATTTAAATTACCTATTTAGGATAGTATTACCTGGTAAATGAAATCTACTGTAATGCCTTTAAAAATTGATAAAAGGTTATACTGTGTATACCTGAAATACAAAGCCACAGTTTAAATATCAAAGAAAGCGTTCTCAACGTGTTACAAGATTGTGTGACACAGATATTTAAGAGATATTGTTTTGACCACAATTGTAGGTATATCGATCTGGCGTAACAATTGATCTCTGTCCGATCAAGTGGCATTGCTGGGATACTTTCGCGGCAATCGTTATGAATATTTATAGGTCGCTGACTTGTTCAGGTGATTGGGCGGTGATTATGTGTCGCAGTTGGGTATATGTAACACTTGTGCGGTCAATTTGCATTACTCATACGCAGCGTGAACCCCCGGGGGAAGCGGTGGGCAAAAACACATTAGACAACAATTAAATGTACATAGCTAACCCGCAAGCACAACAATTATAATTTTGAGCAAATTTAATTTGCTTTTAATTTCGCTGGCGTGCGGATAATTGTGTGTTTATCGTTGCTGTCTCCCCGTTGTTTTCTCTTCTATCATCTCGAAAAAGTAAGTATATGCTGAGCTTTAGGCCTCTTCTCTTGGGACTTTGGATCGCATAAATCTTCTTTGCGCGTGGGCGGCCTACTTAAGGTGAGATTATATATACATATACCATACATATATATGTTTTTGTGGCCCTTGAGCATGGCCAGATTTCGGCAGTAATCTGTCCGGTGAAATCTCAAGGTGTGCGGGTATTATGATAAGGGGAAACTCATCTCTCCTTGAGGGTCACATGCCGGAAAGGCTTGTCCATTTGTATGCACTGCTTACTCCGCATAATCAAATATGAACAACACGTAAATTAACTGTATTCGTACACAAAGAAAAATTATAAGCTTTCTATAGTAAATCAATAATTAAAAGGTAGGTTATTGTAACTAATTATCATATAACAGATTTTTTTGTAGCTTAAATTGACATCTCCAAAGTTTTAAATATGTGCTAATTGGTTATTGTTATTTACAAACTTAAAAAAACAACATTTCTTTGCAGTGCATATTTACCTTTCGTACCTGAAACTGCATCGACGACGGGCGGGTAAACAAAGTTAAAGTTAAGCTCAAACAATTGCAATGAATGACAATCGCCGCTCAAATAAAACTGTTAATTGTGCATTCAGTTAATTGTATAAGATCCCAAACATTACGCAAGTCGATCAGCCGCCTCCCACTGACAGCTCCACCTCCCTCCTGACGATCCCTCCTTGCCAATCGTGTGCAACGGACTGCATTGAGGCGTGTAAAGTACCAGACGTAAGGCTTCACGTGACTCAAACCCGTCGATCGGGTATCCAAATTCATGATCGGTCTGAATTTACGAGCCAGTCTGAGGTCAGCCTGTCCGGCTTTTGGAGCATTTCAGCTTGAGGAAGCTCCGAATCCGTGTCACGGACCAAGTTCAATGGCGGCCAAAGATCGGGGGTTTATTCCCGCCCAGAAGTGATCTGGGGTTACTCCTGGAATTCCCGCCATAATGAGGCATCAATTCCCGAATCGAGGCTGGCTCTTCTCACGTGATTCAATCTGCTTTGATCCAGTGGGGCGTGGAGATAGAGGCGGAGTGGGAAGAAGAGGCGTAGCTTGTTTTTTTATCACGGCATTAACCGCAGTGGCAACGAAACTGAATTAATTTGGTCACATGACCGAGCCAGAAGAAAACAAAATGTAGATATATACAAAAAACAAAAACACATGAGCATCTGGCATTCGTATATTTTTTACCCATAACACACACTCATCAGGGGTACTCAAAAGCTTTGGCGAAAGTTGCTCAACTTTATCTCATACAGGGAAGAAAAGAATACAAAAAATATGACAATTCAAATCTTGACAGTAAACCAATAATAATATTTGTGCTTTGTTTTTGTTTAAAGATGTGCATACTTTATGATAAGGAATTGCTTTTCATTTATTTTTACAACCTTCAGGCAGAAAAATGTGCAACAAGTAGCAAATTAACTAGAAATTTGTAAGGAAGCTAAAACCATTTTTAGAATATTCATTTATTTAGTTGAATATTAAGAGTATAAGTCAAATACTTCAAATATAACTTTCCACTTAAAGACAGCTAGTCAATAAAAATATTCAGAAAATAACATAGAAAATCAAACGCTAATTTTTTAAAATTCCACGGGGAATTAAAAGACTTTTCCCCATACCGAGTATCCCTAACGGCGCCTTTTAAAATGTAAAGCATGTACCAAATCATCGAATTGGTAATTTCAAATGGCCAACAGCGAGCAAGCCAGGTCGTGTGACTAGTTTGTTGTTGCCATATTGCTGATTTCAAATTGATTCGTTCTGCCAGACAAAACGCAAATCATCGGAATATTCGGCAGATATGATATGTGTATTCACCCTTTGGGCAGCCAATAATCATTATGGGAATTACACCCACACAAGAGCCACGGGAGCGTGCAATTCAGATTATGGCCCATTATAATTTAGACAATCGAGAGGTGCTAAACCGCAATCAATTTATGGTCCCCAAGTGTCGTGCTAATGAGTTGCCAACAAGCCAGTCAAATTAACAAATCAATTTCGAAGTGATAAACAAAAAGTCAAACATGAGGAACAAAACAGCGGAAACAACAAAAAAAAAAGAGTCAACGGTTATCGGGTACAAATAACAAACAATTGGCATTGCAATCGCAATGCTGTGGGAATGATAAAACAAATTAGCCGACAGATTCCATTAAAAGTTTGATGTGATGGACTGTTAATAGGTGGGAGCTACGTACTATGAACCGCTGACGGAAGTCGGTTCAATGCACGCCAGAGCAAAGCAAAGCAGGGCTAACATGGCGTATGCGCAATGCGGCTGCTTCACGTGACTCGTCGTGGTGTCTGGGAATTCAAATGGGAACGAGACACCCCTTCGATCTCTGCTAGGGCTGGATTTGCATTTTTTATGCCGCACCACACCATTCAATTTAAATCCAGCAGGTGCCTGTGATTTGTGGGCTTAGCTGGGGTTTACAATGTTTTTCTGTTTACCAACGAGCGGCGATAAAAAAGGCAGCAAGTGTCAGTCTGAAAACCGGAGCAGAATTTCTGCTGGCAAACAGCGCAGGGTTTATCGCACTTGGCCTAGGCGCAGACCTCGCAAATATGCGCCATTGGACCGGCCCAAATATTGGGATTGTGAATCGGAGGAGCTCACCCAATCTCGTCACTGCTGGAACCGCATTCTTCGGTCATCCCTCTGGCACTTAGCAATGCAAATTTACCGACTTCAAAGCGCTGTAAGATAGGGTCTGACATATCTGATGCTTGATTAATGGACCATGATTTATGTATGAGGTACTTGCCTTAGCGGGATTCTCCGGTTTTCTTGTCACGAGGAATTGCACGGAGTGAACGGCTATCTTATCTCAGCTGCACTCGTTTCCGCAACAATATTTGTCAAATAAGAGCGAAGCGAGACATCTGTCTGGTACTTTATTTGTCGACCATGCTAGGGTAGAATGCAAAGCGGTGTCCGTCCATGATGATTTATGGATCGAACGGGCTACTCTAACAAGAGGTTTCACTTTTCGATGACTGCCATAAATTCAGACAAGCGCCAGGCACCACAAATCGCCCGATGGCACCTTTATGATGCCCCGAACTTTCCAGAGTTGAGTACAATCAGCTTTTATTAGGACAAAGTTGTGGGATCTTTGACTTAAGAACTAGAAGAAAGTGGGTAACCTTTGATGAATGTACAACGTGTAGTAC
This sequence comes from Drosophila oshimai, assembly GCA_018150695.1. Lineage (NCBI taxonomy): Eukaryota > Metazoa > Arthropoda > Insecta > Diptera > Drosophilidae > Drosophila > Drosophila oshimai. The sequence continues at coordinate 1,607,592 of JAECWM010000202.1, read as the reverse complement.
AGTGTGAAGTATATTGTGGGTCCTAAAAGTATGCTACATTTATCTTGGATCATTCGTTTATTTGAGCAAACGTGCGTTGAGCGCACTTTCCAATGGTTTCTTAAGCGAAAAACAAACAAAAACACTATTTTTGTGACTTCAAGCGGTGAACTAGGGGTTGTTTGTGAGTGGGTGTGTGAGTGGAACTTCGATGACTGCTCAATCCTCCAGCGTGACGTTGCGGAAGAGATAGGACATGGACTCCTTGTTGTGAATGCGACGAATAGCCTCAGCAATCAGAATGGAGATGTCGATCGTCTTGATCTTGTGGCACTGCAGCTTTTGGATCTCGTGTGGAATGGTATTGGTGACAACGATCTGTGGAGGGGTAAGACAAATTAGTAAAGTGCAAAAAATAATAGGTTTTTATAAACCCACCTCATCGATGGGAGACTCATCCAGCTGACGCGGTGCATCCGAACTTAGCAGACCGTGCGTGGCCAGCACGTAGATCTTGCAGGCTCCGTGCTCCTTCAGCATCTCAGCGGCCGCCACAAAAGCCTGAACATCGTCGATCAGGTCATCCTGGGATAGTAAAAGATTAATAGGAAACAGGAAAATCATAAAACAAACAATTATACTCACCACCATGATAGCGATGCGTCCGGAAACATCTCCAACAATGGTCAGCGGTGGCTTCACCTTGCACATCGTCTCTGGAACGCCTACCGACACCGAGGTGGTTCGCTGGCGGGTGCTGCTAGTAGCGGCGTGTTGTGGAGTAGAGTTTCTAGTGGTTAGTGTTCGGCAGTTTCACGTTGTGTGTGGTTCGCGTTTGAGTGGTGCAATGTGGTGCATTGTGGTTCATTGTGGGTTGGTGTTGTCGAGGTGGTGGTGCATTTCATTGGTTGTTCGGATTGTGGTCGAAACCAAAAAAGAAAGTGTTTGGGAGGTTGTGGAGTGGCGTGGGTGGTGGGGAAAAGTACAAGTGACAATTGATTAAAAAAATTATAATTGAACTGAAATGAAACAATAGTTAAAAATACGAACCTAGGCGCCGCTGGTAAGCACATTTCAACTGAATTTCCTAATAAATTGCTATACGCACTGCATAACACAAATAAAGAGAAATTTCGATTGTTTTTCTTTTTTCTTGATTTTAAATTTGGACAAGTGGACTGCCACATGCCCACCAAAAAGTGTCGAGGATTTTGTGGCATGTGCGGAGCGTAAAAATTAAACAATAACTTCTTTAAAAGCATAACACGTTAACATTTAAAGGGTCAATAAAGCGGTCAATTAGGATCTGATATAGCTTGGAAATCTACGGAAAAGGTGTCTGTAATGGCTGTGAAGTACGAACAGAAGCCACTGACAGAATCTGCAACATTTATGTTATAGCGATTGTGATTTATTGAAAATGTGCGTTTTAATAACAAAAGACAATTTAAGGACTTGAAGAAAATTTAAAGGGTACAACAGTTCAAGAATGCGTGATGTTATCTAACAAAACAAGTAAACATTCTTCAAAATCTTATCGAAATCAGTTAGTAATTCCATAAATGCAGTTGTTAAAGATTATTTTAATCAATCAAACTTATGTTAATCACCAGATTGAGGCAGGTATATTTCGATAAGATTAGACAAATTTAGATTTTAAAAGAGGTAGTGAGTAATGTTCTTCCAGATAAATTATTTAGTTTTTTGGTTTACTTATTTTGTCCTTGGTGTTGAAAACGCACTATATTTATGATCGTGAAATATCACAGATAATGTTTCAATAATGACATGATTTCATTGCTTTGAAAGTGATAGATGAACGACAATCAACGAAACAGAGTCTAGTGCAGAGTGCAAATTGATCGAGTTGAAGTGCGTCCAGCTTCAGTCTTAGGAGAAAGCTTAAGGAACACAGAAACTAACAAGAAAAGCTAACAGCAAATTAAAATGAAACAGCTAATAAATCAAACAGTTTCCTCACAGCTAAATAACTTAAATTAGGGTTCAGCGAGGCCTGTTCATGGTAGTCAGGGAACGCAACTCACCTGGTCGGTGGTGGGGAATACCGGCCGTCGACCTCATCGGCATCCGTCTCCTTCTGTTCGCCATGAATGACGGCCAGGCCCAAACGCAGTCGCTCCGCATAGGAATTAGCCTTCTTAGCCACGCCCGGATTGCGCGCCACAATCACCGAGTTGCGATAGTCGGGAATCTGAAGGATGTACATTTTAATATCAGGTGCTTACGACTGCCGTCTACTTACGCTCTCCTGAATGTATTGGAGCAAAAAAGGCGATGCCCTCAGGTTATCCACGGGTATGTCGAAGAAGCCTTGGATCTCCTTCTGGTGCAGGTCCATGGTGATGATGTGCGTCAGGCCCGAGGTGCACATCATCTTGGCCAGCAGCTTGGACACGATGCAGCCGCGCTTGCGCATCTTGCACTGCTTGGAATACGGCAAGTATGGAATCACTCCCACAATCGATCGGGCCGATGAAGTCTTGCAGGCATAGGCCATAATCAGGAGCTCCATAATGTTGTTGTTTGCATCCCTTTAGGCAATAAGAGGCGAAGAATTTGAGTTAGTAAAAAGATAAAACCTTATTAACAACACACTATAATACTTACTTAGTGCCAGTTTGAATAATGTAGATGTCCTTGCCTCTTACGGAATCACTGATCTCGACAATAGTCTCCCTGTTGGACTTGTGGAACACGGAGCAGCCGCCATTCTTGATGCCCATGCGCTCGGCCACCATGTTGGCCAGATCCGGATGCGAGTTGCCATTGATGATGACAATGTCCGAGGTGGAGGTGTTGTCCATGTCGCTCCTGCAACGCTTTGGTGGCCTTACGCTGCCTAATCTGCAAACGATCAGTGGGATTAATAAGGGTAAATAGTAAGACCAAGTAAAACAAAACCATAACGAGACATTAATTGGGGGTTTAGGAAAGCTACCTGCGTTTGGACATGCTGTCTGGGTATTGGGGTTAAGGGTTAAGCAGCCGGGGTGTTGCCGGGTACATTCACTGACATAATCGTTAAAGTAACACACACGCAGTCCTTACGGTTCCCACGTTACGATGTTCGGCCGTATCGATTAGCCCCAGTGAACCAAATAGCCCGCGGGTGAACGCAATTAGTCCTGCCTTTCCTCTTGGTTGCCCAGTTCTGGAAACTGCTCTCGCTGCGGAAGCAAAACCACAGGCAAACCAAAGACCCAGCCGGAAACAACTGCGAATTATCGACCAAACAAGAGGCGACACACGTGAGTGGCGTGGCAACGTCAAAGTGCCAACATGCGAGTCACGGTTCCGAAATCCACGGTCCGGATTCCAAGGCAGTCTGTCGGTGCGGAGGAAGCGGCGAGGAGCGACCGCTGCCCAGGATTAGCAGATAGAGATCGACCTCTCGCGCCCAGACTTCGCACGCGACTTCCCGTTTTAGAGCCACTCGAGAAAAGTGAAAGCCCAAGACGAAGCCAAGAGGAGGAGCTGGCTAATTGAATTTCTATTTTTGATCCTGCCCCGGGTCACTGAGCTGCCACTCCAAGGAAAGCAGCCTCAAAGCAAGCAGAAGTTTATGGGTTGAGGCAGTCAACACCTTGGCGGCGGAATGGGCGACTCAGGTGAGTGAAATGGCCATAAATGTGCGCCTGTGATAAGAATGTGTAGGGGAATCCTCCACCAAAGCGAAGGCTAAATACACTTAGGTTTATGAAGAAATGGTTAATTAAAGTTTATAAAGATAGAAGATTGTCAATGTGTGGAATAAAATGCATGTGTCCATCTGAACATCTTAAAATGTATTCCACATTTTATAGTTTAATACTTATATTTAAGTTGCCTTTTCCAATAAGGGATAAGTAACTAGGTACTAATACTATACAACCTTTAGTAAGGGCATCGATGAAGCTATTTCAAGACCTTTCAAGCCCTGAGACATTCACCTCCGGCTTTCAAATCAGGATTGGTTTGGGGGCCGACGCAACCGCGAGGCGACTATTCAATTTCAGACGTTTGACGTCTCGAGTTGCTCGAAGCCCAACTGAAGGCGTTGGCAGGTGCACCGATTGCAGTGGAAACTTGCGGCACGCATATGTGGCACAAGGAAGGAAAAAGCGGGATGAGGAGAAGATGCCTTGATTCAAAGATAGCAGCTGGGTGGGATTAGGAGGCGGCACCAGTTAGCAGGCCAAGAAAGTTATGACAGGCCGGGCAGAGGCGAAAACCTCGAAGGATTAGGGCCACTCCAGTTGGTTCAGTTAAATTAGAAGAACCTAGATTTTCACCAGAGGAAGACGCACAAGCGGAAAAGCTATATCATGTTGGGAATAGCCGTCGATCCGCTCCAGCACACGAGCATGTACGAGCGCGGCTCAGAGGGTATTGGAAGTGATCTCACAAATATTTTCTATAAAGAGATTAAAAACTATAAAAGTGATGCGTGTTTGAAAGTGATAGTCAATTTAGATTATAAAGGCTAAGGTCATTAAAAAATGTTAGGGAATGTACTATCATCTAAGCTTTGCTTTCGATTTAAAATGATTTATAAATAGCATTTCAACGAACTAAGCATTTGTTTGTTAACTAAAATATTTTTTTCACAATTGTTGACCATTTAACAAATATTGAAATGGGGTTTTAAAACTAAAAGTAAGACTTTAAGTGTTTAGATCAGTTTTAAAACTTTTCGTTCTACCCATAGATTGCTTATAGCTGTCATTTTAATATTTATTTACAGACAGCGAAGACAGTGATGGAGAAGGTGGCCTGGGAAACGTATCCCGTGTTATTATCCGTCCGCCTGGTCAGAGTGGAAAGGCCAAGAGAGGTCACCTCTGTTTTGATGCGGCCTTCGAAACGGGAAACCTGGGAAAAGCGGAGCTGGTGGGCGAGTTTGAGTACGACTTGTTCCTGCGACCAGACACCTGCAATCCACGCTTTCGCTTCTGGTTCAACTTTACCGTGGATAATGTAAAGCAAGATCAGCGAGTGCTCTTCCATATTGTGAACATTAGCAAGAGCAGGAACCTATTTTCCTCGGGATTGACACCATTGGTCAAGAGTTCTAGTCGACCCAAGTGGCAAAGGTTGTCCAAGCGACAGGTGTTCTATTACCGATCGGCCATGCACCAGGGTCACTATGTTCTGAGTTTTGCCTTCATTTTCGAAAAGGAGGACGATGTATACCAGTTTGCACTGGCCTGGCCATACAGCTACTCCCGTTTGCAGTCCTATTTGAATGTGATTGATGCCAGACAGGGAGCAGATAAGAGGTTCACGCGTTGTGTACTCATCAAATCGTTGGTAAGCCTTGGTATTATACTGCTTACAGCTTATTTTAAGCATTCCATTTGTATTACTCCAGCAAAATCGCAATGTGGACCTGCTGACAATCGACCATGTGACCAACAGACAGCGTTCCACCAATCGCTTGGATCGCAGCTTTATCCGTGTGATTGTTATTCTGTGCAGGACGCATTCCAGCGAAGCTCCTGCCTCTCATGTGTGCCAGGGTCTAATCGAGTTCCTTGTGGGCAATCACCCCATAGCCGGAGTCTTGAGGGAAAATTTTGTCTTCAAGATTGTGCCCATGGTGAATCCAGATGGGGTGTTCCTGGGCAACAATCGCTGCAATCTTATGGGTCAGGACATGAATCGCAACTGGCATATAGGATCCGAGTTCACGCAGCCGGAATTGCATGCAGTGAAGGGCATGCTGAAGGAGTTGGATAATTCAGATGTGAGTGGATATTACAACAGGAGATTTTCAAATAATCATGTGATACTGAGTTAAGAAATGGGCATATAACATTTACTAAGAAGTTAAATTCCGACAAGCGATTGAATTCTATAAAAGAGAGCTTCCTCAAAGTGAACTTTTATCTTCATTGTCAAATCCACACATGTTAAAAGCAAAACCAAATTATCAGACTGATACTAATTAGTCAGCAGTTAAAAATTTTAAGGTATGATTTATGTACTGTGTAGTGGCTTTTGACTTTTTATTAAATTATCAAAATAATACTGATAGTTTGAGATTTATTAAAAAAGATTGTCAAATTGGCAGGTGATCTATAAAGATAATTTATTTAGCTAAATAAAATATTATTCTTTAGACCAGTATCACATGTTTACCATCATACTCACTTAATCTTAATTTCTGACTTTTCGGACTTTTCTTTCTTTGCAGACGTATCAGATTGACTTTGTGATTGATCTCCACGCCAATAGCAGCATGCATGGTTGCTTTATTTACGGCAACACCTACGAGGATGTGTACAGGTATGAGAGGCATCTGGTGTTCCCGCGACTCTTCGCCAGCAATGCTCAGGATTATGTGGCGGACCACACGATGTTCAACGCGGATGAACGCAAGGCGGGCAGCATTCGCAGGTTTAGTTGCGAGAGACTCAGTGACACGGTGAATGCCTACACTTTGGAGGTGTCCATGGCGGGTCACTACCTCAGGGATGGCAAGACCGTCTCCTTGTACAACGAGGATGGATGTGAGTGTTTTAATATCAGGATGTTTCTCAATTAATCCTTCAACATGTTCCAGATTATCGCGTTGGAAGGAATTTAGCAAGGACCCTGTTGCAGTACTACCGCTTTATCAACATCCTGCCCATGCCAATAGTGACAGAGGTTCGGGGAAAACGACGAGGACGCAATCGCCATGCCCACCACTCTCGATCGCGCTCCAAAACCCGCTACGAAGTGAAGCCCCGACCCAAAACACCTCGATGCCACGCCCCCATTGCCTACACGAACCTCAGTATCTGCTACGACTCAGGAGGAGGAGGTGGATCCTCGGATGAGGGAGGATTCTCCCCCGTTCGTCCCTTGGCCCCTGGAAGCAGTTGCTTTAGTGGGTATCGAAATTACAGGAGAGCTGCCACAGCCAGTTGCTCTCAACATCCTGGACACGATCAGTATTCGCCCTTCGCATTGGGAGCCCTCAAAACAGGGAGTGATCATGGAGGAGGAGGTGGTGGAGGTGGTACCAAGGGAAAGAGATCAGCAGCGGTCACCATAGAGGTTCCCCTGCCCGTGAACGTACCTCCCAAGCCGTACCTCTCCATCATCGACTTGAATCAACTCACGAGAGGAAGCCTCAAACTAAAGTCGAATAGTTTCGATGCTGCAGACAGGAGATAGGATCAGTTGGGTAGTGGTGGGATCAGATCATGGAAATGGGTTAGTGAAAAGAGTGATGGGTTGTTTTATATATAATCAAGTCTTTTCTACGCTTCTTGCTTGTTTTTCTAAATAAAAAGTTATATCAATAAATCAATATATTTCTTGTATCGCTGCATTCATTTATGGTAAGATCAAGGCTGAATTCTCTGTTAAAACCTAATTTTTCAGAAAACATTTTGGTAGCAGTACTGGACCTACTGATACTTAAGCCCAAAGTAATGTTTTCTTCGCTTATTAAATATAAATCTACCATAAGGAAAAAAGTAAACAATTACACATTTTTTGCTGAGAGATTCAAATTTACATTCGGCAGGCGTCCATTAATAAAAACTGATAAAAACATTTTGTAATACAATCAAAACTGAATTCAAACTGGATTGGATTCTGTTTATAAACATTAACATAAATTTGACATATTTAAAGTTCAGTTTTTTTTTAAATTTTAAACAAATTTGTTTTTTGTTCAGTCAACAATGGTAGGGGAACCAATTAAGAAGTATTGCTCAAAAAAGTTTTAAATCAAGGAAATCATTTTAAATATTATTTCTCAAAAAAAAAAAAAATGTATTAAAAATTTAAAAGTAATTTGTTCAGTTAAATTTGTAACCAAAGAAGTTAAAGTATAAAGTTTGTGGTGTAATGAAATTAGATTTTAATAATGTGAATATTCTCAATGTATTTATCTTATAGTTTTTGTAGAATTGTTAAACGTTTTAGTGGAAAAAGAATTTCAGTTCCAATCAGAACGGTTTCAACCCCCTCTTTCCTTTGTGTCCTTCTTCTAAACAAACAGTTATGCGACCACTTTCCACTCGGAAGAGCGAAGGGCAACAAGTCGCGCGATTGAGTGGCACTTTGAGTTAGTTTAGCTGACGACTTATCTCCACCAGCATTGTTGTTGTTCATACCCCTGCTCTTAATTTGGCTGGGGGCCAGAGCAAAAAAAAAAACAGATGTGCTCAATTGGCGACCACTGACATGTGAGCTTTGCATATCACACAAGATAGATGCGGTTATTTACAGTTAGCAGACACCCACAAACAATAAGCAAACAAAGAACCGTAAGCGACACAACACAAATCCACTCTCGTTTCACTCGCAGCGCACGTGAGTGTGAGTGGGAGTGCCATAATCTATCACTCAAGTAATTAGATGGATTTGCTGGCACTTTTATCTTATCTTTTATCAAAACCCGATATTGTAACCTCCACGGCGGCAATAACAAAGCAGTTAAAGGTGCGTACATGTACCTCTGTCGATTTCCACACAGACGACACTCACTCAGGGAAAACACGCGCGAAAAGTGTTGATAAGAGTGGAACCCGCGAGCAACTGACCAAACGCGAGCTTCTTGACTGATTAGCGCTTTCAATTATCACGGAATCAATAAAGCCAAAGCGACGGCACTTTTTCACTTCTTTTTGGTATAAATAAAAGCGAATGGGAGTGGGCAAAAGGGAGCGCAAAACGGACAGAGAAAAGCAAAAAGGCAGAAGGCGAGGGCTGCGCGGTGTTGCCAGATCGATGGAGTGAGATTGTGGAGGCAACAGCTGTTGGGCTTTTGAGTGGAAATGTGCGAATAACTGTACAAATAATTGGACAATTGGAAGTATTTTAAAGTTTTGAAAGTAAATTAGGAATTAAACCTTTTATATTGAAGGTTTTCTTTAAATATTTTCCTAAAAATCCACATGCACTCTCCGTTAGCAGCTGCTTTGAGAATTTAAGTGAGAGAGAGAGAGAGCTGCCACAGAATGTGGAGAGCAAAACAAAGTGCGAAGCAAACGGCGATGAAGTAACAAAAGCGAGAACAGCGCAAAACAACAACAAACGCGAGGCTAAAAATAAAATGCAAACACAAATTCCAGTCAAAAAGGGGGTGAGGTTTTTTTCTTGGTTAACACGCAATTTATCAAAAATTGGTTAGACAAACAGAACAAGTAATTGAATTCCATCGCTCAACCTGGCTATTATCTTCGCGGGCACTGGAAAAAACAGGGTGAAATGGATTAAACACAAAGCTGGTGGGGGGAAGTGGGGAAAACATGAGGAATTAAAAGGGAAAAGGAGACAAACACAAACACACACACAAACAGCGGGACACTAATTAAATTATACATGGAACACACAAAAATCAAAGGAAAAAGCGAGAAAATAGCCGCTTTAATGTTTTACTTGTTCCGCTGCAGCAGCATGTTGTAGTTTTTCTGTAGATTACACTGTTTTTCTTCGGTGTTTTTGGTTTTTAAGTAAAAGTTTTCACTTATTCTGCTCTATATCCTTGTTTTTACTGCTTTTTCTAACAGAAAGAGATAGCAGCAAAACCCTATAGGAGTTGGAGAGAAAGAGAGGCACACAAACACACTCGCTATCAACTATGAATTATTTGTAATTACTAATTACTCTTTTTTGCACTTCACTGCGATTTTATGGTCAATTAATACTTTTGCGCGGCCAGAAACTGCGTGAGCTATAGAAAAAATTCCAATTTGTTAAATTCTGCTAGCAGCAAACAGCTGTTGGTTAGAGAGAGGGGCTAAAAAATCCCTTAGATATGTATGGGCCTATCCGAGGAAACTGAAACCAGGCGCAAAACCGAAAAAAGCTACTTTAAACATATTTCTACATGACTTTGTACCGATATTACTTTCTTAAACCATAGAAACTTAACAAATCTAAGCAATTGACAAAGAATTTGAATAGTATTTATAAAAAACTGATTAATATTAGCAAAAAGGTAATTTTTGTTTTTTTTTCACTGAGAGAGAGAGAGATAGATTTTAAAAATGAGAGAGAAAACAGAGGAGCCATAATAAGAGCGGCATAAAAATACCACAGATACAGCGTTGCCAATCGTTGTCAATTTTTGTTACCGTTTTTCCCGCGCAACACAACGTTTAAATTTCTTAAAAATACGCAATTATTTAATCATACACTTTTTTACTCAACTAAAAGTGTACTGTTACCCGATAATTGTAAGCCCAAGTTAACTCGCCTAGATTTAAGTGCATCCGAGGTAAGATTCCAAACTTAGAATGCATTAAACCAAAAATAATTCGTTTAGACACAGCTATCCAACCAAGGCGAATTCATTATGTTCCTGGCCAGGTGTTTGACTTTATGGAGATCATTTAACACCGAAACATCTTGAAGTCATGGCTGTGGCACTCAAGTCAATGATTCTATTGCTCCTTCTGGGTTTTCCCAGTTCGAAGGCTTTTCATGAGAAGGAAATTCGAGGAATGTTAAGCTTGGAACGCGATCTCCTGAAGAATCTGCACAAATATGCCGAAAAGCTAGAGGAGAAAATCAGTCTTATTAACAGGTGATAAATAACCTTGTATTATCACTTTAAATATGAAAATGAATGTTTTTCTTACCAAGTTCTTTGAACGAGTACATCGAGGAGATAGAGGAGGCCAAGAACGACCCGGAGGGGTACCTGTCCAATCCTCTGAATTCCTTTCGGTTGATCAGGCACATGCACCAGGACTGGATCGGTTGGCAGGTATACATGGAGGAGCAGGTGGGAGAAGACCAAGTGAAGAATCTAGAGAAGCTGCTACCGCAACTCCCCAAAAAAGCATCCTTCAAGCAGGCGGCCAAGGATATCCACAGCTTAACTGAGTTTTACGGCTACGAACCCGCTGACCTGGTGGCCAAAAATGAACAAGAGAGGTGGAAAATTAGGAGTGTTTGGTGTACTTGTAATACTATTCCATTTTCCACATAGTCCCCTGCATTTATCACCTCTGGATTGCTATCACTTAGGAATGGAGCGGTACGAGGAGCAGGATTACCTTGGAGCAGCAAAGTGGCTGAGTGTGGCTGCCGACAACTACACCCTCTCGAAGTACAGCGATCTCTATGGTCTGCTGGGTGCTCCTCGCTGGCAGGTCTACCGAGATCTGGCCAGGACCTTAAAGGAACTCAGTAAGTTATTAAGTACACGTGTCCAATGATGACAAAGTAATCCCTTTTAGATCGAGAGTCAGTGCAAGATGCTTACGCATCAGCCTTAGATTTGAACCCCCAGAATGTGCACCTTATGCAGGAGATTGGCCAGATGGAGTTGCGCAGTCTGTGGGAGCCCATGGAACCCATACTCGATCCTGTGCCTCAACCCACTGTATTGGAGAGACACTGTCGTGGAGAAGCTCATCCCCCACAAGACAATCGTATGACGTGCGATTTAAACACCTGGGTCACGCCATTTCTGGAATACGCACCCTTGAAATTCGAGAGGCTTCTGTGGGCGCCGTTCACCATTCTTTATCCAGGCAGCATCAACGAGGAGGAGATAAAGCACGTGGAGTACGCCTTCGATCGCTGCCCACCGAATGCTCAGTTTGAGCTTGGCAAGGGAATCAACGGGTGTTCTGTGTCTGATGGCTACAGTCCGGTGATGAAGCGCCTCAATGAGCGAGTGCTGGACATGACGGGAATGAACGACGCTTTGGAGGCCTTTTATATCGTGCAATACGCCCACTTGAAGCCATTTGAAGTGTTTAAACTCTTTAGAAACTCCACCAAGGTAATAAACTTGAAATTGTATTATTATCAGGTATACTAGAGCCATCATATTTTATTTATCTATCACATACATATTTCATAATTTATCAAACTCTAGGTTTTAAAGCTTTACCTTTCCAATTTCAGTTCCCCAAACTCAACGTTTTGCAGATGGAGGACGTAGCAGCCACTGCAATATTATTTGTGAGTGGTAAAGTCTCATCTTTTGCCTTGTCTTACTAATCTTTTACTATACTTCAGCTCAAAGACGTGACTTTGGGCGGGGCCATTACCATGGCAAATGATAATATTTTTGTGCAGCCCAGAAGGGGAGATGTTTTTGTAACCCTGGATAATGAACTCGAGACTACAATTTGTCCAAGTGTCGTGGAAAAAGGATTGGGTTAGTTTGATCATTTATCTTGTCATTTTATTTCTTATTTAATTTTTTCATTTTCAGTTATGATCAAGTTTCACATGAAGAATGATTGAGCGGAAACTCCATTTTTTGCGGGGCAGTTTGCCCATTTTAAATTAAGAAATTCTTTAATGAAATCTAATCTCAGCAGATACTTAAATTTTTTGGTTTTAAGAAGAGTCCTGTAAAATCATAAATCTATTTGAAATAAATAGACTTGGTAAACACTGAACACCAAAATAGCTTTGGCTAGGATCATTTTACCCCTTTTAATCACTCTCATTTAATTCCACAGAAAATTAAAAATTTGTCACGGCTTAATCACTTTGAATATGCTATTTAAGACCTTTTATTATCGATCTCGTCAGTTTTAAGATGATGTTGCTCAGAAGTGTTCACATTTTCTTGGTGTTTTTTTTGTGTTCGAAAGCTCAGATGCAGATGAATTTCAAAACTCGGAAGGAGTTCCTGATCTCGGAAGAGGGGAAGGCAGAACTTATGCAATTGGAAATCAAACTGATAAACAATCTCATTAAATATGCCGAAAAAATTGAAGAGAGGGTTTTAAAGCTTCAGAGGTGAGATACATATTAAAATACTTAACGAACGTTAGAGTATATTGATTATTTTAATTATAATATTTTGTATTAATATTTTACCACAGACTAGCCAAAGAGCTAAGACAGCCCCTGGAGGCTGCCAAAGGTAAAGAGGAGGAATACTTATATAATCCCCTTCATAGTTTTCCACTCATCCGACACATGTATCAGGATTGGCAGTACATCGAAGAGTTTATGAAAAAGCCAGTGGGAGAAGGTATTAATATTACTTTTAAAAACGCTGCATGCACTATTTTTCTTTATTTTTAATTGCAGAACAAATCGCTTTTCTCAAACAGAGCTTATCAGGTTTGCCCACTAGGGAGGACACCGAGCAAGCCACTGGGGCCATGTTCCGCATCGCCGAAATCTATGGAGCGTCGCCATCACAAATGGCTCAAGGTCTTATCGACGGAGTTCAATACAAGTACGTCCCCTAATAGATCTTTTATTTAAAGCTCTAATCCCAATCATTTCACAGTTCCACTTTGTCAGCTCTGGATTGTTTCGAAATAGCAAAACTTCACTTTCAATGGGGGTATTACGTGGAGGCAGAAGAGTGGTTGGCCAACACCGCAAAGCGAATGGAAGAGCAGGATGCAGGTGTCCATCAGGTGCTGGGGCTACATCGCAAAGACGTGGCCTTGCTACGGGCCCGTTGTTTTGTGGAATTGGGTGAGTAATTAACACCAAACAGACCTAAAATACATTACCCATTTAAACTTATTATTATTATTATCTTGAACCAGGCCTGACGGACGAAGCTGGGGAGGTGCTAATAGAGCAATCTGATCTGGCCGAGAATGCGACAAGTCTGATAGAACTCTTCACGAATAACCCGCACAATTCAAATGATATGTCGGCTCTTATGAGCAATGAATACATAAGGATGTGCAAATCCTCGCACTCCCCAAAACCCTCGAGGCTCCTCTGTCGCTACAACACCACCACCTCACCTTTTCTGATCCTGGCTCCCCTAAAGATGGAGGAGATCTCTCTAGATCCCTATATTGTGGTTTACCACGATGTCCTGCCAGATAAGGATATTGAGCAATTAAAGCGTTTGGCGGAACCAGCACTCAATCCAGCTGCAGTGTATGACTCTAAGAAAGGTAAAACTTTGCATCCCGGACGCACCTCTGTGGAAACGTGGCTACCTTCCAGAGATACGCACATATCAAATGCACCACTGTTTGATCGTCTGACGCAACGGATACGGGACATCGCCGGGCTGAAAATCCACGAAATGTACCCTGTAAACATTATTAAGTACGGATTTGGGGCTCACTACGGTGCACACCACGACTTCTTCAACTTATCCACCCCGGATACTAAAAGTGAAGGTGATCGGATGGTCACCCTTATCTTTTATGTAAGTTGCTTGCGGATCAAGCATCTATTAAAACCATTAGTATGGGTTTTAAGAATTTAAATGTATACCCTTTTCTTTTGAAATACCTTCAGCTAAATGACGTACCACACGGCGGCTCCACAGTTTTTCCTAACGTAGACATTAAAGTTCCTGCGGAGAAAGGGAAGGTGCTGTTGTTCTATAATCTAAAGGGAGAAAACTACAATCATGAGATAAACTCCTATCACGGCGGTTGTCCTGTCTACCATGGTACCAAATGGGGTGAGTTATTGAAACGTCTTTTACTTGTGGCTAACATTCCCCGTCTTTGCAGTCGCTGCCTGCTGGATAGACGAATGGGATCAGATGTTCATCCTACCCACATATCGTGAGGGCAATAGAACTGATATTTTTGATTAGTTCCTAGAACTGGACTGCACTACTTTCCAAAATAATTAAGCTTCATTCTCACTTTTAAAACATAACTAGTTCATCACATTTATTTTCAACTAAATATTGTCAGATCAGTCCATTGCCATTGAAAATGATATTATTTTTGTGTAGCTCAGGAAAGCGCTGTAGGAAAAAGGTAAGGTTGGTTCAATTGTTTATCTTCTCATTATATTTTTTATAAAATATTGAATTTTCAGTTTAACTTGCAGAATGGTTAAGCGGAAATTCCATTTCTTGCGGTCTGGAGCTCTACACTTTTCGTATAAATTCAGTGATAACGCTAGATAATAAAGCTCAAAAACTTATTTTAAGATATTCTATAATAAAGTCAAATCTCGGCAGAGACTAATATGTGTTGGTTGTAAGATGAGCCCGGCAAAACCATAAATTTATTTGAAATAAATAGATTTTTAAATTACCTAAAACTAAAAGCAGTAACTTCGACTGAAATCTTTTTACCGCCGTTAGTGCTGATTTTTTTTTCCACAGAAAATCAAAAATTCGTCACGGTTTGGTCACTTTAAATACTCAAGCCCTTTTATTATCCGATCTCATCAGTTCCAAGACGATGTTGCTTAGAAGTGTTCACGTTTTGTTGGCATTCTTCTTGTGTTCGAATGCTCAGATGCAGATGAATTTTAAAACTCGAAGGGAGTTCCTGATTTCGGAAGAGGCGAAGGCAGAACTTATGCAATTGGACATCAAACTGATAAACAATCTCATTCAATATGCCAAAAATATTGAAGAGAGAGTTTTAAAGCTACAGAGGTGAGATACATATTAAAATACTAATCTTGCACTGTATTTTATTTAGCCACGATAATAATTATAATTATTTTAGTAACAACTTCCTTATTGACATTTTACCACAGAATAGCCAAAGAGTTGAGACAGCCCCTGGAGGCTGCCAAAGGTAAAGAGGAGGAATACTTGTCCAATCCCCTTCATAGTTTTCCACTCATCCGACACATGTATCAGGATTGGCAGTACATCGAGGAGTTTATGAAAAAGCCAGTGGGGGAAGGTATTAGTACCACTTTTAAGATTTAAGCACGCACTATTTTTAATTTTTTTTTTTAAGAGCAGAACAAATAGCTTTTCTCAAAGAGCAACTATCAGGTTTGCCTACAAGAGAGGATACCGAGAAAGCCACTGGGGCCATGTACCGCATTGCCCAAATCTATGGAGCGTCGCCATCACAAATGTCTCAAGGTCTTATCGATGGAGTCCAATACAAGTTAGTCCCTTAATAAACCTTTTTGTTAAAGGTCTAATCCCGATCATTTCACAGTTCCACTTTGTCAGCTCTGGATTGTTTCGAAATAGCAAAGCTCTACTTCAAATGGGGTTATTATGTGGAGGCAGAAGAGTGGTTGGCCAACACCGCATGGCGAATGGATGAGCAGGACGCAGGTGTCCATAAGGTGCTGGGGCTATATCGGAAGGACGTGGCCTTACTACAAGCCCGCTGTTTTGTGGAATTGGGTGAGCAACAAATACTTTCACACATAAATTAGCTGAAATAATTTTGTCGTTATTCCTATTTTAACTTACTATAACCTGCCCTGACGAACGCAGCTCGTGAGGTGCTGTTGGAGCAGCACGATCTCGCAGAGAATGCGACTAGCCTGCTGCAACTCTTCACGGAAAACCCATACAATTCCAAAGATTTGTCGGGTCCTGTGTGTGATGGATACAAAAGAATGTGCAAATCCTCGCACTCCCCAAAACCCTCGAGGCTCCTCTGTCGCTACAACACCACCACTTCGCCTTTTCTGATCCTGGCTCCTCTCAAAATGGAGGAGATCTCTCTAGATCCCTACATTGTGGTTTACCACGATATCCTGCAAGATCAAGATATTGAGCAGCTGATGCGCTTGGCGGCATCAGGAATGAAGACAAACAATGTGTACGACTCTAGAACTGGTCTCTATACACCAGACACCGGTTGCACCTCTTTGGGAAAGTGGCTACCTTCCAGAGATACACACATATCAAATGCACCACTGTTTGATCGTCTGACGCAACGGATACGGGATATCGCCGGGCTAAAAATCCACGACAGGTACCCAGTGCACATAATGAAGTACGGATTTGGGGCTCACTACATGGCACATTACGACTTCCAAAATGCGTCCACCCCGGACACTAGACTTGTAGGTGATCGGATTGTCACCCTTGTCTTTTATGTAAGTTGCTTGCGGATCAAGGCTCCTTCAAAAACCTTTGTATGGGCTTTAAGAATTTACATTTATACCCCTTTCCTTTTTAATACCTTAAGCTAAATGATGCTCCACACGGAGGAGCAACAGTTTTTTCTAACCTAGATGTTAAAATTCCTGCGGAGAAAGGAAAGGTTTTGTTGTTCTATAATCTAAAGGGAGAAACCTACAATCATGAGGTTAACTCCGTGCACGGTGGTTGTCCCGTCTACCATGGTACCAAATGGGGTGAGTAAATAAAAGTTGATTTAACTTGTGGCTAATGTTTCCCGTCTTTGCAGTCGTTGGCTGCTGGATATACGAATGGGATCAGATGTTTGTCCTACCCACCTACCGTGAGGGCAATAGAAACGATATCTTTGATTAGTTTCTAGAACTTAATGCACTACTTTCCAAAATCGTTAAGCGATAATATAATTTTTGATAGTTTAGTAATTCAACATAACTTTTTTTTAATTAAATATTATCAGACCATACAATTTTTTAAGGTAAATGATGTTGTTTTTATACAGCCGGAAGGCGGGAAGTGTTTTTATCACCCTAGATAAAGAACGTCCAAACGTCTATCTGAAATAAATAGACTTGGTTATCACTGAAAGCTAAAGAAACTTCGACTGAGGTGTTTTTAACGTCATTAATAACGCTAATTTTCCTTTCTACAGAAAATCAAAAATTCGTCACGGTTTGATCACGTTAAATATGCAACTTAAGCCCTTTCATTATCAGATCGCATCAGTTCCAAGAGGATGTTGCTCAGTAGTGTTCACGTTTTGTTAGTTTTTATTTTGTGTTCGAAAGCACAGATGCAGATGAATTTTAAAACTCGAAAGGAGTTCTTGATTTCGGAAGAGGCGAAGGCAGAACTTATGCAATTGGACATTAAACTGATAAATAATCTCAATAAATATGCCGAAAAAATTGAAGAGAGGGTTTCTAAGCTTCAGAGGTGAAATACGTATTAAAATAAATCTCGCACTGTATTTTATTTAGCCCTTATAGTAATTATAATTATTTTAGTAACAATTTCCTTATTGATATTTTACCACAGAATAGCCAAAGAGCTGAGACAGCCCCTGGAGGCTGCCAAAGGTAAAGAGGAGGAATACTTGTCCAATCCGCTTCATAGTTTTCCACTCATCCGACACATGTATCAGGATTGGCAGTACATCGAAGAGTTTATGAAAAAGCCAGTGGGAGAAGGTATTATTACCACTTTTAAAAATGCTGCACGCATCATTATTCTTTGTTTTTGATTGCAGAACAAATCGCTTTTCTAAAACAGCAATTATCAGGTTTGCCTAGAAGAGAGGATACTGAGAAAGCGACTGTGGCCATGTTCAACATAGCCGAAATTTATGGAGCGTCGCCATCACAAATGGCTCAAGGTCTTATCGATGGAGTTCAATACAAGTACGTCCCTTAATAGATCTTTTCTTTAAAGCTCTAATGCAATGCCAATTTTCTCACAGTTCCACTTTGTCAGCTCTGGATTGTTTTGAAATAGCAAAGCTCTACTTCAAGTGGGGGTATTACCAGAAGGCAGAAGAGTGGTTGGCCAACACCGCAAAGCGAATGGAAGAGCAAGACTCAGGTGTCCATCAGGTGCTGGGGCTATATCGGAAAGACGTGGCTTTGCTTCAGGCCCGTTGTTTTGTGGAATTGGGTGAGTATGTTCTTGTCATTATTCTCAATCAAAATAATTATTATTGTTAAACCAGGCCTGACGGACGAAGCTCTTAAGGTGCTAATAGAGCACCATGATCTCGCCGAGAATGCGACTAGTCTGCTGAAACTCTTCAAGGATAACCCATACAATTCAAAGGATTTATCAAGCCCTGTGTACGATGGATACAAAAGAATGTGCAAATCCTCGCACTCTCCAAAACCCTCGAGGCTCCTCTGTCGCTACAACACCACCACCTCACCTTTTCTGATCCTGGCTCCTCTCAAAATGGAGGAGATCTCTCTAGATCCCTACATTGTGGTTTACCACGATATCCTGCCAGATAAGGATATTGAGCAGTTGAAGCGCTTGGCTGAACCGGAACTGGCGCCAGCTTTGATCTACGACGATAGGTTGGGTGACATAGTTAACCCTGCACGCACCTCTTTGGGAGTCTGGCTACCTTCTAGGCGTACCACGCGAATTTCAAATGCACAACTGTTTGATCGTCTAACGCAACGGGTGCGCGATATTTCTGGTCTAAAAGTCCCCAAAAGGTTCCCAGTAAACATTATTAAGTACGGATTTGGGGCTCACTACGGTGCACATTACGACTTCTTCAACTTTTCCACCCCGGAAACTAAAAGTGAAGGTGATCGGATGGTCACCCTTATCTTTTATGTAAGTTGCTTGCAGATCAAGCATCTATTAAAACCATTATTATGGGTTTAAAGAATTTAAATGTATACCCTCTTCCTTTTAAATACCTTAAGCTAAATGACGTACCACACGGCGGCTCCACAGTTTTTCCTAACGTAGACATTAAAGTTCCTGCGGAGAAAGGGAAGGCTCTGTTGTTCTATAATCTAAAGGGAGAAACCTACAATCACGATATAAACTCCTTACACGGCGGTTGTCCCGTCTACCATGGTACCAAATGGGGTGAGTTATTGAAACTTTAAATTACCAATGGGTAATATTTTCCGTCTTTGCAGCCGCTGTCTCCTGGATAACCGAATGGGATCAGATGTTTATCCTACCCACATATCGTGAGGGCAATAGAACTGATATCTTTAATTAGTTCCTAGAACTGAATGCACTACTTTCCAAAACTGACAAGCGTTAATATCGTTTTATCTTCAGTAATTCAAAATAGCTATTTTCAACTAAATATTATTAGACCAGGCAATATTCCATGGTAAATTATTTTATTTCTAAGCAGTTGAGGAGGGGAAGTGATTTTGTCATCCTTGATAAAGAACGTCCAAAAGGGTTTATGTTGGTTTGATCGCTTATCTTGTCATTATATTTCGCTTTAGTTTTCTTTGTTACGAGGTTAGATCAAGTTTCACTTGAAGAATTGCTGAGCGGAAATTCCATTTCCTTTGGTATAAAGTTGGTCCCTTTTAATTAAAAACATTAAATCTAATCTCAGCAAAGCATCAAAGTTTTGGTAAATACTGAACACCAAAGTAAATTCGGTTGGAATTATTTAACCCTCCTTTAACACACTCATTTCTTTTTCGTCATGGCTTAATCACTTTAAATGTGTAATTTTAGCCCATTTTTTATCCGATCTCATCAGTTCCAAGATGATGTTGCTCAGAAGTGTTCACGTTTTGTTGGTGTTCATTTTGTGTTCGAATGCTCAGATAGAGATGAATTTCAAAACTCGGAAGGAGTTCCTGATTTCGGAAGAGGCGAAGGCAGAACTTATGCAATTGGACATCAAACTGATAAATAATCTCATTAAATATGCCGAAAAAATTGAAGAGAGGGTTGCAAAGATACAGAGGTGAGATAAATATTCAAATTCTTCTCTAACGGAAGTTATAATAATTATTTCAAATTAATGTTTTGCCACAGACTAGCCAAAGAGCTAAGACAGCCCCTGGAGGCTGCCAAAGGTAAAGAGGAGGAGTATTTATCAAACCCCCTTCATAGTTTTCCACTCATCCGACACATGTATCAGGATTGGCAGTACATCGAAGAGTTTATGAAAAAGCCAGTGGGGGAAGGTAATAATATTACTTTTAGGAATTATGCACGCATTGTTTTTCTTTATTTTTAATTGCAGAACAAATCGCGTTTCTCAAACAGAGCTTATCAGGTTTGCCCACTAGGGAGGACACCGAGAAGGCGACTGTGGCCATGTACAACATAGCCGAAATCTACGGAATGTTGCCTTCACAAATGGCTGAAGGTCTTATCGATGGAATCCAATACAAGTACGTCCCATAATAGACCTGTTTGCAAAAGTCCTTATCTTGACTTTTTCACAGTTCCACTTTGTCAGCTCTGGATTGTTTTGAAATAGCAAAGCTCTACTTCAAGTGGGGGTATTACGTGGAGGCAGAAGAGTGGTTGGCCAACACCGCAATGGCAAATGGATGAGCAGGACGCAGGTGTCCATGAGGTGCTGGGACTATATCGGAAAGACGTGGTCTTACTGCAGGCCCGTTGTTTTGTGGAATTGGGTGAGTCTGTTTTTGTTATTATTGGCATTTTAACTTATTACTATTGTTCAACCAGGCCTGACGGACGAAGGTCGGGAGGTGCTAATAGAGCAGCCTGATCTCGCAGAGAATGCGACTTATCTACTGCAACTCTTCAATGATAACCGATACAACTCAGAAAATTTGTCGGGCCCTGTGTGTGATGGATACAAAAGAATGTGCAAATCCTCGCACTCCCCAAAACCCTCGAGGCTCCTCTGTCGCTACAACACCACAACCTCACCTTTTCTGATCTTGGCTCCCCTCAAGATGGAGGAGATCTCTCTAGATCCCTATATTGTGGTTTACCACGATATCCTGCCAGATAAGGATATTGAGCAGTTGAAGCGCTTGGCTGAACCGCTACTGGAGCCAACTGTGGTCTACGACGATAGATTTGGTGACATAGTTAACCCTGCACGCACCTCTTTGGGTGTCTGGCTTCCTCCTAAGGGTATCTCGCCCATATCAAATGCACCACTGTTTGATCGTCTGACGCAACGGGTGCGGGATATTTCTGGTCTGAAAACCACCGAAAGGGATCCAGTAAATGTAATTAAGTACGGATTTGGGGCTCACTATGCTGCACATTATGACTGGTTCAACTTGACCGTCTCGTTTACTAAAGAAGTAGGTGATCGGATTGCCACCCTTATCTTTTATGTAAGTTGCTTGCGGATCAAGCCACCTTCGTAACCCTGAGTTTGAGCTTTTGGTAGATTTATATAGCCTTTTTACTTTTATATCATCAGCTAAATGACGTACCACACGGCGGCTCCACAGTTTTTCCTAACGTTGATATAAAAGTTCCTTCAGAAAAAGGGAAGGTTCTGTTGTTCTACAATCTAAAGGGAGAAACCTACAACCATGAGATGAACTCCTTACACGGCGGTTGTCCCGTCTACCATGGTACCAAATGGGGTGAGTTTTTGAAAGCTTAATTTTACCAATGGGTACAATTTTCCATCTTTCCAGCCGCTGTCTACTGGATATATGAATTGGATCAGATGTTTATCCTACCCACATATCGCGAGGGAAATAGAACTGATATTTTTGATTAGTTCCTACGATTGAACTGCACTACTCTCAATTTTTAAAATTCAGTTATTAAACATAACATTAATTAGAAATAATTAAATATTTTCCGACCGTTTAGTAACAGTGTTGAAAAACTTAAAAAAAACTAATAAAAAATATTATTTTAATTAAACCGTTTATTTCAATATGTAATTTTTATTGCTTTCGACAAAAGAATTTGTTTCTAAATCAACAAGAAAGTATTCATATAGAGCAACAAAACAAAAACCTTCAATATTAAAGACATATTTATTTGTTTAATAAAGAGAACAGTAAATTGGATAACATTTGTTAGAAATAATAAACTAAATAATTTTTCTCGAACCTCATTAAAAAAAATTTTTTTTTTTTTTTTTTTTTCCCCCCTTTTCTCAAATAGAGTACAGAGTCTCGTAAAACGTCATAAACATTGCTTTATGAGGCTAGAACAGAATATCCAAATCGAGGTTATGAGCTTACTAATCTTGTTTTTTTTTTGTAATTTATTCTCCATCTCCAATAGTTTCCCTTCCAATCCATGTTCCATACGTTGCACTTCGGAGCACTTCAATTCGCTTTCTTGGCTGGCAGTGGTCATCATCTCATTGCACCATTAACTGGGCAATTAAATTCAATTAGCCGCAGTTCTCCACCTCTCGGTATCCCTGTGGCTCTTGCTGCCATTTATCACGCCTGGCTGGAATCCTCTTCCCGTTCTCGATATCTTTTCCCTTCCCTTGGAACACTTCTCTGCAAGTTTGCACTTCGATTTCGATTGGCGCAGCTAATAATTTGCCAGATTTATTGTTTGCCCGCTTCCTGTTTGTTTGGCCCTCGAAAGGAAAGTTTTCCAATTCCATTGCCTGCCTTCCCGGACTGACTTTTCCGACTTGGTTTCAATTAGGATTGATGGCGTGCGCTTTTCTCCTCTAAGCAGGAGCAGCCTTGAAGAGTGCAATGCATTTGTCTTGATTTCACCTTCCAGGATTGAGTTCTTTCATCTGCCAGACAACATATGTACTCAGGGTTTCCACCATTTCCCCGCCACCTCTGTTTGGCCAAAGGTAACGGCGGCAATTTATCAAAATTTGCACACACCCTGCGGATGAGTGATGGGAATGGCAGGCAGTTGGCTACAATTGGCATGCGTGTGCTCCTGATTGCATTTATCTGTGTGTTTTCTTGGCAGAAGTGATGGGATAGGTACTTCTTTTTACTAACATAGGTACTTACTTTGATACAAAAGTAGTTTTCCCAAAGCTTGCAGATAAAAGCATCATAGACAGAAAAGCATTTTCTTTCTAATCTTCTATTTGGTAAGTGTATTTAATATAGTTTATAGGATATATTAAACAAGGCTGAAAATACAAACCACTTAAAAAATTTTAAAGAATGGAACTATTTTTTATGACTAAAAATATTTGTAATTTCCTGTTTACAGTAAATTGAAATGGTAAATATAAGACTATATTTATCGTTAACCATAACATTGATAAAATGGGTCAGATAATCCTCGATTTAATAGTCGATTCAATGAAAAGGGGCTACATTTTTTTTTGGTCCAAGAATTTATACTGTATGTTAGGTGCTGATTGGTTAAGAAAATTAAAGAAAATTTAAATTATAAAGTAATTAGTATAGAGTTATTAATATATGTTTGTTCTTAGATATTCTACAAATACTCGCTGTTTGTGCCCAAGACAAATATCTAAGGACAATTCATACGTACCTAGTTACCTAGTGATTCTCTCCTGTCCCCGTCCCTTCCTTGATCTGTACTTGACTCAAATTGCTTTTTTCAATGCCAACGGCTGCTCCTGTACTTGTTGTGCCTCCTGTCCCCCACCCCCTAATCCCCCACCCCCCTCTTCAAACTGTCACATGCGGAGCCAAATGTCATTTCAGCAAAGTCCCTCAAGTCGTTCGTCTGCCCTTGTCTACTGTTGTCTCTGTGTGCGTTTGTATCTGTGAGTATCTCTCCCACACCACCGCACTGCATGTGTGTGTGCGTAGGAAAACATTGTGCAAAATATGTTGGCAACATTTTTCTGCGGCTGCTTAAATTGCATTGGGAAATAGGTTGGGGAGCTGTATAAAATACAATGAGCTTCTGTTTTTGTGGTGAAAGGTGCATTTGTTACATCCTGGGAATTTCTGCAAACGATTTTGGGCATCACGAATTTTAGACATAATTTAAAGGGACAAAAAGTATGTAAATTATAGTATTTATAATTTTTTTTTTAATTTAGAGTTTAATAATCTTTGGTTGACTTATTTTTCTGAAGACTTCTTGCACATTATACATTGGATACATTACCTTATGGATACGTTTTAAAATATTCTGTCTATCCCTAATTGTTTGTCTACTTTCAATCTCTGAGATATATCTACATCTAAAAATCCTTTAAGGGGATTTCCTTTTATCCCTCGCCTGCTTGTTGCTCCTGTTCTAATAAAATTAAAATGCCAACCATTTGCACTCGTCGTCGTCTTTCCTGAAATGCGATGTTCCCTGCTTGAACCTCCGGAACTCCGTCTCCTTTGACTGTTAAAAAATTAGCAACAATTTTTCAGCATCGCATCAAAACGCGCCCGACTGTCAACCCGCATCCCGGGATGAATCCACCCCCAGCCAATCCCCATTCCTCTTACTTTGCAGGCACTTATCAAGGAGCTGACTTACTTTGAGCTACACCTTGTTACACCACTCCCCTCCACGAAAACCACGCACTTTGTCATCTGGTTCCATCTCCGCTTCCAACTCAGGGGTAATTTGATATGCTGTGGCTTACATTTTTTATCCGCCATTACCACAAAACGATTTACTTCCGCGTAGCAATTTGCTTTAAATTTTTATTTAAACAACAATTTGCTCAAGCACAGATTGAGATTTCCGCTGAAAGATTTTCTTTTAGGAGATGGGGTAGAAAAGGGGATGTGAGATTTTGAAGAGGAGGAAAGTGGGAAAACGCTCTCCACATTGTCAGCTCATTGATGCACCTTCAGAGTGGCCTTCGTTTCAAGGTTTTCTGGCTGCAATCGCCACTTGACAAATTAATTTGCTGGAGACTGTTGAGGCAGCTGGGCGTGGTCATGTCCTTGCTCCTTGATGAGTGTCCTTTGTTCTGTCTAACTAAGTTTCTGTCTCCTCTTTTATATATGCTCTTTTTGGGAGATTTTTTAAGTGTTCTTACGATTACGAGAATGTTAAATTTACAAGTTATGTTTTGTTTACCCACTGATATAATATAACATATTTTAGTTATTCTTGTTAATGAAATTCTTTAACAAATATTAAATTCATAGAACCCATTTCTTTAATGGAATTTAAAAAGATTACTCAAAGGCAGCGTATTAAAATATATGATATATTTTATGCTGGCCTTCATTTATTCTTTCCCTTCTGTTTTTCTTCATCTTAAATTGGTTTCGTGTTCGTTTGTGGTTTTTGCCTTTTTCTTTGCCGTTTTTTGTGTGGTAACGCCCAATTCAGAAGAGGAGTTTCCTTAAAATATATTTAATCTTCAAGGTGAAGTCACACCCTCTAGTTCCAACACAAAATTCCCCTTTTTTGTTTGTTCGTCATTGTGGATTCTTCGCTGTTTTCTGCGGTTTTTAATTTGATTTCTTGCACCTTGGCTAATTGGCAATTGGATGCGCTGATGTTGCTGACAGTTTCCACTCAGGCATTCTCTCCGCCCCAAATTTAAGCGCTTTAAATTATCCCCAAGGATAAGGAGGGGGGCAGTGGTCCAACTGGTCCAACTCCTGGCGTTAATGGCTCTTTTATGGCCGCCACTGTGCGGTCCCCGCTGCTGTGGCAGCTGCAAATATTTTGCCACTGCACGGGGATCCCAGTTCCCAGGTCTCCCGGAAAAGGGGGCGTGGCTGGGTGTTGGTGGCGGCAGAGGATTCCAGCTGAAATCTAATCTATGCAAGTCCGCACATATCCCTCTGATGCCGCTCCCCTTCTTGGCCCATCAAGCGAGACAACTACTTTTTTCGCTTTATTTTCCAGTTTTTTGCTGCTGCTGTTTGGAAGCTTAACAGTTAATTGCCCCTTGAAGAATACCGCTCCGTAGCTCCAGAGCTCCAGAGCCCCACTGTTCCGGAGTGGACTAAGTTGCCACTACCTATGCGGACACAAAGGCACGGCCGGACAATGGAGCTGTGGTCCTGCCTGTGTCCTTGTTGTACCCTGTACTAGCTATAGAATTAAATCAAGGGTATGATGTTCTGACTCAAAAAATATATGTTTTGTTA
This sequence comes from Drosophila oshimai, assembly GCA_018150695.1. Taxonomy (NCBI): domain Eukaryota; kingdom Metazoa; phylum Arthropoda; class Insecta; order Diptera; family Drosophilidae; genus Drosophila; species Drosophila oshimai. The sequence goes on along the minus strand of JAECWM010000202.1, from coordinate 1,581,375 downwards.
AGGCTTCTAAAACGGCTTACCATTTACTTAAAGTATGTGTTACGTTCTGTGTACTCATTTAAAAATATACCTACTTAAACCTATTTAAAATGTTTATTTGTTTACTTATATTCTGTATTTATATTTAATTACATTTCTTTATGAAGTTTCGATTTTGAATTTATAAACCTTTTTAATAAAAGGGTATCCTTTAGACCTAAACTCATCTTTAGCCTTCTCACTTGTCTGTCTCTAGCCCCGTGCGTGTGTTTTAATCGGTTTGACTTTGTTGCCTGACCTGCGTCGGGTTAATGGAAAGGAGAAGTGGGAGTGCATGGGGATTTAATTGGGGATGGGATAACAACAACAAGGACAAACAACGTTGCCAGTGTTGCCCGCAGCAGCAGATTGAATCCTAATCGAGGTTTTGACTTTGGTTACGTTGCGTAAACACGCAACAACCGGCGGACGGAACACACACACTGCCATCCATTCTCCCCATGCTGAAAACAGTGCAACGTGGCTCAGGAACCCTCACCTTCTATAGGGAGTTCCCTCCTAGCCCAGCTCTTTGTCATAGGCCTCACTGTACCACCTACAGTGCAGTTTATGATACCTGTTGTAAGCTTCCTGGGGCCATTTGATGGCGGGGGGGGGGGGGGGGGGGTGTGGGGGGGGGTGGGGGGGTTTTTTTTTCCCTTTTTTTTTGGTTTTCGTTCATGTTGCTCGAAAATTCTATCCGTTGAGCAGTGAAGAGTGCAACTACTAATAACAATTTCTTAAAACATGTGGGTTTATAAAAGCAGTCAAAATAGTTATATTGTGAATTTCATTGAAACATGTTAAGGTGACCCAGTTTCGTGGACAAGATTAGCTTTGCCTTTATTTTTAGATTTTTTCTAAGCTGATACTTTCGTATCAAGATCAAAATAATCATTTCGCTGTTAACAACTGACTTTTCGCTACAAATTCTTCCCGTGCCTCCTTGCGTGACGTCTTTCCATTTACATTTGCAGGCAGACTATCTGTGAACTGGACGCCTGCATGAAGTTGATGCTGGATTTCCGGCAATTGCTTGGCCACATGGTCCACAATCTCCTGTGCAGTTATGGTGAATCCTTTCTTAGTCACCACCAAGGCTCCAGCAGCATCTCCAGTCCGCTCATCATAAATGCCCACAACACAGACAGTATGTATTTGTGGCAACTCCAAAATAACTTTCTCAATTTCGGAGGTCCAGTAGTGAATACCCAAGTACTTGTGGACCTCCTTCTTCCGATCCACAATATGAAGACAGTTCTGGTCATCGAAGTACCCCAGATCGCCGGTGTGAAACCATCCCTCAGAATCTTGTAGCTCTCTTGTTGCCTCGGGATTTCCGTAGTATCCGTTCCAAACTGATGCAACTGTGTGTGCATATATTTCCCCGACCTCATTGTGCGTCAGGTTCTTACCGTACTCGTCCACAATGCGAATTTTAACTCCCGGATAAGGTCTGCCAACACCTGAGAACGCGTTGCTGCTAACCACATTCATCGATATATTATTTGCTTCCGTCATCCCATAGGAGAATATGATAGCTGCGTTTTTAAAGATCTGCTGGATTTGCTGCTGTGAAGCCGAGGAAAACGAACCTCCCAAGTATAGCAATAACTTAACAGATTCAAGTGACTCAGGTGTGGCTTCTGGACAAGTGACAAGGGCTGATAAGTAATAAGGAGTAAGGGATGTGAAACTGATTTTGTACTTCTTTACCAAGTGGACGAAATATTCGGGCGTGAAGGACCTTCTGCTCAATATTCGGGTACAGCCAAGCACAGCGCTAAGGACAAAGGCAAATAATCCAGCGGTCCAATCCAGTCCGCTTGGCGCATACACGATCGTCTCGCTGGTGAAGATACCCATGAACAGCAGTCTATTGCGGGGCAGACAGATGGCCTTTGGTAGACCAGTTGTTCCTGATGAGCTAAGAATGGCCAACGTCTGCTCGCTGCCCTCTGCCAAAGGTTCTGGCCTGAATGTATTTGGGCCTAAAGTTTGGACTAATAAAATTGTATTTGCTTCTACTCACTGGTACATCTTTTCAGTGCTAGTAGGATCCAGCAGGGACTCAATTCCTGGCACTCCTTCAACGTGATCGGTGATGGTATAGATCTCCGGTTGCCATCCGATAGTAGCTTCTCGAATTTTCTCGTATACATTTCCATCGCAGAATACCAGCTTTGGTTTGGTAATCGTGAGCAGGTGCGTTAATGTAGCTGCAATTCGGGTTTCTTATAGTTCCACTTGTTAAATATATTAGATTACACACCTTCTTCCCGCAAAGGACTCACTGCGTTGAAGGGGGTTCCGTTCATTAGACAGGCAACCGCCAGAGGCATCACATAAGTTGAGTTCAAAGCGGCGATCCCTATGACGTCCTTATGGTTCAGACCCTTTTTCTTGAATACTTGTGCCATTCGAATGGCCCAAGTAAGGGATTGCTCGAAAGTAAGGGTCACCCCGGTGTCATCACATATCTAAAGTTTTTTTTTTCAAGTATTCATGAATGAGAAGGTCTCCTTACCGTCTAAATTTGTTTTATGGTAGGTACTTACCTGACACACATTTTTGGGCCAATTCTTCATGGTGTTAAACATGATTAGACCCAGAGAAGTATCCTCCTTATAAGTTGAAGTCTGCGTCGACGGGGGTCCACTCCAAACCCTCTCCTCCTTGCAATAAACCACCGGCAACTCCATTATTAACAATATTATAGTAAGACCTGTTGCCCGTTGCAAAAGTCACGAACTGAACCCAAATATGCTTCGACTACTTGTACTTAAGTGCGGGCACTGCCTAAGTTATAAGATTAGATAAACTTTCACTGATCCGATTATCATATCAAAAAAGCAGATTTCGCAGCACCATTAAGATAAAGTTCACACTTATTTTGGCAGTTTGCAGACTTTGTTTACTTTTATTTTTGCCAAAGTGAGCACGCGAAACTTATAAAAAATGCATATAATAAATGATTGTACAAGAAGGAGAGATAAGCGATTAGCGCAAAAAGGGGTCTTAAGTCAAAATAAAACAAGAACAATAAGGTTTTTTTAAAGATTATTTTTTTTTTTTGGGTTAGGTGCTTTGGTCCACCTAATGATGGTGATTCAGAGGATGTGATTGCTACTCTTTCCCCCTTAAACTCCGTTGTATGCACGCTCAAACCCTCTATTTAAATGCCTTTAAATGCGCTTTTAATCGCCGCGTTGTTGGCCGCAAAGTTGAATCAATATTGAACTGCACCCTGCGTTTGGGGAGCAGCTGTTGACAGGCGGCCAAATGCGGACGCCTCACGTAGAGACAGAGACGGGGAGAGGAGCTGAAGGAGAGACGGGTGTAAAAAGCGAAAAAGAGATGGGGAAACTTACTGACAGTTTTAAGTTTGACTGGGAAACTCTTCCTGGAGTCTGAAACTGTGTGTGCGTGTGTTGGCAACTTGTGACACAAAGGCGCCGTCTCCATCTTCACTTCCCTTTCCCTCCACAGTTTTCCTGCTTTGCCAGGCTTTCCTTTACATATGCAACAATGCGCTGACTTGACTTGTCCAACTCCTCTTCGCTCCATTCCTTCCCAACCTCCCTGCGACCTTCACAAAAAACTTGAGCATCACGTAAGCATTTTCCAACCCCCTTGTCCAAAGAGTTTTCCCTCCCTTTTCGACTGACCCTCCACATTTGTACATACATCAAAAATTTTGTTATGTCTTCGTACGATTTTTGCTTAAATTTTGCTTTTACTTTTCGTCGACTTCTGCTGCTGAAAAGGTCAGACATTGTCAGTTAAGTGTCCATGTCCAAGTCAGAAAAGTGTTGTCCAAGATTTCGAGTGCTTTTCTCAATTTCTCCTTCCTTGTTTTTCTCAGTCTTGTCTTTGGGCTCTTATTGAACGCCTTTCGGTTAGGTGTCAATGTGCAAAGCAGAATTATGGCAAATGGTATTGGAAAACTTTGCCAGCACTCGCAGTAAATGGATATTACAATTCAGCTCAACTAAGGGGAGAGGTGGGCGGAAAAGAAAGCAGGGAAATTGCCCAAAGTGTTGGGGGAAAGTAATGGAAGTTATAGATTAAGGTGGATTTAGTTAGTAAAATAGGATGAATAAAAAACTTACAAAAGGCTTATATTATTATTAAAATTTAAATAGCTGACTTACATTAAAATTGTCACTACCAAAAGGCTTTGAATGAATACAAGAAAGTCATCTGCTAACAGGAAAGAAAAGTTTTAGTTAATTAAAAATAAATGCATAAATTAATCGCCATTGCTTGATAGTTATATTCATTCTTAAGGTATAAACATACATGTATTTTGATGTTTTGATGTTAATAACTAAAATAAGTTTTATTGACTAATATATGACTATTTTTTTTAAAGCTCTGTGATTTTAGGAGCATCCCACCTTTGTTTGTTTAGTTACTAAAATAATTTTAAGAGTCCTCTCACTATTACTCCATTATCTTTCCCTCTTACCAAAATACCAAAATCTCTGCCTTATCAGAAAAACAAAACACAGAGGAAAACCACCGTGACATAAATCACAAAATCAACAACTAACGCAAAACGGTATAAAAATCAAGTTAAGGGGCCAGCAATACAGATTTTGATTTATTGGCTGCTGGCGTGACTCTATCTGAGCCACCCAACCCTCCATACATGTAGGTATAACCCAACCCTCCCTACCAAACACTCACCCCCTCCTAAGTAGACAGCTCAAAGGCCTAAACGAAGCGAAACCAACAAGAAGAACATGCGAAAACAAAAACACACAAAGTGGAACCAAAAGCGAGGCCAAACAATGGCGAGCATTTTGATTTGTGACTTGCGACTTTTCACGTAGCAACCCCACACGCACCGGGAAAATCTCCATAAAAAATATGAAAATAAAAATCACGCAACAGGATATTGAAACGTCACACATATGCCACAAGTGCGAGAGACCTTGGGGTGGGGGGCGGAAGAAAGGGGGAGGCAGACAGGACTTCATTCGGCATTAAAACTGTCAGTGGCGCAGATTGCCTGCGGTGGCTAAGGACACCTTCGCACATGATTTATTTGCAGCTGCATTTATTTGTTGCACGAGGGTAAAATTGGAGAGGAAAGTGAAATGGTGCAAAAAACTGAGCAAATTTCCCGTAAACAGTTGCAGTTTTCTTCGCCTTATTGCGATCCCCCCAGCGAGCACGTGCCAACGCGGAGTGGGTGAGTGTCCTCCTGGCCAATTGTCAGCCGGCAGACGGCAAAAGGCAGGACTGATTGGAACTTTGAGCCTGCAGCTTCTGGCTGAGAGGACGTGCAGCGAAAGTTTAAATAAACACGACCAGCAATGCGCATCGATGGGGGAACTGACCAAAAAAGAGTGGGTAAACAAATTAAAGTTGCTTGGGAAGTCGAGCAAACGCAACTTGTGCATAAAAAAATGCATAAAAAGAAATGGAATCAATATGGTTAAAACCTTTTTTGTTTAAGCCCGATTTTTAAAGCACAAACAGTGACTTTATTTTGGAAACTTATAAAAAAAATTATTTCAAAAATTTGAAATACAAAATTTCTGGTTAAATTTCTATCTTCATTTGCGGTGTAAAGAAACGGGCTGAAATCATACTGGCTAAATTAAATTTCATTTTTCAAATTCGACTGATTAAATCAAACTTCGAAAAACTCAAAAAAAAAAACAAGAAAGAACGTTATAGTCGGGTTTTTCGACTATAAGATAACACCATAACAACCCAACTGAAAATAAGCAAGTTCATACTCTAAATTATATTTAAAAGTTGACAAAGAAAATCCAAAGTATAGTTCCTTGATTCTTTTAACTATTTGCTCTGTATATTCATTTGCATTGTTGTTGGGATAGGCTTGAATTTATTTATTGCACAAGTACTGTCTCGTTTATTTGCTATGAGTTTTATTATGCAATTTAAAAGCATACATATTTCCGAGCTGATTTTTAGCATTAAAAAACATTGTCTATGTGTGTTCATCAAAAAGGTCTATACTAAATTTGGTTGAGCTAATTAATACTATTGTTGTTGCTGATAAAGATAATATATACGCGTTAAAATATACGCACTTTGTTGAAAATGCTTCCTTTAGTTGATAACATATTTTTGACCGATTGAAAAACAACACAAATTACATTATTTCTTTTCTTATCTCAAAAATACGTTTGTATCTACTGCTCGACTGTTCTTATTAAGTTATAACGACTGAAATACGAAAACTTACCCACTGGCTGCTTCATAATGTAGTCGGGACTGTAGATATCCCTGGAGGCCTCTTCTTTCTGGAACCCCCCGCCATAAATCCACACGATCACGGGAGGAGGCTTCTCTGAAGTCAGGGACTTCACATAAATATTGAGGTGCAGACAATCCTCGCTGCCTTCCACGATCTTCAAAACCATGTTCCTTTGCAAAGGTTTCGAACGATAGGTGGTACAGTCGAGTACTCCACTCCAGGGTTCCGGTGGTTGAGGAGCCCAAATCGGAACCCACCGGCGGCTTGGCATATGGTATTCCCTCGAAGGCAAAGTATAGCTCCTCATCATAGACCGTCTTCCGTTGGAGTCCCCGAACCTTTCCGTACTTGGTGTCCGGGTCTGCTGGATCGTGGCCCACCAACCAGTGTGACAGACTGGGTGAGACTAGGGGGTTACGGGCACAGCGCATAGCGATCTTGTGTGCTAACCAGCCTAAGGGTGGCAAAGATTGAGTAACGGTGATCGAATTCTGACCTTTGTGCACATATGTAAGTATATTTATAAATATATGTATTTTTATCTGTATCAGGCACAGCTGCGTTCAGCAAATTAAATATTTCCCAAAAGAACAAGAAACTCATAATTTTTAAAACAGTTATTAGGGAAATCCTTGTTGTTGCACAACATGTGAATTGTAATTAAAAGGGGTTTGAATTCTAATTTATAGAAAGACAGATTGTAACACAGCTTTATTTATTGCTCAATTTTGTATTTGTATGTTGTATGTATGTATGTTTTTCAAAATATGTTTATTTTAAAAATCTTAGTCGAGCTTAACATAAATTACCTATGTACACTGTACTGACAAACAGCATACAAAGCTACTTTAATTTGAAATTCGAAGACAAAACTAGATACGAACAGGTTCGTCAATGGGCTATACGAATATGCTTTTTATTAAATTAATCTAAGATCTAGACTTAAGACAACTTAGCGATAAGAAAATTACACGGAAACAAGTCTTTCTAAACTTGTAACATGTTATATGGGTTTAAGGACTAGAAAAGAGACTCCTTTGGATAGAAAGTGTCCCATACAGCAAGTGAATCGGCTTCCGGCAGATCGCACATTTCCATCTCATTGCGAAATGCCCAATTATGATCCGGAGTCTCAGCCCATTCGTTTATCGAGCAACCCGATTGCAGGATAGCCTTGTGGAAGAGTCCGCGCGTTTTCTCCGTGGTCATCATAACATGGGCAGAGGCCGCTCCTGCACTTTCCCCCATCAAGGTGATGTTGTTGGGATCCCCATTGAAGTGGGCAATATTTTCACTTATCCAGCGAAGGGCCATCACTTGGTCCTTGAGTCCTGCGTTTCCCGGAACGTCCAAGCTTGGATCCTTTAGTCTGAGGAATCCTAAATTAGGTACAATTTCAGATACGATTAATCACTAAAGTTTCGGACTCGTTAAGAAAGGTTGACAAGTTTAGCAGTTTTTACTTAACACAAGCGAATAAGGGTGCATTTACAATACAGCTTCCGAGGTGTCCAAGAAAAAAATCGAAGCTTGAAGTGTGACTTACTAACTATCGATTTATTCAATTAAATCGGCCTTAACATATTATTTTTAATAAAAATGTTGTCAAATAAAATGTTTTTATTTAAAATAAAGCATTAAGACCTGATTTAATAAAAAAAAAATCTATTATTTCTATTAATTGTATTATTTAGGTATGTATGTGTAGGTATGTACTTCTTTAAAAAAAAAGATTTATTTTTTGGGTACCAGAAAGTTTGAATATAAATGTAATAGATTTCTCAGAACGAGAACTTTTATGACCGGAAACTTACCCAGTGCTCCCAGCCTGTAGTTAATGGAGACAAACACCACTGGCTGCTTCATAATGTAGTCGGGGCTGTAGATATCCCTGGAGGCCTCTCCTTTCTGGAACCCCCCGCCAAAAATCCACACGATCACGGGAAGAGGCTTCTCTGAAGTCAGGGACTTCACATAAATATTGAGGTGCAGACAATCCTCGCTGCCTTCCACGATCTTCAAAACCATGTTCCTTTGCAAAGGTTTCGACCGATAGGTGGTACAGTCGAGTATTCCACTCCAGGGTTCCGGTGGTTGAGGAGCCCTAAATCGGAGCTCACCCACCGGCGGCTTGGCATATGGTATTCCCTCGAAGGCAAAGTATAGCTCCTCATCATAGACCGTCTTCCGTTGGAGTCCCCGAACCTTTCCGTACTTGGTGTCCAGTACCGCAGTGTGACCTGTGGACAGGCGGTACTGCTGGATCTTGTGGCCCACCAGCCTGGGTGAAAGATTGGGTGAGATTAGGGGTTACGGGGACAGACAGCGCGCGATAAGCGATAAGGTTTGATAACCGCCAGCGAAGGGTGGCAAAAAGTCCGAAGGTAACGGTGATCGAATTCTGACCTTTGCCCCGTACTTTTGGACCTTCTAATGTTTGTACGACTAAACTCACTTGGCGCCCATCTTGAGCAACTTTGGCCATTTGACGTGCACTTCCATAATCTTGTGTTCTTTTTGATTGCTTTGGTTCCAGGTCTGTTTTTATTTGGTCAAGACCAACAAATTCTATTAAAGGTGTTCTCCAGAATATTTGATCAGTCCAAGCTTTTCGTGCTACTGATCGCAGTTACTTGATGGCAGCGACTTAAATCAGTATATTGGAGCACGCTAAAAAAAAAAAAAGTCGACTTTATCAGCTAATTCTTATCAAATCTTAATAAAATAACAAATTCTGAAGAAAAAAAATAATATAAAACAAGATAGAACGCTATAGTCGGGTTTTCCGACTATAAGATTTGCGATACTCTTTGCCCTCTTAAAAAACAGCTAGCTAGCCCTCTTCAAAAAAGTGTAGCCTACTTTCGAGCTCAATAAATTTTTAGCGCCCTCTTCAAAAAAAAAAGTTTAGCCCACTTTCAGGCGCACTTATACAAATTTTCAAATTTGGGTAGATATTTTCAATACAAACAACATTTATTCAAGGGCCACTTTTCTCTAGCACATAAAAATGGGGACACCACAGAGTTTTGCCCGGTTTGTGGGCGTAAAAGGGGCGTGGTCAGGTTTTGAAACAAACTTGATCTGCGCTTTGCTTATAGAAGTCTGTAAATGCAAAATTTGGTGGTTCTAGCTCTTATAGTTCCCGAGATCTCGATGTTGGAAACCATTTCATTACAGTATTTGCTTACCTTCAGTATCACAAATAAAAATACATTTTAATGATAGAGAAATGTGGCCTTAATTAATGTTGTTTGTATTGAGGAAGTCCACACAGATATACAAAAAATTTAAAAAATCTGGCCAGTTTTTAAAAATTGAATATACAAGTACGTTATAACTTTATTGCGCTTGAAAGCAGGAAACACCTTTTATTTTTAGGACGGCAATGAGTATCGGATATCAATAGCTTTTTTGCCATTTGTGTTACCACTAAAAATTAAAAAAAAAATTCTAATTTATAGAAAGACAGATTGTAACACAGCTTTATTTATTGCTCAATTTTGTATTTTTTCAAAATATGTTTATTTTAAAAATATTAGTTACACCACTTTAAAATAATCGAGCTTAACATAAATTACCTATGTACAATGTACTAACAAACAGCATACAAAGCTACTTTATCTTGAAATTCGAAGACAAATCTAGATACGAACAGGTTCGTCAATGGGCTATACGAATATGATTTTTCGAGATCTCGACGTTTGTACGGACGGACGGACAGACAGACATTTGCGCGTTTACAGTATTTGCTTACTCTCCGAGTATCGCAAATAATTAAACAAAATATTAAAACTGGCCTCTGTGTAAAAATAAAGCCTTAAATTTACGTCACACACTCCCACACTTTCTCTTTTCGGAGCACCACATTTCTTTATGGATCTTTACATACATGGACCATAGTTCACTTGTGCTGAAAGTAAACAAAACAATGTCTTTTCCCCAAATTCGGTCCACCTCCCCTGCTGGATTCATGTGTGCGTAGCCTGAAAGCATATCCATTTCACGCCCAAGTGCCGTGGCTGCCTTGGAACCGTGTGTCAAATCCATTAACCTTCTGTTTACTTTTCTACGTCCAGCAGAGGCAGCAGGGAAAAAAATGGAATCAAAAGGAGCCACGCACACTTGGTGAAGGAAGCTGGCGATGCCGTGGTGAAAGTGTTTTGTGCGAGAAATTTGATACTTTCACCAAATTGCGTTGCACACTTGAGGTCCTTTGAGTCAAGCCTTGACTGCTTCCCCATTCCATCCATAAATCTTACCTAGGCGTGGGCGAGTGGTGCGAGAAATGGAGCAGCAAATCAACCTCACTGGACCACCCACTCGAGCCACACACACACGAGTGTATCCTTGGAGCAGTCGAAAACTCTTGCTCAGAAATGAGTATTAAGTTGACGTAAATTGCGGTCCATTACATTAACCAGAGAAGGAGGGACTCTGAATTGGGGAGTAAAGGTTGGGGGGCTGCCAATTAACCTCGTGTCTTTGTTAATTGCTTTTGTTGTCTCGCTTAATATTGAACAAACATCGATGGTTAATTTATAGGAAGAAAATTGATAAGGAAAAGTTATTCGTCAAGGAAATATGGAATGTTTTCTTAACCACATCAGAAAGTTGTCCTACGCCTTTATTGATGTGATTGATGTTAAGTTCATTAATGGAAAGAAGCATGTTTGAAATAAGGGAAACCATTTCTTTACTTTAAAATTTAAAAGTTTTATACAAATAAACGCTTTAAAATTTACAAAAATCACAAATATTCACTTGCATCTTTAAGCAACCATTGCAAACAAATGTTTGTTAATCTTTTTACAGATCGTTAAGTTTTCCAAAACATTTCTTATTTAGTTTACCTTCTTTATTATTCGCAGATGAATATCTTAGTCCCCACGATAATGTAATGAAATTAAAAAACATAAATCCGCATCTGAATCTTGCAATAAAATAAAAACTCAACGCAAGCATTAAGCAAATGAAAACCGCATCGAGGGAAAAACAAAGGAAAAGGCAAGGAAAACGTAAATGATTTAAGAACTTTATCGGACATCAGCAACCAGCAGAAAAAAACTGGTCGAAAAACAAGGAGCGAAGAGGATGGAGTGCAAAGGACACTTGCCAGGAGCTTAAACAGAACGCTTGTAGGTGATTATGCAGCACATAATTTATGCAGGCAACCAGGACTCAGGACAACAGAACAATGACCATCCGGAGGTTGGGGAAAAAAAGGAGCTGGCAACCTGCGCTGGGCGAAACTGATTTAATTAAGCAGGTGATTAAAGTTGATGCCGGTTATTTGTAGCAGCCAAAAGAGCAACAAGGAAAGTCCACTTTGTCCTCCTTCTCCTATCCGCTCGCATCCTGTTGCTCCTTGTTCCATCTCCGGCTCTAAAAATAAGCGTGAAAAGTGCGAGCAAAGTTTTCCGACAGCGGAACTGTTCATTTGGTCTCCTCCCAAAAAGGATAACAATGCAAATTTGGTTGGCTTGTTGTGGGGCAACATGGCGTATGCGCAACTTTTTGTTTGCAGAACGGAGAAAGGTCAAAAAGTGCAATCAATGGAAATTAAATTTCAATTAGAGTTGACTTAAAGATGCGGAATGTAGGAGCAGATTTGTGGAACAGAATATTTAACCTAATAAAAAGTAAAAAATGAAGTTTAAAAACAGAGACCCGTTAAGACAAACACAATAATAAAACTCCATCTTAATAAAATCGGGTTTAAAATTAATAAAAAAATGGACCTAAAAATGTTATTAAGATAATACGAAAAACAAGTGAAAAAATTATGCATAAAAAAGAATAAAAACAAGGGATTTTATAGCCCCAAATAACAAAGTCAAATTTGGAATTTAAAAGTGGAGTTTAAAACTAAACTAAAATATGCAAAAATAAATAATACTTGAGATCAAGGACTAAGAATGAGAAATGGATCTTAAAGCCGACTTCAAAATGGTGTAAGTCCGTTCTTAGTTTACTTACACTTTGCATAGATTTACCCATTAATCTGACCCTTTAATTCGCTACGATCCCTGGACTTGTGCTTTATCATCATTTTTGGCCCTTGTATTTTACACAAAATCGATTTGACTGAGGACAAGGCCAGAACGCACTCGACAATAAAACGCAAGAATCAACAATTATGTTAATTTCCTTTGTGGGTCAATGTCTCTCTGGGTGTGTGTGTGTGTGTGTGTGCGGGTTGTATTTTATGGCCATATCTTGGGCCAACTGTCAGCACTTGTAGCAGGCGAAGACAGCTGCAGTGGCCAAAATAAATTAACATTATTTATGAATTTTCTTCTGGACTTTACACACGATCTGAGGCCATGTTAGCGATGCCCCTGAATTTCCCCTGCTGTTAGTTAACAGTGAAAGTTTTTCCGCTCTGCTGAGAGGTTTTGGCCACTGCGCATGTCTTGTGCTCACACCTCAGAGAATTTCCTCAACACGTGCTTGAAGTCTGCCTCAGATATATAATGTACCTTACGCATCCACCAATCTACCTGCGTCAGAACCCCCCACCCCCTTTGAACCACCCCCCTCACCGACCGTATATGTATGTGTATATGTACCTGCTTTAGGTGTTGGCTCATCGTCTTCGTTTTGGCCTCGTCGTCGTCGTTTGGTTAGAAGAGTGCCGCCTGCCGAGCGCTGTAGGTGCCAGCTGCGCTGCTACCTCTCTCTCTTACCTGATTTCCCTTCCCCCAGATTTTCCACCCCCACCTCCTCCGCCCCTTTTACGTTGGCAGCTGCAACCTCAACCGCAAGTAACAGTTGTTATTCGTCGTGCGTTTTTCGTTCGTTGGCTTCGCTCTCACAGATACATTCGCACACACAGATACCCCCCATACACACACACACACACAATCACAGCCAGGTTGTTGCCTGTCCTGCTGTCTCGCTCACTCCCACTCGCATATATGGACGTGCTACCTACGCTTTTTAAGGTGAGCACGAAAATGTTGGCAGCCAACCAAAGTTGAGCACCTTCGAGGGGTTTTTATATCCACAGGGGGGATGGGGGCTGTGTGTTTTTCCGACGGCCCAAGGAAAATCTCAAATTGCTGGGAACCTTAGCTAGTGATTTATGTGCAAACATAAAACAATAACCCTTTTGCTTGATTGTGACTCATAATTTTGCCTGATTTTATTCTCCTATTCACCATTTATTCCCCATTTTGTAACTACTTTCTTTTAGTTTGCCTGCACTTTCCCTCCCACCCCTTTCTTCCTTTGGGCCCCATCAACGTCATCGTTATGTTCCATCGTCGTGTGCTCGTCAACGTCGTCTCTTCTCATCTGGTTTCACTCGGCTTTCACCTTTTCCACTGCCACCGCTTTTCCTCCGCCTTCCCTGTGTGTGTGCGTGAGTGTTTGTGAGGTGCTCTCATCTCGTCTGGAGTTTTTGTGTAGCGCAGGTTTAGGTGCGCAGCTTTCGCTCGTTAGGTACTCGTTTTTTCCCAGCTTTTCTTTTTTATTTCCACTGCTGTCTTAGGTAAATACAAATGGGAAAGCGAGTCAGAGAGAAGGAGAAGGATAGAGAGAGAGAAAGCGAGAAAGCCGAGAGAGAGCAGGTGCGCCGGGAACTGGGAAACTGGAGCTAACTAGAGACCCAGCCCCCGCTCCTGCTCCTGCTCCTGCTCCTCTCCAGCAAGGAAGGTGTGTCTCTCCGAGTGCGTTAGGTGCTTCGCTCGTCAGGAGGAACTGTGATTTATGCCAGCCAATGGTTGAGCTCCTGGCTACGTGTGGTAGGTAAGTAGGTGTGACACACCAGCGCTCTCCGTCTCCGTCGCTCATACGCCACGTGGGCTAAAAAATGGCTACTCGGCTACTCGCACCTATGAGCGCTCAGCTCTCGCCAAATGGAAAGGGGAAAACTTTTCTAATTAGCCAGTGGAAACGTGGAAATAGGGGGAGGGGGGGGCTGATGCTGATGCTGAATAGGAGGACACACACACACACAAATAAAAAGGAGCGGGAAAACTTTTCTTTTGGCCCCTCCGCAGACGCGCCTCTTTATGGATTTTCCGACTGCCCGCTGCTTTATTTTTCCCTTGTTTCTTTTCTTAGCTTTCCCTTCGCTTTTCGTCCCTACATTTCCCTCCCATTTTTCCTCGGCGGTGTCAGTGTCCTCGTTAGGATGCTGGAACATTTTCTTGTGCGCAGCGATTTTCCTTCTCTCATTGTTGCAGATAAAATCGATAGCTCTTTATGGCAATTTAATATGACCTTCGTGGCTTACTTATACACATAAATTCAGTACTTTTGCTAGGCTCTTTATGGCCGGCCTCCTCCCTTCGCCTTCTTGTTTTTCACATTTCTGCCTTCTTTAGGCTGTTTTTGTTTATAATGCTGCGTTTTTATTCGCTTCTGTGGGGCTTTTTGCAACTGCGACTTTCGACTCTTTCAACAGGTCGTATGCGCAATCTGTTGCCACCCATTTTTGGCCGTCCTCCGCCAGAGGTCAGCAATTTGACATTGAACTCGAATCATCATTGCTTCGGCAGCTATTGAACTCTTTCTTTGTGGCCTCAAATCGACGCGGCCATCATAAACAGATATCTCAAGCTATCATCAATGTGTGGTATAGATCGAGGATTAGAAGCGTTTTTCGATTCATTGACTTTTATATGTTAGCTTTCTAGTCTCAAAGTCTGAAAGTTAAGATACAACGTTGATTATGCTCAAATTTGATGACTTCTATCTACGAAAAGTGTATTTTTTAATGACTGCGTGTATTAAATTTTGATTAGGAAACACTGTTTTAAGCCTAAAGTTTTATAGTATTTTTATTATAATTTCCATTGCCCGTAATTAAAATATTGATTATTTTTGACTCAGCCTAATTAGTTTAGTACTTACAAACAATACGTTTTCTCTTGGTTTAATTATTTAAAAGTCAGTTTTACCTTTATTATCGACAAATTTGCACACTTCAATTTTCAACACCGCCAAACCGGACGTGGCGCTATTGTGTACGGTTAATATTTAAATGTGCACTGCCTTTAAAAAAAATAAATTTTTTTTTTTTTATAAAAAAAAAAAATATTTAATTTTTTTTTTTTTTTTTTTATATAAATTTATTTATTTTACCCCTATGGGGGGGGTCTTTTTTTTTTTTTCGTGTTTTTGCTGGTGGCGACTTATCGTTTTTTTCGTTTTGTTTTTTTAAAAGGGAAATGGTATCGCAAATCTTATGTCGGGAATGCTTCTTTTTTTTTTTTATTTTATCAGTGATATAGTATTGTAAATCGATAAACGATTATTAACCTCTGCGTAAAGTTTACATAGACCAGCACTTCTGTGAACATTAATTTGTACTTTACCCGAACTATAAGTTGCACTTTAACGATAATGTGCACTATAGATTTTGTTCTTAATTTAAAGACAATCGTCAATTACATATCTACATGTTTTTTAGGCAAGTTACAATAAACTAAAAATTATAAATTAAATACTTTCTGCCATTCCAGTCTTCTAACAAAACTGTTAATAAATTCATAAAATATATTTTCCTTACTTTTTATTTTTTATCGAGGGATTACTAAAAACAATTACAGTGAAGTTGACTAACCGATTTTTTCTATTGACTTTTTATTAAAGTCTTGCGTTTTTTTAAATTGCATTCTGTATCTATTTTAAACTGTCCTTTGACAAATGTCCTCTTCTACAGATTGACCCTGGTTAGTGGCTCCCATTCCGCAAACCCACTTTGAGGTTTGTCTGTTGGCACAAGAACATGTCCCACACTCACCCATTCCAATCCTTCCCCTTAAGTTCAACAATAAGTCAGGGCATTAGTCGCTTGAGAAATTGTCTGTTTACCTTGTTGGCCAGTCGCCGTTGCCGTTTCCAGTTGTGCAGTTTGCCAAATGGCACTCAAAGCGCTAAAATATGAAAAATGAGACGCAGGAAGCGAAATTACAAGCCATGGCCAGGAGTATCCTGCTGTCCGGCTATCCTGCAGCACCTCCAGACTCCGGGAAAAACCCGCAGAGTGGAGAGACCCAAATGAAAAGTTGAAGTAATAATTGTGCGGCGGAGGCGACGACTTCGCCAGGGGGCAGCCTTACACATTTTCATTTGGTCATGTCCGGTGGTGTCCGACGATGGGTAATGTTTGTCCAGACGACCCCAAGTAGCCCAACACGCGTCCCCACGTCCACTGACTCACCAGCTGCTTTTTCTTGATTTTTATACCCTGCAAAGTATATGTAGAGGGGTATACTTGAACTATGGAATATTTTTAAAAATAAAAAAAAGGATTTGTATAAACTGGTTAACAAAAATAAGCTAGAATGATCCTTGGAGATTTTTTTTTTTTGGTCCAAAAATTTTGAAAATGTAAGCCTTGGCACTTACACATTTTAAAAATAATGTATGTATTTTGGTATTATGGTTATTATCTATCTATATACCAAAAATTTTATACATTCGAATGAAATCCATACAAATCCTTACAGGGCAGTAAGTAGCAGGTATTTCATAGTCGGGAAACTCACTTATAGAACCCTTGAGTTTTTTCCACTCTTCGCTTTCCATCTTGGTGTTCCTGCACTCTGTCAACGGCAAATGTTGCCGGGCGATGCTGACCACTGTCCATTGTGCGAAGAGGAGCAGGGAATTGGAAAATGAGGAGGAAAATGGAGCAGGGACACCTCTAAGTGGGCTTCATCAGTTGTGCTTCGCTGGGCGTCCGTAGCGTCATAATCGTCCTGTCCTGCTCATCATCTTCTCGCTGATTCTCTCTCTCCGTCTTTGGCTTGTTTGCTGCCTTTTGAGGATGCCGTTTTGGGGTCAAAGTTCGGGCATGGTTCTTCCCCTTGCCATTTTCGTGACTCTGAAAAGTCCTCCGGTCTTTATTTATCTTTAAGATTTTCAACTCAGTGCACAGGTTTTTTGTCCACTCGCTGACTTATGACCACAACAATGCGTCAGTCTGGCTGCTTGACTGGCCCTAACTGTGCACTGCGAGAAATGAAGTGGGAGATATTAAGGGAAAAATAGTTCTTTAAAAAAGGTGAAATCAAAAGAGGAGACATATAAGCTTAACTTTGTTTACTCGCTTTTAAATGTTTTTAATACTTTGCCTTTAGATTAACTTAAATATTAGATTATAAAGATATGGGTGTTTACTCAAAAAAAGTCTAGTCTAGTCTATTATTAAATTGCGATTTTTATTGTTAACTTTGTAAGACTTCAAAGATAGTATTAAAATATAGAAAAATACTTATACTCTCTTTTTTGTATTTCAAAACTTAAAATTTTTTTTCCAGTGCCTGCGGTTTTTGTCACTGTCCACTCACAGCTGCCATTTGCAGTGTATCCTCGCAGGCGTGTGTGAGAGTGTGTGGCTGGACTTGGACCGGCTCTAAGTGGAAACTGTAGTTTTTCTTACTTATGTCCTGGCAGGAGTGCGCGGCTCATAAAGATTTGTGTCTGCGCTCTAATGTCATAAGTCAAGTGCTGGTCGCAGTTCAGGAACTCACGTGTTTGAAGGAGTAAGACCACCTCCATGACCCCATGTCCAGTTTCCTTTTCCTCCCTTCAAGGCAAACTCTTTCTGGAGTTTAATTGAGAGAGGGCATTAAGCAATTACTGCAACTACCTCGAGTGGACTTTTGGCTTTAATTTAATTTGTCACACTTTGCGAGTGCAGACAACTTTACACTCTGGCCACAGCAAAGTGGAGCAGCTGGCAGGTCCCCCGGGGAGAGTTTGGGACCTGGGAAGATGGGGATTGTGGCCTGCCGGAGCCATTTTCAATTTGACTATGCCGGAAGTTACCTGCTGGTGCCAACATCTTACACACAAACACAGTCAGCTAGAGTGTCCGGCACTGAAGTCATTTCCTGTGCCCAGACTGCTCTCCTCCTGCTTGAGGTCCAGTGGCTTTACGAGCCAGTGTCCCATGTGGCCAGCAGGGACTAGATTAAATTGGCATCTTTTGTTGTGTCGTGACTTTGTTCTCGCAAATGAGAATGTGAGCAAATTAAAAGTTGGCCAACTGGGGAGTAGGTAAACTAAGTGGAAATACAGCCTTTCTCGGCGCTTCTCACACTTTCAAAGACGTCAAGCCATCCATCAAGTGAACTCTTATAAATGCCTGCGATTAATGAAATATTTACAAGCCTAATTGGGCAGACAATGAATGCAAATTAATTTGGTGCCTGGCTTTCTTATCTTCACGGCTGAACAACGCTCACAATTTGATTGAAATGAATGCTTGAATAACCGAATTTAACCCTTTTGTTGGGTGATTTCCTTGGCAAGTCTAATTGAAAAAGTTTGCAGCCCGAAATAGTTGTCAAAACGCCTTGAAACAATTCGATAAATGCAAGACTGAATCTGTTGCATTTGTACACTTTGAGATGCGGTTTATATTTGAACTTAAACTTAAACTTTTCTTACGAGCCAAAGTTTCTGCGGCCTGTAGGCCTTGGCAAATGCAATTTGGGGGCTGGCTAAATCTGATTTTGGTTGGTGGTGGTGGGTCAGCAATTTATGATACGCACACTTTCAATTTCCCTTTCGATTTCACTGGCCTCTCTAATTGTCCGATACGCTTGGCATACCATATGAATCGAGTCGAGAGGCAGACGAAACAAAACAAGTTAATTAAACGCTTCCGCTTTCCTTTCGCTTTTTGCATGTTATCACAGTCCTGGCATCACTGGGTCCTTTAATTACGGAGATTTGTATGCTGCTACGGACTTTCACTTCTGTGCATGTCTCGGATTGCGTCTCACATGGTTTTTGGGGACGTTTTTATATGTAAATTTATTATTTATTAACATTAATTATGGTGGTCAGTCGTGTAATTGAAGAAGCCTTTTTGGCTTTGCTTGTCTATTCGGGGTTGTCATCGGGTTTCTGCTGCTGATGTCAGCGGCCTAATTAACTGGTCGTTTGTGTGCTACACACTCCCTGATTTTTGAAAGGGAAAAAATACATAAGGAGCTATTCACCATTTCTTAATAGGAATAACCACATTGATATGCTCAGCATAGCAGTAGATTCATTTGAATGCTCCAAATAGGGCAGAATAACTGCTGAGATTTATTTCCTGCATGCCCAGAGATTATTTAATTTTTGGGTAAGCTTGATTTAAATCTGAATATGTTATTTTAATTTCATAAAAAGTATAGCATGTAAAATCCGACTACTGAGTCCCATTCTTTTGATTATTGAAATAAAATGTAAGTTAAAGTCATTCTATAAGAATTTTAACTTAAAACATTTCAAAATGTTGTTACTTATTTTTATGAGTTCCCAAAAACATTGTGTATATTTTTCAATCTCAAAAATCCAGATAAATTACATACCTTTAACTCACCTTAACTTACAAAATGTTAACAAGATCAAGAATTATTAAAACTCTTGATTAATTTATTATCTTAAGATTGAAAACAAAACCATATGTTATATTTATTTTAATCCTAAACTTATGTAAAGTTCTTTAAAAATCCAGATAACACCGCTTAAAAGTAGGCAATGATTTCAGCGTTATAAATTTACTCACGCATTAAACGGTTTAACATGCAATTAACACGTAAAGCTCGCACATATGTTTGTGTTGATGTAAGTTTGCATGCGCACTTGTTGTCGTACGTGTTAATAAAACTAATTTGATTAGCTAACTAGTGTAAGTAGCGGTTTCCACTTGTCTGTTTGGCATTAATTTAATCCTTCCGCAGAATAAAGTGATATCGCCACTAACAAGGCAAACACATTAAATATTTATGCAGACATCAGCATACTCAGCATGTGTGTATGTGAAATTAGTCCTTTAAAGCTCGCATGTGTGTGTGAGACTTTTAATTGCTGTCGTCAAAGGCTGAGGTAAGAATAATTGCAAGATTGGGAATAATGTGTCAAGTTGGGTGATGTGAGGCGGTGGCTGATTACATCAAAGAGCAGAACTCACACAGATACTCACCCAGACAGTCGCACTTTGAAGTGTCAACAGGCAAAGGACGAAACCAAAAAGGAGGAGACAAAAACAACAACAACGACGACGTTATCCATCATGGGATCTTTCACTTTTGTCAGCGAAATAACAATGGCCTCTTAATTACACCAGTGTGTGTCGCTCTCCCCAGATGTGTGGGTATTTTTTTTCAATGTGAGTGTGGGTAAAGAATATTGAACACTGAGATAAACTTAAATTCAGGAATAATAAAAATGTTTAATTTAATTTTTAAGTTTTATATAAAAAACCATGTCTTTAAGCATGTTCTAGATAAGTTCATTTAATTAGGAAGTTCTTATTTAATTTTAAATTTGTTAAAAATGGTTCAAAGAGTAACACCATTTTTTTAAAAACAAAAGTAGTTTATGTCAAAGAAATCTTAATTACAATTGAAGCCACTTTTATAGGTTTAAAAACAAAAATGTAAAATATTGTTTTTATTTTTGTAAAACCTTTTTCATAAGATATCTGAAACAAAATGTCTGATTTATAAACTTATTCAGCTTAAACTTAAAATAAAATCAAACCAATCATTATTTAAAATAATGTGAGGTTATTTTATTTTTTTAGTGTAACATGAAGGCATGTGCTAGTGTTTGTTTAGTCAGATGTTTGCTTGACACTTTCCTTTGGCTGCCTTTGCTTTTGGCGGCTTTTCCTTTTGGCCAGCACTTGTTGGCAAGTTTTCTTTTGGCTTTTTTGCTCGTCGACTGCCGTTTTGCCTCTTTGGTTTCCTTTTCTTTCCATTTCGGCCTTTGACTTTGACTTCGCCTGGTTTGGTATAATGAGCACACACATCTCGAAGGGAGTCCACATTCCGTATGTGAGGTTCCTCCGACAGGATGTTAATTTCAATTTAAATGCCGGCCAGCTCCTTGAGAACTCACAATGTCCTTTGGCCCTTGGGGCGAATGTCTCAAGCAACTTTGTCCAGCTTGGGTCAACTTCCTTGGCTCACTTTTGACTGCCACTGCCTGCAATTGCATTGACCAAAAGTCGAGGGCCTGCGGCCTTGGCCAGTGACTTTAATTGGATTCTTTGTGTGGGTCTATTACAGCTCCAACTTGAAATGAATTCATTTTGTGTGACTCCCAAGTCAACTCAATTTGGCTTCCTGGAGCTTAATCCCACTGCTGATCTTTGGCCACTCATTTGGCTAATTAAAATAGCATAAACAAACAGAAGCTCTTCCATTTACATTTATGAATTATCGGTTCGAATATAGCACACCGTCATGCCCCCATCCCCCATCCGACTTTTACTGACAGCTCATAATTCACACATCGAACTTGGGGTTACGGCTAAATCTTGAAGCAGCCGCGGAAATCACGTACAGCCAGGACGAAAGTTGCTTGGGATCCTTGGCATTATTATCTTTTAAGCTAACCCAGTTCCCTTCTCCATAGACCACAACAGCTAATTAACGTTAATTTATTAAATCAGTGAGCAAGTAAAGGCATCCGAGCAACTTTCCCAAGGAGAAACCCTGAGGAATGGGGCAGCACAGCGAGACAGTGCCAAGAGCTGGCTAAGATAAAAGTTGCACACGACTCCGCCCGATTCTGAGCTCAGGCTTAAGCACTTTGGGTTTTTTCTATACCCTTAAATAGGGTGTTAAAAGGGTATATTGGGTAGATCAAAAATAGGAATAAAAAATAAAAGAGCTTTTTGTTCCTTCCAATGAAGTTTCAACAAAAGTTAAAAACTAAATCTTGGGAATAAAAAATGTTCCTATTAAGAAAAAAGTAACTATAATTCATTTATTCAATATAATTGAATCTAAAAATTAAGGCTTAACCAATAGTGCATATATTTTCCTAATTTTCTTTAGTAAAATGTCGCACTTTCTTGGGTATCCCGTAGTCGATAAGTCATCGAAGGCATCCCTCGCATTCTTACTTGTCTTAGCTGGAAAAGCATGAAAACCACACGCAGCAATTATTAATTCAATTATTTTAGCGCAAACAGCCACCTCAGACTAGGAGCGAGAATCCAAGAATCCGAGAAACGAGAAGCCAGGACCAAGACGCAGGAAGCTGTGTGGCATAAATGAGTTCTCTGTGTGAGTGGATGAAATAGAGTAGCACAAACACAATTAAGACAGCACTGGGAAATGAGGGATGCGGAGCGAAATAAAAGAAGAGCAAATAAAGTGGCAAATTTAATTAGGAATCAGCAGAGAAAGAAGAAGTGCAGCAGCACCCAGAGCTCGGTGAATACCTGATGATGATAACCCACATCAGTTGCCGGACATGTGAATTAATAACACCATCCGTTTCCGGTCAAAAATGGTGCCCACTCGAAGGAGTAGGCAAAAGCGACGACCTCGCTTTTCGGGGGCAGTGGAATTATAATAATAACATTAATAATGAGTGGCCAAAAAAGCAGGCGGCGCACAACGTGTCCGTAACAACTTCCGGAATGAAGTTGGCCATTTTATTGTCGCAGGAAAAGTTTCCCCGGGGGGAAAACAAAGCGTTGCCGAATGTAGGTAAATTGTAAATTGTAAAATGCAAAAGTTTTTCAAGTTGAAGTCACCTGCTCGGGTTCCCAAACTACTAAAAAGAATGGAGGGGGGAATCGAAACAAAGTCCCTTTTGTTTCAATTCACGTCCAGGACAATTGGCCAAGATCCAGACAGGAAAACCGGGGAGGGGAACCAAGCTCATCAGGCATCAAGGTATAATTTGGCCAGGGACTATTTCATTTTACGGCCAAAGTGGCGCATTTGCATAAAGTTTTATTTTCTTTGACCCGCACTTGGGGATTTCTTTGACTGCGTCCTCGTTCTCGTCTTCGTCCTCGTCCTTTTCCTGGCTGATTTCCATTCGCATTTCGTCTACTTTGTCGCCAGGAAGTGATTTCCTGCAGCTGCAGCTATTGAAATTCAATATCTTTGCGCCACGCGCAGGGGAGTGAAAATCCCAGAGGGAGTATGGGTACTTCTTAAAGCCATGGATCAGCTTTAACAAGTGTTTGCACCACATCCCAACACATCACACATCAGTCAGCCGCCCAATATCCATGGAAGGTAATTTGAAAATCAAACAAGCACGGAGCGGAGCGACTCCTTCGCAAATCCTTTCAATTGCTGCAATTTACTGGATAAATAGGATCAAAATCGAATTTAAATGGCAAACAAATTTTTCGTGATTTCGATTTTGTTGACAGAACTTTTCACTTATGTTGCTGAATAAGCAGATTATGTCGACGAGGGTTGTCTACTGGATAAATCGCACACCTTCAGCCCACAAGGGGGTAAATAAAGCTTTAAAATATGGAAATGTAGCGTTTTTAAACGCCTCAGAAATATTTTAATTAAATTTCGCATTTGCACTTGAATGGTTATCCCTGTGGCAGGCGAAACTATTTACGTGCCTGAAACAAAAGTGAAATCATTCGATTTTATTTATTTTCACTCGAAACTGAAAACTTTTCCTAGTCCCCCTTCCACACTCCACCCCTCTGAAAAAGAAAACTTGCTCAAAAAGGCAACCGAAAACTTTCAGAGAAAACTTTCTTGGTTCCCTCTTCTTCCACAAACATAAACAAGATTAATTTCACATGTTTTTCAGGGGGTGGTGAGGGATTTCGGGGGGTGAAAGAGCTGCTCGAGTTATTACTTTGATTATGTTTATTCTAGTCATGAAATCCAAATGCCCGTTTCATGTGCACTTCATTTAATAAACCCATCCTCCTGCTCCTGTTCCTGTTCCTGCTCCCAAGTGAAAGCGCGAAATGATTTCCAAGGCATTTTTGTCTATTCGTGCAAGTTTACCACACTTTGTGTGATTAGCCAAGTGAAAAAACAAGAGATTAGGCAACTATTTCCAACTTCATTTGCCAGTGGATAACTCGCGGGTGTGGGAATTATCATACCTCATTAATTACTCACTTTTAAATGTAAGGAGGTGAGATTAAATAGGTTTCTACTTTTAAATTTAGAAGAATTACTCTTAAATCAATGTCTTTCTATGATTTTAATAAGCTGCAATTATGCTTAATTAATATAGATTATAAAATTCTTTACAGCGTTTACTTTTTTCTTGATGGTTGAGAAATATTTGTGGGCCTATCTTAATTATTTAAGCATTGTCTGTAATTTTTCCACTATCTGCCAATTGCTTCGTAAATTTGGCCACCATCCAATGAGTGCTTCACTCATTCTCTAGTCCATATCTGCATCTCAGTCCGTGCAATCTCTGGCGACTCTTAAGTGCTTTTAATTATGTCCACTTAATTCTCAATATCGCCAGCTTCCGAAGCGCGCAAATCACACAAAACCACACGCATTGCCATCGCTGCGTCTCAGGATGATGAACAGGAAACGGGGAGACGGCGGAACTTTTACTCTCCGCGCTCGGCGCACTCTAAATAAAGCATATCAATTTATGAAATTTTAATTTTTACACTTAATAACACGCCGAGTTATGGGCGCGCCAAGTGAAACGGGCGAAGCGAATTCACCAGGAGAAATACTTAGGAGAAACATTCGGAAAATTGGGGGCCCCGAGAGGTGGCTCAGGGAAATTCGCTTATAGAGACATCAATGTGAGACGCCCAGGCAGGTGGCCCCACCTCCGGGAATGAGGCAACTTGTGTGGCACGATACAGACGATGGGCGCAATTAGAGACGCTCGCTATATTTGGCCGCCGACGGACTCGCGGATTATGTTATAAATCGGGTGGCCCCACATTATGAAAATGCACCGAAAATGCGTACTTATTCCAAACTGGATTAGGCAATTAAAAATATTCAAGCTAATGTAAAACGAACGATACATTTAAACTTTAGGCTGTAGTTACCAATATATATTTTCCAATAAAGAGCGAAACAAGTTACCTATTTTCATTTTCGCTTCTAGCCTCTTACATTTATAAATGTTACTTTATAAACCTAATGTTGGGATGTAAAATTTTGCTATAAACATTGGTGACATTGACTATTGGCAAACCAAATTAAAAACCATTATAAAATATTTTTTTACAAAATTCATATTAAAAAAATTACCAGGGGCACATTGAGGATTTTGATTGGGAAACCACTTAAATGTTAAGATTTCTGTAATACCGACAAATTATTTCTTGCCTGAACTAAAAGAACCTTCGCTTTTAGTTCAAAATGCTGCAATCAAGAATTTTCAATTTTCATTAAAGAGATAAATTCTGGTTGTATCTTTACATTTTTCTCAATGTATTCCCTGATAAACGATTAATTTTTGACGTCGTCTCTTCGACATGTTTGCATCACCACCAGAGATCTCAGGTGTGGATAATTTCCAGATCCTATTCGATTTCATTCGGGTCGGCGAGCATCTTCCCTATTAGTTCCTGCTGCTGCTCTTGGAATTGGGCCTGTAGAAGGTCCTTCTCTTCAGCCTGGCGGTCTATCAGCGACTTAAAGTGGTTTCTCTGCTGCTGGAAGTTCTCCTCCTTGAGTCCGAACTTTAAATGGACAGGTACTGGAGTTACAATGCTCTTTGGTACATCCCTGTTGTTTGTGGCTTTCGGAGGAGGTTTCCGCTTCAGGGCCAGTTTGTTGCGTTTCAGAACCACCTTGACATCGTAGTCGCGACGCCTTTGGTTGGCGTTCAGGGTATGATCTGCATTGGGAATATTATTTAGAAGACAGGAGGCATGTCCCTGTAAAACGATATAGCTTCGTGATTCCCGAAGTTTCGCTTTATTCGGCCTAGTCATCAACTTGGGGATTCGGCTGGGAGGCAAGGCTTTCGAATTATCTTTGGGTTTCTCCTCGGCAGTCATATGTGAAATCTGTGAATCACTGGGAGAAGTCACAATAAGTTCCGGTTGCAGTGGCTCTGAGATCAAATCATTCGGCAGTGATCTTTCAGATTTGGGTGGCTCCAACTTGGTGACTAAATTGGATGTTGAAGTGGCCAACATCACAGAAGTAACCATCGTAACTGGTTGCTGCGGCGAAGCTTCAGATGCATCCTCCATCACCAGCTGAAAGTCCATCCAATTTGTCACATTTAAGTGTCCACAACTCTGATCTATTTCGATTTCCGTGGTGGTAGTTGCGTCCTTCTTCTCAATGGACATTTTCTCAATCAGGCCTGCCAGTGCGTCTGCCTTTTTGCTTAATTCGGAAAAGCGTAGAGACATAATTTCCAGGCGCTTCGTATCTGTCATCTAAAAAAGATTTCAAATATAATTGTATAGATATTAGTCAGGAGAACAGTTACCCACCAATGGAGGTAGAATGGGTTTTCCACTCAAGCAATATCCAGACTTAAAGTCGCCAGACTCAGTACCATTAAGATCACCGTTGAAGATGGACTGGATGTCTTGGGCCATTAGCAGCAGGTACTCCATCGTGTAAAAATATCAGGTATCAAAAGTTATGTGTGTTCTACTTATGTATGTAGGAATATTTTCAAGAATTTACTTGATGTGTGTTGTGTAGAGTAAAGGAATAGAATGGAATATGAAAGGAATGTGAGTTGAACAAACATTGGGTGTCAGTTGGGAATTGAGTTTGTTTGCTTGGAATGCTTTTCCACACACAAAGGGCAGTAGAAAACATTTGGAAAAAAAAGGCATTGGATTTAGGAAATATAAACTTAAGCAGCTTAACCTTTGGCTTAGGGCTATTGTTAAATATTTTTCATACAATAGAACGATAATAGCGAAAAAACTACATTTTATAATTTGAAATGTATACCTTTAATTAACGCAAGAACATTAGTAAGCAAACACAACTGCAATGAGATGGGGTACTTTATAACAATTACTCAAAAACATTAGTTTACTATTTAGTTAAATATTTCGGAAACAGGATAAAGGTTTTAAGGGTCACAATTTATTTATAAATACACATTATTATGATGACTCATCGTTTAAATCAATCTGCTTAGCCCAATGACCTTCGATTTTTCCGAGTGCACACCACATGCATTCCCCATCCATTTGGCAGTCCGTGTGCTGTCCGTACTTATTTTCCACATCCGGCCGGAGAGGCTGACAAATGCGCCGCTCGTCGCCGGAGCGTGCCGCAAAAGGTGTGAGCAGTCGAGCGTGGAGAGCTGCAAACAAGGAGCCCAAATAAAGTCCACTCCATTACCGGCAGGACCTTCGTCGTCCTGGCTTTTTATATAGTGGACCGTCTGGAAATTTGTCTTGGGCGCTTGTAGGTGTGATTTGTTTTTTAAATTTCGGGCTGCCTTGGGGTTGCCTGAGTTCCTGGAGTTCCCGAAGCTGGCCAATTTGTCTCCCCTGTTGGCTGACTTTTTATTTGCAATGGAGTCACGTAGCATTTTCACTTGCATACTCGTATTTGGCCAGGCCAGCGACATGCGGCAATTTTCCACTAAATTTGCCATGTCAAACATATTTTTAGGAGGAACCTGCTGCTGCTTTCCCCGGCTCGTAAAGAATTCAAATTAATACATTAACAACTTCAGATAAGCGACCTTGAGGGAGAAAAGTGGGTGGGCTAGGTGGTTGCCTGCCAGGTAATAAACGTCGAGTCGTTCGTGCCAAAGTCTCAAAAGTTTTGCGCCAGGGCAATTTGCTTCAAGTGGCAATTCGGGAGCGTGCCAAGTGCCTTGGTAACGGTTAACGGTAACAGCCCACGGATTACACAACACGTCAGTTGGGCGGGTGGTGCAGAAGTGGGTTAAGGAGGGGGCCTCCCTCCTCCTTTACGGCTAACCGCCAGCACCACAAAAGGTATTTATCTCATTGTGCGTAGATTAAGAGCTGCTCTCAAATTAGGTGAGTGTCGTCACGTGACACAAGATGAGATTAAGATAGCGATGAGCTGGGGAACAATGGAAAGGTGGGTGAATGGAACAACAAAGGGGGTTCAAAGAGTGAGGATAGACTTGGGTGTGCAAGGAATAACAGTTAAAGGCCTTACCATTTAATACGAGTTCGTTAAACTTAAATTCTGTTAGCCAAAGTATGATTTAACAAGGCTTAAACGAAAGTAACCTCCGTAAATTAAAAAAAAACCAACCAGCTTAAAGTCTATTTCCACCTCCTCTTATGCAAAGCTTAACCCATTGCAGACCCTGTCCTCTGTTTCTACCTTAGTCCTTGTGCAGAATCAAACCAAACCAGACTCGGCTCCGGTTACACTTCATAAATTTAAAGAATTATGAGCCGTGACCCAGACGGAAGCGAAATGCAACCGCAAGTGGCCAGGACACAATGAAGTCCGAAGGGTGGAGGCCAACAGGTAATAACGGTTGCACGATTGGTTGGCCCTGACAATTTCTGTTGAATTTACAACCCAAGTGGGTATCGGTATCTGCCGTATTGGATTACAACCTCTGCCTTCCACGCCTTTTTATTTTATATCCCTGTTTTATGGTCGGACAATCGATGAAAGTTAAGCATTGATTTTTGCTGATTCCAGGGGGAAGTTCAAGAGTCGCCGGCTGAACTTCAGTTCAAAGCGCTGGGAGTCGCTTTAATTGAGTTGCCAGGGGCTCATGCATATGCAGGGCTCAATTAAAAGTGCGCCAAGAAAAACCGAAAGACAAACACAAGCGGCGCAAGGACAACTCCTTGGAGGGGTGAAAAATGTCTGCAAGTGACTCAAGTCGAGTCTCCTGTCTGTTGACATTTCGCGGTATGGAAAAAATTAAATTAAAATGCAAATTAGGCATTCCCGAGGAGTCTGGCTTGCAGTCTGTGATTCCCCCCTTTGTTGCTCCTTACTTGCGTCTTGGGCAAAAGTGACAAATTGTTGTAAACACTGCAAGTTACGTATACGCCTCGTGGGACTCGACTGTCACCTACGAAGCGAGGGGTTCAAAGGGCGAGAGTGCCTTACCTTGTATTGTGTACATATTTTAACACAGCCAAGAAGTCCCGACTTAGGGCCAAGATGAATGTTTTTATTTCTGCGCCTTTTTCGCCGTTCGTCTTCTTTTCTGCGGTAAATTATGCAAAGTAGTTGCGTAATGCTCTTGTTACAATAATTTAATCTTGTAATCTGTTTCTGTTCGACTCCCGGCAAGTGCCATAAATAATTCAGCTGGCCTGCTGCAGATGCCGCCGAAAGCTGGCGAAGGCAGGAAATATCCTTGAAGGAATCTTTGCATTTTTAATTTCAAGGTAAACAAGCGCAGATAACTTCGCCGCCAGAAACGGAATCCTAATGAGCCCCTCAAGGTGACTTCACCCACTGCCTCTAGGACGTTGGATTGACATTTCAGCTGGGAGGCTGAGCACGTTAATTCAATTTCCGCAAGCTGAAACAAAAATAAAAGAAGAAGGCACAAAGTTTATCCAGGCAACCCCTTTTTTGGATTCTAGGATGTGGGGTTGGGGAGAATGGGGCATTAACGAACCCCATTTGCGGCTAGCTAATTATGCCATGCGCATCCTTTGAAAAACTCTTTAAGAGGAGCACAGGTTAATCTACGAAAAACATCTCTTAAATTTGTAAAGATATTTTTTTGTTGTTGTTTACTTTATTTCTTCCTGATTTTGCAGATGCAATGGTTTCATAGCAAAATCTCATTTAACTCATTTAAAAAGTTTTTTATGCCCACGTAGGGCATAAAACATCAAGTTAATATGATAATAAAAATATTCTTAAAAATTAGTTTTAGTTTAGTAGGTTTTTCTCACAGACTGATATCTATTTTTGGTGTTAAGTTAGACAATATTTGCAGCTAATTACGCCCGTAACATCCTTTGCAGAGCACTCCAAGGATCCCACGTCAGCCCATAAATCAGCTGTCACAAAATGTAAATCCACCGGCAAAAAAGAAATCGCAGACAACATAAAATTTCAATAACATTCCCGGCGTGTCTTGGCTCCTGCTCCTGGCACAAGGTGCCACAGGAGGAACACAGTCGCACACACACCCAGAAGCAATAACATCCCGAGGATATGGTTTTGGGTGGCAGGAGGAAAGGATTCCGGATCCGAGCGGAAGCAATACACGTTGACACGTCGCACGGTTACAAAATGTGGCGCTGTTAGTTCCGCAGTTTCGCTGGAGACAAAGGACGGCGGCGTAATGTAACGGAAACTCTATTGAATTGCGATAAAAATCGCGTTTGCCAGGGAGCACCCTTTGAACCGCCCTCCACCTCCTCCTATTTATCCTTGGGGCTGCAGGAGACACGGGTTTAGCCATTTTAAAGCATACTTTGCGGCTTGTCAACAGGCGGCAAAATTTATTGCAAATGTACGCCAAAAGAGTTGCACGAAGTAAGAGACGTTGGTGTGTCTAGTCGGATGGTTTCACTATATCGAAGGTCTTCTGTTAGGAAATGGGATGTCAAATGTATGTATGATTTCTTAAATCTATTACTTGTTAAGGAATACTTGAAATATTACATAAAAATATTGTAAATTTATTGTGTTGATTAATCTCTAACTTATTTACCTAACGATATACTTGCACTTTGCACCTTAATTATTTAAATAGAAAGATGCAGGTCCTTTAAATATGATACCTACTGTGAAATATAGTAAAAAGTGAAAAGGTTGCTTATAGAAAATATTTAATAAAGTCATATAATCATAAAAATATTTTAGAAGTGTAAATAATATTCGTTAATTTTGTGTAGACTTTCCATCTCTGGTTTGGTATGCTGTTCCTGCTGACAATGTTATCGTTACGGTTATTGATTGAAATTTTTTACACTTTGCTTGTTGCCACATTTCCTGCCCCTTAACCCTATTTCGCTGCAGGGGTAGTGACATTTGGCGACGGAGGCCAAAGGGTTAAGAAAAAGCGACAGCTGCTGCTCAACTCGATTTGAAGAAGAGTGAAAAACCCAGGGAGCTGTTATCATCTGGGGCAGGTATATGTGCCTCTGGTCCATTTCCCCTTTCAATCCACATGGCTCCGTTCTGGCTTACACGCACATCCTGTCACTTGCAGGACCTTCGCCCAAGGACCATTCACATCACCTACACAATGAAAGAGCGGAGACGCACAATGGCCACATCAATTGTGCATTCCATTTAACTTGCCACGCCCGTGTGACTTTTAAGTGTTGCCGTATACGGTACATCCATCCGAGTGCTGGACATGACAGCTTCTGCATGAGCAACTTGCTCTCCAACTGCCCCTATGGCAAACATGTTGCTGCCAAAAGGCCGAAAGCCAAAACCCGTTGTCTGTAGGTTTTTAGGTGTGTTTAGGTATTATCTTGTGCTGGTGTGATGAGGGAATGGGTGGGTCAAGGGGTGGTGCTGGTGGTGAGCATGTGGCAGTAGCCCCACCCACCGACCACTACCCACCGCCCACAGCAAACTTTGTGTGCGTTTGTGTCATTGTTAAATTTTGCGCTCGAACGATCTGCAACGGATGACATCCGTATGGCAGCAAGTTACTTTTTGATTTACAGTATGCTACTTTTTATACCCCTTACTAAGGGAGACCACAAGGTATATTGTTTATGCGGAAAAATCACACTAAATTCACGCAGTTACTTGAAAATACCAAAGAAGCTTTACCTTATTATTTTTGGATATTTTTGTAAAGAAACGATTTAGGAATTTAACTCAAATTTTGTGGATGGTGGGTAGATTTAGTACCCAAAACAAATTTAAACTCAATGCATTTTTTTTTAGTTTTTGCTAAGATCTTTTTGGTTTTATGGTAAAATAGTTCCAAGATTTTGCATTAAAAATCCATTTTAAAGATAGTAAGTATGGTTATAAAATGTTAAGTAAACATATTTAGAAAGCCCTCTAAGAACTAAGGGTAAAGGTAATTTTTTTCTTAAAAAATTTGATACAAAATGAAAAGTGAGTACTTCGATTGCCTCAAAATCTCTAAACATTTCAAACTTGTTGTTGTTCATCAAACGCCTGGCTGACTGGCTGCCCTGCCCCTCTGACCTCTGACCGCTGGTCCAGATTCAGAAACCTGACCCCGCGCTCCCCCAAATATTCGCCCTGCCCAAGGTGCAGCAAAGGTTGTCACAAGTCGTCCGCCTGTCGTTTGTTGGTTGTTGGTTGTCCGTTGTTGGCTGTCGTTAGCATTTGGTTTAAATTGCGCAAAATGCGTGTAATTGCTGGAACTGACGATTGAATGAGCCCGTGTATTAGGAGGAGTTGCAGACGGAGATGGAGATGGCACATGGCAGATGGAAGCCAGTCCTCCTGACCCGTCCAGGCGTCCAGGCCTCAAGATTTAAAGTTTCTGATTTGATTTGAGGCTGAGAGCTCTATCTGCATCTGTATCCTGTAGCCCCTGTAACCCCCTGCTCCCCGATCGACCGGCTGACTGTAGTAATTATGAGCGCATTGTTGTGCGAAAAATTGAGTTTCAGTTTCGGAGTTTTCGAGTTTGTTTAGCTCTAAACTTGTGCCGCACTACTCGGGACTGGGGGATGGGGGGTTGGTCTGGATCTGGAAGTGGACTCTGGCAGATGTTTCCGTTTCCGTTTCGGGCTGGCAAACAAAGTGAAAGTGTCCGGAAGGCCAGAGAAAGCTAAGCAGAGGGTTCTAAACTTAGTCAAATTGATAAACGTATTAGAACGGGTTGCTGAATGAAGAAGTTACTTATCCTGGAGTTTTTTTAGGGCTTAAAGCATTTACATTTGGTGTAAAGACAAAGAAAATTTGTTTATAAAGGTGTCTTTAGTATGTTAAATTTAAGTGTCGGTATTCCAAAATTATTTAAGTACCTACTAAAATAATATTTTCGTAAAATGTTTCAGCTCTATTTCAGAAATAAACTTCTAAAAAAGTATAAAAATTAGTTTTTAATATATTTATAGATTGAAATGATTTAATCCTTCGAAGTAAGATTATTCTTTTTCATAACCAGATAATCTCAAAATATCTTTACTCTATGTTTTTTCCCTCCCGAATATTAACCTTCCTGTTGTCACCTTCTCCTCATTTTCATTTTAAGCTCACGCTCAAGTAGGCGCAATTAAAAAACTCCTGTCCCTGCACTTTCCATTTTCGCATATCCATTTGCATTTGCAATGCCCGTTATTATTGCTGTTGATAAAAGATTGCACAATGTTTACTCGCACATTGCAACCACCCAAATACCCCTCCCCCCAGTTGTTGCAACATTTTTCGCAGTGTGCAATGCAAATTTGCGGCCGATGCGGTAATTGCCGCTCATTATGGTCAGGCAAATGTGGCCATCGCCATTTGCCAGTTACCAGTTGTTGGCAGGAAAAAAGGGGAAAGTGAGGAAAATGGGAAAATGGCCCGAATCGAGCTGATAAGACAAATGCAGCTACGGAGTTGCACTGCTGCCACCTGCCACGCCCACTCGCCCCCTCGCTGCACTCGCTTTTAATGCAATTTTTACATTTCTCCCTTGCAAAGAGGAGCTGGAGCTGGAGCTGCTGGCCAGGAATCGGTCCATAAGTCACTTTAATGGGCCTTCAATGAGGTGTGCCCCGGGAAAATGAAAATGGGGGCTCAAACATTACGCAAATGCATTAATGGCATTTTAATGTTGAGGTATTCCAGGCCAACAGGCCTGCGTCCATTCTGCACCCCCTCGTGTCCCAGGTAGGGGTTAAGGGCCCACTCCTTTACCACTTGGAATTTCAGCAATTTCCACAAATTATAGAAAAAGCAACCCGAACTTTAAATGACCATAAAACAGTTTGACAAAACTTTAAGCCACAAAAAGGTAGTTGTCGCCCCCGGGGAAAATGATAAATTATTTTGAGCAAATGCCACAGGAATTTTGTGCTTGCCAAGTGAAAAGTTAAGAAGCCAAAAGTGTGTGCTAGTGTTGGGTATAAAATTGTGGAATCGTTTTCCATGAGATTTATTGGGGGGCCTCGGTTAACCGAGGTTCGTTGGAATTTATGCGACTGCGTTTGTCATCTCTGCTGCCAGCCAGCGAAAGGAATTCCAAAGATTCACACCTCCAAAAAATATGCATATGCCTTCGAAACCCACACAGCACATTTCCGGTTTAATTTGCTGGAAAATTTAAACAATGAAAACGGAGGGTGGGGAGCATAGGAATTAATTCCCAGCCACGGAATGAACTTTGACACCTCGTGCAGCAATTCTGCGGTGGACAAACCTTTTTGGGACTTTGCAACTTTTATGCGAATCTCATTCGGTTTTTTTGTTTGTGTTTTTTTTGGGGTTGACTCGCTGGCATTTAATGAGCCCGGACCGATGTCGACAGCAACATTATTATTCCAAATAAAAGCGCATTATGCTGGATTATCAACTCAAGTCCTGAGTCGAGAGTGGATATATAGCAGGTCCCATATGGAGAGAAAGGTAGGAAATGCGAAAACTTAATTTCCAGCTGGCACTCCATGTATGAGGCAGCCGCATTCCACTGTCCTGTCCTGAATAAAGGACATAGGACACGGGACACGGGACACGGGACACTTGACCACTCCCACCCACTCAGGGGCAGGGCTTAATGAATGTGCCGAGCTGTCCTTTCCGTCCCTTGCCACATATTCCTGCCCCCATTCTGTCGTCCTCCTCCTCCGCTTTGCAATTAAATGTGAAAATGTTGAAAATAATTTGCATTACGTCCCTGGCTTATCGCCTGCAATTAAGGTAGTTTCTGGAAGGGTTCTATTTGCACCCGAGCAGGGGGAATGATTTTTTGGGGAATTTAATTACTGCAAGGATTTAATTATGTCATCCCCGGTGGAGCTTAGTCGTCGTCGTCGTCGTCCCACACATGTCAGGGGAATTAAATAAAATAAAAAAGTGTGGAAATGGGACAGACAATCTGGCAAATTGTTCAATGAGTCGTCAAGCATATTTTTTACTGCCGGACAAAGCCCCAAAATCCACACTCAATTTACCTGCATTGTCCTGGATGCACTGGCTTTAGCCCTTATTTTCACAGCGGATATTTGCACTTGAGATTCTTTTGGCCATGCGTTTCGTTCGCTTATTTTAAATGCAGCGGACAAAAAAATATCGGGCGCTGACAATGAGCGGAAATGAATTATGTTTGAGGCTCGACACCGACACCTCACCTCTCCCCCTGCATTTTTCGCAGATTTTACCCATTTGAACCACCGCTGAGGTGGCGGCCATTGTGCAGCATTGTGCAAGTGCATTTCGCGCGCTGCACAGTCACAGATTATTGTTGCCACGCGGAGGCAGACAAATAAATCAATGACAGCGCGACTTTATTGTTTCGCTCACAGAAATATTGCCTTTATAATATAAAACAGCCAACAGGCCCAGGCCCAGGCACTCCTCTCGATCGTGCCTGGCTGATAAATAATAAAATACCTATAGGAAGTATGCCCCTGGGAGTGGGGATCGGGTGTTGGACCGAGCTCCCTTTATATATATTAAATGGGCTGCGGTCTGGCCATCTATTGACAAATTTTGAATGATGTACGGCAATAAAAATCCATTAATTGTGGCGTCAAAGGAGTGGAATGAACCTGATTTCCTCATGGGGCTGGCAAGGGATTCTAAAAATTAATTTTAAATCTAGCAAAAGTTATAGTTTTCTGTAAATCAACATATAATTTTAAAAATCACAATTTTTCCAAGGCATTACCTCTTAGCTAAATTTATCCCTTAAGATCCCTTTTAAAAAGATTTATCAACAGGGTACTTTTCTCAAAACTCCGTTCTACTTTCCTGCTTTGCTTTAACTAGGGAAACCCAAACCTCAAGCAGCTCTCGGGCTTAATCCAACTAATACGACTCAATTTAAACACCGCTAAATCAACAACTGCCACTCACGAGAAGAGGAAAAAGTACCAAGAACGAAGAAAACCCTCTCCAAATTCGAGCTCTGAAGATTGAAAAAACTGTGAGTAAAATTAAAAGTGCCACAAGAAGGAGCTTCAGCCGAAGGACGAAGGCAGCTGGAGCACAACAGACTCGTACACCTACAGGACATCCTCCCAGCTTGAACAAGTTCCGTCAGAGTGCGCAACATTTTTACGCTTCTTTTGGTTCATTTTCAATGCATTTAACTTGAGTGACTCTTTAATCCTTGTAAGTATCTTAGCGGGAAAATACGTGAGGGGGGTGAGCAGGGGGTGCAGAGCCTTACAGGACCTTTCCCCCCCACTGCCCCTGGCATCTTTAGCTACAATATTTATTTACCTTGCGCCTTTTGTGCCCACGTGCAGTTTCTTGGTCTTCTTCGTCTTTGCCTTCATCTATATTGCCCGACTCCGTCTCCGGTTCCTTTCCCAATTTTGCTGTCGTCGCTTTGCAGCTACGTGTCCTGAGTCCTTGAGGGGAGTCTAAAAAGGGGGCGGGGTTGTCTGCCACTTGGCATATTTTAAATACATTTCATGCGCTCCTGAGCTCCGGTTTTCTTCTGCCTTTCCTGCTTGAGGATATTTACTTCTTGAAAATATGTTTACTCGTGTTGTGCATATTTTAATCGTTTACTTTGCCACAGACTTTTTCGGCAGTGCCTTCGTCTCACTCCTGGCTTCTTTTATATGTGTTTTTCCTGTTTGAGTTACGTTTAAGTTAAATAAGCCATGCAAGTCTTTTTCCTGCTCCCATTTCCTACTTTACTAATTTTTGGCTAAAATTTAAGCTTTTTGGGAAAAAAAAAAAGATTTTAATTGTTGAGTTTTTGTTTTTCAGTTGTGACACCAAATTGAATGCAAGATGATGTCCCCTTAAAAAATACTATTTAATATGTATATGAAAAAAACATAAAAACACTAAAATAAAAATATTAAAAAATACTTAAAACCAGCGATATTTGCTTTTAAGCGGCTAAAGTATCAAACATAAAAATTAAGCTCACAAACAGGTGTTTATTATTTATCTGTCTGCTCATCCCATCCTTTTGTGGGTTATTTGATTCCTGCAACTGGCTGGGAAATTTCTAATGAATTCTAATGAGCTGCAGAACATACGAGTAGCGCACTTTTACTACAAGAGCCTCGAGGCGATTCGTTAGCTCACAAAATGCGCTTCGACGCGTTTTCTGGGCGAGGTGAGCGTTGCTTGTTATTTAGATGGAAAGGAGGGATGGGTTTTAAAGCGGACAAAGTTTGGCTCACAAATAGCCAAAGGCTCCCAGGAGTTGTCTGCTAAAAGTTTGCCCTCAAATGTCTTGAAAGGGGATGAGAGGAGAACAAGATTTGAACAGCAGTGCTGCGGGAGGAATTTACATGTGTATAACTTTTGGCAACCCTCACTTCATTGATGTTTATCGAATATTAAAGGTAATTCCCATATACTCATATACCGAAAATCTTCACCCCTTTGGCGATTCCCTTTGATTGCTCAGTTTGTCGTAAAACTTTGGTACTTCTTCATCCACTCCAACCCTGCGAAAGCTTTGATTCCCGGGGAACGCCTGCCGAAATTATTTCAATTAAGTTTCTTACAAACCAACCACCCACCCACTCCAAGGACCCCTTGAAACCTTCCGGGTGGACTTTCTTTCATTAGTTGCGCTTGTTTTTGTTTCGCCCTGAAATTTATTGTCAGGTTCGATGGCTGGCAAAGTTTTTATTGCACGCGCCACGGAGTTTGCCTCTTGTTTGTTGGCTTTTGATTATTCAAATTAAGCTTAATTGTTAAGGTGGCCAGGGTTTCATTGAGGGCCGATGGGCCATAAAAGTAGTCGTTGAGCTGACTGAGGATTATGATCGTTATTGGGGCAGCACTTTGGTTTAGTTTTCCACTCGGATCGATTGTTCTGCGAACTAAGTTCGGTTTGAACTCCACTCGCCTCTGTTTGCAGTTGGAAGCCCCAAAAGAGCGGAAGCGTTTGCAGTGCCAAATATTTTTTTGCTTTTGCTTCCACCATTTTGCGGTGTACCTTTTTGTGACACTCCCCCTTCCGGCGAGCACTCTCAAATGAGCACGCAAAAAGCAAGTATTCTTTTTTTAATAAAATTATACGACTATTACATACCCCTCAACCATTTTACCACTAGTTTATTTTTAAATCCATTATGTTTGCTTAGAAACCTCCAGGGATATTCCAGGGGTAATTGTCTAACTCATTAAAAATTAAAAATAAATAAATTTACTGCAAAGCCTTCAGCTAATAATAAGATAAAAAAAGAAACTAAATTTAAGTTGAAATTAAGAAATTAATTTTTGGACAATTTTTAGGAAATAAACTAAGCATCAATTTAATAAAGTTTTAAAACTGTAAAAAATGTTCAAAGAATCTCTATATTTTTTATTATAAAATTCATATGACATTACCATTTCACCCTAAAAATAAGGGGTATTTCAAAATGCATCCCACACACACACACACACTCGCTCACAAAGTTGACCAGCGGGAATGGCGCGAAATTCGTGCATTAAATGGAGTGGACTTCCGGTTGGTGAAAGCTGCGGCATCGAGTGCCGGGTCCTCAAAGGGTATTCAAATGGAATGGGATGAGGGAGGGGGCAGGGGCAGGGCATAGATGAAATCAACTGCTGAATTTATGCCCACTGGCCAATAATCCATTTTTAGGGCCATCAACCAAACCGAAATATTGGCTCATCCATTGTTTCCGTGCTAATTGTTTGGGACTACTTTTGCCAGCAATTTGCCAGTGAAAATCCCTGGTTGAGGCTGCCCCTTTTTTCCACTCGGATTCGGATTTCGTCCGCCTGCCACCCACACATACATTTTTTTTTTTTTTTTGGTAACATGGGAAGGTGGATGGATTTGCGGGCACAGCTGCTGCGAAGGCTTGCAATTATTTTGCAAACAATGAAATTGTTGCTGCGTGTGCAAACATAAAATCAAATTGTGTGTAGGTGTGTGCAGCTGTTGCGGCACAGATACGGATACAAAGCAAAGACTGGGGCAGACGCAGATACAGATACAAAGATACATAGATACTTGTGAGGTGTCGCATCTGCGGGCTAGCATTTGCCTTGATTTGATTTTACCTATTCGGGGGAGTCCATAGATATGCAAATTACTTGTCAGGGAGTGGCAGGTGATGGCTCCATAAAAACTGTAATCAATATGTCGCTCGAGAGGGCAAAGGCAGGGAACGTGTGCCATTACGTTCGCATTTATAGTATTTGGCTTGACAATTGGGCAAATGAATTTAAATAAGCGCAGGCAGAGCAGAGATAGAGATTCGCTAACAAAGTGCAAATCGAGCGAAATAAATCACGGGCGAGCGACACGCAGCCACAAACTCCACGATCTGGCTCAATTAATCACGTGGCCATACATCAAAACAAACAGATCATGACAAATGCAGAGCGCAAATCGACCAGGGACATATATCCCCGCCCTCCGATCACGCCTCCTTTTTATTCTTCGCCGGCGCACACCTCGTTTATTGTCCGTCGCCTCAACTCTTCCATTTTGATACTCTATATAAGAAAAGGGGAGTTCCAAAATGTTTAAAAATGTTTATCTACTTTTTATTTTATTTATTAAGATTATTTGTGAAGAGGATAATAGGTACCTTAGTTAAACTAAAAATTAACTATATAAACTACTTAAAAAAAAAAGCTTTTTTTTTTTTTAACTTTTAGGTTTGGTATTAAAACATATTTAAAAAACTAAAATGGAAAAGACAATAAATTCATTGGAAATCGTTGAGATTTAAAGCCTTTTCTCTTTTTTTAAAAAATTATTATTTATTTATATTTTATGTTAGGCTTATTTTATTTGTATATCAAAGGTTCAAAAAAATAAGGAAAAGTCAAACAAAATAAATATTTTACATAATTGCAAAACAAACAAAAGTTAAGAATCATATAATTTCAAATGGAAATAGTTTCCCTCTTAAGGGCACTTAATATTCGACTTTCTTGTAATGTTTTTTCCCTTTCGCTACTGCTGCTTTAATTAAAATAATTTTTACGTTTGGCTGTGCTTTTTCCACGTGAAATTCCACCGCAGAACAAAGCAGAGACCGAGGCAGACGACTACGACACATAGCCGCTGTCATGTTCGCTTGTCTAGCAGCGTCCGCTGGCCAGGTTTTTGCAGGAAAACACCAACTCCATTAGCATTCCCATGCCCAGTCCCATGCCCAAGTCCCAGTCTCCGGCCAATGCCAACGCATAAATTATGCTTCGTTGTCGTTGTCGTAGTCGTAGTCAGTCGTCTGAGGTGACAAAAGGTACTGAGGAGCACCGAGGAGCCGAGCACCGCGAATAAAGAAATGGGAGACTTGCTGCAGGAAATTTCTTGGCAGGCAGAAAATAGATTTCCCTGAGACTGAGACTAAGACTGACTGCCTGGCTGGTTGGTTGGCTTCATTGTCCGCCGCGCAATGGAGTTTTAATTGTCCAACGGGGCCACATAAATTTTCGGCTGCGCGATTTAAGATTTTCTAAAACATTTGAAGTCAATCTAACGCAGCCCCTTAATGGTCAGCCAGGTGCCAACGAAGGAGCACTTGCATCCCAGTATCCCACCATCCCAGACATGACCGCAACATAGAAAACACAAAACAGCAACAGAATGTTGGATTGGATGAAAAACAGAACTTTTGGCCAGCAGCCAGCCGACCAGACGAGGAAAACAGGAGAACTCTTAAAGTGTCGCTCCGGCTTGGGGAATGGAAACGGGAAACGGGAGGGGAGAGGGAAATGTTTTGCATTTCAAATTGCATTTTAATCGCATTTCAACCTGAAATGCCATTAGACATAATTCGTTTAGCTGCATTTGTCATTGGCCCTGTGCTCTGTGCCCAAATCATTTCGATATGTCCATAGATGGGGGAATTTTGGGACTGATTCGCTCCAGCGGAGGACAATTGACGTCCGCACACGTAAATCAACTTTGGCATTGATTTCCACTGGCTGACTGGCTGGATGTCCCAGGCTGATTGCGATTTGTATGCAACTGTCCAGATTATGCAATCATTTCCCTCCACTCCACTGTCCACTGTCCACTCCCCCATGTCAAATTCAAAGTCCTGTCCCGTAATTGATTGTGAGTCGTCGCCCGTCCACTGGCATTTAATCAATTTATGCCCGGTGCCCGAATGCCAATCGAGAGTGCTGACTGAGTCCATCGAAATGAGTCGAGTCGAGTCGATCGATGTCGGTGCACTGCACTCGATACTCTGGGCACCTTGGCACCTGTCACCACCTTCGATCGAGTGATCAATCTGCACTGCCCGAAAATAGTGTCAACTAAAGGGATAAAACAACTAAATGTTAAAGGCACTGGAAAAATATTTTGTAGCTTGAGGATTTTATATTAAAGAAAGTTGAAAATTTAAACAAATTAAATTTCTTAAAATTGTAGTACTTTTAGCTATAAAACATTTTAAAACTTATGGTTACTATGGGAAAGTTTTCAAGGAGTTAAAAATGTTTTGCATTGGATGTTTTTCAGCTGTTCAATTTATAAACACACAAACAAAGATGCTTGTCTCAAGAAAACCTTTAAGTCTCGTCCGTTGATAAAGCCCTTGAAGTAAAACTTTTTCTATTTTTAACAAATTAAATTTAGTACAGAATATTAAAATTAATACCACTTGGGAAATGGTCACTGCAAATTGAAGCTAGTTTAAAACATTTTTATTAAAAAACCATCAGAATTTGAAATCGAATTATAAGTATATGAATGCACCGCCATTATTATTATCTTTGAAAGTCTCTGAAATTTTCCCCACATTGAAATAGGCAAATATTTTTTACAGTGAACAGCGGGTGCAATGGCTCGGTTTTGTGTGACTTGTTCAGGTATAAATAGACAGCTCACCTTGCCGATGAAGGTGTTGAAAGGCAGGTCCATCGATTGATCGGCCGATCCGTGGCATATATCTAGATTTAAATTTAAATTAGCCCGTCGAGCACTTTATCGATTTACCCAAGCTGACCCTGAGTGAGGCAGAGACATGAATTCCTTTCTTTTACATTTTATTTTTTTGTT
Organism: Drosophila oshimai; assembly: GCA_018150695.1. NCBI lineage: Eukaryota > Metazoa > Arthropoda > Insecta > Diptera > Drosophilidae > Drosophila > Drosophila oshimai. Next base: position 1,539,380 of record JAECWM010000202.1, on the reverse strand, counting down.
TGGTCGGGGGCAGCTGCTCGAAAAACTCAATTTCCTGCGCGTAGACTGGGGCCATCAAATGCTTTACGATGGCAGACCGCAACTTGAAATTTAACACACGTTGTACACACACACACAGTCGGTTGACCCCTTTGGTCTGTCTGGGGCTGTGCTGCTACTTTTTCATTTTTCGCATGTAACGTGTGTAATCAAAGTAACAAAATCCAAATCATATTTCCTTCATTGACCACAAAATGTGGGCGGCCAACCCTTTTCCCTCCGACCCATTCATCTTCGATGCGCATATAAAACATTTTACTAGATTTATACAATCAATGCTCTGTGCCTCGGAACATTTCTTAACCTTGTTAGATACGTTTTTTCCCTTTGCTGTGGGCAAAATTATTGGTCTGCGCATATGTAATCATCTCTGTGGTGGCTGCGATTCAGGAGGCCGGGAAGGTGAAGGTTGGGTGGGTCCAGGACACACCATAAAGTGCACACAATCAAATCGAAATTCGTTTTTAGGTACAACTCCTTTGAGGCTATGGCTATATGCGACTGTCTTGGGTCCGCTTCCTTCAGGGGTAATTTCTTATATTTCCTGTATAGGACACTCGGATTTCACCCAGGCTGCCTGGGTCTGCCCTTGGCCACTTGATAGTCAGCAGGACTTTTTCGCATATGTTGGCAATTTTTTATTTATTGACATTGCGCTTTATTAAAAGGTGTTGGGCGGCCAAAGCCGGAAAAAGCCTTTCGGAAACCCCAACCATATTTCTCCTTCATGGGATGTGTTAAAGATATAAAGGTTTTTGCGATTTCTCTAGAAAAGCCTTAAATTATAAAGTTGGTACAGTAACTTACTCACATGCAAATAACTCAAATAATAGGTGTATTATCAGAATGGAGAGTTTGGGTTTAACTAACAAAACTGTCGAGTCAGCTTGGAAAAGGTGAAGGGGGCCAAAGGTCCTGACACCAACACGTCGCTTGGCGGTGGGCGAGAGTTCATTATTAAAAGTTTTTAAAAGCAGATAAGTGCACAGACTGATAGAGATACTCGTATCCCAGCTTGGCAAACACAGCCAAATACACACGCAAAAAGAAAGTAACACTTAACAAATTTTCTATAAAATAATGTTTATAATATCATAAATAAAATAGAAAACGAGTTTCTTTTACAGTTCCTCGTACTTGTGTTTAAGAAAATTAAACCATAAGACACTGTGGTACGAAAACTCTTTGAAATTAACACTAATTTCGAGCTTAAGTTTAAGAAATAAAACAAGTTTCCATATATTTTAAATCTAGTGTTTTTTAGAAGAGTCAATCTAAAGGAAATAATTTACTTCTTTTTTTAACTACAGTTTTATTTTTACTTGATTTACTTATTCGAATTAAAGTGAAGTTTTATTGATGAAGGTTCAAAGACGTCTAATTAGTAGTTTTTTGCAGTGCAGTGAAACGATAACGATAGCCCCTGCTTGGGCGCCACTTCACCTCTAATTGAAACATTAAGTTGCACATCACGTACGCGGTGTCAGACACTAGACGCCAACAACAGATGAAAATCGGAGGAGGAGGCCGCCTAGGAGTATGCTAAAATGCGGCTGCGGTGGCCTTTGGTTTTACCTTGGTCCTGGTCCTGGAGCTGAGGCAGACCTGCTCCTTACCCCCTGGGCAGGGACTATCAACCACTCAGCACTTTATTTTTTCCGTGTTGGCATTTTAAAAGGCATTTAAGCTGAGCTGGGTGGGTTTTTGTTAAGTGTGCAGAGTGATTATGCCGGAAATTTGTTTGTCTATGATTTCATTTCGACCCCCTCCAGAATTTTTCTTGGCTCAGTGGGGCAGGCAGGGTCTGATAAAGATCTGCCTCCGTTCGCGTATCCACTTGGTCATTACTATCAAGGAAGAGTTGGGATTAAAGAGGCTTTAGTCGGGGTTAATCACTGACACGAAACTCACCCCATTTGGAACCCACAGTCACCGGGCAGGCGGCATGCCGCGTGAGGGGATCACCGTTACCGTCCGTGTCCAGGTTAAACCAGAAGATGGCGGTTCCAGCCCTGGGGTAAACGGAATAACCGACTTTGGGGAAGACCGTGGCTCCTCCCTGTTCAACGTCAGTCAGCTGGAAAGGTTAAGAAAACTAAAGGTTTAGGAACCGAAATTATCTCCCACATTTACTCACATAAAAAAGCACTGTGGCAATGCGATCGCCCGAAACAAAACTCCTTCGGCTACGTTTTCCAGTAAAATTAACGGATGCAAAGCCAAAGTAATCCAAGTGCATGTTATAGTGTCCACCTATGCCATAGTTTATCACCTGCACAGTAAATAATTTTTAAAGATATTAAATTAGTCTAAAATGTAAGTGAAATGAAAGCGAAAAAAGCTTTGCTTTAAGCTCAATAAGAACATATTAAACGGCTCTAAGCTTTGAGGTAAGGTATGTTACTGATGATAGAATTTTTATAAAATTCGTTTCCAAACCTGAAACTCCTTCGCATCGTCCAAGTCAAGTCCAGTCATGTCCTGAACTCGTCTGGAGATGCGCCTGGTCAACTCGTTGTTATTCTTCAGCCAATATGCTTTTGCAGTTCTCCCTTTGTTTTTGTTTTTGCGATTTGCATTAAAGATTAAAGCAGTTTTCATATTTCGAGCAGACAGGCTCTTTAGCTCTGAAATTTCGCCTTCGGAGAGCACTTCGTGATAGAGAACCATGTAGGGATCCAATCCGATTTGCTCCATCTTGAGTGGAGCCAGACGCAGGAAAGGTGTTGTGCTAAAGTTGTAGGAACAGTGAAGCCTTGTTGGGCCCTCGATTGCACCGCTGCAACACAACCTGTGTGCCTTTGCCAACGGACCTTCAAGCTCCCTATTTTCTTCAAGTGTAGAGGTCGATTGGTTTTTTAAGAGGTCATAAGTGAGCTGCCTCATTCGCAATAGTCCAGCATCGTTGGCCTTAAGCGCCAAGCATTTATCAAGCAGAGGTAAGGCTTTAGAGTAGTTTTCTAGGTAAATTCAATTAGATTAGGTATTTCTCTAGTAAGTACCTACAACTAACTTTCTTTCACATGGGACTCGGCAAGCAGTTTCAGGACGTCCATCTTGGTGATTGCAATGGGCGAGGGCTGAAACAAGAGGTTGTCCTCCAGGCGGTTATACACTTCCTCCAGCCATTTAACAGCTTCCGATGATTTTGTTTGCGTGGCAAGATGGTGGGCAATCGCAAAAATATCCGCAGAAGTCATGCTGGCACTTAATGGGTTGTCAAAAAATTGTTTTAAAATTTGAATTGCTTAATAGTACTCACTTGTACTGCTTTCCATTGATTTTACCAACTATTAAGTCTTCTATTTTAATACTGTAGGTGCTCTGTATACGAATTACACCGGCACATGCATCCCACAAGTCCGTTATCGACGGTAGTTCACTCCGCCAGCTATCAAAGTTTCTCATATGAGAAATGCCCACTGGTTGCTCCATGTATTTTCGCCACTCAAACCAATCCTGATGCAGTCGCCGGATGAGTGAAAAGCCCTTCAGAGGATTGGACAAATAGGATGTAGCGTCCAGTCGCCCCTTTTCATTCTCCTCACGCATCCATGATATTTGACTATGGAAAAATGTTTAATAAGAAACTACAAACATTCGTTAAAACACAGATTCACCTGCGGATGGCCTGCAGCTTCTGATCAAGTTCTTTGGTGTAGTTGTCGAGGTTGTCGATTAGCTTTTTCTCCAGATCAAGAAGTGGCACCATCGTCACCACTGACAGCGAGTGACTCGTCGCCGCAGGACCTTTTCCATTGACCAGACCTATAAAAAATATCAGTGCTAAGACGTGTCTTGTTTTTTCCATCCATGTTTTCTTCATTGGCGACATGTATTTTCGTAAATGTAATGAATTGGAACTATACATTTATTCAGGTTTGCTTGACACAGTGGCACTGTTGTTCTATTTAGAGGCCTGCTGTGATTTTCGTATTTAAAAGTAAATTACATCCAGTATTTAAACCAAATTTAAAATAACTTTACTAAAAATAAGGCAATACAACTTAAGTGCTTATTTACATTTACTTAAAAAGTATTTAAATTTCTTTTTAGGAATATTAGTTTGAATATACGTTTGTTTTTCCGTTGTCAATGATCATGGATAGTTTCTCAGGCAGGGTCTGATGAACATCTGTCTTCTTTCGCGGATCCACACACTCATTACTGTTAGTAGAGTTATGGTTAATTCAGTTTTATTTAAAGTTGAGTTTCCCAATAAAGCTCACCCCACTTGGAGCCCACAATAACCGGACATTCGGCATGTAATGTGGAAGAGTCACCACTTCCGTCCGTGTGCAGGTTGTACCAAAAGAGTGCGGTGCCCGCCCTGGGAAAAACCGTGTATCCGGATAAAGGAAATGCAGTAGCTCCACCCTGTTCAACATAAGTCAGCTGCAGAAAAGAATAATTATGATAGAAAATCATTGGATCTCCACCTACTCACGTAGAAAAGAACTGTGGCCAGTCGGTCGCCTAATATTTCGGCGGATGCGGGTTTCGTGTTTTGAATGTTTGGAGAAGTAAAGTAATCCCGATGAAAAGAGTAATGTCCGCCAATACCATAGTTAATAACCTGTAATACAATGTTTACTACTGTATTAAAAATATTTTAAGTAGAAAAAAATTTTGTTGGGTATACCTATATGTTATTTTCAACAATAACAAGCGTACGAAGAGTGAACCAGAATGCTATCCTACCTGCAACTGTTCTGAATCGATCAAGTCATGGCCCGTCATGTCCTGAATCCGTTGGGTAATGCGTCTTGTCAGCTTGTTAAACTCTTTTTTCACCCCAAAAGTCTTTGCAGTCCTCATCCGCTTATTGTTTAATCCAAAGTTGCCAGTATCCTGCAATCTCGGAGCAGCAAAGTTTATCAGCTGTGCCGACTCCTGTGAAGAAAGAACGTCGTGGAAGAGCATTGCATATGGATGCAGGCCGATTTGCTCCATTTTAAGTGGTGCCAGTCGAAGGAAAGATGTGCTGCTGAAGAGGTACGAACAATTGAGCCTAGTGTGTCTCTGAAACCTGCCACTGCAACTCATTCTAACGACATTTGCAAGAGGGGCCAACACATGTTGGTTTTCTTCAAGTGTAGAGTTCGGTTCGTTCTTTATTAGGTCCTTAGTATTTTGCCTGAGTCGCAATAAAGCACCATCATTGGCCCTGAGCTTCAAACAATCGTCCAGCAAGGGCAGGGCTTTGGAGTATTGCTCTAGGGAAGGTCGATTAGATTTGGTATAATTAATAGAGAAACAACTAACTTTCTTTCCCATAGGTCTCGGCCAGCAATTTGAGAACCTCAACTTTCTTTACAGCTGGGTTACCTGGAATAAACTGAAGGTCCTCCGGCAAACGAGTCTTCACTTCCTGCAGCCATGGAATAGCTTCCGTTGATCTATTTTCCTTGGCAAGATGGTGTCCCACCGCAAAAATGTCCGCAGAACTCATGCTGGCACTATCAAATATTCTGATTTAAATTGCTAGATACAAAACCCCGCTAAGCACTTACTTGTACTGCAAGCCATCAAGTTTACCCCTGACAATGTCGCCAATTTCAAGGTCGTAAGTTGTTTGTATGCGGATAATGCCGGTACAAGCGTCCCACAAGTCCGTTCTCGTGGGAAACTCATCCCTCCAGCTGTCAAAGTTTCGCATCTGAGCTGTACCCACAGGCTGTTCCATGTACCCTCGCCACTTAATCGAATCTTGATGCAATCGTCGGATGAGTGAGAGGCCATTCAGGGGATTGGACAAATAAAAAATAGCGTCGACTCGTCCCTTATCGTTCTCTGCCCGCATAGTTGGGATGTGACTGTGGAAAGATCTCTTTCAGTCACCTGTAAGTATTTCTTAGAGGAGTGCCTACTTTCGTATGATCTGAAGCTTCTGGTCCAGTGCATTGGCATAGTCGTCGAGGTTGTCGATCAGCTTCTTCTCCTGCGAAAGAAGGGGAACCATAGAAGCCACCGACAGACCGTGACTTCCTTGTTTGCCATCGGCCAAAGTGAAAACGAGCAGCAGGGTCAGGATGCATCCTGGTATTTGCATCCCTTTGCAGTTCATTGGAGCCCCGTGTCCACAATAATATATTTAAATTTCTAGTGCTTACCTATCCTTTTTTTTTGTCGAGATTGTGTTTGCTTGTCATTTGCCCTGAAAATTTGTAAACTTGTAATTATAATGCAAAGTGTCGTATAATTGCTGATTCATAAGCACTGATACACCCATGTGTGACGGGTAATACCACGTTTTGATTATGATAAATGGGTTCGGGTAAAAACACCTCTAATTATAGCGCTTGGGAATGTTAAGTGCTGACTTCAGACTACTCTTATCACTACTAAAGTGACTTTAATTGACAGCTTGATCGATTTTTGGTTGACTTTATTGAGTTTCATTGTGGGCGTATAATATCACTTGTCTATATTTGGTTTACTTGAGAATCAAATTCACTTCTTGAGGCACGGTCTTCTGAAGAGCTGTTCGCGCTCTCGGATCCACTTGTTGCACACTATATTAATAGATTAAAAAATCTTAGATAATAGCTTTATATTTAAAGAGGGGATTACTAACCCCATTTGGATCCCACTATTACGGGGCAGGCGGCGTGGAGGGTCTCGGTGTTGGGCTCACCGTCGTCCTTGAGGTTGTACCACATAATGACAGATCCTCGCTGGGGCCAGATTGCCTTATAAATGTTTGGGAAAACGGTGGCACCGCCCTGTTCAACATCCGTTAGCTTTAAGCAGAAACAAAAGGAAGCATCGAATAACCAAATAATCAAGTAAATAAATATATATTTATACTTTACTTACATAAAATAGTACTGTGGCAATACGATCGCCATTCATGGTGGTCGTGTTTGCTGCCTATTGACAAGAGGATAAAGGTGTTAAATATTGGCTCCTAAGAAGTATGGTAGCTCACCGTCCGGTTGAAGAAGTCATAGTGTCTGTCGTAGTGGCCACCCAAGCCGTAGTTCATCAGCTGCAGCATCTCGGAGCCGTAGAGCTTGAACCCGGTCATATCGGCAATTCGGGCATTCAGTCGCACCGTAAGGGGACTAAAGGAATCGATGAACCAGGCCACCTTCGAGGTCCTGGTCTTCACCACCTCGTTGCGGCCCGAGGAGGCCTGGAAGACAGTGGCTCTCCTTAGACCCGGAGTGGCCATGCCCTGCAGCTCGCTGATCTCAGCGTCGGAGACCACGTCGTGGAAGAGCACCATATATGGGTCCAGAGACACCAGCTCCATCTTGAAGGGAGCAAGGATTAGGAAGGGCGAAGTGGTGCTGTTGTACCGACAGTGAAGCCTCCCATCGGTGGACGATGGGAACTGACCTCGGCAGCCCATCTGGTAGGCAGTTGCTCCCCCGGGACCCTGCATCTGTAGTGATAACGCTATCGGTTACTTTTAGCCCTATCAAAGTGGGTGACCTTATCAGCCTACCGTGGACTTGGCCTGCGCGTTGTTGGTGCCCGTTCTTATCATCGTTTCGATTTCCGACTTCTTCAGCAAAAGTTTAATATCACGCGGCTTATCATTCAGTGCAATGTTGACAACTGTTAGGGCATCCGCATTTTGGTCTATTGGGGGTTATATTAGCAGGGAACTGTCACCACGATCCAGGACAACTCACTCAGTTTAAGCAAGACTTCGGCATAGGCTCCTCGGACCTCTTCTTTCGGGAGTTTCAGGGGAGCACCAAGGGAAGATTTCTCCATCAAAACAACCGACTCGTAGAGCCAGCCAGCAGCTGCCATATAGTTGCCTTGGTCAAAGAGAACCTGTCCCATCGCATAAGTGTCCAAAACCGTCATACTCACACTGCCAAGCAGAAAGGAGAAGTTTAGTTTATCCAGTTAGGCATGGAAGATTTCACCAAATACATACTTGTACTGTTTTCCATTAAGCAGTCCATGGGCGATGTGTGCTAATTTGAGGCCATAGGTGCTCTGAATGCGATCCAAGGCGGTCACAGCCTCCTCCAAGTCTGTGCTGGTGGGCATATGCTCCCTCAGCTCTTGCACCTTCTCCACCTGCAACACACCCACAGGATCGTCCATGTAGAACTGCCAGTTCAGCCAGTCTCGATTCATGCGACGGATGAGGGAAAACGAGTTCAGGGGATTGGATAGGTACTCCTCCGTGGAGTTGCGGGCCTTGTCGTTTTCCGTGCGCATGCTGGCTATGCCCCTATAAGGTAAAAATAATTCAAAATAAATAATAACAATTATTTAGTAAAATATTAATATATACAACATAAAAATGTTAAGATACTGTATAAATTTTGAAAAAATTATAGACAGTGGTGTCTGCCTAATTTATGCAATTAAAAAATTTAGTTTCGAAATTAAATTAAATTATGAAAACAGTTGATGTTTTTTTTTCTCAACAGGATACCTTGTTGCAAATCATCCAACCCACCTTCTAACATTATCCAACTTCTTCTCCAGCTCATTGGCGTAGTCCACCAAATTTTCGATCAGTTCACCTTCCAACTGGAGCAGCTTCACCATTCCCGCCACCGAGGTGCAGTGGCTCTCCTCCCCGAGCTCCTGCGCCTGTGAGATCACCTGCGTGCAGGTGAGCAGCATCAGCGGAAGCAGCCACTTGGAAGAGCGCATTGTCGGTTACCGTTCGGGTTGGGCTTCTAGTTGGGTCTACGTGCCACAGTTAACTGTCAGAGTGCTTGCCAGTTGAAGTTGGCAAGTTGACATCGGGCCGAGATAAATATTCAATGTATTCCGTTATAACCATTCTTTCGCCCACTGATAAGCGGCGCATTGATAGCGGCACGCACCGATTTAATTAAAGCGAGAGCACCGGAACAAAAATAAAGCGTTGGCGCTACGTGCTCGCGAAATGAGCTGCGCTGCGTCATCGAAAGAACGTGCTCGTCGAGATCAGTGACCAGACCCGGCAAGAGCTGTGAGGTGTCTTAATGTCTGTAATGGTTGTGGGGGTAATCACCCACTTAGTGGAAAAGCAAAGCTCAGGTGAGCCAAGTTCTTTTTCATTTTAATCTTTTATTGGCAGATATATAGACATAGAACATACATTAAATAAAGTGAAGTAAAGAATTGTTGATAAAATAGTTGAAACTACAACTGCTACCCAAGTCAACAATGATAACCTTATAAAATAACACGATAATAAATCTGAATTATACAAATAAATAAATCACAAACAATTTTATAAAAAAATTTTAAACCCTTGCTGGGTTTAATAATTTAAGTATGATATTTGTAACGCATGGTTTGACGTAATTTATTAATAACATAAAATAAAAAAAAAAGTTGATTAAAAAGGTGGCCACAAAACTATAAACAAGACTGATGCAGTAATACAAAAGTTTAATAAATCGTGTATATTTGTGTCTCTGTTGCATAGTATATCTTATTTTTTGTTTGAGCTGTTGGTATCTTTTTGGTTATCGCTTTATCGGATCAGGAGAGAAAACCAATTATATAATTTCAGATCTTTTAACTGTTAGCATCAAGGAACCACACAGTTAATAGATTTAAGACTTTTAAGTCAAATCATTCTTTTTTTTCCCTAAGTGAATCACTTTTAATTTTAAATACATTGTTTTTCTGTTCAACTACAAATTCCGCTTCTCAATCATAATGATCAGAAGAACCCTTTTGGCTTTGTCCACTGCCGACAGTGAATACCTGTACAACCAACCTGAAGCCCTGCGGCCCGTGTTGTTTCTATTTTATACTCTTGAGACCGTGTTCAACATGTTCTGCATGGCTTTCCACATCACCGGCTTCATGAAGATCGACCTGGACATGTTTGACTGGGATGAGCAGGCGATCCACTACTTTTACCTGGTCACCTTCTACACCTTTATGGTGCTGACTCTGTTCCAGAGCGTCAATATCTGCACGGGAAACACACCCACCGTTTGCATGGAGATTTGGAAGGCCTCTTCAGCAGCCTTTGCCTTCATCCTCATATCCTTCACCTCAATGTGGGACGCGGAGCGGCAGTTCCATATGTTTTTCTCGGGCAAGGATTTGGTGAGCGACAATGTGACGGATCCTGAGGTTCATCAGTTTTTCCACTACCTTCGTGGTCAGTCCATTTCGTCGCTGGCCTGTGGGCTACTCTATTTGCTACATGCCACCATCATGATCGACGTCAAGATGACCTCCAATTTAAGGCATAGTAATACATTTGGCAGGTATATGCCCATTCCGCTCTTTGTCCTGGGCCGTACTTTTCACAGCAAGCTGAACCGCTACGAATGGTTTCGGGACTTCTGCAGGGACGAAACCATTTACCTCTAGGTGAAAATATGGATCAAGTCCCAGGTTCACACTTCTGTAAATATTGGGATTAGGCTGGTATTATTTAGCTAGCTTTTCAAATTTTGTACATAGTAAACAAAAAAGATTTTTTTGAAACATTTTTTGTTTTAACTTTTATTTAATCTACTTTTTGTTCAATGTCAAATGGGACTACTGTCAACAAAATTACAACACATGGTTTGTTTAGTTGGCTTACCCACACACCTTCTATGCTATTTAATGTCGATAAGAAGAGTCCAATATAACTCGCCACATGGACGGATTCAGTTGTCGGACGTGGACGGTGCGTACAGAGATCCGCAACCTGGAGCCCTGCGCCCCGTGCTCTTCGTGTTCTACACGCTGGAGACCGTGTTCAACATGTTCTGCATGGCTTTCCACATCAGCGGCTTCATGAAGGTCGACCTTGACATGTTAGACTGGGATGAGCAGGCGATCCACTACTTTTACCTGGTCACCTTCTACACCTTTATGGTGCTGACCCTCTTTCAGAGCGTCAATATCTGCACGGGAAACACACCCACCGTTTGCATGGAGATCTGGAAGGCCTCTTCAGCAGCCTTCGCCTTCATCCTCATATCCTTCACCTCAATGTGGGACGCGGAGCGGCAATTCTACATGTTCTTCTCGGGCAAGGAGACGGTGGGCGACCCCTTGGGGGATCGGGAGGTGCATCAGTTCTTCCATTACCTACGGGGTCAGTCCATCTCGTCGCTTGCCTGCGGAGTGCTGTATTTGCTCCATGCCACCATCATGATCGACGTTAAGCTGACCGCCGTTTTCAACAAGGGGCTCAAGAGAGGCAACTACATGCCCATCCCACTCTTTGTCCTGGGACGTGTTGTTCACGCAAAGCTCAACAACTACGAGTGGTTTCAGGAGTTTTGCGATAACGAGACCATTGACCTGTAGAAGGATATTTACTATTTCTAAATTTTCTTTGTGTTTAAGGTGGCATCCTGTAATTGTCAACCTTAAAAACGTAATTATTTTCGAGCCTTGAGAGTGCAATAATGTAAATAACAATCGGGTATCCCCCAGTCGAAGCACTCGACCATGGTATTCTTATTGGTTAATGCTCGCATTACCGAACTGAACAATTGCTGACCGAGTCGCTGGCGCTGCTATCTGCTTCAGCCATGAGTGAATCCGTTGAAAGGGTTTTTGCGGAAAACCTAAATACCGTTTTGTATGGGGCCCACTTGTTGTGTGTGTGTGCCAAGGTATGGCACAAAAAAGGCTTTAAATTTTACGCTTTTATGGGGCGGTGTGTGGTGTCCATGGGGCCTGGGTCATATAGTATGTCCTGCCGTTGATATCGGCTTAACTTTGCCATAAAACTGTCAGCGTCATGCCTATGCGGGGTCGGGTTGTTGGACAAATGAAATAAATTTTACAGCCAAATGGACAGAGCAGCCAAACAAAAAGACCAAATGCAAAGGCAGCTACAGAGATTTGTGTGCGTGTGCGGAAGGCAAATCTAATGCGGACAACAAAAGCACCTGTGACCTGGAAAATGTCCAGCAGCCAAGTTTATGTCCGTGACCGTAGACGGTTCCGGGTTTAGCTTTACGGGTTCGCTGTCAACAGCTGGCCGGGCCTTTAAGCTGCTTTTGGGCCACTTTAAGCCAGACATGGGCAAATATTTGCTCGAAGCATTGTGTTGTGTCGCCGTCGCCGAGGGAGTTTGCCCAGCGGAGGCAGGCGGATGTTCATCAATTAAGTGTCATCAATCATCGGCGCATGGATCAAAATCAGTGACTACAGCGACTACGACGTTCAAACATGTCACGGTACAAAATATCGTTTAACCTAAAATGTCAGGACCACAAAACCTATTTACTTCAGTCAGTCAGTTGTTTTCCCAGAACCTGTATACCCTGTATCATCATCCCTCATTTCGAACACCTAAACACACAAAAGTTAATGCATTTTGCGGGGATGAGGACACTCCATGGCACCTTCGAAGGCATATCAATATCAATTGGTGACCCCGTCGGATGACCCACTGAAATCTGTCGCGAGCATAAAACACAAAACGCTAAAACTTTCGAAAGTTTGGCAATGCTTTATGGGCCGGGCACTAAGCTCAAATCAAGCGGAAATTCGAACACTCGGATTTTCGGAACGACTTGTGAAACAATGCTCCATTAATGGCGCCCAACGGTCGAGGATGCCTCCCGCCAATCTTTTCCATTTTCCCATTCGAAATCAATGTCGAGCGGTTGCAGTTATGATTATTGCAGTTGTCGAAACTTTTTGCAGGAGTGGTGTGGGTTTTGGATAATGGGCTGGGCAAACAGTGGAGCTGCTGCTCCACTCGGGAAATCGGGAAAGGTTTATGCAAATGCCAGGGCTCTTTTATACACTGGCAAACAGATAGCAGCGAGGAGAGAAGGTCCAAGGCGATGGCTCGCTAAAAAATGCTTATGACTTGTGTAAACAATTTGGCCACAGTCCTTAGATATCCTGCCCAGCTCCATTTACGTGTAGGTATGGCAAGACCCCATTCGAAAACTCTGCTCCTGCTCCAGTTAGAAGCTTCGAGTATCTTCAGATCTCTGGTGTGTAAAAATATTTTATGGACTTTGGCATTTGCTGGGGAAAAAGTTACTTTGCCCGATAAGCGAGAGCGTGTGTGTGTGACTTCCGTTTGTCCTTGCATGTCCTTCTTGGGCGAGAAGCACACACACATGCTCACACATTTTTATGCATTTTCTTAGCGGCCATTTTTATGCCCGCACACGTTTTCCATTAGACATCAACAGGACTGTCATTTCCCTATTTCCCTCAGCTCCTTGTTTGAACTCTCGGAACTCTCGGCATGGGTGAAAATTCTAGGGGGTGGTGGTTGGGTTGGTTGGACACAAGCTAACTTGAAACCTGTCACTCCCGCTTCTAATTGAAACTGGGTCAATTGCCGGGTACAGCACATTAATCAAATTCGGAAGCCCCGCTTCGTTTTGCATTCGTCATTAAAGCAATTATCATGTTGGGACAATTACTCTTTGTTAGGAACTGGGAACTTCAAGCTGGGAAACTTCACACTGCGAATCTGCCAAATGAAATGAGAACTGCGCCAAGGTGGCATTAATCTTCATAAGCGTGACAAGTTCATTAGAATAGCAAACACGGGATTCATTTCCTATTTCCTCAAAATGCTACCCCTTGATGGGTTGATAATTGAAAGTGTAAAACGCTTTTTAGACTAATCCCTAGCTTTGCCAATTTATAAAAAAAAACTGGATAACTACATTTTTAAGGGAACTAGCCAGGACATTATTATTATTATTTATAATATTTAATATGTTAGATATTGTGTAAACTTAATTGTAAGTTTAATTAGACATACAAATTTTTATTTACTTTGTTTCTGAATTTTAATAAATTTACTAAAAATGTAGAAAAGATGATCAATTCACCTTTTAACTTTAATTAGTTTATGTATTTACCTTAACCTGCATCCTTAACTCAACTTGTTAAACAACGAAAGGGCTTGTAAAAATTATCCTTTTTCCCAATTTATCTACATCCCACTACATCCCCTTATTTTTTTTGTCCACCGTTGCTCACATAATTCCGCGGATATAATTTTTTAGCGAGGCGCTGGAGCACGACGCGTATAATGCGAATAATTTCTATGCCACGTTGGTCACCCGAAAAGTAAATGTAGACACAGCAAAGTCGGACGGAGACGGGGGAGCCACCGAGGTCGACCTTTGTGCCAGCACCACCACCCCACTACCACAACTAAAACAACAACGGCAAAGGCTTTTTGGCAATGGTTTTTCGAGGGAGGGAGGGAGGTGAAAGTGGGGAAAGGAGAACTGTGCCCATGAACAAAAGAGGTACATGCGAAAAATAAAACCTATTACCGGAATCATAATTATCTTTTATGGCCGCGTCTGTCATGACGACATTATGGCGTGGTCTGCTCCTGGTTCCCCATCTTCCACCCTCCTCTTTGTCTATACAGACAAAGAAATTTACTTTAAAAACTATTTTAATCATATTCTTGAAAACCTTTATCAACTCCTAACAGTGTATCATAATTTATTTTAATTTTTTTTTAATATTTTTTTAATTTAGCCATTAATTAGCCATTTTTTGCAGTTAATACCAGCTTATTAACCATTTAGAAAATGCCTTTTCAGTGCATTGTACTGTATCTTTTTCTCTGTCTCGCTCTCCGCACGTAGCAATAAAAAACCGCGAAATGCGGCCAAGTAGCGGCTGAAAAAAGTAACATAAATTACACACAAACCCCAAAGCCCATAGTGGGGTTAAGGGTGGGGTGGACGGGGGGTGTATGCGTGTTCAGAGGTCCCACAAATTATGTAGTCGGAATAATATTTTCATTACGGCCAGGAAAACAGTTTCGATTCCCCCTCGCAGACATCTGTCGCCACGTTGCCTTGGCCGGCTAAAAACAGGTGTTTCCTAATTTATTGGCTTGGCCTGCAGACATTTCCCATTCCACAATAATCCCACCTCCTGAATTATCTTGTACCTCCTGCGAACTTATTATTATTAAAAGTGTGTGTGGGGAAAACACTGTCTGCGGCTGGCAGACAAATCAAAGTGCCAACATTGCTTGTCATGTGTTTTTTAATTTCTAATATTTCACGCGTCACAGTCCCCCTTCCCCTCCCCCTGAACCCTATAAATTTTTACCACACCCTCGTAATGCTAATGCTCGACTGCGCTTCTGACAGCGGCCGACAGAGGGCGCTGCCATTGTTGTGCACTTTGCTGCAAATTATGCGAGACACGTCGCCCCATCCGCATTATTCGCATCTGAACAGATCGAAAAAGGCCAGCATTTGTCTGGAGGTGTGCCCGAGGTGCAATTCTCGATAGAGTAGGAGTAGGAATAAGAAAAGGGAGTCAGACTCATCCCCAGGACATATGGCAAGGACAGCTTTACGTGTGATAACCAAAGCACTGCTAAAGTTTTCTTAGCTGGAAAAATATTAGCTAAAAAAGAATTCGTAATACCTCTCAATAGAGATTTCAGTTTCGCAAAAAATAGCTTAGAGCTTTGCAGTCTAATAACAATGTGAGGATCACTTTTGCGGTTTATATTTGTATAGTCAAATATTTTGTTTAAACAAAATAAAAATCTTTAGAAAAAAGTCTTTGTTAATACAGTGAATTCAAAAATATTAGTAGGTAGTTAGTTGTAGTAACCTTTGGTTACTAATAACCTTAAATATAAACCTGTTCAGTGCGTTTGATTTCCTTTCTTCTAAGTAACTCATAGCCTAAGCATCATCTGCTACCCTACAAAAATAATCTGAGAAAAATGGTGGTCTGTTGCGGTGGCTGTTCATATCGCCCAAGGCCAAGTGTGTGGCATTCCCCTTGTTAAAAAGCGCAAAATGCACGTGCTCCCTTTGTGCGGTCGCTCTGGTTGTTGCTGTTGTTGTTGTTGTAATTGCTAGCCGCCGCCTGTTGACAGGATACTTCAACTATTGTTTGCCAGGATCCCCATCCCCAATCTCCCGACTCCCCCGACTCCTGTTTAATTCAGCATGAAATTGGTTTGTATTATGATTTTGCAGTCGCTCGCCCTTGGCGTTCGGCGAACACCTCAGCAAGTGTCGGCAGATTCTTAAAGCTTTAACAGCTCTTTCTCTCCCATCACAGAGCACAGGGATTCATAAAGAATATTTTCCTATATGGGTATTTACTGCTGAAAAAGTTCGCTTTGATGCTGCTTTAATTAAAAACTGCGCGCTTCGCGTAACTAGCACTTGATTAATTTTTGGTTGCACGCAAAAGTAACGCGAAAAAATGCAAAGCAAAACAGAGACAGAACCGCAAAAAGCGCCGGAGAGGAGCGGGATGTGGAGCAGCAGGAAAAAAGGATTCAAATTAATTATGTCCATGCTGTGCTCCGGGGTTCCATACCCGTCCTGGGCTCCATTCCGGGTTTTTGGACCGCTTCTACTTTACGTTATCAGCGCGTGCTCTGCATACGTGGCGGATGAAATACTGTGGCAGGGAAACCAGGAGGAGGACCCAAATCAGGATGAGGACATTGCACGCTGTGCTCCCGAGAACTCGCTGCCATTCATTTGGGTGAACTTTGCAGCTTAGTGGGCGGTTGAGTTTGATATTGAATTTCCGCGAAATGAAATGCAGGAACTGACCACGGGCCATGCAGATGTAGTGCATAGATGGGCGTGATCACCGTTTTTAAAGTGATTTACTGGCCAAGAATTGCACAATAAAGTGGTTTAAAGCTTAATAAAATATATTTCAAAGCCACTTTTTGGATACATTACATGTTACCAACTTTTAAAACTTAACAGACTTAAACATGGCTTTTAAACAGTAAAAAAGTTTAACAACAAGCTTATCACCTTATTCTTGAGTAAACAAGCCTTTAAAGATTGTCACTTAATAAAGTCGCGACATGAGTGGAAAACCTTTCGGATTCCTCGTGTTTTCTGCGCCCACGAAGTCATTAAACCTGAGCACACGCACTCACAGATACCTCCACACACACACACACATACACAGCTACAATCCACCACAAACAGAGACACAGATACAGATACAGATACAAATACAGATGCAGACGAAGGCTCTTCATTTGGCTTCGGAGACAAAGGCGAAAGCTGAAACAAAACTCGTCCCTGCTGCTTCAGATATTAAATACAATATTAATAATCTCACATGTGCGGGTGGGTGGCTGACTTTGGGTGGCTTTTTGGTTGGGTGTGTCGACAGCAGCCGCCAAGAGCCATCAGTCATCCACTCAGCCACACACACACTGACTCGAGCAGTCAACCGATTTTTACCTTACTGGGGAATACTTCTAGACTTTGAGCCGCAGACTGGCGCCAGGCCAAAACAAAGAGCCATCAACAAAAGCGAGATACTATACATACTTCCCCAGCCCTTATAGACCCCTTCTCCTTTCCAAACCAACAATCGCTAATGTAAATGTTTGTCTGCTATTTGAATTTTAATTACTTTTCGCCGCGCTGGCAGAAACTATTTGATATCCCCAAGCGCGCAGAGCCAAACCGAACTCACCTAAACGTAAACTTTTTAATGGAATTCCTGGCCAGAAGACCAGAAAAACTTTCCACTCCCCCATCGCCGGGAATTCGAAAGCCAATCGGTGGACCAGGCCAAAAGCCCAAAGCCAAGAGCCAAGATCGTAATGCGCCTTAATTGAAATAAGTCCCCGACCAATTGTTAGACGCATAGCCACTTAAGCTCGTCCAAGCCAAGGTGGAAATTGCACTGAAAAAAAATACAACAAAACAAGGAAAGGAACTCCTTTTCAGACAAAAAAAGTCAACAAGTTATAGCAGTTGCATAACTCTTTAATCAGCCAAAAAAGTTTTTAGACATTCAAATAAAATTATTATATTAAATAAAAGCATTCTACTTTTTTCCGTAAATTTAAATAAATTGTAAACCAATTGCATGCCACAAAATTCTTGTCTTCCAAAAATATCAAATTTTCTTTAAAAGTTGAATAAATGACGAAAATTTATATTTCCCGTATTTTAAATTTAAGTGTACTTCCTTCTATACAATTGCACAATCAAGAATCAGCCTCAGTCTCCTTTCGGGTGGCATAAATTTTGGAATTGTTAGCCTGGGCCACTTGAACGGAAACGACTAATTCCCGTTGCCCAGATTGAGATGGAGCTGCCCCACTCCATCTTGGCCAGCTCCTTTGAGACTGGTCTGGTGTCTGGCATCTGTTCCACAGTTCCGCAGACATCGGAGAGTCGCGCTTCCTTGGGCGGCACAAAAATATTCGGCTGGCTCCCATGACTTGGAAATGCTTTTTATCGGATTGAGACGTGCGGTGTTCCTTTTACTTTAGCTGCTGCGGTGAAACTTCGCCACGGCGGTGAAGGAAATTCAATCAAAGGTACAAGTTAATCCCGCGTGAGTTCATAAAGTTCACAAGGCAATTTATTTGCCAGCCACCATAAGTTTTTTGGGCCAGCCAAAAGTTGTACCTTTAAAAAAGCTAACAAAGGTAAAGAAAAACTTTTTAAAACGGATGTCAATTTGTTTTTTCTTTTCAGTCTTACAGCAGCTTTTAAATTGCTTAAGTTCAGTTAGAAAAATTATAAATATTTATTGATTTGAGTTTATAAATGATAAAAAAAAAATGAGAAAAGTAAGAAAAGTTTGCAATTTGTGTTTTCTTTTTATGCTAATGGTATGCTTTAAAGGTATTTTATAGTCAACAAAAAGAGAGATTAACAACCTAATTAAAAAAATAAATAAAATAGTGTGACTTTACATGGCTTTTTAAAAATATATGAAGCTCGCTTACATTCAGATTTAAATGTTGAACCACTTATTCATGGCTTTTAATTTGAATGAATTGCTGTCAGATTTCTTAAAGTGTATTTTTAAAGATGCACTTAACTCGATTCCAGCATATTGAACTGATTTATCGAAAAGCACGCAAAGGAGCCAAGCGATTTCTTTTTCTCTGTGATCTCGCTCAAAGCAACGCAGCATAAATCACGCGCCTTTGAGCCTTTTGAAGTCTCGAGAAAACTGCGAGGTTTTTTGACGGTTAGAAGACAAAAGAATTAAGGATGCGACTGGTGCTGGAGTGTGCTTCGATTGTGTCTTCAATTAGTGTTAAGAGCTTGTCAAACAAGCAGCTAGATTAAAGCAAAGTCGATTTTCCGAACCCCCATCTCAACTTCCAACTACCATCCTTCGATTTTCCTCTGCTAACATGCAACTAACCATGGCGAACACGTTTCGATTGTGGGCGTGTATTGACAGGGAGGGAGGTGGAAATAAAGGACTCGCCTCGAATCGATGGCCAATAGCCGTGAGCTCATTTCACCTCGAAAAAGGCAACAAACCGGGAGACGAAGGCAAACATCTAATTGCCTGGACAGAGCAAATAGAACAGGGCACTTGGGACTACTTAGGACTCGAGAAAAACGATAAAGAGGTGAAGGATTAATAGCAAATAAATTGATGTTGAAAAGGCGATTACCGAAGAAGGACGAAGGATAAACATTTCATTTCGTTGCTGGCCCATAAATCACTGGGAAAATTTACCTATGAAAGGAAATTGTCAGCGTGGCGAGACAAGCAAAAATAGCTGGAAAAAATATGGAAAAAATAAATTCCCCCATTCAGACATTATCATATGAATTTCTTTTCTTCAGTCACAACTTCCCCCTAAAAAAATAAACAACAAAAGCCAAATGTTGCATAAATTCGGCTGCCACTTGTGATGTGTGTATTACAACAAAAGGTGAGCCAGTCCGAAAATGAGGGATGAGGATGAGATGCGGAGGGTGGACCAATGTTTTTTGGGGGTTGACCAATGCCGGACAATGCAAATCTTGGCCAAAGAGCAGAAAGCGAAGCAAAAGGCATTGCTTGCATAAATTTTCATAAATTTCAGGCTTTGATTTATTTGATATCCGAGGGCGGGCCTGGCCATTGATCTTTGCCTGAGTTTTTCCGCAGAACCTTTAATCAAAGTTTCCCTAAAAATCTCTTTACTTTTCACATTCGTTTTCAGAGTGAGAGTGACCGAGAAGAAATGGTTTGCATGTCCAACAGAAACAATCAAATCGCAATTTACTGGCTCATGGAAAACCGATTTATCGTTGCCGAAGTTAGTCGGTCATAAAACATCCATTAACTCCATGTCAATGTTGCATACGCACACCATAGTCCCTGCCCCTGATATATCCCCTGATATATCCCCTCGATTCCTGCCGGACAAGCGTTCATTTGTGGCATTTTCCACAGGGGGAGGTGCTTTTCACTGGGGGCGTTGCACAGGACGCGCTCCCTGTGTTGTTGTTCAGTGCAAATTACTGGGACTCGACATCGGAATCGGTCTAAACTCAACTGTGGCCTCTGCAACATGTCAGCGTTTTGTTGTAGGGAAAGGTTGAGGGGTAGCAGGGGTAGTTTCGGCTTTTAAGGATTTTAAAAGTCTACAACACATCCTATTAAATGAACAACTTAGTAACATTATAAAATCTTAATGCTTTGATTTCTTTTCAGGTCAGCAACTATTACAAGATCAAATAATGTGTCAATCAATATAACTTTAAGACAAATGTTAACTTAAGATTTAAGACTTATTGCTAAGAAGATCCAATAAATAAAAGAAAATGAACTTACAAAAAAAAAATAGCTCTTCTAATGTATAGAATCTTAATTTTTTAAGAGCTTTTTATAAACTTATACTGTGAAGTACCTACAATTTAAAGTAATTTCAAATAGAGTTTTTTTTTAACCCTTATATTGTAAATTGCCAAAAGCAAACCATCATAAAGAACACAACATTATAGAGGGTATTTTAAAGACGTTTCCCGGAGTTTTAACCAAGTTTTTCCCGCTCCATCAGGCACTGCCCAATGACACGTGATAAGAAATGTCAGGCGGTTAGACTGTTAGGGAGGTGAGTGCTGTAATTGGGGGCCGAAGGGCCAAAAAACTGTTGCAAAAAACAATTGCACACGTAGGCAAAAGCAATTTGCCAATTGCCGCAAAGGAAATGTCGCCAAATGTATCTTGCAAATTTTTTTTGAGATTGGAATTTCTGTTTGTGGTCTCCTCCCTTTCATCCTGGTAAAAGCCCCCACCCAGTTTCTCCAAAGAGAGTTAATTGCTGGCGTCTGAAGTGAATACTTCTCACTGTCATTTGCCATGCCAGAAATACCTACTCCCATCCCGAAAAAGGGGGCGGAAAAGTGGACGGGGGAGTGGCACTTAATGTGAGCCGCCTTGGCAGAAACTTTTGAATTACCTCAGTTACCCAGGAGTTGAAATGGGAATTGCTACGGTTACAACATTCGAGCCTCGACGCCGTTTTCATTTATGCCGTTTCAAGTTGCTCAGCCAAGCATCCGAGTTTTCCCCAGTTTTCCGGGGGGTAGCAAAATGTTTGTCTTTCATTTGGCTCATCCTTCGAATTTTCTTGGCTGGTGGTGTGTCTGCTTAACAAATTCTCTACGATTATTACCTGCTGTTAAAAATTTCATAATCTCGCAGATAATAATTTAATGCGCCGTTTTAGTGGCCAACATTAAAAAGTTTGCCAAGAAAATTTTCCTAGATAGGGAAAATTGAAGGGGAGTGGATAGGGAAATGGAGAGTGCTGATGAGGTGCCGGAAGAACCTTGTCTGGCTTTTAATATGGTTGTAAGCAGGTAATTCCGTTTCCCCTTTGCGGTCTTGTGGTGATAAGCAGCTGGCCCTGGACTGGCTCCAATTTAAACTGCAATTCATAAGCCAGTCAATGCTGAGTTAACTTGCCTGGGGGTTACCTTTATACTCTTCAGAAGGAGAGGGTCCCAAAGTCTTTCATCCTTTTCCTACATCAGGGTATTAAATAATTTATTTCTTAAAAAATTAAAAAATGTGGTTTACCAATAGTTATTATATTTATTTTTATTTTTTCTTTCTTAGCACCCACAAGTTGTTAAAAACTTATTTGAATATTCTTAAATTACAAAAAACAGGAAAAATTAACAAAAGTTAATTTCAAAATCAAATTCTCAATAATAAGTTACGAAAAAATATGTTTTAAAACAATTTAACAATATTAATTTGAAATAATTACAGTATTGTTAAAGTCTCTTTTATCCGTATTTAAACAACCCATTTAAAAATCTATTTATCCTGATCCAACGAAGAGTAACTGAACTTCCCAAAGTATCTCAATCCCTTCTTGTCCCAAATGTGCGAACATTAGCACGGCACATCGAAGTTTATCTATGACCAGGAGGACCACCTCCTCCACCAATCCTTTTCCAAGGAAGGTATGTGTCCTTGCGCCTGTCTGCCCAGCATGTGAACTTTTCAAAGTTATGCGCATTTCTGCTGACCATTGGCATTTTGCAGCTTTTGTTTTAGCAACAGGAGGAACAGGAGCTGGGATAAAAGTTGGGGGAGTCACCGTCACCGTCGTCGTCCCTGGACAAAGACAAAGGTCGAGGGCGGCAGCTGTTGCCCAATCGTTTTGTCTGCCGGCGCATCCTCGCATCGGTTTTGGGATTAATGCCTCGCCTGCTCCTTTTTTTGTGGGCAGTACCCAGGTCCTGGCCAGTTTATTGAAAAGGTGACGTTGCCACTGCAGCAGGAGCAAAAGTTTTGCCAAAGTTTGCCTCAGTTTGGCTCTTTTTTTCGCTCCTTGCTCCACCGGCTGCTGCTGTCGATAATATCGATGCGGAACATATGTGAACATGTCGTTTGACACATTTGTCAGTTGGCTTAAAGTTTCCGCAGGACGGGAGAAAATCGGGGGAAACCAATCGAGTTAAGCTGCAATTGGTTGGGCATCGAAAGTGAGGGAATTTGTGGCATTTTGAGACTATTATTGGAGGGATTTTTCAGGCAGGCAAACAGGTGTAAACCGGTGGCAATTTTTCTTATACCCAAAAAATATTTTTGGATAAAATTGCTTGTTTTTCTCTATTTTAAAAGTTTATTTTTTGTGTTAATGATATTTTTATATCAGGATTTTTTAAGTTGAATGAAATTTTTGAGATATAATCCAGTTAATAATCCACTAAACGCAGGTATAACCTTAAGAAAGTTATAATAATGTTATACATACATATACATATGTTTACAAGCTAAATTAATTTCTGAAACATCCCTAGACGATTTCCTTTCATCCCAGATTAAACACTTAGTTAAAGACTTGGTTTAAGCTAATTGTTATCCACCAACTGCAGACAACCGAGACTAAATTTGCCTCTAAGCACACACTCTCTCACACCGGCCAAGTCAAGGCCGAATTTTAAGCCACTTCACAGCAAATTAGATGCTTTCAACAGCCTCTCAAACGAACACAGACACACATGGGAAGCTGTCTGTGTTCTGTTCACATCTGTTGACAAATGACTGGCAATGTTCAACGGTGTTTGGCAGCACTTGTGCGCCTCATTATGTGGCATTTTGGGCTAACCGCTTTAATTAGCCCAGCACACACACACACACACGCACTAGTGCAAAGTGCAGGATGCATTGTCCTGTTCGCCGGCTGACCAACAAAGCCACTTGAGAGCCACCAGTGGCAGTGGAAATCCTGTTGAGAGCGAGGCCGTGCACCTCTAATTGAGTCACAAATCAACCAAAATATATTATGCACCGCAAATTGTGCGGTAATTACACGCACACACACACACACACACACTGTAGAAAAAGGGGGTGAAGCGGAGACAGTCGCTAATTTATGGCGCGCAGTGTAGCATACTTTCCAGCACCTGCACAAGACATCGACTCCAGGGCGACAATGGCGGCGTTAATTTGCCTGCTAATGAGCCACAAAAACAAGCACAGTCAACTGGCTTAATTATGTTAAAATCCCCTCCTGCTGTCACCCACTACAGTGCAACACTGACAGAAAAATAGAGCACGTTATTTTTGAACTCATAAATAAGAACACTTGAAACATTTAGGCTTCATATTTTAAAGATTGAAATTAAATATCAATTATTTTATTTATTTATTTAATTGATATATATTATTTATTTATAAACATTTAATTATTTAATTTATTTAATGATATCTAATTAATGACCAATTTTCGTGTTATTTTCTCTCCATGCACGGACAACACTGCGTATGCGTGATTTGGGTGCCATCAAGTTTTAGTGCGTGCACTTTTCTGGGTTTCCTCGCTGACTCTCAATCGCCAATTCATATCAAACGCAATTTTTGCTCTGGCGCCAGTCGCCGTCAGGACTTTTCTTTAAAGAACAAATTATTTTGCGAGGGTTGGAAATCGGGGGAGGAGTGTAGAGTTCAGTGTCAGTTTGTCGCTTCCTTTGCTTTCATATTTTGAATACAAATTGCTTTATTTGCGCTGCTGCGCCAATTTCAAAGTAGAGCTCCCACTCTTATTATATTATTTTTTTTAAACCACCAACCCCCCTCTGACTTGTCAGATTTGCTCTGCTGGAGTTATAAACAAGTGAGTTTGCCATTTCATACCTTTTTTTCCGCTCTTCACTACTTTTCAGACTGGTTTTGAATTTTATAACAGGCCACAGGGAGGTTTTTTTCTGTGATATAGGTGTGCTTTGAACAAAACAAATTGCTCCCCAATGAGCGTTTGTCCTGACAAAGTTATTTGCATGCCATTGTCCCTGTTTTACATTCTGTTTTTTTTTTTTTTTGTGTTGCTGGCTCCCTCCCATAATAATTGAATAATATTTGATATTTGACAAATCGCCTGATTCTAATTTGACATGCTGGGTGACAGCCGAGTGAGTGAGTGAGTGAATCAAGGTAATAGGACACAACATTGTTGGTAAATGAACCGCATTGCTGGTGGAGTTTTATGCGCGGATTAATGTCATCTGACTTTACGATTCCGCATCTCTAATGCAACTCCTCCTCCTCTCGATTCCCCTTCTCAGAGACAACTTTGTTGTGTTCGGGCCATAAAATGAAATGGAAATAGGGAAAAGCGACGGCAAACCACAACCAAATTAGCCCTGGTTTATGGCTTCACATGCAGATCCGCTGCCGTGGAAGTTATGCATTGGAAATTCGCTTTTAATTAGCTGCTGACAAATGCGAGAAACACAATTCCCATACGGAATGTGGGTTAGCTCCAACATTGTAGCTCAAAAACATCCGCTTCTAAATTTAGTATAAAGTGTAAAAATGCAATCGGAAAATGGAGAGAAACCCAAAATTTAAACTTTAGGGATCTAGACTTGCTTAAAAATAGTTTCCTAACATAAATTTGTAATTAATGTTACTATTTATACTACTGTTATTTAATAAATCAAAAAAATCACTACAAAACCTAATAAAATATGATTTTAGTTTGGTTTTTTTGATTATGTTTAAAACAATAAATAATAACCTAAATGCATTTGATACTAAATGTAATGGTCGATTTCTCATAATGTTATTTATTTCAAAAGTACAATGAATACAATACAATCCAACAAATTTTCAATGCAGGTGGCTCTCCATCAACTTTCCAGGATCGTGAAGGAACCAAATATTTATTCCCATATTGATAAACACTTTTATATATTTTTTTGGGTGCGGAAAAAACGAAAACATTTTTATGAGCCGCCGTCTCCGCGGCTGTAGGGGTTGTATAATTTTATGACAAATTAATACAATGGCTTGGGCCAAAACGTATGCTATATAACAGGGGGTGGGGGCAATTTATGCGGTTATTTATCATTTGTGGCTAATATCGAACGAAACATATTATTATTATTATTATATTTTGCACATTGCGCCTCATAAATGTGTGGAAAATGTTTACGCCGAGCGAAAATGATTCATACAATTACCGAGCGAATGTTAATGTTGTTTTTGCAATGGAAAACTGAAACCGAGCGAGAGCCAAAGGTTAACAACATTAAATGGGCTGGGCCATAATAAATAAATAAATGATTTAGGGCCAATAACTCATGGTAATAACTCAGTTCACCATAAAAAGTGGAGCCAAATTATAGTGGGACATATGTGTGTATAAAAATTAATAGATAGTCTAAAGCGAAGCTCTTTTAATAATTGGTTGATGATTCAGTAAAATGGCCCAAAGAAAATGGCCTAAAGAATGGCTGGCTGCTTACGTTGTTTTGTTTTCGGGCCAATATCGTAAGGGGAAGTGCTGTCCCGCTAACAGTTCCTCTGTTTTGGCTCTGTTATATTTCCCTTGACTGATGCCAACATTTTTCTCTGGGCTTTTTAGTCGCCAGGCGGCCGTCGGAGTAACCACATGTTTTTATAGAGAGTGCACGATTTCGAGATGGAATGGCACACAAAGTGTCTTGTCATTTGTCGCCGCTTCGATGGGAAAAGTTTTGCTATTAAATGCTGCCAATTGCTGTGATTCATATGCTGTCAGGAGGAGCTGGCAACTTTTTATGACAAACGGAAGACACTCGAGCAAAGTTTTGGCCATAAAAAGTACAACTCGACCTGTCTCAGCTGCTTCTTTTGGTTAATGGCGAAGCCTTTGAACTATTGATGAGCCATTTGATACAATTAGCCACCCTTACGGACAGACAAGTGCTATAATGCTTCACCCTCACAATTCTATTTCCCAGTCATTATTTATGTGCTTATTGCGTTGGGTTATACTTGAAAAATAGCCACATTTCGCGCACCTTTTGCGCTCTTTTTCCCGTAATGAGTTTTACTCCTTTTTCCCTGCTCGGTGTTTCCATTCCCATTCCCATTCCCGACACGTCGCTGCATCCATCGACTTGACAGCCGGCCAAATGATTGAACGCGTGTCCATCAAAAAGTGCGTCTAATTGCTTTTTCCCGCTCCAACAAAAACCACGGAAAAAAAGGAGAAAAAACGGGGTTACATTTCTGGGCAAAGGTAATTTTTTTGGACTGCCATTTGGTTTGGGTAGCTGTCCTATTTTGTACATTTTTTGAAATTCGAATGGGTTCCTCTAATTTGATTTGTTTGGGGAGGCATTTGCCACTGGGGTAACTTTAAAGGGTTAAGGATACTTTACAAGTTAAGCTGGTAAAAATGTTGGGAAAATATGTCAGAAGCATAAGTATAAACATAAATAATAAATTAGGGAAAAGCGAAATTATTTTGCTTTATAAAATAGGGTCAAAGAAAGATCTCTGAAGAAATTGTAAACCAATTTGAAATATAATAAGTTTAACATTTTTAAGTTCAGAGTGTTGGCGTACCTTTTTATTTTTCTATTGGTTTATTATTAAGTTTCTGATTTGATTTCTTAACGGGTCAGTATCCTAACATTCTAATTTAGGTATACATAGATTAATAAAATACGATTTATTTTTAATATCAAAAATAGAGAATGTAAATAACAAGTTTTATCTAATACTTATCATGTCCAAGATAGAATCTGCACACTAAACCTTATTTTATCACAGTTTAATTTCTCACAAGTTACAAAAAAAAAAGAACACTGTAAATAAAATCCCAATAACTATTGTCCTGAAAAAACAACTTAAATTTCTTAAAGTTCAAACGAAATATAAAGGTTGTGAAAAGGTTAAATGCTAGGTAATAAAACAGGCAAAATGGCCAACGTTCTCAACAGCTGCGTTTCATAGGCTCCTTTTCCCTGAGGTCCTTTCTCCTGGCTCCTCTCCTTGGCCTCTTGTTAATGTTATGTAAGTAATTTACCTCAACTACAATCTCTATTTGTGTGCGTGCGAGTGGGCTTAATTTACTGCCTTTTCCCCTCGGTGCTAAACACATTTACGTGTTATTCAATTTTGCAAACTAAACGTAAAAATATCGTGTTTCACCCACACCAGCCCCAAAAACAAACCAGAAAAACAACAACAGGAAATAGGCCTGGTGGAAATCTGTGGGAGGTGGTGTGTGGTAGAAAGGGAAAAACACTTTCACTATGGAAGAGTGTGTGTGTGCGTGTGGAAAAGTAAATATCAGGTTAATGGATTTGACGCCGCATTTTGAGTTTCACTTTCACTTTTGGCCCTGCCTCCGCTTTCTGTTGCAGCATTTTCCACTCAATAAATTTGCTCGGCGGCTGCGGCAACATTTTCCTGCCGATAAGCAATTTTCCCAGCAGCTTGCTTCATTTGTTTCTGCTTAGAGCAGCCAGAAGCGAGTGGAAAAACACCTTGGATGCCATTGTCTTAAACGGCGAAAATTGCTTAATGTGCCAGGAGAAATTGTTCTGAACAAGCAGATGGAGGAGGACATCAATATTGGTTATGGAAAAGCGGGATGCTTTAAAGGAAAAATGGAAAGTATGAAAATTTAACCAAATTTAAAACCAAACAAACAACTTAAAATTGAAAAGAAACCCTGTCTACCTCTTAATGAAACATAAAACTTTTCTGTCTAAAATAGCCTAAAATATAAAATTCTGTAGACAGAAAAAATACTGAAGTCTAATAAGATATTTAAAGTCATTATAAAAAATATAATATAAAATACTTTTTTTTTTTTTATGGCACAATGATATTTCCGTTATATTTTAACAATTGATTTTTGAATTTTATCAGAGTCGAACACATGTGAGGTTTTCAATTTTCCAGAGCCATTTCCACGATTTCTGCCCTCGTAAACTGCGCTTATGTCTGGTCATCACATTACCACCCTCCAGCTCAGGATTCCCATATGCAAAGTGGGAATGGATAATGGAGAGGAGGAGGGAGGAGGAAAGGAGGAAGGGCAGAACAAGGTACAAATCACACGCGATCTCCTTGTGATGCGGAAAAGGAGCAGAGGAGTCCGCCAAGTCGCTAAGTCGTTTTAATGGCCAATAAAAGCAAAATGTTGTCACTTTTTTCGAATTTGTATAAATTTTCATTGCCCCGGATAAGCCGTTCTCAGTTCTCGCTTTTCCCTTGCCTGATGCTGAAATACTACGTGAAATTTTCCACCCCGCCCCTTTGGGAATTCGCAGAAGGGTTGCCGTTTGTTGTTGTTTACGATGTACAAACTCTTTTTTTTTCTTCTTGATTTTGCAACTTATCGCGTGCAGCAAGTGGGATTTCCCTGGGAGTCTTGGGTGCGGAAAATGGGTGCTGACTTTTATGTTTGCCTGGGCTCTGATTTAGTTTCGGCGGGCGAATCAATTTGTTTGCATGCGAATAAATAAATAAAATTCTAGGCGCTGGCACAAATCGCCATCGGAGGCCAATTTGATCGGTTTAAGCAGTTTTTACGACTCTCGCTCGTGGCTAGATTTGTTCGCATTATGTCGCCATGATTATAATTTATTATTATCTATTGGCAGTGTGCTCTATTAGCCGTTCTCGTATCGCAGTCCTGCCACTTTTCAATTGCCCCACATCAACCGCTAAGCGGCGGTTCCACTTAATCCCATTGCATACTTTCGGGGCTCTGAGTTGGGCTTGGAAAAGTGGGGTATTTTACTAAACTGAAATAAAAAAATAGCAAAACTCAAAAAATACATTCACGATTTAGGCAGAAAAAAATATTGATAGCTTTTCTTTTAATCAAAGAGCAGATGCTGCCTGATTTCATCATGATCGTAAAGCCTGCCACATCAATTTCACCTTTGTTTAATGAAAGCTATACTCCTATTGATTTTACAATCCAATCATAAATTGCTAGCAGGCTTCATGAGGAAATTGTTGTTTATACCACAACAGCCTTTGCATAAATTTCAAGATATTTTACCTTGGGGCATGCACAAAAGAAAAAACACGTTTATGGATGTCATAAATAGCGACCTTTGCCTTTCCACATGAGTTTTTCCCAATATTAAGATTGCAACTTTATGGCTATTTAATGGATTGAATGCGAAATGAGATTGGTAGGAGATTGTGAGGGCTGAGGGATTGATAATGACTGGTGCTGCTGGTGCATTTGGCTAAAACGAAAGCGAAATTAAGGCAAATTAAATGAGCATTTCTCTGCGCTGCCTTTTTGCTGCGTCTCGCCGCCGTTTTGGCCGCGTTCCAAAATGATATGCAAAAGTGTTTTTAATTCGCGGCAAGTGTCGCTGGCTGACTGCAATTTATGGAACTCATGAAATGGTCTGGGGGAAGTCCCCTCCCAGCAGAGTTCCCCTGCTTAGCCAAAATGTTTAACCGAAAATTCAGGTTGGCCACCCTGCCAGCACTTTTAATTGATTGAACCGACCATGTTCTCGCATCGAATCGAAACGAATCGAATGCTCTTCGTTATCAATTATTGCGCTGCATTTTATTGTTAAGCACATTAACGCAGTCACGCAAAGTTACTCCCCGTGTTACCCCGTTTTTCCCTCCTGAATTTCTGGGATAATTGCGCCTGGTCGGAGCGTGTAAATTTTAATCCAATTGTGTGCTGCCAAGCTTTCATGCACACACCACACACTCTCCTGTAGTGTATGTGTATTTATTTTTCCTAGCAGCTTTTCCAACCGAATGCATTTGATTGTATTTTTCACTGCACCGCCTCCCTGCTGGCCACGCCCCCTTCCCATGACTGCATGATGCTTGTGTTCATTGCGTTGGCCAACTGAAATTTGTTTTTCGGTTTTTCCCCATTCAAAGGTAAAACAATTGGGTGTGGTAACATGTTGAATATCGAATATAAAATACCTTTGTTGTATGATATAAGCGTTAGGAATTTTTAACATATTCCTATTTGTTTTAAGTAGAAAAAGAAAAAACCTTTTTATATTTCTATCAAGTTTGTATGACAGGATTTTTAAAATCCGATCTTTATTATTAAAGCTGTTCCTCAAGGAAACTCATTATACAAATAAAATATGTTCCAAATTTTAAACCATTATCAAAAAATCATAATTTTTAATTTTAAGTTTTTTAATACTCCCTTAAACTTTCACCATTTTCGTGTGGAACATCAGCAAACATTTTTGGTCGATTGGTAAATTACACAAACACCAGAAATTGACCATGTCAGCTGTGTATGTTTTTGTGCATTTCTAAATATGCTTTAATTTCATTTAATAAGGTAACAAAACCTTACCAAATGTGCTTATACTGAAACCACTTACAGTGGGTGGCCAAGTCATGGAATCTCAGTCTCCCAAGGCAAACTCCCGCTAAGAAGTCACCCACATGACACCTTAGACTTGGGGTAAAGTCCCATATCCCATATCATACCATCCTCCCTCATTAATAATTCCGCTTAAATGCTCTCTAATAATTTCCGCATAATTCATAACGGCAAACGTGGAACGTTTTATGCGTCACTTGCGATAAGGTCGTCCTTTTGTCGTCGTCGTCGTCGTCACCGCAGATCCTGTCGCTGTTTACTCCTCACAAACACAAACACCGCTCGCACACAGACACCTCTGCCACCTCCGGGATATACCTATATTCATAGCCGATTGATAACCTTAATAAAATGCTTCGCATTATGCCAATCGATTGCACACCATGAATGTGTTTATCCTTTGCTCAGCTCCGTTCTCCTCATTGTACTCCACCTTCCTCCTCTCAGAGCTCCTGAGAATCTGGGAGGAGGAGCAGCATTTGAGCGGGGGCGTGGCACACATCAAAACCGGCTGTTGCCAACAAAGGAGACGATGATGCGGAGCTGTTGATGCACTGAGAAAAAAACCTATTATAACATTCATATTTTAATTATTTATTTCATACCACCAATTTTATTTAAAGTTCAAGAATGTATGTTTGATATTCTTACGTAACGAAATGGGAATTTGATTTGATTTAAAATAAATGCCTGATTCTACATTAATTAATATCAAATTTCCTAATAAATTTTTTCTGTGTGCAAACTCTCCTTGTGACTACCTTGTTGGCCTATCGAGCGGCTCCCCTATATCCTTCTCCCCTTTCCCCCATTTTTTCACGCTCATTTACTGCTCCTGGGGAGAGGGTCAAAAGGGGGGAAAATGAAAGTGGAGGGGGCGGCACGGCAATTGTGCAAAAAGTGCCAATAAAGCACATTCTTTGTTCGGCTCGCAAAGTGCTCAACAAAGCGGGCAGGAGGATAACGTGTTACGCAAGCTTAGACCACGTTTGTGTGGGTGAGTGTGTGCATAAGTGTGTGTGGCTGAGTGTGCAAGGATAATAATAATAACCTATGAATAGGTAACAACTGTGGGATAGCCACATGGCAAGGTAGTCACATTGATGCCCTGTAAGAAAAATCTTAAATTTTTCTTAAAGGCTTTGATTTTTATTTTCAAATCCTGAAGTTTTCTGTAGTGTTACTAAAAAATGGATGGATTTTAAATTTGGTGGCTGCTCTTATAAATGCAATTTATTTTAAGTTTTTTGATAAAGAATTAATAAGCTTTATTAGATAACATTTGGTTTGATGGAGTTCCGCTCAAAAATATTTTTATCGCTGTAAAATAGCTATTTTAAGCAACAAAATTACACGATCAAAATGAATTGTTAACATTTAATTTATAGACACTCTTTAGAAACCAAATCTCCTTCTTTAAACGAGGGTATTCCAGTTGAAGGCTGCCCTCAATGGCATGGGTGGTTCATCGTGGCTCAGCCCCCGTCGTTGATTGCACTGTAGGTGGCTCCATCTCCATTTCCAGCTCCGGATCCACGTCCTGCCCCTGTTCTGCTCCTGAACCTGCGCTTGATTGTTTAGCTGTTGTGTCTGTGTATCCATCAGATACCCGATTGTTTGCCCAGCCCCTGGACGAGGATGTGGATGTGGGATTTGGATGTGGTCCCGGAGCTTGAACTGAGGTGCAGCAGTCAGACGCAGACACACCTCATTGATTTTATTGTGCTTTTTTCGCATTGAGGCATTGAAAACGCTCATAAAAATGCCCACACAATGAAAACGATGATGCGGCTGATGGTCCTGGGATTACGATTAGCGGGGGGATGGTAACCTGTGGTTCAGCTCTTCAGTGGACAATGGCCAGCACACACACACTTGCTCCCTTAGAGTCCCCCTTTATATCTTCTGTTCCAGGGCCAAAGAAACCTGATGTCTATTTTAAGTAGTCCCCAAAACGGCAGCTGCCGAGGAAAGGAAAGAATATTTTTGGCTGGCTGCCTGCTCCCATTGGATTTCACTGGCTGTTTTTGGAGATAGACTGTCAAAACGGATTCGGTTTAGGGCGATTCTCCTAATGAGCTGGCCGGGCAAATGACTTTTTGTAACTCACACGCGGCTCGGATGAAAATGAAATGAAAAATGCATTTTCGAAATGCCAAAAAATGCCGAAAACCGAAACACACAGCAAAAATTTTGCAATTTGCAATTTTCCTGGCCAAATGAGTTTTGAAGTCTAGACCCGCTTGCTCCATCAACATTGTTGCCGTGTCTTGTTGCATCCTGCTGCACTGCACCCGCCCGTGCCCCCTTCTGGTGTTAATTTGTTAGCACGCTGCACTCGGGGCAGACAGTGATTAATTACACAACTAAAAGCCAGCGAAAAGCCAAAAATAGTCCAGCGAAAATTCAGCAGCTACAACTTTAACGTTAATTAGTTGCCATGTCCAGAAATAACGCACTTCGGATTTCAAATAGTTTCAATTCCGAGATGCGTGATTTATTTCTGCATTTTTCCCCGCCCTTCAGTGGGCTCTCGCTTTTTTGGGCCGCTCACCTGGCGGGCGGGAATAAATTTTAAATTCTGGCCCGACCGCACTTTCCGCATTAAATCATTTCCAGGCCATTTCACAGCCGCCGTTGCCACCGCAATGAAATCGCACTCAACCACCAAAGCACACTCAAAAAAAATCGAAAAGTTAATTGATTTGTTAGTTTTTTTTTGTAAGGTAAAGCCATTCAAACAATAAAACTTTCAATATGTAAATTATTGCGATTATGACGTGTTATAATATTACAAGTTCATACTTAAACAAAAAATTTTCCTTAAATCCAAAACACATAGGTATATATTTCCTTAGGCCTCACGTGGGGCGCCATTTATTCACAACAAGTTCCCATGTCTAAACTTTACCACTATTTGTATATATTTAATTAAATCCAAACGACAGAAAAGGAAACTTTCTAACTGGTAAATATTTAATAAAGTAACTTAAATATTACTAAACAACTGTCATAGCCTAAAATTTTATTTTCTCTGCACACTCATGCAGCACTCAGGCATTCATTCATCCATTCGCTCGCTCATTCATTCGTGGCGATCCGCAGGTGAGAGCAGCCACGTGGAATGCCCCACGCCGTGAATTTTGGCTCTTGGAATATGCAAAAATTACACAGTCGAGTGCATCAGGTGGTGGTTGGGGCATCGGTGGGGAGTGGGAGCGTGGGCGTATTGGAGTGGTGCAGTCTGGTGGTGCTGGCCACTTCAAATATATCACGCGTGAAGCCTCCTGTCTGCCGCTTGATTGACAAACGTTTCCCCAGCCACCAACCCCTGCCACTCAAAAGGTGCATCCGGCGCGTTTAGAAAAGATAAATTTAAGTAATTGTCAATATTTCAAGCGGCGTAATTGCTCTGGACTCGGTCACTCCTGCGGAGAGATGCAGCGAAAAAAGGGACACCATAGAATAAATCCCATTGCAGAAGTACACTCAAACAAGGGCCCCATACCGCTTTTCCCGCTTCTCCTCCTTTTTTTCCCGCTTTCCAGCTGCGGCTTTATGCAGTTCTATGCCATTTTACACTTGACGTTTTACCAATTTCAGAGTTGCTTTTTATTGTGCACCCTGCAGTTATTGCATTGGGGGTATGATTTAGACCTGAACGACTTCTGCACGATTTGTTTAAGTTTCAATCAATTTATTTTGGTAGATATATTTTAATTTAAGACTATCAATGTCATTACGTTTAATGTAGGATAAAATGAAGTAAAGATTGTTTAATAGCGGCAGCGCATATTTACCTTGTATTTTTATCTTACTTAACCTTTTTTAATAAAGTTCTTTAAAGAATTAATATTCAATAAATGAAATGCGATATCGATTAAATATTTATATAAATTAAATATTAATATCTTGCCATCTAGGGTACCTTTTAGTTAATATCCCCCCATCACATGCAACTCAGTTCGATTTTTTTTGTTGACACTTTTCCCTTTGTGCTGCTGGTCTTCATCGTTTTTTACCAGACTTTTTTAGCTGCAGTGCAGCAGACAATTTTGTTGCGTGTTAACAACTGCAACAATTTAGGTTTAATTGATGCGAGCTGCAGCAGCAGCAAGTTGAAGTGTCGGACTCGAACTCTTTCTGCCCCCGGGTTTCCTCTCATTTTTTGGCTTTTGTGCAACTTTTTACAGGCCCTCTTCCGTGAGGTTTTTTGAACGCTTCCGCTGTGACGAGAGCTGTTAGATAAAAGCTATTTACATGTTGTTATTTATGATTTTGCAGCTAAAATGCTCGGTGAATTATTCACCCAGGCTTCATGGTTTTTATTTATTTGACACTCGTCTGCTCCTTTGCCAGCTTGTTTACACCTTAAAACTATAGTTGCAGCAACAGCTGGTTATTGAAAAAATGTTTAATGCATAAAACCCCTGTCTTTATCGAACACTAATCCATGTATGAGCATGTTACATTGGGGGATAATGGCCATTGGAACCCATCCCCTAAGTTTTGGATTCAACTTTATTACTTTCCGCTGACTCATGAGAGTTGTATGGAGAAATGCGGAAAAAGAAAGCAAGACTCATGCAAAGGTTGACTTGATTTATCGCCACTCTCCACATGTGCTTGACTCCTTGCTCCTTTTTGGCTACATTTTTATGAGTTGCTGGCGTGGCCCACGGGGCGTATGATGAATATGTAATGGCAGTGTGTTATCCACTGCGTTGAAACTTTGATTTACTAACTGCGAAATAAATATTAAATTTTCAATTACATGAAAGGCGACTGCAGCAGCACAACTTTGGCTTTGACTTTTTCCGTGCAATTACCTCCGGACCGGGATGTCCTTCCACTTCGACAGCACAATCAGGAGGAGCCAAGGAGAACAGGACCTGCCACAGGTTCGACTGACTTGCTTGCAGTTTGTCTGGCCATTAAAGGAAATTGTCTGTAAAAATGTGGCCGTATTTCTTTTTGCAAGGTACTTAAAATTAAATTATTGGACACATTAACGTCTTGACTTTGCTGCAGCATCCCAGAGTAGACGAGGCCAGACATAGTGAGTGGGTGGTGGTTGCTTTTGGGTGGTGGTTGGTGCAAGTAAATGCCACGTAATGACGTCATTAAAGCTAGTGAAATGTGCTTTTATTATTGTGGCGTTTGTCGTCCAGACTCCAGAACACTTTCCAATGCCCCCCATCGGCGTGATCCAGTGCACATGCTCATTAATCTTAATAAAGTTAACAGTGCGACAAGTTTATTAAAAGCGATCCACTGGCGCCAAGGCTCAAGGTGTTCTAAAATCGGATTCAAAAGCCAGACGGGCGCCTTTTAAATCTGAAATTAGCATCGTCATCGTGAGTCGATATACAGCTACTTAAACCTGGAATCGAGGACAACACATGCTCATTAGCATAAGCTAACGAAATGATTAGAAATTTCATTATCCATCCAGCTTTCCACCCACTTAACATTCCACCACCCCTGTGACAGCTTCTCACCCTCCTAAATTGTAAATTGAATCAATCGAGAGGCGGAAAAAACAGGTTCGATTATAATGCCCTGAATGCCTGGGAAGCCATTCCCTATATTTACACTGAGGTAAAAATCCATCTTTAATTGTTAAAAGGAAAGGGACTCTTTCTTCAACTAAACAAAACTTTCCAAGGAAACTTGGAACATTTTAATGGCTGATAAATATTAGTTACTCATGTTAAATGTTAGTTACTTTTCAGCCAGTTCTTGTAACAACGAACTCTATTTATTATATAAACTCATAAATTTCAGTCAATAATTTTTATAATAAGTTATTTCAAAACTTTATATTTTAACTTGTTCAAATAAAAACTTGTTTTCCATTTCGAGAATTATGTTCTTTGTTTTTTTTCAAGTACTTTTATTAAATTCAGGGCTCAGCTCCTGCTGACATCCAGCAAATGAGGCGTAAATGGAATTAAATGGCAAATGCAAGCGCGAAAATTGTTGCTGCCACTTATTGGATTACTGCCACTTTACGTGTGCGAAGCCTCCGAACAATGTGCAAATTATTTAGCCAATTTGCGGAGTTAGCTAAACACGTCGTATATGCTACAAGTGACAAAGAAATTCGCGGATATCAATTGAGGAATTTCAATAAGAAGAGGACACCACTCCAGCAGTTTCTTTTCGCTGAAGCCCTTAAATCATCGGGCACTTTAAGCCTGCCCGCAGCACTCGAGAGTCAAACTTTCTCATGCATCCCTGTTTGGGACAGGACACGTCACACACACATACACAGATACACACCCGCACACACACTCACGCGCTAAAACTAAGCAAAATGTCTGCAACTGTTTATTGTTGATAAATTGCTGCTGAGGAATTAGTGCGACTGCGACGATGATGGAAGACCAGGGCCCATCCTGGAAGGCTCTTTTCTGCTCCGGACTCTGGGCTTTCTGCTGGACTGTCCTGGACAGTAACTCTGCACTGAGAGAAAATGTTACATAAATCAGCCATCAATAAGATAATGTGTAGGTGTGAAATGTATTTAAAATTTTATTAAGTTTTATGGAAAAATTTAATATTAAAAAAATTAAAAATGCTAATAGGGTAATTTTTAATCAATTTAAAGATTTTTGTTTGAATGGCACTAATAATATGGTATTATATAAATGATTGTTAATATTTATTAATGTATCAAGTGGATAAACAAAATAAACACCAAACTTTGTTTATTTATTTCATAATTTTTAACACTTTTAAATCTAAATCAGCTTCTGAAATCCTTCTGTTAGGAACTAAGTAATTATATTTTTTTCTTAGTGTAAACGCTCAGCTTTTGCCCAAAGCTACACCTCACACTCGCCAAAGAGTTTTTAGAAAATGCAAATTTCGCATACTCCCAAAACTGGGGGTGGGGGTTTATGGAACTGAGGAACTGGAGATGGAGATGGAGGAGGAGGTGAAGAAGGAGGAGGCCCGCAAATCTTTATGCCTGCTGGACTGCAGAGTGACACATGTCGGCAGCATAGAATCCGGAATCAGAGCGCTTTACTTTTTCTGAGCGATGCCCACAGAGCCACAGATACGTAATATCCACCCCAGCCTCAGACCCCCTGATCTCATAATAAAGTTAGCTATGCGGCCCCAGGGAAAGTTTTCGGTTTGTTTTGGCATTTATTTAGTTTTAGTTTAGTTTTCGGAGTGGAATGATATGCAAATTTGAGTAACTGCAAAATGCAATTGAGGTGCCTGCATAATAATTGAGTTGACCATACTCCATACTCCAGTTCCCCCAGAGAAACAGTCCTTAAAGTGCCTTTAAGTCCGGTCGCTTGTGTCCACTTAACCTTAAGTGTTCAGGTATTAACTGGGTGGAACTCCCTCGATAAATCCCGGGGCCAGCAAATCGTCGAGCGCATAAATCTTGCACTGTCCACTTTTGTCACTGACCGGAAATGTCCAATAAATTGTAATTTTTCCCTAAGCTTTTCCCTGCTTTTCCCGCTCTATCTGTGTGTGCGGATATTTGTGTGTGTGGGTTGCAGCTCAATCATCGTTTAATATTTATGTGCTGTTCGATTGTGAAGTTTATTGGATTTGTTGCTCTTGTCGGGCTGGACTTCTGCTCCGATAATTGCAGCGTTTGTCCTTAGGAAGTTGCAGGTGTGTGCCCGGAATTTATTGTGGCTCCTTTTTGGGGGCGGTGGAAAAAGAGTCGATTTCTGCTCAATTGGCTTGTTTAGTTGTTATTTATGGGCTTTCTTATGGGATCTATTTGGGGTCCAGGGGATGATGCTGCAGATAATTGCTTGGTTATTGGGTGACATTTGTTTAGTGAGTGCTTTTTTTTCTGTCAAGAAAAAAATGCGAACTCAGCTGGGTTCTAAACAATTCTCTCTGACCTTTGAGCCCTTATTTATATTTCCAGGTCGTAATGTCGATTGCAAAGGTTTTTAAATTCGATTTGTCAGGTAAAACCTCTAGAGATTTGAAAAGATAAGATTGTGGATCTAAAAAAACTCAGTAGAAAAAAAAGGTAAAAAACAATATTTTACTAGGATTCCTTTTACTAATTTTAAGAGTATCATAATTAAATGTTATTTTTGAATGCATTTTTTTGGGCTGTGTAAAAAAGATTGTTGCTAAGTAGAGTAATTTTTTTTGTAAAAAATAGTAGCAATTTTAGATTTCATAAATATTTGATTTCCAAAAGTGTTTAATAAAATCAAAAAGGGTTGTTCTCTTTTTTAACCCCAGGAGATTGTCTGGCATTGTCTTTTTCTTTGTGATATGTTTTTCTCAAAATGTAATCAAAAGCGAATTATGAACAATGATAGATATAATGAAGTCTTCTTTGATTTGATGGGTTCGAAAGTAAATTGATTGTACCTTCATTAGGCGGCAAGTGTCCCGCATTGCCTGCATATGTTGCAGATTCTTAATGGGGGTTTTTTTGGGGGCTGGGACTGAATTTGGCCCACAAACGTGTCACATCAAACGGAATTGATTAAAATCTAAAATGAAATAGTGTTCTCGGATCTCGGATTTTCGGTTTGCGGATTCGTTTGTTATTGTCGCCGCAGCACGTACTCAACGATTGCCCCTAAAAGTATGCACACACCCACTCGAATCCTTTTGTGTGGCAGAGGGGGTGGCAATTCAAATTTCAATCAAATGCGACCAATACTCTCGTACCTTTTGGGCACACATGCTGACCACAAAGTATTGTATCATTTGCTCTCGCTCGGGGACATCCATCCCATTCCCCATTTCCCATTCCCCCTAATCCTCCTTCGATCCTTCGAAATCAAATCAAAGGCCAGAGCAGAAAGGGTGCAACTATTGCCAGAATCAGATAAAATTTTCATTACCTTATGGCCGCACATTATCGGCATGCGGCCATCGTCTCCGACTCCGTCTCCTTGGCTCTGGACTCCGGATTTTTGTACGGACTTGGAGACTATTTTGGGTAGCCAAAGCACAATGTGCTGCTGATGACGTCGAGTGCTGCTTCTGCTCCTGCAGTTGCTGTTCTTATTGTTGTTGTTGTTGTTGATGATGCTTATTGTGTGAGCCATAAAAAACAAGCGGAAAAAAATCAAGCAGAGAGGGTTATGTGCAGACTGACGACTATAGGGATACCTATTATTTTAAACTGTCGTATTTACTTTAAACAAGAAAGAACGCTATAGTCGGGTTTCCCGACTATAAGATTTGCGATACTCATTGCCCTCTTTGAAAACAGCTAGCTAGCCCTCTTCAATAGTGTGTAGCCTACTTTCA
Source organism: Drosophila oshimai (assembly GCA_018150695.1). NCBI lineage: Eukaryota > Metazoa > Arthropoda > Insecta > Diptera > Drosophilidae > Drosophila > Drosophila oshimai. Next base: position 1,499,287 of record JAECWM010000202.1, on the reverse strand, counting down.
TGCGCAACCAGTTTTAAGCGCCCTCTCTTAAAAAAAAAGGTTTGCATACTTTTGAGCGCAATAAAAATTTTCAACGCATTTGTATACACAATTTCTTGAAAATGGTCAGATTTTAAATTTTTTTAGATATTTGGGTAGATATTTTCAATACGAACAACATTTGTAAGGGCCACTTTTCTCTAGCACTAAAAATGTGGACACCACAAGTTTTTTCCGGTTTGTGGGCGTAAAAGGGGCGTGGTCAGGTTTTGAAACAAACTTGATCTGCGCTTTGCTTATAGAAGTCTGTGTGCAAAATTTGGTTGCTCTAGCTCTTATAGTTCCCGAGATCTCGATGTTTGTACGGACAGACGGACAGACGGACAGACGGACAGACAGACATTTGATCGTTTACAGTATTTGCTTACTCTTCGAGTATCGCAAATAAAAATATATCTATAATTATTACAAAGACGGTTTTTAAAGCAATGTGAACCAACATGTGGTGAACTAAGTAAAATAACTAAAATGAACTAAGTGAAATAAGTATTAAAATTATCTAAAAACTTCAAAATGTTTTACTTTCACTTGAAACCACTTGAATGTGTACTTATTTTGATTTGATTTGATTTTTTTTAAATTACCATTTTTTCTAAGAATTCTGTTCAGAATACAAAACACTAAACTTTAAAGGCCTGAATACGGGGTATCAAAATCTCTGAGAGATGAGAAAAAAGAAAGGAGAGGTGGGGCGACAGCGGCGACTTTTTATACAACAAACGACAAACGGAAAGTGTCCAACAGGAAATAAACAGGCGACGGCGACTCGGACTTGGTTTTGGATTTGGATCTGAACACGGACTACAGCTCCAGTTCCATCTCCATCACCATCTCCACTGCCCCGACCATCTTCAGCTCCTGAAAAAGAAGACCGACACGGATTCGAATTCGGACAAATCCCAGCGAGCAGCGGCGAGAATAAAAAGGGTAATAATTTTATCTAGCATTCAGATCAGACACACGTCTGTCCAGCTATACAGTCCCTTTCTCTGTGTGTTTTTTATTCCTTTTTTTTTTTTCAGCTGCGGTGGCTACTTGAAACTTTTGTCAACAGCCACTTGCAATTTTGCATGAGCCAGCTTATGAATAAGCGAACTCCTTTGGCAAGTCCTTTTTCCCTCCCCTTTTCTATAGATTTTCCCGGAGACAGTTCGTTCACCGAAGGGATTCAATTACAAGTACCTTAAGCAGCGGTAAGCTTCAGTGACAAACTGGGGCCACTAAATGGAAGGACTTGGCCAGGACTACAACTATTTCCGCTGCGAAACGTGGGCCAATCTATCAACATAATTGATGGCTTCGATTAGTCACAAGGCATTCTGTTTTTGGGTGGAAGTGGAACGAAGAGTTATAGAGAGCTCAGTGCACAAATCGGCGATTAATTAAATATTTACTCGGAGAGCTCAGCGAGCCAATTAATCTGGCACGGCGATCCGTATCCGTATCCACGGGAATTATGTATATCTTTGTGCTCGACTAATGAACTGATGCGGTGGCGATAGATGGAAAACTTTAAAGGGTTTTCCCAGGCCCTGTCCGCTTTTCAGCTTACTGCCCGCCATTTGTCATGCATCTCGTGTTTAACTGCACGGAAAAAGAAAACTCTCGACAACCAAGGAGTTCTCCTTGGGCGGGAGAAGGCCTCTCTTTTTCCTTGGCTATAATTTATAATTTTCGCAGGGAACTCCAGCGGGAGAAATGGGATGGGACATGGGTGTCGGCAAAGTGCGTTTGTCGCCAGAAGGGGACAGGACAGGCTGCCCCATCGCTGCTCATCATCTGCCCTACCGCCCCCTTGCACTTCTCCACCCCGCAGCAGGGGGGCCATAAACACACCAGGGGCAACGGTTACAGTAACGGCGGCGTCGCATAATTCCACCATTACATTTTGGCCAGGACGACTCTGCCACCTTGGAACCCGAAGCTGCATTGCCTTCAGGCACTGCAATCAAAATCTTTGAAAGAAATTCCTAATTTCTCAATAAATTTAAAATTATAATTAAATTATTTCTAAACCTAAAACTTAAAGGGTAGCACACAAAATCTGTAAAGTGTTTCACAAATGAAGGGTAGTTTTTTAATACCTTAAATATAGAAAGCTTACATGAATTTATTTAGTACTTCATATTATTTAAATAACTTTGGTATGTGCAATTTATGTATGTATAAATTGATCATCATTATTTATTTATTGTTGAACATTGTGTAGGTATTCTAAAACTTAAGTCAATAAGAAGGTATGATGAGAGCTTTTTACTGATATTAACTTTTATTTCAAAATTGGTAAGTATTCAGTTATTTACGGATACATTTGTAATGGAATTCTATAACTTATTTTCTCAGTGCAGCCCTAGACATTGCCATTGTCGTTCTCGCTGTCGTCTCGTCCGTGTACCTTGGTGTCATAAAAGGAAGCAGGCCAACAACTGCAGTAGGAAGTGGGTAAAAACCAGGGGAAGGGTCCAGAGTCTGAGCCCTGAGTTAGTTTCCATGTATCGCTGCCCTGTTGGCTGCCTGACAAAATGTAAAAATGTGGAAATGTCCTGCTGCTTGCTCGCCCGAGTTCAAAGTCAATTTCAATTTTTATGGCAAAGTGCTACGCAATATGAATTACATCGACCATACTCTATCGGATATCTGGGGTAGCCTTCGCCTGTCGTCAGGTGGAAGTATGGAGTCCGAGGAGGAAGTTGTAGCAATCTCTCCTGCAGAGTGTTTTAGAGTCGTATATTTGGGTTTCTCTGACAGCATTTGACTTTCTTGGCTCATAAAAACGGCAATAGTAATGTGTGCGAATTTATTGGGCTAACAGGGGATTGCAGTGAAGACAAAAACAGAGAACAAATCTTCTTCCTGTGAATTTTAACCCATTGTCGCTGTCAATTAGAACCCTTTGACTTGTCCCCTTATTTGAGCTTATCTTCCCCAACAGCCAGAAAATTGAATTAAAAACCTTCTTTTCACGTACTTTTATTAAACGAAGAAAAATCAGGAACTAGCTGAAAAAAGGTGGAAAATGAGATAGAACCCAACCCCTAAGCTGAATCCTTTGAAAAAATCATGAGCAAACTAATCCTTTTAAATGGCTTTAGCCCGAAAAAATGCTGGAAAAATATTTAAAAGTAATGAGAAATCCGTGCCTTCATTATTTTGATGGCTGATTCAACCTGACGATTCCACGGGCCCCTTATCAGCCCATTCCGCTCCTGCAGATGGAGATTTGAGCCTTTTTTTTTGAGAGTTTTGCTCAAGAGTTTTCGGACAACACGTTGTTTTCATTGCTCATTAGCGGCGACAGCGCGAGTTTAATTAGCAGTGACGCAGCGTCTGAGTTTCGCAGGAAACCCTTTGAGAAGGGTTCGGCTAAATTGCTTCCGGCAGTTACCAACCCCTACATCCTACCCAGAAATCCACATCCACACCTAGGCCGTAAGAAAAATTGAGCAACACTTTGATTCAATGAGCGACCAAAGGTCGAAAGTTGGACTTCAAGTTGGGAACTTCCTTTGTAGAGGGTGGCTCCAACTAATTGCCTTTTCGACATGCATTTAATCTCTATTAGATCGGAGTGATAGAAAACTTTCGCAGCATGCCCCACATGTGGAGCGGTCTTCATAAATTATTAAGGGGTTCCAGGGGGTTCGATTGTCCGGCCCTCACTTTTGGCATTTAAAACAAATTGTTGTTCTACGCTAGTTCGATTATTTGGCCCCCAGGGGGTGGCAGGAAAAAAGGAAAAGGAAAATCGGACAGGACGACAGGAAAAGTTTCCCTGCAGTCTGTCTGTCAGTCTGTGTGTGTTGATAATGATGGAAGTCATCACATGTGAGGAGTTTTCCTCTGTGTTCTTTTTGGGGAAGGTGTGAGCATGCTTCTTACATATCAATAACATTTTAGGTAAGCCTCCCCCCTGGGCAGCAGCTGTGTCGACTGCTGATGACCTTTTAATTGAAGTTCAAGCTTTTGTGCTCCCTTTCTTTTTTTGTTATCTGGGGAATGTAATTCCATCGGAACTGCTGCTAATAGCCTCTTCGGAATTTGCAGCCATGCACACAGAAATGCAAATAAACGCGACCACTCGGCATTCAATAACTTGCGTTCTTCAGCTGCGAAATCAAATTTTACGACGAGCCACGGGAATCCCTTGATAAACAGCCAAAATCTTGAGCAAAGTAGCGAATTCCAAGCCACCCAAAAGTACCCCACCCCAAACAACCGTTAATTAAACCCCTTTTTGGGCTGCTGAAAATCTGTGGGCAAAGTTTTTCCATTAAAGGAAAACCAGGCAAAGCAGCCGCAGGCAACGAAATCAAAAAGTAAAAATTTATGAAGCGTTTAATTGAATTAATTAAAAGCAATAATACCTTGAAATAATTGCGCCAAATAGAAAAACTTTCCCAGTTGAAACAGAGATACAGAAACAGTGGCAGTAAGAGATACAGATACAGATGGTACAGATCTTGGGCTTCTGTTTCAGCCAACTTTTGACTGACACGAGTTATGCGACAAATCCTGGACCAACAGCCACACCAGCCATAAGTCAAAATTATCAACAAGATGGCCAGACCAGGAGCAGGACCAAAATCAGGACCAGGACCAGGACCAAGCCAAAACCAGAGCCGCCAGCCAGTCAACTGTCACGCACGTAGGCCACGCAACATTGCGAAAAATATGTCTTTGATGTCATAAATCAATTACGAGTGGGATTGCCGCCAAGCGATGCCAGCAAGTTTTCCAGCCAGGCCAGGACACACACCAGGATTCGGTTGCTCCTTCAGAGCAAACAACTTGTTAGAGGTGTCTCCCCCTTGGTGATTCTTTCCCCCTGCCTCTGGAGGTTTTAAGAGTCGAGTTTAAAACGTGACCAAATTGAGGGAACGAAAAGTTCTTCACCGGAGGAGTTACCAAATTAAGTGGAGCAAATGAAGCGCATGAATTCCGAGAGCTGGTTTTGACACCCTCCTCTTAGTAAAGTGTAGTACAACTACTAAAAAAATTTTAACAAAATAAGTTAAGTGTCTGAGGATCTGGTTTAACGAGTTCTTGTCTTAGCAAAACACCTCTTTGAAATAATGTTAAGATTTAAATATTAAATAATATTTTAATTATTAAAAATTTGAAACTAACTAATATTTTTTACAACTCATATAATATTTTCAGACTGTTAACAATTTTTACGTTATAATGTTTTTAAGAACTTCAATTATTTGCAGAAATAGAACACAAATGCTTAATAGTTCACTAGTCTAGAACATACAAAAATAAATAGAAAATACAACACAATAAAAGAAACTAGCTTTTTATTGAATATTTGTATTGAATATTCTGTAGTAACTGACGATTGTAAAAGCTGCAGTATTATTTTCTGTTGTAGTATGTAGTGTAGTATTATGTAGTTTATTAAATAGCATTTTATTATTTATTTACAATATTAAGTTTAAATTGTGATTTAAAAACATTTTCCTCAGTGTACTTCACCTTTCGTGGCCTCGCTCCCCTGAGCCTTTTGTTCCGTAATTATGTCGCACACATGGCCTCTGGAGGAGCAGGGGAAGATTCATCACCTCGAGTCCTGTCGAGTGCTAAATGTCAACGTGACATGTGTGAGCATGAGAGGATATGAGCTCCAGAGAAAGCCGGTGTTAGTTTATCAAACATAATTAAGAAGTTCTCCGAGGGCAAAGGAGAGCCAGAGAGTATAAACAGAAGTTTAATTATTTTGCAAGTTGCTGCGGCCTCGGGGCAAAAGCGATTGAGCCATGGGGCTCACCTTTTGACTTATGATGTATTGCGTGCTCTATGACAGCTGACAGATGACAGCTCACCTCCTGACAAATAGAGGGAACCGGAAAAGGATTCCTTCCTTGACTCTTAAAGCAGCGTAGTTGAAAAGACTTTCTTAAAGATCTCCCACACTAATTACTAAAAGTTGAGAAACAAGTTTTCCAGTACATTTGCATAAATCAAACAATTAGTCACGCCGTCTATAAAGAGTAATTCGAATGCCGGAGTCCCAACTATTCCCAACCCAAAAACTACTGTCCACTGCAAGGATTCTTATCGTGTTGGTCCTTAATGTCTCCCCGCGGTGCTGTTTGAGACTCGACTTACAAGAAATCCGGGGAAGGTGTCCTGCCGGATTCCTCCTCTAATTTATGCGACATTTGCTAGTTTGCCGTTTTGCCATAATAACTTCTAATTCACCTAACCCGAAGCGACCCTTTTTGGGTGCTCGTGTGAAGTCGAAGCACAAGTCTCAACCACTCAGCACTTGGAGAGGCACTAATTTATGGTTTTGGGCATTGAAATTTATGGACAAAAAGCTGAACAAAAATACGAAATACTCGTATTTATTTCAAAATATAACTGCAGGCCCAAGGTGACAAACACTGAAAAAGTTCTAGGAGTCTTCGGATTGTTAGTCGAATATCAAATACTCTATTTTTTAGGTTGCTAGAATATTAGTCCGTAGTTAATATACAAGCAAACTATATCTTGTACACTACCTTTACTTATTTATTATCAACAGCAGCGGTCTTAATAATAATATCAGAAAATATTAAAAAAGTCACCCATTGAAATACTAACATGGTTTCAAATTAATGATTCAACATTTTTTAAGCATTTATTCAATGTTTTTTTTATGCATTCATGACACATTTATTCGTCATCCGAGACAAACAAAGAAGCAGCTTAAAAATTAAAGATTGATGGCATTTAAAAATAACTAGTATCGAAATATACAAATTGGGCCAAATAAGTTATATCAATCTCGACTGAATTCCGCTTCATGCTAATTAAACTGGCTTTTTGCCACCTCTGATTAATCACAAAGTTCAGTAACCTTTTCTTGTTTGGAGGGTATCGAGAACAAATGCGGAACTTGTCGAATAAATTACATAAGCGGTTCAGTATCTTTTGCTTCTCTGTTTTTTTTTTGTTGCTCCCTGGAAAGTTAGTTGCACTGGCGACTTACTATGTCCCCTCAACCCTGATAAGCCCACCTCTTAGTCTTATAAAATTGTGCAACTTTAGGTACGTTTAAAACGGAAAACTCGTTTAACAAGCCTCCGAAAAGAATCAGTGTTTGTTGGCTGTGCTTTAATTTAACACATTTTATTAGCAAGAACAAGCATCGCACCTGGTACTTTCAGATGCACTGTGAGAAAATTAAATAACAAGCACATTTTTAATCAGTTGTTGTTTCCACGGGACTTGGCTTAAATAAAAGGTAAAGTGTCCTCCAGGTTTAAATGACAATTAATTGTTGATCATTATATTCTTACTGTTGAAAATTTTTACCCATGCTTTATGAGTAAAATTTTTCTCTGTGTTGAGTACTTGCTTCTTACCATATTCTCGGTTCTGGCCGCTTTCGCCCGCTAAACGTATTTGGTAATCAGCAGCAGAGGCAGCAACAACTGCGCTGGCCAAGTTCAGTGGCCTCGAAGTGTGTTGAAACTGTTTTGGCCAGCTTTTGATGGCTGGGATATGATTTGTTCTTGTGTCTCGTAAACTGGGTTAAGCGTGGTCAGTCAGGTAGACTTCAAGATTGCCAAATTTCATAGCTTTGTGAGGCTGTGAAGCAATATCCATCCCGTTGCCAAACTACATACGAGTATTTAAACATAACTGTTTTCGGGGAAACGATTGCCACACATAGTACATAGGTACAGTACAAGTACAAGAAAATGCAATTAAACGGCCAGAAAATCAAATGTCAATCACGTATGGAAACCTGTTGTTGGCTCTCTAACATTTCAATGACTTTGAACTTTTGTTTGCGCTGGTTTGTGAGCTGTGTAGCATTTACATATTGATTGTTGGCGTGACCCATTTGTTTGGGGCCCTCGAGAGCGGCCCACGCCACTTCCACTTTCGTTGACTTTCTTTGTCCGCCGATCGATCGATCGCGGCTTAATCAAATAAAGCCTCCCCCTCTCCAGCCCCCCAAAGATCCCCATGTTTTCCCAACCAGTTTGGAGCTTCGTTCTCGCCGGTTCTCGGCCTGGCTTTCATAAAAAGTCTTTGGCCAACTTTCTTGGGCTTCATTCGCGCTCCACTCGCGCGATCGTCGTCACCATGAAAGCGGTTATCTGCGCGGTTTTCGTCACTTTGCTGGCCACCTTTGGCCATTGTTTGCCCACTCAGCTGGAGGATGGTGGACAGGGATCCTTTGCGGGAAAGGTTTCCCAGCTGATTGCCCTGGAGCTGCTGAAGTTCAGCAAGGACATAGATGCGAATCAAGTGCATTCTCCACTGGGAGTAGCCTCCATTCTGGCTGTTTTAGCAGAGGCTTCTGAAGGGGACACCTACACGGAGTTCCAGCAGGTCTTTGGTTACCCCAAGGATCGCAATCAGCTGAGGGACGCGTACAAGAGGATCCTGGGCAGCTATCAGAACAGAGATGCTGCTGTGGCCCTGCCCTCCTTCCAGACCTGGTTGTACATCTACCGGAACAACAGTGCCAGGGAGGAGTTCAAGGATCTGCTTGAGAAACATTACTACGTGGACGTGAAGGACATCAGTCGCCAGGATTACGATTGGAATGAGCCCAACACCTCGTTGCATCTCTCGGAGGAAAGTGACAATGCAGATTCAGCTGAGGGAAGTACCGAAACCAGCAACAGCAAGGATGTCATTGGATTCGAAACGCTCAAGCGGATCAACCTGGATGACGATGATATTCCTGCCGTTCCAGCTGATGGCTATGGCCAGGAAATCATCGACAAAGAGGCCTCCAAGTTCGACCGCGACATAGATGACAAACAGTATGTGGAAAAACCAGTTGCCCAGGCTGAGGCCGAGCAACTGCAAAAAGAACAGCAGCAGGCCACCACTGAACCAGAATCGGAGTCCCAGCCTGAGGTCACCACCACTGGTGCTGTGGAAAAACAGGAAAAACCAGACATGGCAGCCGAGGAAAATCCAGCTGAGAAGCAGCAGAACAAGCGCAGCGACCAGGAGGAGAGCCAGATCAAGAACTTGGAAGAGAACGAAACGGTGCAGGAGGAGGAGAAGCTGGCCAAGATCATGGAAGCACCAGCAGTGACCGCCGGTGAACCCGAGAAGGTGCGTCTGCCCCTCCAGAAACTGGAGAGCGCCGTCAAGGCGGCGGCCAAGGATGGCACCGATGAGATAATGCTGGCTCTGGAATCACACCTGGCAGCCGTTAGTCGGGTGAGTTAATATGGAAAATTTTTAATTCAATAAACAAGTTTTATTGTGCAGAAAAGTATTTTTACTTGGACAAACAATAATTTTATTAAGAGCCTTAAAAAACACAGGGAAAACAATATTATTAAATATTTCAAATTCAAAGGCTCCTTATTTCTTATTAAAACATTTTTTACGCTTACTAAAACATTTAAATCGATAAGTATAAAAAAAATTTTAATCTAAGCAAAAACAAAATGTAAGCATAAAAATAATGCTACATTAGCTTCTCTCGCCAGAAAATAAATAGCTCAAAATAAATATTTTAAAAAAATAATACAAATTTAATGTGAAATGATATTAAAACATTTTTAAATTCTTGATTTACCCCTAGGTCTACGGAGCCCGTAGTTTGTTCCGCCAGGACGACATCACCGCCGCTTTGAGTGCCAACTCCATCACTGGTCGCTCTGCAGGATCCAAGTCCAAGATGCTGCTCTTCAACGGACTCTACTACCGTGGCAGCTGGGCCACTCCCTTCTACCAACTGCGCGATGGAAGCGATGAGTTCTTCTTTATGACCAATGAGGACGCCATGAAGGCGCCCATGATGCACGCCCGCGGAAAGTTCCAGGTGGCAGATCTTCCTCTGCTGAAAGGCCCGAGTGCTGAGCTTGCCCTACGAAACTTCCCGCTACTCCTTGTGCATCGTGCTGCCCGATGAAACGGAGGGACTAAGTGATGTGATATCCCAACTGCAGACCAGTGACTTCCTTCTGGCCAAGAAGCAGTTCCAGATGAAGGAGCTGCACGTGTCCCTGCCCAAGTTCCAGGCGGAGGAGACCTCCCGTTCCGAGGCGATGCTCAAGCAGATGGGTCTGAAGAAGGTCTTCTCCAGGACCGAAGCTCAGTTGGGACTGCTGTCCGAGGATCCCGACGTGCATGTGGACGAGATAGTGCAGTTTGTGAATGTGCGAGTGGACGAGGGTGGCAGCAGTGCCAATTCCCTGTCCGCAGCCAATGCCCAGGCTCGATCTCCCAGTGCTGAGTCCACTGTGCTGCCAGTTCCAGAACCGGAACCCGAGCCCGGCGTAGAACGCTTCGATGTTAACCGTCCGTTTGCCTACTTCATCGTGGACTGCGAGGAGCAGTTTGTGCTGGCCTCCGGTAAAATCTACACCCCCGAGTTCAAGGAGGACCTGCCGGGAGTCACCGTCGAGGTGGAACTCGAGCAGTCTTAGTCTGTCAGCTTAGCCCTTAAGTTTCGTAACGAATTTTCACCGATCCATGCAATAAACGTGCACAATTCATTTTCACAAAAAGAGATACTTTCCCAGCGCAATCAAAACAACAATTAATTCGCTTACAGATGAGCACACGGAAGGGAAGCAAGAAGCAACCCCCGGAATTCAATTGTCCGTCCGTAATGTGAAATGTATCTGACGGCGGGCATCGCTAATTTCCTCCGGCGCTCTGCAAAATTTGTCATTGGGTGACGATGACGAGTGGAACGGGTTCGCTTCTCAGGCAGCTGGGCAGTCGAGCGTGAGGCGCATCCGCCACGTGTCCTGCGAACTGCGCCGGAACGAAAGCCGACGGGACTCTTCAAGTGGTCAATGGGCTGCAATTAAAAGTCTCATTAGAATGCATGATGTCTTACTCGGCCAGGGTCCATATCGCCATCTGATCCGCAAGTCTGGCCAGGAAGTGCGAGCCCCTTGTATCCTGCGAAAACCACCAAAACACAACACGGAGCAAAATGTGTCTGGAAGTCCCAACCCAAACAGAGGAGAGGGGGGGCGTTCCAAAGATATGAAAAGGTCTGGGGGTTTTGTGGGTCTCTGTAGGTCTGGAGCTGAAAGTGGCGCCGGCCTGGCGGGCGCCAAAAAGCAGAGGTAAAAACAGGAGTAAATGCGTGCCATGATTACAGCGATGACGACTTCCACCCCGAAGGATGGAACAGCAAGGAAAACCCGAGACGCATAGACGAAGACTCCGGGGGAAACTGCGACGGAGACGATGATGTTTCATCTTTTCCACATGAAAACTCACGTAACGAAAATTATGATAATCATAACTTTTTTTCCCTACATTCCCCCCTGCTCTCGAGTGCCTTTGTTTTGTTAGCCGGACAAAGGACCTATGGAAAGGTATTCGCCTTGGACCTTGGACCAGGACTGGCGTCTAGTTTTTCTGCCGTCTGGCCGTTGCTCTATTTTTATTAAGTCTTTGCATATAAATCAATGTGGACCGATATGCAGAAGAGCAGAAAAAGGTATAAAAGATTTATGACTCTGGCCGCAAGCGAACAGCTCGTTTAAATATTGTTTAACATAATTTCGTGCAAAAGTTTCCAGATTTCCACAGGGCGAACTCTTTCAGCGAACCGAAAGCTACACCCACTCGGAGATAAATAAACAAAGTGGCCATAAATCCATCCAGTTGCATCAGCGACAAACGTACAAGATTTATGGCACTGCCTCAAGTCTAATTACAAGTCAAGTTTGTCGAATTGAAAATTGGGGGCTGCTAGAAATCGGAAAACAGCGCAACAAGTGTGGAAAATCACAAAAGTAAGCATAGCCAGCTGTTTTCCCAGAAAATTGGAACCGAAATGGGGCAAGTATTCCCCCCTAAACTCAGAGCTGTTGACATCACACATGTGAGCGGCAGCTGTCGTTTGACGAAAAAGAATGGGGTTTTAGAGTCCAATGTTTAGCTTAGGCTACCAAAAATTTACGAAAACAAAAGAGGTTTAACTATGGCAAGTTTAACAGAGTTAGAAGTCCGCAAAGGCTTCCTCATGTCGCATTGTCTTGGCCTTGGGCCGAGGCTTATCGGAGATCTTATCAAAATTTGATATATCCTCCGGGTTGCTGATGTTGGGCACATAGGGCGCATTGACCGTCTGATTCAGGAGCGGGATCCACTCCACATCCTTGAACCACTCGTGCTCCTTGATATCCCGAGTGCCGTTGATCAGGTTGCCATAGCTGAGAGAAGTTAAGTCATTAAATCAACCAAATTTACTTTAAATTACACTTATAGTTGCTTACCGCTTGGAGAGATCCACCTGAAGCAGGTGATCCACCAGATGACGCAGCGCACTACTGAAATAGCTGGGCATCTTGTAGTCCGCCTCACAGATTTTGTTGTACATGCTCATCACATCGCGATTGTGGCTGGAGAAAGGCGAGTGTCCGGCCACAAATTCGAAGACCAGCACACCATAAGCCCACCAATCGACGCTGGTTCCATAGGGCTTTGATTGGATGATCTCCGGCGGCAGGTACTCCGGGGTTCCACACAAAGTCATTGTACGGGTTTCCACTTTCTGTAGGGGAATGGAATTTTGTGAGTCTTCTTAAATGTAAGGAGATGAGGTAGACAACCTTTGCGAATCCGAAATCAGTCACCTTCAAGTAACCATTTTTGTCCATCATTATGTTCTCGGGCTTGAGATCACGATAGAGCACACTGAGATGATGGAGGTACTCCAAAGCCAAGAACACCTGAGCTGCGTAGAAACGAGCCTGCTTCTCGGTAAACTTTCGCACTCTAAAAATAAAATAAAGTTATTTAAAAAAATGTGTTTTAACAAACGGTTAATAAAGAGTTTCTTAAAATTACTCACTTGCGATGATAGGTGAAGAGCTCTCCGCCACCAATCAAAGGCAGGATGAGGTACAGACTGTCGTAGTCCTTTGGAGGAGGCTACTAGGTTCACCACGTTCGGGAACATCATTGAGCGCAATATGTTCTTCTCGCTCATCACGTGGGTCAACTGTTTGGTCTTCATGATCTGGTCCTTGCTGAGCTGCTTGGAGGCGTAATAAGCCCCAGATTCCCGCTCCCTCACCAACTGCACCTTGCCAAAGGAGCCGGCTCCAAGGGTGACCTTCACCTCGTAGTCGTCCAATCCGTTTGATGGTGAGGGTGTGTTTGGTGCCGAACTTTTTGTTGAACTCCTCGCGCAACTTGTCCAAAATGAGGATGTACTCCACCTTGGGGTTGAAGTGCATCTGCGCTTGTTCGGGCTGTGGTCCCATTGTCTCTTATTTTTGCTAATTTGGCTGTTAATGTACCAGAAGTTCGAATTGCTCATCTAAAAAATTATACCTATAGGTATACGATCAAAGTCAGTGTGTTAAAAGTGACCCAAAGCACTAGGGCTACGTGAAATTATTTCAAAATTCCCCTTTTTTTTCCGTTTACACAAGTGTGTAGAAATTATAATTTTTTTTGTTATTAATTTTAAAACTATACAATGGGTAAGTCTGAAAGTGTCCACATTTTAATGTATACTTGTGACTAGTAAAACAACGATTTCCACAGACAAATTAAGATCATCCAATCGAAGCCCTATGGAACCAACGTCGATTGGTGGGCTTATGGTGTGCTAATCTTCGAGTGCGTGGTCGGACACTCGCCTTTTTTCAGCCTCAATCGCAATGTGATATGCATGTACAACAAGATCTGTGAGACGGACTTCAAGATGCCCAGCTATTACAGTAACGTTTAAAAATTCGCAAACAACTCAGGATGTCGATTGACTCGGGACCTTAAGCGCTCCTTAAACTCGAAGGTATCGAAGTTAGACAAGTCCTCGGGGCCGGAGGCAGTGGGAACGTAGGGCGCTGTGATTTCCTGGTTGAGGATGCTGAACCACTCGACACCCTGAAACCAGGGGTGAGCCTTCACGTCGATGGCGCCCTCGTTCGAGTTTCCTAAACTGAGAAGGGGTGTCATGAGCACCTGCCTTGGCATGACCCACATTCCACTCACCGCTTTGAGGTGTCCACCTGAATAAGACTCTGGATGAGATCCTTAAGGTGGTTGGTAAAGTAGCTGGGCATTTTGTAGTCACACTCGCAAATCTTGGAGTACATTAGGATGACATCGCGGTTGTGTGCGGCGAAGGGCGATCGCCCTGCCACGAATTCATAGACCAGAACTCCAAAGGCCCACCAGTCCACGGACTTGTTATACGGCCGAGATTGAACGATTTCTGGGGCCAAGTATTCCGGGGTTCCACACAGGGTAGATGTACGACCGTCCACGCGCTACAATTAAATTAAGGAAATTAATTAGAAAAGATATATCTAAAAGTAGGACCCCTATCACCTTTGTAAAGCCAAAATCCGTTATTTTTAAGTAGCCCCGCATATCCAGCAGGATGTTCTCCGGCTTGAGGTCCCGGTACATGAGGTGCATCTTGTGCATGTACTCCAGAGCTAGGGCCACCTGGCATCCGTAAAAGCGGGCCTGCTTCTCGTTGAACTTGCGCACCCTTGCGTGGGAGACCCAGTTAGATTCGGGACTTGCAAAAAGAGATACTCACCTGCGGTGGTAGCTGAACAGCTCACCACCACTGACCAAAGGCAGGATCAAGTAGAGATAGTCGAAGCACTTCGTCGAGTCCACCAGGTAAATAAGGAACGGAAATCGCACCGAGCTCAACACGTGCTTTTCGTTGTGGACGTGAACCACCTGCTTTAGTCGCACCAAAGTCTCCTTACTCATCATCTTGGCGGCATAGTAGTTTCTGCCAACCTTTTCCCTGACCAGGATCTAAAAGTTAAAAATTTTTAGTAAAATTATAAATATATCAAATATACCCAAGGAACCTTCAATCTTACCACAGTTCCGAAACTTCCATTACCGAGGACGGCTCGCGCCACATAGTTTTCCAGGTTGGTGTAGGGTGAAGAAATCTGGTGGTTCCAGCGATCCTCAAATTCACTGCTCATGTGTTCCAATGTTGTGTTGTAGTCCTCCTTTGAGTTGAAAGTGAACGACGGAGCTAGGTGGCTCATATCTTTACGTTTGTAATGGGTTCTTTTAGAATTTGGAATCACTTCAACACGTGAAGCAGAAAAGAAAATGACATCTGGCACAAAGAAATACAGTTAGATCCAGGCGGAGTAGGAATTCTTAAGTCCTCCAAGGAACCTGAGATAAAAGAGAGACAAGGTGATAAGATAAAACGACATAAAAGACATGTTAGTTCAAAATAAATCATTCTAAATGAATGCAGTATAACATGCGATTCAATTTCTTTAAAAATAATATTATACAGCTATAATTTGATTTTCAACATTTTATTTTGTAAACTAAACTGAAGGTATGGTAGCAGCTCCAAAAATGTGAAACCCCTGGGATTTGTGTCCCAAGTCAAGGACCACTTCTTTCAATTAGCCGGCAGAGCCTTCCTCTCAAGGTATGACAAATTTACCTCCCCCTACAGGGAAGACTGAGAAATGGCAATTTCCTGCGACTGTGACTGAGTCCACACACATGTGCTGAGTCTGAGTCCGACTTCTCGACATGTCCTGGTCGGAGTCTGGCCCTCGTCCTGGCTTCGTCCTGGCCGCAAAAGTAAGAAAAATTACAAAACGTCCGCTTGATAAATGATGCTAACCAAGATTACATAAGTTGGTAATTTTCTAGTACATTTATTTCCACATGTCAGGCCAGTCAAGTTGGAACTCCAGCAGCCGACAGCCGACCGCATCTTCATGTTGATGGACATGTGTGTAGAATGGGTATCCTGAATATCCTGTGAGTGGGCTTGGGATAGTGTAGGCTTAGGAACCGGATGCCCGAGTTGTTGCCGGCTTTTAAGGTAACTGTCGACCGAACCGTTTATTGGCCATTTCGGGCCGAGTGGCCAGGCTGTTGTCATTGTCCCACCTAAATTGACAATTAATCATTATCTTTCGGCCGGGTCGACATTCAGATTGGCAGATTGGGTCAGCTTTGGTTGAGTGTCCTCTTCTGTCCCATGTGAAAATGGGTTTCTAAATGCCCTGGCATTTATCCTGGCCAGCCGGAAAGCGGAGAACTCCATTATTGATTGTGAGGCAGGCAGGCAGGCAAAAGGGGTTCCTCCCAGCAGCTAATGAAAGTGGCTTAAAATAAAACAAATCGTCACGTACTTAGCAACTTTCACTTGCACTGAAACGGGATTCGTGCAAAAACTAAACAATTTCACTTAGCCCCAGTCTCTACTAGAAATCCCGGCTCATTTAACTTAGAGCCCAGTGGCCCACAGCTGCCGCCAGATAAACTCCAGTTGGCTAAGATATGTTAACGACGGCCATAAATAAGCGGATAATATCTGGAAGGCCTAGTCCTATATATAAAACCCATATATAGTATGTATAGTATGTGTGTGCTAAGCGGGCCAAGAGCAGATTAAGTCGTACGCACACGTTTCTTGGCCGTTTCTTTTGGCCACACTTAAAATTCATTTGTTGTCTTGGAGGACAGGACTCACTCCCAGTCCCCTTTCCAATCCCAATCCCAACGTTATGCAAAGTAATTGACGCCTCGATGAACTGTTGACACACATGGCATTTGTCTTTGGCGGTCTGGCTAATATTTGGCTTAGTTATCAGAGGCCATTTTTTGGGCTTAAGTAGGTGAATGTCCCGCACATGCGAGTCCTTTTCAATGGCCAAATTCAATTATGCTGAAAGGTTTCAGTTTAGTTTACCATCCCCAAGCAGGCCGGAAAAGCAGCTGCCAGCGGACTGGCCTCAGCCATTAGCGCTAATCTCCGCACAATC
Source organism: Drosophila oshimai (assembly GCA_018150695.1). Classification (NCBI taxonomy): domain Eukaryota; kingdom Metazoa; phylum Arthropoda; class Insecta; order Diptera; family Drosophilidae; genus Drosophila; species Drosophila oshimai. The sequence continues at coordinate 1,482,521 of JAECWM010000202.1, read as the reverse complement.
GGGAATAAATCAGGGCACGCTCTGCACTCGCTGGCCGGAAAATGCATTCGGTATTTTGTGTTTGGTATTCAACTCCGCTCACAGTTCAGCGGACAACAACAATGTCGCAGTTCAACTGCCGGGAAAGGAAACCTTCCACCTCAGACTCGGATTCAGATTCCGAATTCAGAAGGTGTAACTAATCCGCTGGCCATGTGACTTTTGTCGTGCGCCGATGTCAAATGCCATACCCGAAAATCGACACCCGACAAGCGAGCAGCGACAGCCGATGAACCCTTGCCAATCCAATCCGATGCCAAAGGTTTTCCACCCCGAAAACACGGCCGAGCGGCTTTCCACCTTCAATCAACGGACCTCCAACTCCACCTTCATCTCACCCCGCCGATTGATTCCAGTGTTCGCTTCGAATTTTCGCTTGTAATCCCTTTATTTGGCCTTGCACTCTGAGAAAATAGGGTTCTAAATTGGGGAAAATGGAACAAATTTAGTTTTGCTGTTTCAGTAGTTGAGTGCCTTGAAATATTTAGTTCTGTGCAAGTCAAAAGTCAATAAGATAAAGTTAACCTATACTTATTTCATGAACTATATCTAAATACAAATAAATCTTTTTTTTTATTTTAAATTCAACATTTGTTGAGATATATTTTACATATCGGGGTCACCAACTATTTTATAAAATTTATAAACCAAGTAAAAGAGGTTTGAGTCACTTTTTACAACTGAAATTATAAGAATGAGAGCATGATTAATACTGGGACTACATATTGATATTTTCATCTAAAAATAAATCTTTTTTCTAGGTGTGGTCATGGAGTAATCATCATGGAACTGCTCTGCGGGTGGGCCACGGTGACATTTTGCAGTTGGTTGCTTTCGCTCATACTCGTGTTCATATCTGAGGTCTATTCCATCGAGCACTGAACTTTTGGCTTGACAATAATTTTCATATTTTCCCTTTCCCAGCTGAAGCTACCTTGCCGATGGGGATCATAAATCAGCCGCGAACTATTGACACACCCGTTGGCCATCATAAATCAGTGGGAACCGCGGACATCAGGTTCACACAAACGTCCAGCCATATTCTAAACAAATTGCCCCCAAATCGGCCGAGACTATATATGTATATATCGATAGGAATCCGTATCCGTGAATTTTCCGGAGAGCCAAATGCCCGGACAAATAATGGAAACAATGCGCGGAATAAAACAATTGCCACAGTTTTAACATTTTGCCATTTGCCATAAATAAACATGAACCGGTTTTCGGTATCGGTTATGGTTCTGGTCCCAGGACCTCTTCCTCTTCCGCTGCCGAGTGCAAAATGCTCAACATTTTATTGAAATTCAATTAAAGTCGTATTTCAATAATTGGTCACGCATGGTGCGCATTTCCGTGCACAGTCCGCTCCTAAATGCCGCTCCACAATTTATGACTTTTCAATTCCACTTTTTTGGTATTCGGGGGCAATTGAAATGCTGCCACTTGGCCAGCATCCTTTGTGCCTGTTTTGTGTCCTTCGTCCCGAATGGAAATCGGAAATTGTTGCAAAATCTGGCTGTTGAGGAGCATGAGGAGTTCCCTGGTCCATGGGCTGCATTAGGCTGCAAGTTCTTATCAGTTTCTGGGCTCACCCTTGTCACCCTAAAACCCCATCCCTTCTATTCTTTTTTTTTCCTACCATTTCACCCTCACGTTAAGTGTGCTGAATTTTTGCGTGATTTGTGCGAATTTCTCTGTCTCTCGTTGAGGCTGATAAAATTTTCCAGGGGGGCGGGGAAAATGGGAAACGCGATACGGGGTGGTTAGTTTCAGTTTCAGTTTCAGCCACTGCCACTGCCACTGCCTTTGTTGATGTTGTTTAGTGCCATAAATTCTTTTTTACTTGTCATATCTGACTTCGGTCTCTCTCCATTTAGGCACAGATCATTAAGTTTTGCACTGCGTCTATCTGATTTAAAGACGGGAACATGTGTACTCATACATTCGGCACCCCATCCCCTGGACTTATCAAAATGTCAATTGCCCCGCAGACTGTCACGGCTCTTTAGCATTAGCTTCAGCTCCACTTGGCATCCTCTAATTAACGAGGCGTTGATGCCGCGTTTCGACGGAATTATTTAGCAAAAAATCAATTTGATTCGAGGCATCCTCCATCTCCATAATACAGACTGTTGCTCAATTTGAAAAACACTGTGCACACCAAACGAAATCCATCAAAACATCAACGAACATTGTCAACGGACAGCAGACAAAGCGTTTGATTTGCATTTATTTAGGAGTTAATAGGGGGGACTTTTTGGTTGATGACACGATGGGAAGATTTTATATATCCTAAAATTAATTTAAAGCTTTAGTAGGTCTTACAACACTAAAACTAAGTATTTATGTTTTAAAATTAGCACCCAAAATACTGCATAAAATACTTTGTAAGCGACACGACAGGAAAGCGAAAGGTAAGCATTCATTCAAATAATTTTCTTAAAACTAAAACCCACTTAATAAGTAAAAATAAATGTTTTAAATTTTAAACTTTCAAGAAATGAGAACCCAGTTTCTATTTTGGTCTCCTCATCCATTATTACATAACTTCATAATGCATTTACTAAGAAATAAATGTGGGAAGATTTATTCATAACTTTAGAAGGTTTAAAATTTTTATATTTAGCACACAATGTACACACATTTTTTTTTAGAGATGAGAGCACTGATTTCTTTTTCCCTCTCCCCCATCAATTATCACATATTTTTACAACGCATGAACATCATTAGAGGTGCATTTGCATTCCTAGAGCTCACAAACAAGTCGCAAATGCTGTGCAAATAATCAACCTGAGGCATGATCAAAGTGATGTTGACACCGACATCTCCTGCGTGTGTCCCATTCGCAGTTTTCGTCCGAGTTCTTCCCTTGCCCATTACCCAACTTTGGCCATGTTCCGAGCATCTTTATGATCGCCTTAGATCTCCGCTGGCTGCCAACATATTTTTACACGCCAAACATTTTATTTTGACAGGCATGCGATTTGCACGCTTAATTGAGACAGGTGCATCCCAGGGAGGAGGTGGGTGAAAATGGAGGGGGAGTTGGGGGGGAAAAACGAGTAGGAACCACGGGAAGTGCGGCCAAACTGCGACATGTGTTCCCTTATGGTGTCGCACAAATGCGGAGATTTATCATCGTGCCACATGCCACGTGTGTTTTCCATTTTCCATTTCGTCGCCTCCGCTCCGCTGCGCTTTTCACGGGAAAAGCCAGCGACGCTCGCCAAATGCAAAATTAACAACCTAATTAATAGTTGGCCCCGGCCAGGACAGGTCTCATCCCACCCCATCCGATTCCGTCCCTCTTCACTCCACCCACCCACTCGGATGGCTTCGGATGCTTCAGGCAGCTGCCCCTAAAGTGTTGGGTATTTTTCGCTCAGTGCATCGGTGCCAGGCGGCTGCCACGCCCACCCAACTTGTTGGCAATTGCATCTGGCCCAGTGCTTTTAGTGGCTTCAATTCTGGGTATGATGTGGTAGAGAGAGGGTATGTTAAGTTTCCGGATACAATAATTACCAGGTATAATTATCCTTAATATAACCTGGATTTTTGTTTGGTTCTAATTATTAGGAAATGACTTTTTAATATTTTTTCTAAGATTTTAACGTCTTAAAAATATTATTATTATTACAGACATTTTTTCTAACCAAATTTAAAATAAAGAATACATTTTGGAGTCACCTTAGTAGGTTGAGCCTTGATTACATTTCTTTCTTATCTTCAAGTAATTTATTTTTTGGACAACCATTGTAAAAATAGGTTCTTTAAATTTTTAGGTGAAATTTTAAATGTTGGATATCCATTATTAAAAAAAAGGTTTATATTTTAAGATTTGCATTTAATTATACATTTTTATAAGTAAACATCAAATAAAAAAAGGTATTTAATCACCACTTTTGGGTATCTTGCAGTCGTAGAACACGTCCAAACATTTCGCACATGTCGCTTTTCTGTTTTTTAATTGAACCCATCTCGAATCCCGCCAATATTTCGAGGAGCGGAACCGCAAACTAGGAGTAACTAACGGCCAGCGGGCGGCGCTGTCAAAGTCAGCTGCTGCGTCTATGGCTCCTATTCCTATATCCATGTCCTCCATATTCCTCTTGGTGGAAACGTCTAAAACGTTGAAAAATTCCAAATTGACTGCCGGACCCCTGGATGTCCGAGTCGACTATTGAAGGCGTTTGCGGTTTGCGGACTTCTCGTTTCGGGCCGGACGTTTATTGAACATTTTTACTTGCGGTCTCGGTCCCCGGAAAATGGTATATGGTATAGTACATGGCGGGAAAACCGGAAGGGGAACTGCTGGCCTCTTTTATTAATTTTTGTGTGAGAGAGCTCGTCTCGATTTCACGGACAGCCTTAAATGCAAATCGCTGCAAATGGGATTTGCTGAAAGGAGGTTTACTGAGAGTTTGGGAGGAAGGCCAACGAAATTGGCCAAAAAAATGCGTTAAATGCAAATTGGATAAGATGTCGTGTCAGAGGAACCCAGAGAACACACAGTGCATGTGGCTGCCAAGAGCGAGGCAGATATCCTGGCGGATATCCTTCGCCTATCACATGACTGAGGCTGAAGCTGAAGCCGAGCAATCCGAGGCTGCGGGAATGGAAACTTTAAAGTGGATTATATCTGGAGGATGTCCCACAGCCCAAGTCAAGTGCTATCTCCTGCGAAGCGCAAACATAAATCCGTGAGTTTTTGCGAGGGAAATTTATGGCGCTCGCGACACTCGCGAAAGTTTTGGCTGCGGCGGCGGCGGCATTGTTGTATTTATGACCGCGACATGACCTGCTCACATAAACGGTCCGAGTAACACGAGTCCTGAATCTGAATCCTGAGATCCAAAAGTGTTGCCGTACGTGCGAGAGTCCTGCGAGGAAATTGGATTTGCCGGAGATACGGAGCATCCTTAGAGCGCCTCTTAAATCTGCACGCCTGTCAATTTATATTTTTGATCGAAATTTATGTGCGCTCCCCTAATGAGCAAAATGCAGCGCAGAAATAACAAGGATTCTTGGCAGCATGGCAAACAGGAGACTGGCACTTTGCCCCAATTCCAATTGAAGTTAATTACGTGGAACATTCACAGTTCAATCCTGCGATTTACATTTGCCAACCCTCAAAAAAAAAGTAAAGAAAAGCCAAATTCATTCAACCGGATGCAGGATGTCTGGATTTTGCTTATGACTGCAGAATCTATATAGTAACCACTCCGATTCCGATGTGTGTTTGCCGAATGTCTCCAGGCTGAATGGTCAGTCCAGAACGTGGCCATAATTATTGTTATGTTAATGGTGACCAGCGGAAGGGAATACATACACATACAGTAAATAGGAAAAGGAGCAGCTTTCGGGGTTGATTGGCTTCTCTCTTGGCCATAAAGCCATCACCATCAGTTTGGATATCGACAAATGTTGTTTGTCCATCGGTTTCCACGTTCTGTTTTGTGTGTTTGCCCTGCGACTTTGCATAAAAATGGATGAGTGGAGTGTAGGGGTTTGGGGAAATATTTATGAAGCCTTTGTCAGAAATCAAAGTTCACTATTTGTGTCTTTGGTTTCATGTTTGGAAAATATTCTGGCAACTTTATTCTAAGAAATCAATAAATTTAAACATATTTACCTGCTTTAAATAAATCACTTACTTTATTTTCACAAAGTAAAGATTTTCAATTTTCAGATCTAAAATGGATAGCGGAGAGGTTTTCTTAACGGTTTTAATAACGATAATTTAGGCAGAAATTTTCCTATACCTTATTCATCACACGTTATAAATGTGCATTAAAATATTGTATTGTTTTTAAATAAAAAAAAACTTTTCTAATTTTGTACATTTTTCCGATGCTTCCCCTTTTAAAAAATTAAAATTAAACAAAAACAAATTTATTTTATTCAACAAATTTAATTGCAAATTGATTTAGCTACTTTTCTATGATTAATAAATGTTAGCCATTTTGAATTACGTTTTATGTATTTTGACTAAGATATGTCCTGTGGAACCAAGAAAATCTTTATAAATCCACCCTATATAATTTTTTCAAGACACTGTTTTTAATGAAACCAAAAACCTTATTTGTACAAATTTCTCAAGTTTATCATCTGATAATGAGGGCCATGGAAAATGTCTTTTAGTTCTTCTCCAGTTAAGTGCTTGAAAGTGTGCCAGAGAGTCCTGGTTCAGCCATTAAATTCACCCACACTCATCCTGAAGAAAAGGGGCGTGGCAGTGGAACTCCTTTTTTTACGATTCGCCATAGTGAAAGGGGCGAGATCTGCATCTGATCCAGGCGTCAGCGGTCCTGATAGGTGTGACACTCTACACTCGTGATTGATGAAATGTTTTTGCCCATAAACCCAACCGAAAAGAGGAAGAGCCCAACCGCTTGGACCGCCAACTAATTTCCACATTTTTCACATTTACGAAGACAAATTGAGGTGCGAACTTGGGTCGAGGCAATAAAACTGCCGAATATCAAAACAACAAAATCTGCGCAATAAAAAAAAGAGGTAAGGGTTGTGGTGAGGGGGTGGATTTTCCAGGGGGGGAAGGGTTGGACTGACTGACGGTGGCAGGCATGCGAAATTTCCCAAATGCCAATTGTTTCTCGATTCTCAAGGAGATGGGCATCCGGCAAAGTCGCATTATGAGTCGAAAGAAGGGAGAGGGGTCGAAATCGGAATCGGACCACTATAAAAGTCAATATCTGGGACCATAAATTGCGAATGCATCGATACAGTTCCACTCTGCTTTTGAGTTAGAGTTCGTGGCGAATTGAGCTTTCCTATTTCGGTTTAGTTTTCCATTTCATTTCGTTTTATGCCCAAGTCGCCAAAAGTTGTCAACGGCCATAAACGCAGCGCCCCGCTTTCCCGATTTCCCGCTTTCCACCCATTTCCCTTTGACTTTTCAATAAAACCCAACACCAGCCGCAGACTTTCCCCCGGTTTCCATTAGCATAATGTCTGATGCGGACTTTGATTTCCCTGGCTTCTAGGATCTCACTTTCGATTTGCCCGCAATTCCATTTTATTTATTTGTGCCGGGCAGCGAAATTACATTTTAAAAAGTTTGCTTCTCGTTTGTTTTATTTGTTTCTCTTTCTGGGTGGTGTACAACAAATTTTTATGGCTAATGTATGCACATGGGAAATTGATTCGAGACCTCCCCCCAATTTTCTCCCAAGAGGTGGGGACTTTTCCCTCTTAATTCTGCGCGACCTTGACTGCTGTTGTTGTGTTGTGTTAATTGTTAAGCGAGTGGCAATGCCATGTCAGCGGCGACCTTGGTGAAAAGTAGGGGATCCATTATTCTCGACATATATGGTTCAAGAGCAGAAATCGAGGGATCCCAGAAGGGGTAAAAAAGTGGCGAATTTTGAGACTCTGCACGGAAATAGATTGGCCACAACATCTGGTTCGTATAAAATCGAAATGGAAAATGCTCTTTTCTTTTCATCTCAACTTGTGAAAAAGTTCACGCAGTGCACAGTGATCCTCGGGATCGATGGCTCCGATGGCCACTTGGTACAGTAGAGCCTGGAGTATAAAGGGCAGTCGCTGGCATCGATCCAGGTTGTTCCAATGGTTTCTCATCTCGGTTCTCATCGTACGTCCTGTGGCCCTTGGACAAGTCCTGCGAAAACGCCTAATGAAACAAAGCCTGAAGTTCTGGTAGGGTGTTTCCTGCAGCTCATCTCCTGTGAAAGCTATCCAATGAAAACGCAGCTTTTCCGCTGGTTTCAATGAGTCCCACGATGGTGCATCAGGGAACTGGCCAAGATAGTTCTCATATATAGCCATGGCACAGTAATCACCCTCTTCGGTGGGTGAATTTTTAGTACAGTTGGTGGTGGTGCAGTTTTTTTCTTCATTATTTTTCATCCTAGATTTGTTTAAACACCTCCTCTTTGGAAAAAGATTCTTTAGAAAACACAAGAGCCTGGTTTTGTAGCCTTCTTTAAGCTCTTCATCTGAATCGTCTTCTGCTAAGTAACATGTTTGGCTTTCGGAATTATTCTTCTTGCGACGTTTATTTTTTGTCACCTTCCCTGAGTAAGTTCTTTTCAAGCTTGGACACTTAGAATCCACCTGGCTAATTACTCTACTAGGACATCGGGTAATTGGTTCCTTCGGGCATGAATCTTCTACCTCGGGGCACTGTGGACACTGCTGTTCCTGCTCCTTTTCACAATATTCAAGGATGTCTTGTTCACATTTTTCTTCCTCTCTCTCACAATCCTTTAGCATTAGCTCTACTTTGCTCCAGCTTAAATCCGAAAAGCGAATAAGACGCGGTTCACATCGCTCCTCACCATCGTAGGTGATCAAGGGTCCTGGATACTGGTTTCGTATTGTATAACTAGAACGAGTGACTAAATATGATTTGTTTTTATTGACTTCATCTTCAACACTTCTCTTTTTCTTCCCTTCATCGGAATCAGGAGTCGAAGATCCAAAAAACAGATTGCTAAAAACCAGCTTTAACAAACAATATACGTCGGCACTCAATAATTTGCAAAAACAATCCATTATACTAAAATTTTATAAAATGTAAAAAACGTATACAAATTTATAACAAATTTCGTGTAGTTTTCTAACACTTTTACACTTTGATTGTGTTGTCAAAGGAATCCTTATTTATTAATATAACTAAGGATGTATAAAACTATGCTAAATACTTTCCAAATGTCGTGGGTAAAGATTTCTTCCTATTTTTCCTGTGATTGCCTTGTCAAAGGAATCCCAATTTTGCCCAGCTTAATTTAGTGTTCATGAAAATATATGGCCCCGCATTATAAATGCGAAAAATACTCGTTCGCATAAAAATCTGTTGCGGGGGGACGGGACTAAATATGACAGCAAATTTTGCTATATTAAAAATGCTGCTGTAGCTGCAAAAAAAAAAAAATGCAGAATAGAAATGAAATAAAAAGAAGAACGGAAAGGAAAACATTTGTATTTTCACATTTATTCGCTTCTCTCCTCGTTTATTTATGTTTTCTGCTTATTATCTGGGGCGGGGCTTGGGGCTGGGAAGGAATCGCAATTGGAACGTTCATATTCATTCTTCCGATTAAGCAGTTTTCATGGTCATCGCCAAACGTTCGCGCACACTCGCCTCATCGCGAATCATGGCCGAAATAAAATAAAATAAGTGGCCTAAATAAAAGCCAGAGAGGAGAGGGCAGCCGAAAATCACTCTGCGTATATTGCCCACCGATCCGAACCCAGAATAGCTGCAATTATTGAAATTAATTTCATTTATTACATCATGAAAACATTTCCCAGCCAGCGAGCAAAATATTTTCGCCACACGCTGTCCCATGCAATTAAGGATTGGACATTGACTTGTCTGCGCTTTTGTGTGCGTAATTTGAAGTTAATAATGTTGAAATAAAATCCCCATTCGATTTGTATCGCCCCCATTTAGCAGACCAACATTTACCAATTGTCCAGGCCAAAACATGACCACACACTGAGAAACAGCATTTGGTTAAATTCATTTGACTCCAAAAACCTTAACTTAAAAACTTTAAATTAATTAATAGAAAACATTTAAAAAAACATTTAGCATTTATTAAATAGTCTATAAAATAAAAACGATGTTGTGTTATGATAATTTTGGAAACTATTCTTTTTATTTTGAATACATATTTTCATATCTTGGTTTATTTTTCTCACTGTACAAATATCAGGAGTTATGAACATTTTTGGTGAACCACCTATTAAGTCTGCACTTAATTGCTATGAATACGAATATTTGTTCGATATGTCATCAAAATTTTCGGGGAATTTATGATGCGCATTTGGGATAGATCTGAGAAAGAATACGATTTATTAATGTTTTCGTATAGAAATATGCGATAGGAAGGTTCTGCATTCTCTGGAGAGGCTTCCCACTTCCCAAGCTTCTTTGCTAGGAAATTCTGCATTATAAACTGTGATTCCCCCGGTGAAGATGAGCTATTCTCCTGTTTTTTTGGCTTTATCCAATTTACGATGGCTAGGTGAGCAGGAGTGACGTGTATCCAGCTAATGGCGATGCGTCGGCCACAGCTCCCAGAACAATAAAATTCCCATTTAGACGTCGCGTGAAGCTTTCGCACTTCTCCTTATCCCCCTGCCAGAAAATCCCCAGGAAAAACCTCCGGAAAAGTGTGGCAGCAGCAGTTTTCCTCGGGTGTGTGTTTACGTGGAAACAATTTTTATGGCATGTCAAAAACCTATTTTAATGCTGTTAATGAAAGCGAATTTTATTGCATTACTTTTCGATTTTACTGCCCCTCCGCAACCCCTGAATAATAGACGTAAAAATGCACTCAACTCAAAATGTTGACAAGATCGTAAAAAGTTTCACGCGGTGGAAAAACAAAAACAGGTGACAAAGCAAAAACAGAAGCCACAACAAAAAAAAAAAGTAAAACTTGCTCATAACAAAGGCCACTTAAACTGCCAATTGTGGTGGCTTTTCCCCGAGTTTTCCAGTTTTTTCCGCAACAAAAACGAAGAACCATTTCCGCTGGAAATTTTTGCATAAATTCGAATTTCGCTGGCGACGGCTCCCGAAAGTATGCTTTGAATTTTTCGAGCTGGCTGCTACCTTTGCCAAATTCATTTGACCAGAAACTTAAGTTATATTTTGGCGCCCAGCCAGCAAAAGAGACATGTTTAGTGGCACGGCAGCGACAAAAGCTTTCAGCCATAAAGGATGCAGGATGTAGGATGCGGGAACCGGGGAAGGGGAAAAGGTTCACTGGGAACCCCGCACACAAACACACACGTCGCCTGTCGGAGCACTCAATGTCAGCAGCTGGGGCAAATGCAGTTCCAGTCCGGCGAAACAATGACATGACTTTTGGACGCACTCTTGCCCTGCACTCCTTTTTCTGCACTTCTGTACTCCAAGCCCATACAATCCATATTGCATGCATTAAATATCTCATATATGGTATAGCAACTAAATGGATTCGGGGTCGCCAGTATTGACAGGGTCAGTCATGCATTGTTGGCCGGCCAAAAAAGCGGTCGGGATGTCAACTGCAGGACATCTCACAACTTTTGGCCCGGCCCATTGCTCCGAAGAGGGAGGAAACGGTCTAAAACAAAAGGAGATTCCTGCTGGAAATTATCTATATTTATTTGCGATACTCGAAGAGTAAGCAAATACTGTAAACGATCAAATGTCTGTCTGTCCGTCCGTCCGTCCGTCCGTCCGTCCGTCCGTCCGTCTGTCCGTACAAACATCGAGATCACGGGAACTATAAGAGCTAGAGCCACCAAATTTTGCACACAGACTCTATAAGCAAAGCGCAGATCAAGTTTGTTTCAAAACCTCCTTTACGCCCACAAACCGGAAAAAACCTGTGGTGTCCACATTTTTAGTGCTAGAGAAAAAGTGGCCCTTACAAATGTTGTTCGTATTGAAAATATCTACCCAAATATCTAAAAATTTTTAAAATCGACCATTTTCAAGAAATTGTGTATACAAATGCGTTGAAAATTTTATTGCGCTCAAAAGTATGCAAACCTTTTTTTTTAGAGGGCCTTAAAACTGATTGCGCATGAAAGTAGGCTACACACTATTGAAGAGGGCTAGCTGTTTTCAAAGAGGGCAATGAGTATCGCAAATCTTATAGTCGGGAAACCCGACTATAGCGTTCTTTCTTGTTTTAATGTGGACTTGAAGAAACGTTGGTGTTCATTCAAAGAAGTGTTTTTTTTATTTAGAATGTTTCATTTAAACATGTAGGTAAATTTTTTGTTTTTGGTAAATAACTTCTGGTTATCAAAAATATTTTCATTTCACAAAATCTTGAGATATAAGTATAATTATGTTATATCCTAGTTACATTCTAAATAGGATTCAAAGTTGAATATTCTTTTCTCGAATTATAAACTTTAGTATAATTTTTTTTTATGTTTGTTTATAGTTTCTAAAATGTTAGTTTAAGATTTGAAATGGAAAGATTAATTTCCAGTGCTTTCAATTTTTTTTTAGAGCATCTTTTAGGTCTTACCAGTATTTCTCCAAGTGCACTGCAACCGATTCGCGAATTTCTCGGGGTGACTGGGAGTAGCAACCCAATCGCAGCCAGATCCTGGAATCTATGGCCTCCTCAGCTGTGTGACGAATCCTCCTCCCATCGTGGCGAAGTGTCATTAGCCGGGATTCGTTCATAAAAAGCAATGGCAATGGCAGCCGCAAGTGACAAAGTTAGAGCGCCGAAATTCGTTTCATTGGCCCATAAAAAATAGCGAAAACAAAATGCAAATTAGTTTCGAGGCCCGCGAAAAAAAAGGTGGAACACTTTTGCAAGTAATTCTCGCTGCCGCCGGAGACCCTTGACATTAGACATTAGACACCCATCCCCTTTCACTTCTCCGTCGCATATAATTACAGTTATTTGTGTAGCTAATTAATTGCTAATCAATCATAGGACGAAAGCGAGACAGACCCAGAGACCCACAATAAAAAAAGGACGCGCCGTTGTTTGGCCTGTCACCAGACCCAAAGGACATCTCAATCCCGGGACTTCTAAGTATTCCCCCTATTCAATGTCGACCCAACTTTTGTCCATAGACAAAAGCCCGGCGAAAACAAAAGCTTAGCAAAAGATTGATCACAGCAAACTGGCGAGCTGCACCTGTTTGCTTACTCACGGTTATTAGCCAGGACACGCAGGATCTGCGGACTGAAGGGAAGTTTAGGGGGGGCGGCATGCAAATGGCCAGCAGCTAAAATGCACACGGTAAAAAAAAGTAAATAAATTAAGTTTGAGCACAAAACTCAAGAAGTTTACAACTGCTGTAAGTATACTAGTATTGGTCACCTGGTTGTTTAACTATATTTTTTTAAAGGATAAGGTATAAAATTAAGCACTGTAAAGAAAGACTTGTAAAAGTATATCAAACAAGAGCTTGTGGATATAAAACATATTAGACAACAAATATTTTCTAACTTATACCTTAACTTTTAAGTCTGTTTTGGGATCAGTTAAAGTTAAGAAGACACGCAGAAGCCCAAATATTTCAAACTATATTTTTAGCTTTTCTTTACTTTAAGACACCTTTTGTTAAAGTTTTCTCTATAAAAAATATTATGCATTTTAAGTACGAAATTCATAAAAAAGAAAACTCCCTTAAGAACTCGATTTTTCCGACTGTATCTTTACAGTTTCTGAGCGGAAAGAAGTGTCAATCCTAGCTCGCTTTTTTGCACCTTGCCAGGATTGTCGAGTGCTGGAGTGAATCCTTCAGCCTCTCCACTTCCACGATGTCCTGCTCTTGTCACTGTCACTCAGAGCTGACGTCAGCCTCCAATCCCATCCCCTCACCCATTATCCCTTTGGCCTGGCTTTTTCTTTGCCTCTTTTTTTTGGCGCACATTTTATTTTACATAATTTGAACATTTAAGACGTGCCTGGGCATAGACAAGCGGCTTTAGTCTTAGTTTATGCAACCCAGTCGAGTCGTGGGTCGAGTCCTGCTCCTGTCCAGCTACAAGAGCTGCTGGTGCCACCCAATCCTGGCCGCAGTTTTCCTCTCATTTTATTATTAAAAGGCATTCGCATCCTTTACGCCCCAATGAGTTTTATGAGGCCCGGCACTGCCCTCCGCCTCGGATTTCCATGGCCCGTCAATCCGGGATGTCTTCATCTTGTATACTACATTACATATATAGAAAATCAGGATGAGGGCTGCGCGTTTAGTGTTCGCAATTCACATTTGTATTTGTCAAAACTTGCACGTTTGCCGTTTGCTGTTTACTGTTTGCTCTTCGGCCTGCAGAAATTTTACAGTTAACCCAAATGGTCGGCAATTTGGCCAAGATGCTGTTCAAACGGCTCCTCTAACCAGGATTCGCAATTTGATGATCCTTTCAATTCAATTGTTTGGCGGTGGAAAGGGGCTTTTGGATAAGTGATAGTAAAGGGCATTCATAGAGCTTTTGATGGCTTCATATGGATTGTAATGGTGACTGAAGGGGATAGTGGGGAAAAACAAATAAAATATTACTTTTAAAATATAAATAGTCTGAAGAATTCACTTTAAATTAACCAACTTTATTTATTTATTGGAAGTATTAATTCTTTATATGAATTTCACATGCATATTTGTAAAGAGTCATATTTTTAAAGAAACATGTTAGCACACAAATTAATTCTTTTGATATAAGTATTTATGATATTTTAAAAAGTACGAAAGTTAAAAGAAAGAAAAAAGAATAGAAAATCCAGTGGTAAAAAATAATTGGTCAGAAAAACAAAAATGTAATAAATGTAAAAATGTAATTAAAAATTTAAAAATGTATCATACATTATTGTCAACAAAAACTTTATTTAACTATCTTGAAACTTGTTGCTTAAATCAGTGGTTTTTAAAAACATAAATAAGTGCATATTTTTCTCAAATGTCTTCAGACATTTAGAAATTCAGATATTTCTAGTTTGTGGACAGGTTCAAAGGTGATGTCACAACTTGCACTATTTTTCCTCGAACATTGGCTGGGGGTGGTGAATAGAGCAGAATGGGATTTGACCCTCTGCCAGGACACTATTGTCCTGGCTGATTGGTAATTCGATACAGTTGTTCGATGGCTGTTCGCTTTGTGTGCGAATCTTTGGAATCATTTGAAGCGCATCGCCAATCGAGGAAAACTTCTCCGCTTTCCCACTCGACGAGCATCGCATCCCCTGTGCGATTTCCCTCGCTGATTTTCCATTCTCCCTTTTTTTTCCTGGCTCGTGTCTGTTGTCTCCGGTTGGCACTAATTTTCCTGCTTGTCGCGCCGTGCGAAACGTATAAATAATTTTATTTTATTTTTGTTTTCATTCCATATCAATACTATTTATGGACTAATGGATTTATGGCCGCCACGCACTCCTGCCCCTGATCCTAGTTCGATTGTGTATCAATCGTTGTCATCGTCCGCGGCACGTGTGTTGTCCTTGTTTCCGGATCCTTTTTTTTTGTTGTTTCTGCACGGATGCAGCTTTAATGTCCATGCAATTATGAATATTCGTGTGGGAACTGCCGCTAGGATAACGCTCTTGGTCCTCAAGAGAGATTTCTTGGCGGCTTCTTATTATTCTTTCATTTTGGCAAATTGTTTTCGTTTTATTAAATTTCTTTTCACTTGGTAGTCCTTTTTCGCTTTTTCGGTTATTATTATTATTCCTGCGATTGGCCAAGAGAGAAAGGTTTCCGTTTTCCTTTGGGCCAGCGACTCCTTTCGGCTTTTAATAAATGTCCAGCCAGCAGCTGAAGCCGCTCGTATTTCGTCTGCCAGCAGCTCGAGAAATATGCACAAATTAATTTTCTTTTATTCCAGCAAAGGCAAAATTTAAATCAACCAAGTCGGGGGGGAGGTTGGGTTTTCTGGAGTCCAAGGAATACGTCATGTCCACTGGAGGAAAAACAAGAAAAGGGTTCTCCCTTCTCCTTGGGCCCTGGCTGTTGTTTTGGGTCCGCAGGACACAACTGCTTGCCAAAGTCGGGGAATATCCTTACAAAGGAGCAGGCACCCTTCCCCGCCGTCCCACCACTCCACTCTGTTATGAATGCAAATTAAAAGTATACAAATCTAATAAGTTCCATTTAAGTTGCTTTAATTTCACTCGTTTGCCTTCTCTGCATTTGCATTTGGAAATTGTTGCTAATTGTTGAGCTTTTAGACAGCGAATTTTTAATGCAAAGTGCACCATTCCCTTTCTAAGATTTTTATTAAAATCTCGAGAAAGGCATTTTGCATTGCGCATTCGGATTTGCTGAATGCATTTTCCTCTCGTAAATTGGGAATTAATCAGTGGCGCTTTCAACTCGTTATTTTATTTAAAGAACTTATAATAGTTTTCTATGACTAATTGGATGCCATTTTCAGGAGGCTTTTCCACGTTTTCTGAAGAAGTTGGAGTTGCTTTCCCAAATAGCTTTTTGGATTTAGTTGACATTTAAAATATTTTATTTCTTCTGGTCTCTCATGTGTTTTCAAATTAGTTTTATATTTAAATATAGGCTAGCATTATAAGAATAATTTTACAAAATAATTTATTGTTTGTTTCTGTGACTCAAGATATGTTGACAATAAAAAAAGGAGAACAAATTTAAAACTCACTAGAAATTTAAGAAAAAAATTAAAAAACCAACAAAATAAATATACAAAACACCCTTAAAGGAAGACAACCTTATTATTTTCCACTGAAGCAAGCGAAGGGCTGCAGTCTAATTTTTATTTTGCACTTTCTGGCGGCAAATGAGATGCGCCCCCAAAAGTATCCTTTGATTGACTAATAAAACGATACGTGAGCTGATTCCAGAAGGTTGCCCAAAATTGGCCACTCGCCTAGGTAATTCTCGCCTCTCGTTTTTCTGCACCAAAGGTAATTCCCCGCCGGAGAAGAAGGAGGCTGGACGTATGTGACGCACATATTAAAGCCACTCCTGGACACCCTGGGGCATCCTGGGCAGAATCCAACATCCAGATGTCACCCGAGAATTGAGAGGACTGATGATGATGATGATTCTGATGGCTGTTGATGATGCCAAGGCGAAATAAACTTTGTAAAATGTTGCGACTGGCATAAACAAAGTGGTTGTGCCCTTGGGTGGTGCGGTGGATGGGTGGATGGGTGGTTGGGTGTTTTTGGGTGGCTGCCACCCTCGTACCTTTCGTCCTCACTTCTGACCATATGCTGCCATCGCCCAGGGGCTGTCGTAGGTGTAACTGCGTGCGCCATAAACTTCGGTAATAGACTCTGGGCATCCCAAAAAGGGACACGATACGGTGGCCACACCTTCAAGGAGCCGGCCATCACCTCAGGCCCTCGATTCTGCTGAAATGTGCACAAATTTTCATTGTCGACCGACAACCCAAAAAACCAAATCTCCGTAGATGTCCGCACATTGTCCTGATCCCTCTCTTTTTTTTATACACATAGAAAAAAAAACATGAAAGAGTTTTTTTTTACATTCATAAATTGAATGTGTTGGTTTTTAAATTAAGTGTTATCATATCTTTAAAATGCCTGAGGCTCTTTAAAGCAGTGTGACCAAGTAATCAATAAAATTATGTTATTTTGTTTTAAATATTTTTTTTAAGTTAACTGTTTTCCATTTGGTTAAAAATTCCATAATAAATTAAGAAACTGTTTATTTTGTTTATTTGTTTTAAATCTAAGAAAATATTTTTGCAGTGTACCAGTGTGTGTGTGTCCTTTATAGTTTTGTTCATTTCATAAATATGCGTTTTGTCCTTTTTTGGGGGGTCGAAGGCAGCCTGCGGCTTTCATAACTGAAAGGAGCTGGGCTCACCTTTTAGCTGTCCCTTGTCCTTGTTTTGCCCATAAGCAGATTCATAATTTGATCCTGGGGTAAATACATTTTATTATGCTTTTATGTGTGAGCCATCTTGGAGTGGAGTGGAGTGGAGTGTCCAACCTTGGGACAGGTTGGCCATGTCCTTTAAGTGCAAACTTATGAATTGGTCAGGGGACATGTGTGGCAGAATATGTGAGGGTGGGTGGTTGGTTACTTGTTTGTCTTTAATATTTTGCCTATAAACATATTTTTATTTATTTAGGTCGAGCACAAAACGTACTAAAATACGGCCTTACCTACCACAGCTGCACTTGATGGCCCATACACACATATCGGCTATATATAGTTTATATAGTATACCCCTCTAGAGTATATCCTCTCTTGTACATGAAGGTATAGCAAAGCGGCAGCCAAGCAAATCACTTAACACTTTCACTTCAACGCTAAATTAATTAAAATTTATACTACAGCAGCGGCGAGAGCGCAAAAACAAATAAATTAAGTAGGCGTTAAAATAGTTCATATTTCATTTTCCCCGTTTTTCTGTGGAAAAGTCCAATCCAATCCTCCCGTCGATGTGGCAGGAGAGCCGTCGAGAACAATTGGCCAAGTGCTGACAGGCAGATACAGATTCGGATCCACAAAGTATCCACAAAGTCAAACATTGGTCACGCCTCGATGGTGGCAGTGTTCTAGAGGGAAACTGCATCTGGGCTCTTGATTAATTTCCCGCAGACAGCGACAATGGTCCAAATGAGGTGGACGAACGGGTCTACCAATTAGCCAGAACTAGAACCAGAACAGGCCGGCTAATTGGCCAGTGAAATAGAGGCAAAAACCCGAGACACATCGCAGCAAGACACCGACTAGATACTTCATAGAAATCCAATGCGAATGGCATCACGTAGCCGCATCTCCGTATGATTTTGCACTTTCGCTTTTTATTTCACTCCGGGGAGCTTGTTAGACCACAAAACGTGAGCTAAGACGCTCGGGATGATGTGTGTTTGCATTTTAGATTGCAGCTCGTGTTGCGTAAGTCGATAAAAATTTCATATTTATTGACCATTAGCACCTAGGGCCCAGCTGAGTTATCTGAACATCCACTGGGGAGCCAGCCACATCCTCATCCACATCCACATCCACGTCGAACGCTGAATGTCGACGAATGCGAACAATTCGCGTCGACATCTTGTCTGCATAATTGCAACACATACTATACTCGCCGGTGCGCTCTGGGAATAGCTGCCAGACGATGGTCTATATGGTAGTCGGTAGTCTGGGATCCCGAAAGACTGACACTGACGCCAGCATGTCGGCCCGCCCCCTGTAACTTCCACCCCCTGCCACCCCTTCTAACACCTAAGGCGTCAAACTCCCCGCGATAGTGGCACCTTTTGGGACACCACATACTTAGGTGGCGTCAACCTACTTCGCCGGACAGTGAAGGTTCTTTAGAGAAGCAAAATATCCTCATTTAAATAAGGGGGATACTTTGCAACTAACTTATAGGTTTAAGTTTGTTTTTAAAATACTTAAAATATTTTATATTTTATTTGTTACCCACTTACTTTGTGTATTTATAAAGAGGTTTTAAAATTTATTTATTACAAATAAATAGTTTTCATCGTTAAGTTCAGTGAGTGAACTTATTTTTAAAGTAGGCCTGGGCATGTGGTGAGAAGCGCTCACGTACACAACCCATACAAGGACAAAAATAGAGAAAGAGAGAAAAGCAAAGCGATAAAACGCACGCACACTAAGATATGCAGAACTCCTTGTGCCCAGGCCTGCTCTAGAGTCTCCGTCAAAGTAATGATGTATGTATTTGTTTCAGCAAAGCAATGCCAATTTAAATATTCTGAAACATTTTGTTTGAATTATACCTAATAATTATAGTAAGCTGTTCTCAAATTATTTCTTGTTTTATGTTTTATAACTTTTTAAAGAACAGTAACGACATTTATTTTGCTGTTATCCCTGTAGACCCCATAAAGTACTGTACCCATTCCCATTCCTTGGTCGAAAATAGTTGGCCAACACGGCCCACAAATTATTGTCACTATGCGGGCCTTGTCGCCATTGTCGCACCTTTCGGTTTGTGGCGCTTTCGACATTCAAGTGGCGCTGCGAATGTGATGCCGACTGATTCGCTTGTGACGGGGATGCTGACAGTTGCAGCAGCAACAATTAAGCAGCATCAAGTGCAGCACCGACTGCAACAAGGTGCATTGTTGCTGCGGAAAGGTGCAACCACTTAATGCCGCATTATTTGGCACATTTTGGCACAAGAGGCCGCAATCGGGGCGATTGTCTAGGTGTGAATTTCCCGAGCAGCGACAATTTTTTTGTTTAATTTTCCCCCGGCATTTTCCTCGTTTTCCGCTGTGATGGGGCGGGGCCCCAGTCTCGTTGGCGTCGCAGCGACGGCAAATAAATGAAAAATCATTTCATTTCAATTCATTTTCACTTAAAAATACGCCGTACACTTTTCACGTACACAAATCGACGCGGGATCTCGCAATCGTGTAGTATATCGCATCGACTTGGGAGACGGGCAGGCAATAAATTAAATTTTCTCTCGGCTGGCGAAAAAGCCAAACGCTGAACGCTGAAAAACGTGGAAATGCAGCCCTAATCGAAGGCGATGTGGGTTTCCCGCTTTTCCCCGCCTTTCCCCACTTTTCACCGTTTCCGAGAGGAGGCACAAATGAAGCGCGCCGTGTGCCACACTTTTCCACCGAAAGTCGAAATGCGTTTCCAGTTTATTTTCAAAATGTTCAATTTCAATAATTTTTTAATGGCCCCAACGCACGCACGCACGTCCAGGGCAACTCTATAGCCCCCCCACCACCCACATAACCGATCCGATCCGATCCGATCCCATATCCCATCCCACATCCCATCCTAAGTATACGAACCGAACTGAACCGTTTGGCCAATTAGTCGAGATGTTTGCACAAATGCCAGACAAATGCAGACGAGTGCCGGCGGCATATAAAATTTCAAGCTCATCGCGTCCAATGGGCGCCATTGTGCAGATCATGATCCCAATGGGGTTGATCTCTCCAAAACACCGGGAAAAATATTAACGGAATGCAAAATAACAAGTGCAGGTTTAATTGAGAGTTAAGAGACCCTTATTTTTAACTTTGTTCTAAGATATCCTAACTAAATGTAGAGCTTATAAACACTAATTACCAACACTTTATTTAGTACAAAAATATTGTTATTATATTAATTTTGAATAATCATGAAATCATGTGAAAATAGCATACAAATTACCCAAAATGGCAGTTGTCTTGAAAATTTACTAATGACTGAATTTTTAAGGTAAACGATCTAAAACCAAATAAGCATTAAAAACGATTAAAAACCATTGTAAATCTTAATCGGGGAAAAAAACGTTTTATGATTTTCAGAAATTAGATCCGCATTTCATGATCAAATTCGAAAAACCTGTTAAAAATACATGATTAAAAGTTGAGCTAATTTCCTCCCTTTTAAGTTTTAAGTCCAAAGGTATTTAATTTAGCATCTTAACTTAAAAATAGGGTCATAAATTTGCCAAAGATGAACTGTTCAGTGCAGGATCGGAACATTCCTCAATTATTTGTTTGTACACAGAGGCTTCAAAGGAGTCCCCAGTTTTATATCGGTGTTTGATGCATTTTTCCGCTTTCGCTTTGACATCTCAAAGGAACACAAACAGCAGTTGAGCAGAGAAAACACCTTTGTGCCCGAGACACCTATAAAAATGTCCGATCTTTATGAGCCCCACCACGGCGAAAAAAAAATATATACATACATATATGTAAATGGTAAATGGTCGGGAGACTTCCACGAATTCCACGCCGGAAATTATGACCGACGAACGGAGGTCGGCCTTTTGAGGCGACCACAATGTTGCCAAACATTAAAATATGAAAATTCACTTAAAAACGTAAACAACACACACAGACTCGACGTTCTCCCCATTTCGACATAAAAGCCACAGAGACTGAAAATTGAAAACTGACTGACAAAACCGAAAACAGAAAAAGTCAGAGAGGCAAAATCCGAGTGTCCAAGGCGGCAAACGCTTTACGATCGATCGTTAAATAAATTGGCAAATAAATGTAAATGAGGCATCCCCTATTTTTTCCACAAGTGCATCTATCAATGGCGGGGGTCTAGAGATTTTTGGCGGTACAATTTGCCGGACAGTCGGGCAGGTCAGCCAACAAAATGGCCAACAAAATGCTGTGGAAATGTAAATTATAACTGAATTTGCATTTCATGTAAGTGTGGCACTCGCATAAATCACCGCTCTCAATGGGTTTCTTTGAAGAATTCAG
Source organism: Drosophila oshimai (assembly GCA_018150695.1). NCBI lineage: Eukaryota > Metazoa > Arthropoda > Insecta > Diptera > Drosophilidae > Drosophila > Drosophila oshimai. Next base: position 1,460,820 of record JAECWM010000202.1, on the reverse strand, counting down.
CCAGTCAAAGAGCCGATAGACGAATGGATCCCAGATGGGGCCAAGGTAGCTTCGAGATCGTTGCTTTAGTGACTGTAGATTTTTGCAAGGTATATAGCTTCTTAATTGGTTTATGGGTTAAGGTTATTAATTTAATTTTGGAACTGTGTAATTCTCTTTTCTGATTACAAACAATTACCTTTCGAAATTGGCTAATGGTAACATTGTAGTCCAGTCAATCTAGACATTGAAATAACATTAATTCCGACAGAGCTGAATTTTGGTGGAGGCCTTTGGTTTACCCCAAGGAACAAATTGTGAAAAGTCCCCATCGATCCCAGGTGTGCTAATTGAGTTATTCAAGGTCACAGGTAAATATTTTGACTTTTTTGAGTTTTTCTCAAAAACGGTAAGGTTTATCGATAAATAAAAAAGGGGAAAGTTGTAGATCTTGAAATGCTCTACAAAAATTATCCATATGCTTTTTTCTGTAGGACCCACCACTTTCCAGATATCGCCCTTGTAAGAATCAGTTTATACATAATATGCACACATACGCCACGTATACACACAGTGTACGTGGTGATAAGATCACGTCCACGTCGTTGGTCCTGTGGCAAGCTAAGAGTTGTATTTTGATGTGATCTTGTTAATAATAAATATATTGAATATGTGAATACAAACATTTTATTACATAACATTATTTTCATCGAAATTTCTTCGAGAGTTCAAAAATCGGTAAAAAAAGGCCTATAATTTCAGAAAGTTTGTGTTTGTCGAGCTCTTGCAGACAAACTAATTGCCGCATTCACGATCAGTTAGGCAGTGTTGAAGATTTATTTGTAAGAAGTAAAAATTGGTATCATGCACAAAAATCGGCCGGCTACAACCCGAGATATACGAAAAACTTGCAAAGGCCATACACTGTGTGTGCACGTGTGTGCGTATTATGTATAACCTGATTCTTACAAGGGCGATATCTGGAAAGTGGTGGGTCCTACAGAAAAAATCATATGGATAATTTTTGTAGAGCATTTCAAGATCTACAACTTTCCCCTTTTTATTTATCGATAAACCTTACCGTTTTTGAGAAAAACTCAAAAAGTCAAAATTTTTACCTGTGACCTTGAATAACTCAATTAGCACACCTGGGATCGATGGGGACTTTTCACAATTTGTTCCTTGGGGTAAACCAAAGGCCTCCACCAAAATTCAGCTCTGTCGGAATTAATGTTATTTAAAGCCATTTTTATGTCTAGATTGACTGGACTATTGATGGTATCCTATATTAATAACCCTATATTCCTATATTATTAACCTTGATTACTTTAGGTATAAACGAATTGTTCTCTTAAAATAATTAATTTAATTAATTAAAGTCCTTAATCTACGAATTAAAATGTTATTTCTTTATTTATTTATGTAATGTTAGCCTATAATTAAAACTAAGTGTTATGAGGGTATGAGCGTATGGGGAAACTGAAAAACTTGGAGTTGATTTTGGAAATAAAATATATTTTAATAAATATAATTATAAGTTAATTTATTCTCCGTGAGGTTTTTATCAATTTCCCCTCCCAACCAAATAGAAAAGTGGGCTTTTCCCGAGTATAAGATGTGCCAGCTGACAGCTGCTCATCGAACTTTATCTGCGGCCGTAAATGGGAGGAGCCACTAAACGCATATAGTTGAATATTAATGAACATGATTTTTACTGGGCACTTGGCCGCTTTTATCGCCCGCAAGGCGGAGGACACGGCTAAGTCCACGGAACTGGGGAAATGGCTGGAATCACTGCAGCAATTAAAGTGGATTTATGAATCCCACCAATGACAGATACGAAGGAGGAAGCGATATCGACAGCGATTCAAAGCGGAGCCCGCCAATATTGTATTAAAATTTTGCCATCATAAAGATTATTATTTTATGGCGCACCCCCGATCTGTGGATATATGGCCACGCGTCGCAGGCAGATTCAAATAAATTTTTAATGCACTCGTTCCTTATTTGTTGGTCCTGGCGTCGCACTTTTATTATTGATATTTACAGCTCCTCGGAACACACCCATAAGTACTATACTGCGATGATGCATTATTCAAGAGGCGCTGACGTCAAGTCAAGGATTGTCCACTCCCTTTCCTTGGCTTTCCCTTACACCCAGCTGCCCTGCAATGTTTGGTAATTAATGAAGCCATAAAAACTAAACCCAATTAATTAAAAATGCACACACACACGCTCGAGCGGGGGAAAATCGAACATTGAACATTGAATCGAGGGCCATGGAAATCGAGCGGTGCCAACTGTAAAATGTCTTTTACGACGCGATCTGCACTTGATGGCCATTACCCATTACCCCCCTCTTTTCCCTCCAGTTTTCCCAGCCGTCTGATGAAGAGTATTTTCCCAAGTAAAATGGCGTCGACCATTGTTAAAGTTTTTATTACAACCTCGTAAATGTCAAATGTAATTTAAACAAACATGTGTGCGTGCGGGTCCTCGAATTAACAGTAACTTGATTGAGCCCTGACCACATTGCCCAGCGTCTCAGCCTCTTTGTTGTTCTTGGCCAAATGCAACATGTCCCAAATCATTGCCTGCTTTAAAACGACATCTTCCAGCGGGAAAACAACTCACTCGAGCTAATCAAAATATTTGCAGAGAGACACAAAACTAGTCTGAAAGGTGCCAGAGCCGTTTCCACTGCACATGAAACAGTTGCCAGCTGTCAAAGTCAAAAGGAGAAAATGCGGAAAATGCAAACTCAAGTGCAGCAAGGAAAACACTTGTAAAAGGGGGAGAAAAGTCAGGTTGTTGCACAGAAAATATAACAAAGTATTTGCTTCTTGATTTAAAAAAATTTGCATATGCGGGGTCTTGAATTTTTTCTTAGTGTTTAGTGCTCTGCTGAGTTTCTTCAAGTTACGATAGTCTACTAAAATGTTACGTTTCAAAATAAAAAGTTTTTGTTTTTAAAAAATTTTTGCTTATATTTTCATACAAAAAAAATGCGAATACTTTTTACTTTTTTTCATATTCAATATGTAAATGTAAATATTTTATTCAGCTTCCTCCCTAAGATTCCTTCGAAAGTGTGCAATTATTTTTGACAAACCCCTTTCATAAACACATATTTACTTTTCTAATTCTAAAAAATAATGAACAGAAACTATGTATTTCCTTGAAGGATGCACCAGCCTGATGAAAACTCCCAGAACGTTTGATTCTCACGCTCCCTTCAGCGCTAAAATACATCGGGTCGTAAGCCTGCATATTTAAACATTAATTAAATTAAACTACTAACAACAAAATCATGTAAACAGTGCGCCCTGGGGACAAACACACACAAATAAACACTCTGCAAAACGGTGGACACCTTCCCAACTCACGGACACAAACACAGGGATGCGGACAAGGACACGTGGCGCCCACTGAGCGAACGGTCCAAATTAAGCATCTCGACGACTCCGGCTCACTTTGTACGGCGGACAGTCGCGTGTGTTGATGGGCAAAGCAAACCGTAAATCGTCACATCCCCCAACCCCTCGGAAATTGTAATGAAAATCAGGGTAAGGGGTCGAATTTTTAATACCTCTCTAAAACTAATGTTCAAGAGCAGTGCCTAAAAATAAGGTACACAAATCTTCTCTATAATAAAAAAAATAATAACTAAAAATAATAAGGTTAACATTCAGTGTTAATTTAATTTACATGATCGTTGAACCAATCTAAAGGTTTTTAAAAACTAAAATTTCTTATTGCTCAAAACTATTAAAAAGTTTATAAGTAGGTATATGCTGTTGATAATTATCTGGGTTCCTTTACCATATATGAAAATATCTCTAATTGTAATTTAGTTGTTTTAACAATATTTACAGATAAAAAATGCATGTTTTTAAAATAGAAAACCTTTTAAAATTATAATTTTCATAAATATTTTTGTATCAGCTAACTGATTGCCTAATAAGCCCGTGAATTTAATTTCCAAAACATTAGCAAAAAACACGGCATGGATTTCAAGAAACGTGTGGCATTTGGCATGTGACCTGACCCACCCACAGCCACTGCCCTTTTCCATTTCCCAGCATGAGTTCTCTCCGGAGAGCAGTTGATTGCTCAGCTCGATGACAACTATCAGGAGTCGACAGCCGCACCTGCCGCAGACTGGGAATTGGATTTGGATTTGGATGTACCGAAAAAAGGGCGAGATCAACCCGCATTTATCAGTGAGTTTTCCTAATCAAACCAGAGAAACCCCAGAAAATGTCTGAATAATTTGAATAATTTCCCGAATATTTTCGCACGTGCGTTCTTCGGGTGGGCCACCCTTTTTTCTTGTGGATGATAATGAGGCCCCTGAAAAGTAAAGTAACCACTTTCTGGCCTGAATGGCCAACTGTCGTCGTCGTCGCTATGACGGATATGCATTGACATAGCAAATTAATATTAATTTCTGACACACGCGCCAGTGACACTTTTCCGAGTTTCTGAGTTGCTGCTGAAAAAATAACACGAAATTATTCTCAAAACATTTATTTTGTCTGCGATTCAGGGGCAATGATGAGGCTGTCTGGGTCTTAAAATGGAGTTGGAAACTGAGGATGGGAACTGGGCCTAACTGGCATCCTGTGACAGGACAGGATATCAAGTGAAATGATGCGCGCGTCCGAGGGAGCGGCTTGAGTAATTAGTTTGGATTTTGTGGCATTATAAAATCTCCTTTTTCGGGGCGGCTGCCGCAGCACAAATATTTATTCAAGTGTTAAAGTGTCTGCCGCGCAAAAAGTGTTTTCTTTGAGCACTCACTTTGCGCTCGGCTCTGCTTTTTTATTTGTCCGTTCGTTTTATATTTAAAATTTCATTGGCCCCGCGACAAAGGCCGTCAATCTTTGCGTTCTGTCTGCTGTCCCCTCGAAATCTCCTCCTCTGCCGTCAGTGGCATGAAAAATTAGACACCTTATGCATCTTTGCATTGAAAAGTTTTTCCCAGCGAAGGGAAAACATCATTTTCATACACAATCAATCCTTGTAATTGGCCGTTACGCGCTTTCCTCTTCTTTTCTCGCCTTTTTTCTAGTTTTTCACATGAAAAACGTAGCGCTAAATGAAAATGCAGGACGCAAAAATGAAGAAAATAAAAGCGCCACCATTTTTTCCGCGGCCAAAAATCAAAGAGCAGATGAGAAAAGCAAAACTCACGCACAGCAAAAGGGAAATGCCAGAGAAAAGTTTAATTTCACTAATCACAGCAGAGTAATTACGTGGAAAATGAATTTTTTCTTTCCGCCGCCAAGGAAGTTCTGGGATCCGGAGTCGCAGAGTTGGAGATGGAGTTTCGGGATGGAAAGGTACCGGAACTTCGGGGCAAACAAATAACTGGCAATTTGTACGTTTTAATTTTTGTGTGCATTTTGTAAAAATTCCAATTTTACTTTGCTTATTAATCAAACGGAAAAGCTGCCAGAAGCCGAACGTTTCTTGGGCAAAAAAAATAACAAAAAAGGTCAGAGAACTTTGAACCGTAGGTTTTTTGACACTTCCGCGGGATTCCCATAAACAGAATAGAAAAAATCAGTAAAAAAGACAACTTTTTAAAAGGACTTTAATAATTTTAAGCGACAAGTTTTTTCTTAAATATGTCTTTGTTGTTATCTTTTTAAACTAATATCAGCCTCTATGTTGCAAATATTTTAACACTCTCTAGAAATTTTGTTTGAACATAAATAAAAATGTTTCTTAAATACCCTACTTCTTCTGAACATTTTATTTCAAATGCATAAACTGCTTTTAGTTTCTAATAAAAAACTTAAGAATGACCAGTTGTTCTTTAAGAAAACTACTTGTAAAAATCCTTTGGTAAAAGTGTTAGTTTTGTAAACATTAGAAATTGTTGCTTATTAATCAACAAAAGCTGCCAGAGGCATAAAGGTTTCTTAAGGAAAAAGAAATAAACGAATAGAAGAGAGGTCAGACAACTTTGAGCTGCGGATTGTTAGACACTTTCGAGTGGTTCAAGAAGGAGGTGGAGCTGGGTGGAAAGACACTTGTTAGTGCCACGTCTGCGGCACACATGGCTCTCCGACGAGTTTCCCACATTTTCGTCACCCGCTCGAAACTCGGGGCTGCACATAAATCGCTCTGGAAAACTAAACACGCAATTCGAGAGTCTAATAAAGTTGCGCAAACAAATGATGCGGTGGCCCCTAGCACACCGAAGTGGAAGTGGAGCATCCCCATCCCATCCCCAGCCCGAACCTCGGGGCTCCCTAATGCACAAAGTAGGGACAGATACAGATACGGATACTGCTGCATAGATACAGATACATTCTGCCACTTCCCCTTCAATAAGTAGACTTTTTTTTTTTTAATTGCAACGAGAGGCAAAGTGTTAAAGAGTTTATGTGCAACATTTACAGGGGGGGCGGGACTTAAGCATTCATTTCCCAGACACACTCACACAATTATAAATGCAATAAAATACTTTTCAAGCGAAACTCATAAATTTCCAAAAGCATACGAACCTCGATGGCGACATATATGTATATATAGTACAGAAGAGACCCTGACTTTGTTCTAGAGTTTGAGGGGGAAACCCCTTTCGGATCCCCCATTGGCTCCCTGCCGTGAGAAATTCCGGAGAGAGGAGCACCCCTTTCGGAGCTTAGAGTCAAGAGTTAATCAGTCCAGATGTTAATGGGTTTATGGAGCTGGTTGCTGAATGCTGAATGCTCCTCTATACTCTACAAGGTGACATCATCATCATTTTTACACAAAGAAAAATAAATCATTTTCAACTTAAGCTTATTAAAATACTGCATTTAACAAAACTTCTTCTGTTGATTTTAGTGTTCTAACATATTCAATGTTCAACCTAAATACAGCAGTTAAATGGTCGAATGATTTTTAAAAGAAATACTTTCAGTAAGTTAAAAAAATTTGGTTTCAGGAAAGGTTTTTACTTAAAGTAAACCACTCCCTCTTTAGTTTGATTAAAACATTTCCCTCAGTGCAGCTAAATGAGTCAAAATTCCCTGTCTGACTTCATTTGTTTATTTGTTTTAAGCGTTGTTGAATGATTTGCGAGGGACAAAACACAAAATGGCAATTTCAGTTTGGGTAACTTCAGTACAACTCTGTGTCTGCATCTGTGGCAGCCGTGATCTGTGATGATAATTATCCATTGAATCGCAACTAATCTCCCGGGGAAGCCTCTCCGTCTGAGTGTAAGTAGTGCAATCAATTACTGGCCACAATTGCCGATGCGATGCACATATATTTTACCACTACGGGCTGTACCCGTACCCACCGAGTTGTTCCAAAAATAAAACCCAGCAGCTGAAAGCGGAACCACTCCTCAGTCCAGTTCGATGGGGCTCGCCTTTCCTTTCCGCTTTTCCTCTCTGCGCACATGGAAAATAAATTGCCAAACAAATATCAACATGACAAATTGATAAATTCATGTTATTATTCCACTGATGGTGCTCGGGATGTGTGTGTCTCGGAAAAAGAAAATGAGCCAAAGAATAATGCGTCCGAGGCGTATTTAGTTTTTAGTTCTATTCACACATTAACCAAATGAAAATTCGGTGTTGACGCATTTGTTTTACCCACTCCCCACCAGGAAAAGGAGACAAATGAGCCAGGCGGTAGGCAGCTGACAAGAAAAACAGGGACAACAAGTACGTAGACCAGAGATGTGGAAATGTGGAAATGGAGACATTGAGCACGTTGCGGCATTTGTCAACGATTTCCATATGGCGAGTTCCACCGTCCAACTATCCATCCCGGCCCATCTCTTCTATTGGAATTTTAATGATGCGCGAAATGTTAATTTTTCATCTTGATCACTCTGAGTTTGCTCCGAGTTCTTCCGTCAGCTTCCATTCCCAATTCCCAGCCACTTAATGAGCCGGCGGCTGAGTCATCTGCGCTGGCTTTCAATTAACGTTGATCACCTCAATTGAGGCACGTCGCCGCTGCAGGCACTTGGAAAAACAATTGGGTTTTCTTCTAGGTAAGGAATATGTACCAGAGAGCGAAAAATTTATGCACCATTCAAAATGAAACTAATTTCAAATTTAATAACTTCATATAAAAATAAGTTGAATTAACATAGCAATTTAATATTATTTTACGTTAAACTTTTTTTTGAAGTGAAACTTCTTTAGGCGCATTGGGGGTAAAATTTGTACAAATGAAACGTCAAGAAACGAATGTAACGAAAAAGTCGAAAAGAGAGGGAGCGATCGAGAGTGATTGAGAGAGAGTAAGACAGGGCGAACGCAGCATAAAGCAACAAGCGATGGAGTGAGAGTAGCGATGAGAGAGCGATTGTCGTATCACGCACTGTCCCTCTCTCTCCGCTGACAAACGTTCTCTCTGTCCTCTTCTTTCCTCTCTTCGCTCTGAGCGCGCTCGCACATGGTGCGTATATACACGGTGGTCTCGTCCGCTTTGCTGAGGACGTTATATATGTTTACCTCTCTGTCTCTCTCAATCGGTAGAATGAGGTAGCTAGATAGAGACTGGCACGAATATCGTCCTCAAAAGAGAGCCGCTGTCTCGTTGAGACCACCTTACACATATAGTTGCACCATGCGCTCGCACAAAGTTGAGAGAGTAAAATCTAAAAATAGAATGAGCTTGCTCGTGTTAGAATACGATTTTTAAGCTGATATCATTTCTGTGACACCAGTTAAGCACAATGCCAAAAATTGTGGTGCGAGAATGTGAAACAATTAAAAATAAAATATCTGTTAGAGGGCCAGTTAAAACATCAACACAACGTGTACGTGAATTCAGAGAGCGAAAAAAGGCTTTAAAAAATGCAGCTAGCCAAGAGTTAAATATCTCATCGGCCATCATTACAAAAACTAAACCAAAAACTCGAGCAGAGTATAGTCGTGACTACAGAGCTCGAATAAGACAAAAATATGAAGAAAATCCTCAACCTTCGTGTTGGACTTTACCAATTGAAAAAAATAAAACTTCAACAGAACGTGTTCGTGAGTTTAGAGCAAGAACAAAATTATTGACAAACCTTTCAGAAAACATTATTGAAGATTTTCAAACATCATCAAATGTTAATAATGCTAATAATAATAATAATAACAACAAAAACAATAATGGTGATAATAATAATAACAATAATGGTGATAATAATAACAAAAATAACAATATTGGTGATAATAATAACAATAATTGTCATAATAATAACAATAATAACAATAATGGTGATAATAATAATATTAATAATAACAATATCGAAGATGAAACCAGATTGTCAATAATAGAAATATCACGAGAAGTATTCAAGATGATGATTTACGTGTAGAAGATATAATTAGTTTCTTGCATCAAAAACTACTTCCATACAGCCACGGAGGTGCTGCTATTCTTGGTAATGAGAATAATAAAATAACACTTGTTTTGGGTGGTGACTTTAACACTAATTTTGCAGTTGATAATTCCAAACCATTAATTAGCTTTCTAGAAGAAAACTTTAGTCTACAGCTGAATAATAATCCAAACACACCAACTACAAATTCAGGAACGACAATAGGTGCTACTTTTACAAGATATTTACATAATGTTAAAACACTAACTTATATTGCATATTTTACGTATCATAATGCTTTAGTCACAACAATACCTATAGAAATCGCGTCGAACAATGTAAATATTGAAGAAATAAATTAATAAAAACTAAATTTATAATTTATATTAATTTTCAACACTTTTATTTTTCCCTTCCTTTAAGTCTCGGAAATCTAAAGTTTTAGATTTGTATAAATATAGACAAGACTGATAAATAAGTTCGCCAAAGAAGTTTCACTTCTGACATGTGTACTTTGTACGCACGCACTTTTTATTTTTTTTATATTAATTAAAAGCATAATGTAATGATAACTCGCTAGGATTTGAACCAGGGTCTTCGTTTTACAGAATGCCTAACAATGTATAGGAAAACCTATCTGCAATAGATATATTTATTATCCGTGGAAAATTCAGTGCAATTGACTTCCCAGCTTAGTTATCTTTAAAAAAAAACCATATATAATTATAAAACTTAAAACTAAAACGACTAGTTAAAAATAATAATATAGTAACAAAAAAAATACATTAAAATATAAATAAATATTGTTAATAATTCTAAGTGGTATTATTTCAGTGCACCCTCTCTGTTAAATGCATTACTTATTGTTGAAAGAAATTTTTTCATAAAAATAAATGCATAAATAATATTTTAGGTTAAGATGCACTGGTTTCTCTCAGTGCTCGATTGTCCCCTTTACAGTGGCCAATTAAGGAACAGTGCTCCTCTACCTCCTCCAACTTTAGCAGCAGCAGCAGCAGTTGGCCCGAGATGTGGGCGCATTCCTCAGTTCCAGTCCACGTACCCATTCCTGTGCAGGGTGCATCGAGAAGCGACTTGGCCATATAATTCCTGCTAATTGAACCGAATGGCTAGAGCAGATATTAGGTTACACCCCGAGAGGCGGTGAGGTGAAGAAGAACTTTATGACCGCCCCCCTGATACCAGCAGCATTCGAGGGTCGCGTGTTTAATAATAATTTCTTTGGAATATGTTTATGGTAAGCCGTGGTCTAATTAAAATCAATTGCCTTAATTGAAAGTACAACAAAGCCAAGGAACTCTGTCTCCTCCCGCACTCTTCTACGTACTATCGACACATGAAGGTAGCAATTTGATCGCCGGCATTATTTATGGGCCCGCCGAAAGTTCTTTGGAGCGTGGAGGAGAATCCCATAAATCAGCATCAATAGGAGTATCAAATTGGCATAAATCTAGTAGAAGCACTGGCCGATACAAAGAACTATATATGGCTTGCATGTTAATTTTTCAAAATGCCGCGACAGTTTGTGCTGGTAATTGCGAACATTGCCAAGTGCCATATATTATATTATTTGGCCAAAACACTTGATATATGACCAGAACCATGATAAATCTCAGACGATAGTTGCTCTTTGTGTGGGCTTTTCTGTTCTTGGCCAGAATGTCGCCAGCCCCAAATATCCATTCGCGATTACTCCTTGTTGTTCCCTTATCTTGGCCCAAACAATTCATACAAATATCCCTGGCATTATTTCATATGCAATTCTGCTTATTGGCCTGCAAGCCTTTGCCTCGATATTCTCCGTTTCTCTGCCAATTGTCTTGCATCGTAAATTATGTAAATTGTTTTGAGAATACACTCCGTTGGCAGTTTAATTAGCTGACATGATGGTGCTTGGGTACTGCAACGAATAGAGTGGGTAGTATCTGTCATTTCTCAAATTATTGTTTGAAGCAACTCCCGAATAATTCTGGAAAAAATCAAGTGCCAAAAGATAAAAGCCAAGGATTAGTAAACAAATTTTTAACTGTTTTTAACTTATAGCTTATAGCTTCATGTAAATAAATCATGTCTAAAAACACTAATATGAATTGTTAGACTACAAAAATAAAGTTTTTTGTGTTTAAAATTTCCTTTCTATTTAAAAGGATCAACAAATAAAACAACCATGCCAAATAAAAAAAAAACCTGCATAGAACTTTTCTCTTAAACCCTAAACTTTTTAAAATATATAAAAAAGCATATTCCAAATTAGATAAACAAATACAATGTATTAAATAAATAGGTACTATATTTGAACAAAGACATAAAATCTCAAAGACACAAAAAAGTGTTTGCTTACCCTATACACTAAATATTTCATAGCGAACTTCAACCTCATTTATGAAATTGAAAGGGAAGCGCGACTGTGCTCGTATCTCTCGCTCGTACCCTCCAAGAAAAAAAATATCCAAAAACAAACCACTCCACCCCAAACCCCGTAGGCAATTTCCGTGGACAAAAACCAGTCGAACATACCTCAACTCGGGCATTTTAAAATGGTTCAACGCACTTACGGGTATGAGCAACGAGAATGTGCACATAACATTAAATGGGTTCACTTACGGATACGATGTTACGGGGTTACGGGGATAGTGAACACGCTACACTGCTACCCGCAGCATCATATGTGGAAAATGTATGACAGCGACAGGGCAAAAGGAAAACAAATTTCAATTTAGCTTAAAGATTTTGCACATAAAATTTGTAACACTCAATTAGTTTAAACGACAACGAAAAAATGTTGCCAGACCGAGAGCTATAACAACAATAGCAGTTACCCCTCTATCTATTTTGCTCCTTGAATGTTTTCTGAGGTCCTGGGCAAATGGTAAATCGCATAAATGCGGCGACGTATGAATTTCGTTTAATATGATTAGTGAGCGGTCCTTGCTCCACCCCCTTTTTATCCTTAATATGTGAGGTACTACAAGTGCACTAATGGAGTGAAACGGGGGGGAGTAGGTACTTATAGAGTACGTATAACCCTCGCATATTGGGCCATAAAGATATTTACGCTGCATACTTGCGGGCGTTGTGGCATAAATCAAGCCAAGCACATCATTATGATGAGCCAGGAATAGAGAGTAGAGAGTATAGAGGGAAAGGTGGTGGTGGTTCCCAAAAACAGCCTCGAAATCAATTTAATTTCGCTAATGTTGTGTAATACGAAAATCGCTTACGCTTCTGTGCCATTCAAGTGGGATTCCCCGATTAGAAACAAATGTTCGGAAAACAGGGGGCGATTGCAACCCCCCAAGAAATCGCAGCTGGTCGAGGTGGGTCTGGGTCAGTCAGTCAATCACCAGGACCAAATCTTTATTAATTCTGATCGATGAGCTTCGCTCGAGTCCTTTTCCCGAGTTGCAACAATCAAATGATTGAGCGCTTACAACAAAAGCTCTGGATCTCTGGAAAATGGGAGGAATGGGCACTTTTAGCTCATACAAATTCGACAGCTGAAAGCGTTTCCGTTTCCGTTTGCTTGTCTCTGTTTGTCCATACATCTCTCTCTGGGTCCTTTGTTTTGTCTTTGGCCCTATGAAAAACCTCTCGCTGACCCCCGCCCCCCCATCGATATTCCACCTCTATAGTATAGCTACTGTCCATCGATGATGCAATGAAGCGCGTTTATTTGCTGCTCGTAATTTATTTACTGCCCAACTCCGTGCACTTCGATTCCATTCGAATAGAACCATTCAAACGTCTCCTCTGTGTGTCCACTCGCTCACTGCAACTTGTTAGTTAAATATTGCCAGAAGCTGCAACTCTTCTTGCTGGTGCACTGAGAAAAAAAATCAAACAATTAATTCAACAAGCTTTATCTAAAATAAACCTGTGTTTTAATTCAAACTTTTATAAAATTAAAAGATAAAATCATACTCAAAAATATTAAAGTTAATCAATGACATTGAAAATAATCATTTAAATTTTCCAAACGATTTGCCATGCCATGCTGCAAGCAATTCTTTTCCTTAAAAAAATAAATTTTCAAATGTCGAAAAAGATAAATATTAACTAAGATTTAATTCAGAAATACTAAATTTTTGTGTGGTCAGGATATTTTAGTATATCATTTAATTTTTTTTTTTAGTGCACTGCCTGCAAGTGATAAATTAATCGCTACATCAGTTTTTAATTCCGTGTTGCTGGCGATTTATCTTGGGCTGTGTGCGTTGAGTCGCTTGCCACACTGGGGCAAGGTTTTTCCTGAATAGCGAGAGGGGAGATAGCACGGGAAAACAAAAAAGGACAAATGGGGAAAGGGGTAAGCTTTGAATGCAAGCCAGGCTGTGGCTAAAACACAGTGATCTCTCCCACTCCTCGCAACCTTTGCTCCTCCCCCAAGCAGCACTGTTTAAAATGATGTATGGCACAAATTTTGACAAATGTACAAAAATGAGTCATGAGTTCGCGGGACAAACATAAAGCGCTTGTTGGTGTTGCTGCTGTGTTGCTGTTGTATCCTCCTGATGTTTCTGCTGTGCCCCATGTTGCTGTTGCTGCTGCTGCTGCTGCTTGGCTGCACTATTTACTGTTGACTTTTTCATGTACTGGCTGTTGCTGCTTTTGTTGCCGTTATCCATAAAACAAACACAAACTGGCGGAGAAGATGGAGCCGCTGCTTACACATGTTTTGCGAAAAGGGAAATGAGACTGTGGAGCTGGCGCCGTAACTATTCATTTATGGTTTACCTTAACTCAGAGCTCAGTTTTCTGCATACAGCTGATTTTATTCATTTTTTTCCTTAAAAATATAAATATAAGATGTCGAAAAATATAAATATTAACCATGATTTGATTCACATTATAATTTGTTTAGTTAAAAAAACGATTTCTAAATAAAATATTAACAAACTGTTAAAGCATTAAAATAATAATCTTGCCCAAATTTTTTAGTAACCATTCTTCGAAAAGAAGGAAACCTAATTAACTATCCCAAGAAGTACCCAATCTAGTAGGTTAGAAACAAGTGTCAGTTAGATGTCAGGAAAAAAGTAGGCTACAGTCTCAGTCTCTCGTCTCGAGTAGACTTGTCAACAGCGTCTGGAACTTCGAGCTCCGGACTTGCAGCGTTTGTGTTGGTATATTTTTTGAAGGTTCAGGACTCGGGCTCGAAGACTATGGACAATCACTCCAGCCAGCGGGACCGTGATTTCAACCGTGATGGGGATAACAACAACCGCGATAATCGGGACTTTAATCGAGATGGAGGCAATCGAGACAATCGTGGAAACTCTCGTGATTTTCGCAATCGTGACAATCGCGATCGACAGCGTCAAGTGCCCACGGAGCCACCTTTCAACGCCTATGTGGGCAATCTGCCCAAGGGTCTGGTCCAGGGCGATGTGATGAAGATCTTCTCGGACTTTGAGGTGAAGAGTGTGCGGCTGATTAAGGATCGGGAGACGGACGAGTTCAAGGGCTATGGCTACGTGGAGTTCGAGACCCTGGCCCAACTGAAGAGGGCTCTCTCCTGCAACGGTCGCATCAAGTTGGACAACTTTTCAGCCCCTTTGCGCATCGACATAGCCGATCATCGTCGACAAGTTCCGGGCTCCGGCAATGGACCAGGTGGACCTGGTGGATCCCACAACCAGGGTGGTGAGGGAAGGGGCAGAGGCAGAGGTGGAGGGGGCAACTACTACCAGAGGCGCAACTATCGGCGGGACGACAGCGTGGGATCCGAACAGTATCGTCGACAGGAGTCTTGCAGCAGCAGCAGCAACAACCAAATGTCCATTAGTAGCCCCACCCAAAGCACCTGTTCCTTCAACAACAATCGCAGCACACGTGGTGGCTACAATAATCGTGGAGGTGGAAATGGAAATGGAAATCGATACCAAGGAGGAGCTCCTCGCTCAAGCTTTGAGGACCATGAGGGCCAGCAGACATCCGACAATGGAGGATTCCAGCGCAATCGTAACTACAACTTTAATCGGTAAGAACCTACTAATATAAAACTATTTTATCAGAAATATATCACTCAGTTTGTCAATAACAAAGTAAATCACAGAAATTAGGAGTCAAAATTTCTTTTAAAAATAGTAAAATTACTTTGTGAATTTTCTAAGTTTAAAATGATAATTGATGGTTTTTTCAGTCTTCTTGATTATTCTATTAAAACTCAAAATTGCTTTCTTTTAATCAAGAGTTTTTGCAATTTGTTATGTATAAAACTTATTTTTATTTTAATTTTCTTCAGCTTTAACAACAGCAATGGTGGAGGATGCGGTGGTGGTAGAGGCGGTGACCGGCATAGGAACTACAACGGGAACGAAGGCGGTGGGATCGGGATTGGAAACCTAAATGGTAACGGCAACTATAACAACTTCGTACAGAACCGAAATCGAGATCGCCGTGGTCACTACAATCCCAACCAAGCGGGAAATTCCGGGAGCTCGAGTAACTTCAACAAGGATAACACTAGTCTAGGACCTGGACCAGGATCAGGATCAACTTCAACCAATCAATTCAGTGTTCTGGACGATGATGACCGTCCGAAATTAGTACTGAAACCGCGGACCGTAACTGCTCCCATTAACTCGCTGGCCGAAACCAAACAGGCGGCTCAGATCTTTGGAAGAGCCAAGCCTCGGGATAATAATTCCTCTCCGCGTCAGGATGAAGATTCAAATGTCAACGCAATAAGCGATGCACTGGCAGCTTCATGTCCCTTTGGGAAAGATTCAGGAGCCGTTGGAGGGACTGCTGTAGATGACCAATATGAAAGCGAGTTAAGCGATTAAGTTGCGTATTGCATCCTTTGCTGAAGCTGAAATAGAAGCAGTCACAGGCGGTTTATATTTTTATTAGTTTTGTATCCATTAATTTTAGGGTGTGCATTTTGACTTTAATGTCAGAACTGCAATTACAAGATTATTTCTTTTAATTTTGTTCAAAATTCAAAAGGCTTCGGCTTCAAATTTTTCTCATTAATAACACATAACCTTTCTGCTAAAAATATCCACATGTGGTCAGGTAAACAATTATGTAAAATGTCATTAAATAAAATAACTAAATTAAATCTAAAAATAAAAAGGTAAACTTTTTGATCTTGTGGTGGGTATAATTTACTTCATTTATAGAAAATGTCCTTAAAATGTAATGTTAAACATTTAACATTCTGATTTATTATCACCAACGGGAATGAAAAAAAATATATTTAATTGAAACAGAATACCAGTTTTGCTTTTATAAAGTCAATCTAAATGTCAAAACTTAAGATCCCATAGGCCAATCATCACGTTAAATTTCCTTTAACTTACGAACCTCCAAAAACATGGAAAGGTTATTTACCTAATTAGACTTTGATCAGCCTACGATAACCATAAAAAATCACCCACTCCTAAGAGCCCCAGCCACTCTTCTTAGAGTACCCATAAATTGCAAAAGTTAATGCTCGGTGACACAGTCGGGGCAGGAAGATAACTCACCTCCGATGGATGAAAAGGACATTCGCGGACACTTGGAGCGGCATTAACTAGTCAACTCGAACTAATTGAATTGAACGAGATTAAAGAATTTTACGCCGAAATGAAGACGTCGGCTGGAAGTCAGGCCAAAAGGAGCAGGAGCAGGAATAGAGCGTAGCAGAGCAGAAGGCCCAGGAAGGACACTTGTCCGGGTATTTATGGGCCAAGATTTACGAGCCACAACAAGTCGCGGCCACTTTCAGCTACGGCGGCTCCTGAAATTGAGCCGCACATCCTGGCTTGTACAGGCAAATTGGCTTAATTTCTTTTTAATTTGCTGCCGGTTTTCCCTGCTTTTCACTTTCCCTTTACGCTTTGCCTTCTTCTCAGGAGAGCTCTCGAAGTGAAATTCAATTTGAAAAAGTGGAAAAAGAAATACAGGATGTGAGGTGACCTAGCCCCGCCTGTTTCCATTTAAATTTGCTGGCCGATATGGAGAAGCCCCCGACCCAAAAGCCAATTTACGCACGAACATTTTTTCAATTTGGCTGGCAGAAACCGCAGTGACCCCCCTCTAATTTTCCCATCCTCCCACCCCCGCTGCACTTTATAGAAATCCCGCGGAAAATTCACGGCATTAAAGGACTTTTCTTTCTTTGCGCTCCATTTTTTTTTCGCCTTTTCTTTATTTCTTTTGAAGTTCGCCCACTGGCCGCGAGTTTTATTTGCCTTTTTTTCCTGGCTGCCCGGGTTTTCCCGCTTTTCGCGCCGGACTTTTCCCGTTAATGTGTCACACGCACTTTATAAGCAATTGTTGTTGGCTGAAAATGGAGAATGGGGGCGGCGGCGGCGGCGTTGGCGATGGCGTCTGGAAAAGTTGACGACGCTGTCGACGCCCATGGCGCAATTATTATGATTATTAGGTACAGCTGCACTTGCCCAGCAGCGGATGAGGGAGTGGGGAGATCCTCCCAGAGGGCGACTGCCACTTATAAACAAAAAATTGTAATTTACCTCAGCGTTAGAGCACACTGAGCAAAAAAACTGACAACTATGTAGAGAGACAGCAAATTTCTAGTAAGACTGTAATTTTTCAGTTGTGTTTAAAACATTGAATTATTTTTTATAAACATCCCAACACAACCAGAACAAATTTATAGATCATTTATTGGTTACAAATAATTTAATGAAAGAGGCCGCGAAATTAAGTGTCAAAGAAATTAGTAAGCGATTTAACAATTGTGGCTTCCAAAAATTGGCAATAAAGTAAAGTAGTAGTACCTACTTAAAAATGAAAATTCTAAATATTTTCCTAAAAAGTTAAGAAATCTTTTTATTTAAAAGTAAATTTCAACTCTATAAAATTGTTTATAAATTTGTTAAATTTGTATCCCAATTAAGTACCAATTTTAAATATTGTTCTATATTATTGCAAGGGATTTTAATAAATTTGTAAACAGCTTAATTTCAAACCCTTATTTCCTCTCAGTGCAGTAAAAACTTTGAGAAGGGCTTTGTTGTTGTTGTTGATGTTGTTGTTCATTAGGGTGGACCTGAACCTTCATCCGCTTTGGACCGCTCTGGACGCTGTGCATCGCCTTGGGGGTCACGCGTTAATAATCGCGCTGAATGACTTCATAATGAAAATATTAAAGGTGTTTGTTGCCGTTATTGCTGTTGTTGCTGTGTGGCTCTTAGCCGCCGGCCAGGATCAGGATACGTATACACGTATAAAAGGAACGCCCGCAGGACTCACTCACACAAAAGGCGCAAAGTTTATGTTTATGTCATGCGCTGAAATGAGGTCGAAGGGTAGGGGGTTTCTTCTCTGGGTATAATTTAATAATAATGCTCCCTTTTTTTCATTAAATGTAAGTGCAGCAGGAGCAGAAGCTGCCTCAAGTGGCAGGTTGAAATGAGCCAAGTGGGTAGTGGAAAACGAAACTGGAACTTGGACACTCCTTACGAATTTTCTAATAAAATTCTGAATCTTGTTTCAGAAAATGAACCCTCCATCCTTTTCTATATTTTTTTTTACAGTTAACCTACAGGAAGAAGAAAAAAAAAATCCTTATAAAATAAAACTGGAAAATGATTCTTGTGCGTTTGTGTTCATTAATGTTTATCAATCCCAATAATTTCCAACAATTTATTTCAAAGGTCATTTCAAATGTGATTTCAAAGCAAATACAAAATACATAAGATACTAATGATGGGAAAATTATTCTTACTTAAATCCTTTGTAAAGTTAATTTCAAATTTAAAACTTTAAATACCTTTAGTTGAGTGAGCAGTCACATGCTGTATGTCCCTCGTTGACATTCACGGCCAATAGTCAATAGTTGGGATATCAGCAATCAGATTGTGTTTGCACTTTCAACAGGCGACCCCAAGAAACAATTAAAGCTGACCAGGACGAAGGGAAATCAGAACCAGAAAAACACACACAGAACCAGAGGGGTCAGAAGTAATATTTTAAACGTAGTTCAGGCTAATTGTCATGCCATCGACGCACAGTGGGGTATTTTTCAAAAAAGTGGGACTTAATTCAAAAAGTGATTTTTCGATTTCAAATAAGTGAGTCATACCATTTCAAAAAAGATAAAATTCTCTATCAAACCCTGTTTAAATTATAATTTTATGATTTTTGGGCTTCACAATCTACGTTCAAAGTTCAGATTTAGTTTTTAGTTAATGCGTAAGATACATATTTTTCCGTTTTGGTGAATTTTGTAGGCGCTATATCTTAAACATTTTTCAAAGAATGTGTGTGTGTTTTTTTATTCCGTTACTTTGAACTTTTTTTAATTTTGTGGTAATTTTAAATTTAAAAAAACAATTTTTTAAGATTTAAAAAAATATATATATTAATAGTCTACAAAATGTATGGATTTTTTGCTTTGCATGGACATATAGTTGACCCACACGCGTCCGCACGCGATCATTTTTTTTTTAAATTATACTTTAAAGTGTCATTAATATGTTTACAAAGGTTTGATCGTGCGATTTTGTGCGATAAGCGAGATATTTGAGATCAAAGTTGTAAATTTGGACGGAAAAACGTGTTTTTTGGTGAAAGTCAACGGTTTCAATGGCTAAAGACAATTTTTTTTTTTTTTTTTTTTTGTTAAGTTAAACATGAAACGTCAATTAATTCTTAGTTAAATACAATAAAATTACTGAAAAAAACAAGAAAATAAAATATTAAATTTTAATTATTGAGTTTTTAAAATTTCACTTTGAAAATCTATGAAAAATCACACTTTGATTGCAGCACCACATTTGAGCACTCATTTAAAAGCCTTAATTTTTAGGTATAATAAACATTTTAAATTTTAAAAATATCTGCATTAATTCCTAAGATATGAATTTTTAATTAAAAAAGTCAGAAAATTCAACATCAAAAATTTTATGAAAAACAATTTTTTTAAATAAAATTACACTAAGCCTTATCCAAAAATAACTTTTTTTAGTTTAATTTTATAAACTTAATACAAGAAAAATATAAGGCAGAGTCTATTTAGCCTGTGTGAATTAAGTCCCACTTTTTTGAAAAATACCCCACTGTGCGACGGCGTCTTATCGGACAGTAGCAAAACAATTTGGGCAAATTTATGCAACACAAACGAGCTGAGAATGCCCCAAAGGGCACACAGGATACACAGGACATGCAGGATGCCCAGAGATACACAGATAAGCCGGGACATATTAAGTCAAAAATGCTGCTATTAAAATGCTAACATTTGCAAGTCCATCTGAGACTATCGACAGGGTTCCGCAAAGTTTAAGGAGGTGAGCGGAAATCTAGACGTGGCCATTAATGAAGGGACCACAGCCAGTCCCGGTACAGTGGAGTCCATTAAAAAGGACTAAATGGCAATTAAGCATTGGAGTCAAAAGGCAGGCTGAGGCAATTAAGCCTCCCTTTTTGGGCAAGGACACACTGGGCAATTAAGCCGGACCAAAGTTGCCCAATCCCAATCCCCCGGCGACACTGGACTCGACTCGTCTCGACCTTATCCTTTTCACCTATCTCTGGCCGAGGAAAACTTAAATGAGTTTCCGAGTTTCCCACTGCGAGCATTTAAATGAAGCAGCAGCAGCAGCAGCCGCCGCTGCAACTTTGATTGGCTGAATGCTCGAGTGGGCAGGAGATTTATCTCCAAGCCGAGCCCCTGATTGCACATAAATCCCTACGATACTACGATACCTACCCGGGTGGACCCAGGGACCTAGCCATAAAAATATTTGGAATACCCGGGGCCAGAGCACATGTGAGGGTAAAATTTTTGGGGGAGGGCGGGCCACTCTAGCGACATCTTCGATATGCTCGTTTAAAATAATTTATTGCACTGACTTGACACCCATTGAACGAATGTCTGCCACCGTTGCCTAAGTATTCCTTCCAACTGGCACTCACAAGATAAATTGCGCAAATAGGAAAAATGTTCTAATTAAAATTATGCACAAATATTTTGGATTTCTTTTCGCTGTCATCCATCGATGGGGTGCCAATTAAAATTGATTGGAAATTCCTTAGTGCCATTCCTGGCATTCCACCGGCACGTGGGTGTTTTTCTATTTTAAGCTACCAGCTGCCTGAATCCGTATCCTTTCGCTTGGGATTTGCATGCAGTCCGCTTTTGAACTTGAAGATAGAACCATCTAACCATCCTGACCATTCCGCTTGACTGCCTTTTGGAAAACCAATTAAAAAGTAAGTCTCAATTAACACTTTTGTACTGCCCAAATGCAGGCAGATGGCTAAATGCATGCATTTAAGTCAGCGCACCCACCCCTGAACCTCCGCTAATGTAGCAAATAAAACGGTCACCTTAATGGATTTCTGTTACGCGGTCTAGCTCCGATTTGGACAGAAGGTGACGAGGAGGAACAAGCTCCGGAGAGTGCGGACTCGACTCCCAGGCTCGTGCTGGGCCATTGATTGTCCTTGAATCGCCGCCGTTCGCCACTTAATCCAATAGCGCACATGTTGAGTCCTAACAATGGACTCCTGCCCTGCCCTGTCTTGTTCATCACCCCACCCTTCTCCACCTTAAGCGGCTTTCACCTTGACGTTGCCACCACCAACAAGGGCAACAAGGAACAACACCACCAGCCTCAGCCGCGGATTTGGATTCGGGTACGGCATCAGGCAACTTTTGGCCTCAGCTTGATTTTCGCACTAGCTTACACTCAAAAATATGTTATTTAAAATTCTAAAATGCCCTTAGAAAGTTATCCTTCAAATACACCTGCTTAAGATTAAAATATCATATTTTTAAAAAGAAATAATAATTAATTAAAAGCTATTTCTTTAAGTTTTTTTCATGTTTAGAAATAATTATAAGGAAAAGGTATTAATGGTATTTTAATATATGATTAATCTTTGAACTCATAAAAGCGTGTTTTCTGAAAAAAAAATTATTTTGCATACTTTCGTAACCTTTAAAAAGGCATTTTAAAATACAGACATTTCTTATTAATACAACAATTTCATAATAAATTAAATTTTGATTAATAAATTCGGTACTTAAATTAATGTAAAATAATTAAAAATATTCTTATGAGAACACTGATTAAAACTTTTTGATTTTTTACCTAATTTTCAACAGTGTAATTTTCGCATTGGCATGTGAGGAAATCAAAGCAAAATAGAGGGAGTCCTGAGGGTTGTGCAGGGCCAACTGTTGTGAAAATTGGAACGTGTAGTTCGGTGCTTTCCAGGACTTATCACACACACGCACGACCGCACCACTCACTGTAACACTGAACCACTGCACCACCTTTGGGTGCTTTTTCTATGATGACTTTGCCTCAGTCTGACGCATTACGATGATGTATTAGTAGTGGAATTAAAATTAAAAGCACCACAGCGAGTGAGCAGCCCAGCGAATTTGACAAGCCCGATCAGGTTGCCCCCTTTAATGAAGTCTTTGTTTGCGAGTGTACACAGTAGTGCCGGAGAACCCATACCTAATTAATCCCACAGAAACCAAGGAGAACTTGGGCAACATCTGGGTGCTGTGACTGACATTAACTAAAGACCGCCGCCACTTGAGGCAAATTCAGCCGAATTTCAAATTGGGGCTGACAAGCGCGAACGGAGAATACGAAAAACACATTTGGGCACCCCGAATGAAAGATCATTCAGCTGTCAGAATCATTAAGAAATGTGAAATCGTTTAAATGTGGTCTGCAAGTCGTTTTCAGAGGTTCCATAATTTTTCTTTCCTAAACCAAGCTTTTTGGGGGGCAGATTGGAAATGGGTTGAAGGTGGATGGGGTTGGCGCCGATGGGAACACATGGAGATTCGGCTTAAAAAGTGAGACTGAATTATGGGAAAGTGAAGTGGAAGTGAGAAGACTCTACTTGTTGGTACGGTTCCTTTGGTTTAGGAAGTCTAAGGTAAGGTCTAAGGTCTAACTCTTTATAAGAAATTAATTGTGTTTAAGGGGGACATCTGAGTAACTTTTTTTTAAAATCGAAAAATTTTTTATTCGCTTAAATAATTCTTTATGGTCTTTAAAATAACATACCAAAAGATAGAGTCCGGCAAAAGTGTCTAAGTGCCGAAATTTTCCATTCTGCGGCGATGCCTCACAGGTATATCAGATGAAACCTTTTGTGTTTAAACGCGTTTTTCTCGAAACCACTTTTTTAGCTGGCCGAGTGGAAAACTCGCACAAATCTTAACCGATCGATCTGAAATTTTGACAGTATATTCAAAATACCTATGTCTATCGAGCCTCGTAGGATTTTTTGGATATATTGCTTACTTTTTTTTTCAATACTTTTGTGACGTTTTTTTCGTGAAAATTGTAATTTTTTTCAATCATTCACCATTTTTCAAAAATCAATATATCGAAAAAATCCTACGAGGCTCGATAGACATAGGTATTTTGAATGTACTGTCAAAATTTCAGATCGATCGGTTAAGATTTGTGCGAGTTTTCTACTCGGCCAGCTCAAAAAGGTTTTGAAAAATGCTGCACAGCCGCCATTTTGTTTTTGATTTGTTCAAAAAAATTTTATTTTGTACTTCACAACTAATATTATAAGACCTACTTTACAAATTTTTGATTGGCTTTTTCATTTGGCCAAAAAAAATATCAGAAAATCCGATTTTTTTTTTCAGTTACTCAGATGTCCCCCCTTAATACTTAGAAAATTAATGGTCACACTAGGCTTCTTTCAGTGGGACCAAGTATTTTTAAGACGCAACATTATCTTAATTAATACACGGTTTAGCCAAGTCATCAACTAACATTGATTTTTTTTAAAAAACCAAAAATAAAATTTGTGCACCAAAAAAACTTTCTTACTGATAAAAGAGCTCTGCATTACTCATCCAATTCGAAATGATTTTTTTTGTAAACAGTTGTGAAATGAGTTCAACTTGTTTCCCCCAAATCGCTGGCAATTCCTTCCCCTCGCCAATCGCTCCGTTTTGGGAGGTAAATAAAAATTTTCAAAAATTATTGCCTGTCTCTCATTTGCGAGGCCGGCTTTTTTTTTTTGCCTTCCGCTCGGAACCATTCCGTTTCAATTTCGCTCCCCCGAAATCCTCATTTCTGGCCACACGTTTGCCAGTGCGAAACATTTTTATTACGAATTCGTGAGTTTCGCCGCAAATAGCAGCTCGCCATAGAGAAATATATAGCCGCTCGGGAGATATATGTCTAGTTTTACACTATTATGCACGGAATCGCGAGGGCGCGGGGCACGGGCAATAAAAATACCCGAGCATATCAGGAACCAAGTTAAAGAAGTTGGGGAATACGATGATGCTGCCTATGTTCTATGATCTAGGCAGCTGCCTTTGGCCATTCGAGTGCCATTCGACACGCCCACAATTGTCGATTGTCTTACGCTCACACAGATACAAAACACCCACGCACACACACGTGTCTATTGACACTGAACAAAAAAATATATTTTATAACTAATTAATATTAATATATAAAGTTGAAGCCTAGGAAGAAAATAAATGAAGACAAATATTCTTGTTCTTTGTTTATGCAATTTTCCAAATAAAATAAATACAGATATCTACAGTTTTAAATATTTTCTATAATTTTAAAACTTATCCAAAAAAAATTAATAAAAAAAACCAGTTAGAATTCGAGGCTCTATAAGTTCACTTTTTATAATTTTTAAAGCTGCCCTAGTTCAGTTATTAGCTAGTCAGTTTAAATAACTGTAATCAATCAAATAATTTCTAAAAACATAAACAACTCAAATCAAAACTGTAAAACTTTTCGCTTCTTCACAACTATTTGTTGTTAATTAACACAACGGTTCTTAAACATTTCTTCCCGTTTTAGTTTCAGTGTAGAGGAGCATTTAAATTTCGGTGCGTTCATTGAAATATGAACGATGAGCTGTGGCGATAAAAGTGGACGATGGGGGGCGGAGTTAGGAAATTTTCATATAAAGTACCTTTTGTTGGCATTTTAATGGTGCGCTTTATGGAAGGATTAAGCACATAAACTTGTCAATAACTCGAGTGCTCATATTGCCAGCGACTCGACTCTCATCCAATAATGTCACCGCACTTTGACTAAGAAACCCGAACGGGACAAGCGATTTTATTTATGAGCTCAACATTAAATTGTTGCCGCATATGTCGACTGAAGGGAAAACACGGTGCAGGGGGCAGCGACTTATTAAAAACAATCGAGAGCAAAACACCAGAAACATTTCTGAGCCCTTGGAGCACATTATTGATAAACACACAAGTCGGAGAGGCAGGAGAGAAATCGGATAATGGATTGATGGGGTGAAGGAAAAATACCCATAATATTAAGTGAGACCCGATAACGAAGACTCTTACTTTTATAGGTATGCGTTAAATAAGAAGTAAAGGAATTAGAGGGATAATACTTGGGATTAAGATCCAATAAGGAAGATAATGACCAACAAATCCAAAGAAAATTGTGAGATAATATCTATGTTTGCTTATTAATGATTATTAATTATTAATATTTATTTAAAAACAACATTTCAGAGATCCCATAAAGAAGGTTGAAGAAAATGTATTTAATTGTCCATATACAAAACTATGCAATTCTAAAAATCCCTCTAGAACAGCTGTCAAAGAAGCTTTAAATTTACAACTACAGATTCACAGAAAATTATATTGGAGAAATCAATTGTTATTCAAATCAAAAAAAAAAAAAAAAGTTAACAGTACAGAATGTTTATAGACAAATCCACCTTACCTTAATAAACAATCAACCAACAATCGATGAAAATCTCCTAATAAACTTATTTATGCAGTAAACTTTGGGATTGCCAAGTATGCCAAACATCCATAAATATGTCCCTCGGTAAGCCAACGTTTAGCAAACCTTTTAGCTGCTGCTGAAAAAAAAAAAGAAAATCAGGAAAAAAAGTGAAGAGCCAAATTTGGTCGAAATGAAAATTGCAAGCCACCCAAACCCAGAAGATTACAAACCCCTGCGGCAATTATTTTACGATGCACAAAGGTATTGTTAAATCGAAGGAAGGAAGGAAGGCAAAGCGAGGAGCAAACAAACAAGCCGGCAGCCAAAGTAAAGCCAAATATGTTGAAATGCGGCCAGGACGAAGGACGAAGGAAGAGCAAGGACCAAGGGGGAAGTCCTGGATGCGAACGATGCCGCAGTTCAATATGCAGCGGCAGGCAATATTAAAATATCTTAAGGATATTATGTTATTACGCACACATTACACAGCAGACTGCGGGCAGGATGGATAGATGGATAGCAGGGCAACTCCACTCAAATGAGATAATTCCCTGTAAAATAATAATAAAATAAGCAACCTTCAGCCCCCCCTCCCACGGTTTTTACGATTTTCATATTTTCGCAACCCCCGCCGTTTAAGTGCTTTTCAATATGAGATGAGCAAAATGCATTAAAGGTATATCTCTCTCTTGGATTTTCCCTTTTGGCCGCCGGCTAGGCAATCCAACTGAGAGGCGGGGGGCGTGGCAGATTGGCCAACCCATCCCCCACCCCCAAAAAAGTCAGGAGGGATTTTCGTATTAAAACAAAACACACACACACCCACAATCCGGCTTCGGGGCCAGTGGTAAAAGTAAAGACCAAACTGCCACTGCGATCTGCCGAATCAGCAGAAAAAACTGGGGACCCTGTACAAATGAGCCACATCGAAGTAGAAGAAGGCAAATGGGAGACAATTTTTAGTTTTGATCTAAATGCGTCAATAAATTTTAACACTTTCAGTCGCTCGGGCGACAGAAACAAAAGTCATTTCGAGGCTTACAATAAAAAAAGGAGAAAGCCAACGAGCGGTTAAGAATACCCTAGAAAAGAAGTAATATAAATGGTCAAGTTTTTGGTAAAATCTGTGAGCTCAGATCAAAAAGAGACTTAATCTATTTTATTAACTTTTCAGTTCTTATTAAATTATCCATATCAACAGCGAACGATTATACATTCATTTTTACCTTTCAGAGTTTTTGCTTAACTCTTTTTTGAGTTGACCTAATTTTTTGTTATAGTAAATAAAACGTTATTTGATTTGATAACATTTATTTAGTATCCTGACGCTACAAGTATAATTATTTTACAATATTGAGCCAGTCAAAATTATAGTTAAAATGAATGAATTAAAATCATAACAAATTCCTTATAATGCCTAATTGATTTTATTAAAACCAATTCCTTTTTCCATTAAATATTTATCCTTATCCCCAGCAATATATTATTTTACTAGGTATCCTTAAGTCGGCCCCCTGTTATTTCCACACACGCTCCACTTGCTTTTTGGCCACCTCAGCATTTTCTTTAACTTCTCTGCCAGCTCGCTCTTATCAATGGGCTCATTTTAAAATCAACGCCTAGTCCCAGGACTCCTGCGAGTCCTGCTTATTTACGAGAGATGTCAATGACTGGGCTTGCGTTTTCCTTGGCCCGAGTTTTCTCAAGTTTTTCATTTCATTTATGGCTGCGAATTGGGACCGGCTAACTTATCGCTCCATGTGCATCTTCAGTGGCACTTTCAAAGGGTCCTTTGCGGGGGAGGTGAACTCAGACCCAGTCCTTCGCTCTATCAGTCAGTCAGTCAGTCAGTTGGGAACTGTGTGGTCCGGTGGCCCAGAAGTAAAGCATCCGCAAAGAGTTCGCACAGAGTTTTAGCCCTAATCCAGCAAAGGACCCTGGCACATGGACAAACATTGCTGCCCTCGCAAATTTATCGCCGCTGATAAGCGTTAATAAATTAATTAGAATTATTGAAATGCGTGGTCTGTCGAGGTCCTGCATCCTGCAGCCTGCTCCTGTTCCTGCAGTAAAATGCAAACACAGCCATGGACATGGGCATGAATATGGAAGTGGATTGGGTTTGGGTTTGGGTTTGGGTTTGGGTTTGGGGGCATCAGGGATATGCAAGTGGACATGGATGGTGCAGCCATTATGCGCTGATTTGTGTTTTGCGTACAGGACAGGACAATACAGGACGAAAACAGTGCCACATCCGAATCCACAGGACACGCACTTTGAATTAGTTTGTTTGAACTCTCGGCCCTTATCTCAAGTTGTAGATTTTCAACATTTTGTAGTCATTTCCGGCCGCACTTTGCATTTGCATTTTGTGCAGCGCGCTTTTATCAATTCAATTTACGCACTTGCATAAAGAGGCTCTAGCAAAAAAACAAGGAAAACACTTTGATTTATGATCGCTATCTAAATTTCACTTACATTTCTGTATCCATTACATAATGAACTTTATAATTCTACACAATAAAAACTTGTGTAACAATTTATTGCAATTTTTTGTGAACTTGTTTAAGCATACATTTATTTAAATTTATATTCCTCTTAAATCGTTTACATATTCTTCCCAAAAAAAACTTCTGATACAATCGATTCAATTTTAAGAATATGAAAAAATGTATTTCTTTGTTATTAATATAAATAATATTTGTTTTCCCAGTTGTGAAATCCTTAAAGATATCACATTTGAGAGTGGTCAAAGCCTTTTTTTATTTTTGAGATATATTTTGTCCTGTGTAGTCTGGTTTTCAATTTTTTCCCGGCTTACCTTTTGGGCGGTCTCAAACTTTCGACGTCTTGTTGCGTCATTTTTTCGTTCTTTAATGGCATTAAAAAGTTTGCCCGCCGCTGGCCAAAGTTCTCAGCACTAAGGTGCCTTTTTTTATTGGCGCCTGGACGTGTTCGCCCCGCAGGAATTCACTTCCTGTTTTCCAACTTCCCCAAGTCCTTGAACTCAAGGTGCAGGCCAAAGCGAAAAAAAAGGAAGCGAAAAAATTAAATAAAACTTTTTTAGCTCACAAATGTTTTGCTGCTAATTGAAAATATCTGTTGGGTTCAATTAGAGGACGCTGCACCCACCGTGCGGCGGCTTAATCGGCTGACTGGCCACGCCCCCTAGTCCCCTCCTACTCCCACAAGATAAAACCTAGAAAAAAAATCGCTGATTTAAGCAATTTTTTTGTGCAACTTTTCGCTTGTGTGGCGAGACTTTTTAGCTTTTCACAGAACAACTTGCAGCTGATGGATCGAATTAACTGGGAAGGGATGGGGGAATTTGATTCCACACAATTCTTAATGCTCAGGGAAAGTTTTTCCACAGTTTAGTGGCATACAAATGAGGCCAATCTTCACCTGCAGCTGAACGATTCTTTTCCAAGGAAAAACTGTTCCAAAGAAATCGAAAAGTTCGGACCAAAGGTTAATTGGATGGTTAAAGGAGATGGGCAGCCAAAGTTTTATCAATTTTATTCCACAGCACAGAGCCTTTAAGGATTTTATTAAAATAGTTTGTATTATTTTTTGATGAATAATAAAAATAGAAATTTATAAAACTTTTGTGTTTTCAACATTTAACAGTACTACACAGCGATTCGAAAATCAGTTGAAATCAGACAGTTTAACAAATGAACACAACCTTTTAATTTTCTCACTTGTAAAACTTTAATAAATTACGAAAATAAAGTAAGTTGTATCGGAGAGAGATTAATAGGGGTTTCCTTTTTCCTGTTCCCTATTAAATACATTTAATGAGCCGACCCACACACACAATAAATAAACCGAATCAGGCATCAAATGGCCAAACACAAATTGTCAATTAAAAGGTATTTAAGCTTAATACCCCAGGTCACACAGCCTGCTGCCCGCCATGTCGAGCGCTTAATCCACGTAAATTAGTGCAAAAATCAAGTGGATACCTTGTGATACCTATGTGTATATATATATAGACCCACACGCATGAGCCCCCCCCAATTTCCAGGAGCATTTGGGGAAAAAGGCCAAAGAGCAGGGCAACCGACACCAATAAAGCCAACAAAGCGTTTTTAGGGTTAAGTCCATGTCAAAGTGTCAGTTTAGTATCGGTATCATGTGTCATGTTGTCTGCTCGTTCATGCTGCGGATGTTGTTGTTGTTGTTGTTGTTGGAGTGGGTGATTTTTGGGTGGTAATGGGTGGTCCAGTTGGTGGGGGAAGGTTTTAATTTCGTGTGTGCTGTGTGGCAACATCAGGCCAAACAGACGTGTGCTCTTTTGACCCTCCATCTCTGCCTGCAAATTGCGCTGAAGGTGCAACGTTTTACTAATGAATTTAACAAGGATGCTGGCTCGAAAAAGTGGGTGCGAAAAGTGGGTGGGTGCACTGAGAAAAATATGTCGAAAACTGATATTTGTTTTTATTCAAATACTAAAAAGTACAAAAGTATTTACCTTTTTGGTTAAATGTGGTAAGTGTGTAAGAAAATAACCTGTTAGATGTATTTTTAAAGTTAAATATATTTTATAGGTGTAAATTATGTGAGGATAGACAAAATATTTGAGTTAAAAAAAAAACTCTTAAAATTATTGAATTGGAATGTTTTTATTTTATTCTCACTGTAGCAAAAAGGATAGGAGCCGCACGTTGCAGCGTTGCATGCTCATTAAAATGTCAGGGCAGCAGAAAGCAGGAGAGTCTGGAGAGGCTTGTCCGTCTGGGGGCATCAGCTGCACTTTGTGGCCCTGCTGTTTATCCTGCCAACATATTTTTCAAATGTTCCGTTTGCATAAGTGAAAAGGCCAAAAAAGGAAGATAACACACACACACATGGAGGAGGGGGTGTGGGTTTTTGGGGAGGTGTCCAACATTGGCGTCAACACAACAACAGGGGCAACCAGGGGGTCAAGGGGTTAAGGAGTGGGAGTGAAATCTGCCAACAATGGCGCGTAAATTTACGACTCACCTACGCGACTAGACGATTTTGACCGGGCCAAAAACAGCTCGCATGGGGTGGCTTACAATTTAAATGGGTTGGGCAGAAAGGCACATGTGTGCGGCATATTTAAATTTGTTTTTATCCACACATTCAGGTTGCGCCTGTTAATCCAATAAAATTGCGTAATTAAATTTACGCTTCATTTGGCGTTTGTCATGTTTGTTGTTGCGGTGACAAATTTAAAACCTGTTGTGTCTGCCAGGCTAAAATAAAACCCTTTGCCCACATCCCATTCTAAAGTGTTAAAAATGAACTGAAACCGAAATTGTTGTACACGTAGTAATTTTTCAATTGCTGCATAATTGAAGGCAAACCAGCGGAGAAATCCGCACCAAAAAAAATTGGCAAAATATTGGCAGCAAATTGTCGGAATGACAAAGTGGTCCAGGACCAAAACCCCCCACTCCCTCCTCCTTTTCCAGCCTGTTGATGTGTGGCTTTGTTTGCCACCATTTTTTTCCCATAGATTCGTGTCCTCTGGGGGAAAAATGGAAAGTTGACTAGCAATTGTGTGAACGGCAGATGAAAAATGATTTTTAATTGTTGGGCGTTGAGTGTTGAGTGTTTTGTGGCCGGTAAACCCACACCCCATGCATAAAAAAAGGGTCAAAATCTGTGAAACTCTTTCTCATTTAGCGGGCTTTTTTATGCTGGCTGCCGTTGATAAAGCCATGTGCAATTGTGAAATTGATAAGCACAAGTCGGCGACGACAACACACGGCACTCTCATTACTTCCGGCCCTTTTGGGGGGAGGGACATTGGAGGAAGTCAGTCAGTCAGTCGATAAGGGTCCATAACCCGTTGGACCCGATAAGACTTAAACGGCGACCGACGATGCAACGAAGCTACGATTAATTCAAACGCTCCTCAGATGTCGGTCGGCAGACTTGAAAGAAGCTGGAAATCTTAAGCTAGAACTGCAACCACACTCGGAAAATAATTGTATTTATTCTATAATTTAAATATTATAGTAAAGCAGACCTGGGCACAAAGAGAGTATCCTTTCATTAAATGCATGATTGTTTCGTCCTGCTTCTCTTTTTCACTCATTTAATTCACAAATTCTCTCAGATACATTTTAGGCAAGAACAAAAAAAAAAAACATACTATTTTATAATTTTAAAATAAAATAAGTCAAAATAATTTCTTTATTTCCCGTATATTTTTTTCTGAGTGCATCAGGCCACGGGTTTTCTCCTAGGCGAGCGGTGCCAAGCACCGAACATCACTTTTCTTATCAGCCCGCTTAAGTTCGAATTGCGCTTCGGTTTCCAACGGTTGGCAATGGGATAATGAGGTTGGCTGGCTTTACTCTAGAGTTTCTTTAGTACAGCACTCCCCCCTGGGCTTTGTAATTCTGCGTGTGCCCGTTTACACATTACATACTCAATCTGCGTTTCATGCATATGCATTCATCAGTTGCGTAGTTTTTTACAAAAACACAACGAGTACTTTTGATTATTTGTTTACTCTTGTTGCAACAAATTAAAAGAGAAAGTATTTAAATACTTTGTAAATCTTCCCCATAAGTCAAGTGGAAGTATTAAGTTTTAGTGCTTACAAATAAATATTGAAAATAATTGTTTGCTTACACAACATTTTTTGTATCATATGAGTTTTATAAATGTTAATTTTTGTATACATAAAAAAGCTACTATTGTAATTTAATCCCTTCTGAAAATAAATATTTAATATAATAATAATAATTCTATAAAACAGGTCAAATCACCACTCAAAAATGTTCGAGATAAAAAATTTTTTTTAACGTATTTATACATATGTTAAAAACTTTTAGTTCAAGCTATGGAAATTCGGCATTATTATACATTTTTTATAGACAATATTATAGATTGTAAAACTATTTTTAAGAGCATTCCGTTTTCGTAATACCATTTCCTATATGCAATTCTAGGGCGCCATCTTGTCTCCCAGTTGCGTGACTCGATCCGCGAGTCTTGTGTGATATCTGCAAAATGCGAAATGCGACAAACGGCGGCTTGTGCCACAAATTTGGCGATTAAAGCTGGAAAAAGGGAGAGTGGGATCGGGGGAGTGCATAGCACATATGTACGAATGTGTGGACGCTGGCCATAATGATGAAATGTAATTTGGAGCACTGAGATGAGAAGCTGTCCGACCGTTATCGCTGTCGCTTTTGCTTTGAGTTTAATTAAAAAGTTGCGCTTTGTGGCAACAGCCGAAAGCACTCACATTCAAATTCATATTTTGATTTTGCATTTAATTTTTTTTTATATAATTAAAATGAGTCCCCGAGTGCAACTTGAAGGCGTGTCTTTGCACTGTATCCTTGTTGTTCCTGCTTGGAAGACCCAAGATAAACCCAAGAGCAAAGGATGCGATATTAGTGTGTGCAAGATATTAACAGCATATTTGACATAACAATATGGAGAGTGTCCTGCCAAGGCAGCAAGCAACAGGAAGCAATTTCTCATCGTATGCTACTATAGTTTTTATTAGCCCACTCAAACCCAGACCCAGCCACCCACCAAGAAAGCACTTTGAAAGGCAGGCAGGCAAGGCATTCATGGCATCCTCATAAGAATAAGGATAAGGACACACCAAGATTCTTGGCTTGGCCAGCTCATAAGACAACATAAAGTATGACAGACATTTTGGCAACACTTTGCAGACCGTTAGCAGCCCCGGCTTTTTAAATTGTTAATGCGGGGGTGGGTCCTTCTTATCCTTGTTCCCCAAAAGACAAAGGAGCTGTCATAATTCGCTGCAAAATATTGTCACCCAGCTAGCTGCACTCATATGAGGCCAATTTGCCTTGGCCCGGCTTTTCTTGGCTCGGAATCTGAATCTGCCAGCACATTAGTTGGCCATTATATGGGCTCTGCTCTCCCAATCCTCTCCAGCTGCCCGGAAGTGCGCGCCATTTTCTAATATTGTAGCGGAAGCAATTAATATGATCATAACAATGCGAAAAGTCTTAGCAACAGTCGTCTTAATGGTAATGCCCTCCATTAGATCTCTTTTTGAGTTGGAATAATAGACTGGGAAGTGCTTCAACAGGATATGGAATAACCCTTCAAGAAGAGTAAATAAAATACAAGGCTTTTAGGCAAGCAAAATAACGGCAAATACGATTTTTACTTCCCAACAAAGGTTGTCAAGTTAACTAGTAGCAATTCCTTGATAATAAAAAGCTCGTAAAAAATATATTAACAGTTAAAAGAAGGCAATTTAGTCCTTTATAAATAAAACAAAGTTGATAATCTTAAATTATTTGGGTCTATGAATATATGAATATTAAAAAGTATAAATTGTTTGTTGGATTTTTTTAGTTTTGCCCTGCTCTATTTTTAAAGGTTTAGATTAGATTTAGATTTTTATTCCATGTTGTCTTCCTTACAGTTAAATTTTTCTGTAAAAAGTTATATATACTTTGAAAATCGAGTTAGCATACCAACATATTTCCTTTGTTTGTTTACTCTCGAAATAAAGCTACAAAAATTCCTAAAACCATACGACCCCATAAAGTTAATATACCAACATGTCCTCACCCACCAAGTTCGACCAATCCATGCTGGTGGAGTACGGAGCTGCCTTTATGTACTACATGGAAAAACACAAGCTTATGGAGGTAATGAGTCGTCTTCTGGCAGAGATTTCTGTTGCTGATGATGTCACCGATGTGCGTCGCTGGATGGGAGAGAATATAATGCGGATCGGAGTCGGGATATATACCAAATCCATGGATGCCTTCCATCGCGGAGTGGTGGGGGAGTTCTATCAGTTGCCCAGGAGCTTCTACCATCGAATCGTGCTCCATGGCAGGCCAGGATCGGGTCGTAGATCCTTGGCCCATGTACTGGCTGATCGCTGGAACTTGCTGATCATAGACGCAGATGTCTTGACCTATCACAGCATTAATGGTCAGGAGCAGGACGAGCACTCGCGATTCCTCCAGGAGGCCCTCGAAAAGGATTGTGTTTACAAGAGATCCCAGACAGTGGGGAATCTCATTCAGAAGAGACTCCTCAAGGAAGACGCCCTGCACAGGGGTTGGATACTGATCAATTACCCGAATAATAAGTGTGAGGCCGAGGAGCTCTTCGAAGGCTTCACCGTACCCCCAAACAAATTTGTCTTCCTGCAAATCGAAGAGCGTATGTCTCGCATGCGAGTTTTACTTAATAGCTACTCACCAGGACCTCAGGCTCACATCAGTTACTTGGATCACCAGATGGCACAGTTTCGGAAAAGCGAACCCGCTTTAAACTGCTATCTCAGCCAGCGCCGAGAGGTGGTCTATGTGGATGCCTCACCTTGCTTCGAGGAGGTCAAATGTGAAATCATCTCGCAACTCACAAAAACTCCCTATGTTCTGGGAAAAAAATACGGCGAGGCCAATGCAAAAATTTGAATTTAATTCCAAGCACTCTGCATCCAAATTGAGTAACAATGTGTTCTTTAAGTCCTTATTCTGATTACTCTCGTTGTTATTATTACTATTTGCTCAAGTGTCTGATGTTGTTTGTGTTATTATTGCCTTGCTTTTTTGGGGTCAGGCCTATCAGACTTCTGACCAATTCCCCATCCAACCAGAAAAATATTGCTACGTTTTCGTTTAGGTAAACACTAAAAGCAAGAGAAATTCAAGTGGGAAGGATGTGGTAAACAATAAGTGGAAGGAAGGATACCCTTTAAAAAAAGTATTGACTTAAAAAAAATATTAAAGTGTCGAAGCCTTATACTAAAAGATTCATTTTAAGCCAAATGCCTATTTAAATATAAGTATTATTATTTAAAAACAAAGTAAGCCATTTAAAATCGATTGAAATTGAAAAAATGTATTAAAACCTGATTAAACATATTTAACTAATTTGTTTGACGTAAATTACATATTCTGTTAATTCTGTGTTCTTTACGTATTTTGTTAAAGTTTTCCTAGATTATCCCAACTCAAAAACTAGCATACAAAACTCCCAACAAAACAATACACCCTCATCCTCTAAAAACCATGAGCAGGAAAAGTTATTTGCTTTTTGAATTTTCCACCACTGAAAAATGTGGACAGAAAAACAATAAAACCCAGAACAAATGAAAAGAGAAAAACAAATGATTTTATGACCACAACTTAAGTGCTCAATTTTTAATTGTTTGACGACGCTGATAAGACCCACCGAGGAAAGCTGACGAAGGCGGGGAGACTTTTTAATGGCACCCAAAAGTTCAATCAAAGTTTTATACATTTTTCCTCTGCTGCCCGCGGGGCCTTGGGGTTCAAATTAGTCGCCAGCAGGTTGATTATTATTGGAGTAAATATCTTTATTCATTGAGGTGGTCCCCAGTGGGCCGTAGCCCCGGCACACAAATAATTAAAAAACGCACTAAATCGTTAACAGAAAATAAATTTATTCACCACAATCAGGAGAGCAAAGAAACACTGTAATCAGCAAAATAGATCGGAAATTTTTTCTTTAAAAACATTAATTTTGCTATAATATTTTGAGCTTACAGCTTTCTGTTCACCTTTAAAATAATAATACTACTAAAATAGTGGGTATAAAAAAATCCAAGATTTTTATTTCGAAAAAAAAAAAAATATTTTTTTAATGTGGTATATTTTAAACAAATTTAAGAGGAGTCATTTTTTTTGTTGTATATTTTTAGCGCACCACCTTGATGTCGTGGGTGAAGCAGCATCGCTTTCCGCTGACAGGATCCTTGAAGGCCCAACGGATGGTGTAAGGACTCAGCGGGAACTTGGGTTCGATGGGCACATCGATGGTGTAGGTCTGCTTCACTCCGGATCTCACGGGGCAGGTGGTGTACTTGCAGGCCTCGCGATCCATGGTAAGGAGAGGAAGCTCCACCGTCTCACTCTTGGCCCAACCCAAACTGGCGTGCAGCACATCTGCGTCGAATTGGGGCTCAAAATCGAAGCTCATCTGGGTGCTACGCCGCCGGCGGATGAGGCAGGCTGCATTGTCCTTTGCCTCCGGACAGGGTGTCACCCTCACCTGGTGGATCGTACAGGTGTCCACGCTGTCCGCACACGTGTGGAAGTTGACCACCTCGGCGTAGACGGATCCGGAGACCAGGGCGAAGGCGATAGCAAGCAGCGAGCTCGGACGCAACATGGTGGAACGGAATTCAGACACGGAATGCAGGCACCGTCAAAAACTAGGGACTACGAATCGAAAGCGGTCTTATCTCCACACTTGGTGACCTTTTCTGAGCTGGGTCGCATCTCTGCCTATCGGCATACATTGAAAGCGGTCTCAAGCGTGTCTCAACCGATAAGATAAGAAACTCCTAATCGGAATGTACTCAGATTTTTAGGGTACGAAAAAGATTGATGCTTTTTTGAATATGTTTGAACAATGCAAGAAAGTCCGAATTTTTTCATCAGTATTATATTTTTATTAAAAGGAACTTCTGCTAGAATACACAAAGATCCAAAATAATATAAACAATATTTTAAAATTTAAAATATCTAAAAAATTGAATCGTCTACACAAAATTAATCTATGGAATTAGAAAAGTCTAAACGGGATTTTAAAGAATACTATAATGGAAAGTTAATTACCTTAATCTAGACAAAAAGTTTTTTGATCTCACCAAATCAGCTATACCCTAATCATTATAATTAAAAATTAATTTCCAAATTTAAAATTTCTTTCTTATCAGCAGCAACCCCCTGTTGTTTGTCACCAAGCTAACATCGTCAAGGTATTCATAATGTGGGGAGAAAGTCCATTAAAGAATCCCATTAAATTAAGAAGACGAACACTTGTCAGCCAGAAATTTTAAACAAAAAGACAAAATTATGACAGAATTAAGACAAAAAGAATTAAAGCCAAACGTTGTACAAATTTTGAACATGGGAATGCCTCTTACTGCAGAAGAGAACATTTTTTATTTCACTGTTTTGTATATTTAAAAAAAAACAAATTGTTGACTAAATATTTGTAGTTTTCTTAATTTTGTAAGAACATTTTAACGCACCACTTTGATGTCGTGGGTGAAGCAGCAGCGCTTGCCGCTGGCGTGATCCTTGAGGGCCCACCGGATGGTGTAAGGACTCAGCGGGAACTTGGCGTCGGCGGGCATGTTGTTGGTGTACGTTTGCTTCACTCCGGTCCTCACGGGGCAGTTGGTGTACTTGCAGGCCTCCCGATCCATGGAGACCAGTGGGAGCTCCACATTCTCACTCTTGGCCCAGTTCAAACTGGCCTCCAGCGAATCGGCATCAAAATGGGGCGTGAAGTCGAAGCTCATCTCGAATCGGTGTCTCCGGCGGATGTGACAGGCTGCATTGTCCTTGGCCTCCGGACAGGGCGACACTCTCACCTCGTGGATCGTGCAGGTGTCCAGGCTGTCGGCACACATATGGAAGTTGACCACCTCGGCGGAGATGGATGCGGTTCCCAGGACCAGGGCCAGGGCGATAGCCAGCAGTGAGCTCAAACGCAACATCGTGGATCGAAAGTCGGACGCGGAATGCAAGCACTAGCTATGTCTACGGGCCACGAATCGATGGGATTTCGAAGATAAGAGATTCCTAATCGGAATGTACTCAGAGGGTTGTACCCTAGAATAGAGAGTATTTCCTTTGTTTAAGGGACTTTAAATTCTCCGCTTTACAAAGCTTTATACTTATATAAACTTTTAAGAAAATCAATAAAATAATAATAATATATTTTAACCTCTAAATAAACTTTAATACAATATTTTAAGGTTATTTTTTTAAGCTGATTTGGGGCATTTTTGGACCCTTTGACAAGAGTTTTTAAATAACTACAAATTTCAAATGACTATAGATTTTAAATTACTAGAGTATTTAAAACTCTTGAGAGCTAAAATCAAGTCACAACCATTTCTGAGTCTTGTCAACAAATATTAAGAATTACTATAAATAACTTTTATATTTATTATTGAGTTTTACCCGAACAGGAATTGTATTTATTTAAAACTAACGAACTTTAAAATTCCGAAATTCATCTTATCACCAAACAAGCTAAATGATCTTTGTGCTATCACCAAACTGGCAGGGTAATACGAGTCTAATTAATTGTTATATTATAGGGAGCGAGAGCCCACTATAGAAACCCATTAAATACCGTTGCAAACACTAGTCAGCCAGTTATTTGAGCCGAACAAAAGAGTTGAAAACAAACTAATGGGAATCCCATCCAAGACAAATGAGGTCCAGTTGAGGTTGTCAATGCCCGTGTCGCAGATCTAAGGCATCTGCGCGGGACAAAACCAATTGATTCCGTGCACCCCAAGCCATATGACAAATAAATCGTCACACTTTTCGGTGTCAGAACCCCGAGATGGAGATGGAGACCGACAGTTGTCAGTCAGGGAAGCCGCTGATGAAAATGCTGAGGACGAGGACTGAGGACTGCGGAAAACGAAGCCAAAGACGAGCGCACGTCTGAAACTCGAGACGAATCCCGCGGGTTTTGGAGGCGAGGTCCCGAGATATGTATGTGCATTTTGACTATCGAACTGGGAGCTGTCAATAGAATAGGAGGCAGCCCGACAATTGCACGGCTCATTTGCGGGAATGCATGTCAACAATCAGGGAC
This sequence comes from Drosophila oshimai, assembly GCA_018150695.1. Taxonomy (NCBI): domain Eukaryota; kingdom Metazoa; phylum Arthropoda; class Insecta; order Diptera; family Drosophilidae; genus Drosophila; species Drosophila oshimai. Next base: position 1,421,208 of record JAECWM010000202.1, on the reverse strand, counting down.
AACAAACAACAGGCGAATGGGATTGACAACCTGACACCCCCAAGTCATATTCCCATCCCCCATTTACATAGGGAAAAAATAAACATAAAAAAATATTATTTATTCGATGTTTCTTTATTTTTAATTTTTACACCTTCGATGCAAATTAATTGAAAAAAAATCGGAACTAACTTAGGTCCATCGAGAATACTCATAGATTTTATTTTAGGTGCCAGCTTTGAGCTATGAGCATTAAAATGTTATTTTAAGCTCCATAATTATTTTGTTTAATAATAATTTTTTTAGTATGTTTGGACCCACTATTCAGACACTGCTGCAATTGGATGCAGCCGCCTTTTCTTCTATCAAAGCGGAATCCCCAGGAGGACGCAATTAGCCGCTGAGGAGAAATAGCTCACAAAGCGCAACATTTTCCCTATTTTTCCTCAATTTTCCATATCTCCGTTTTCATATGCAAAACATGTTTTTGTGCTCTCAAATTTATATTTCCAAAAATTGATAGAAAAGTTTTGCAGCCAGCGCATAATTAACACTCGACAAACGCGTTTCCCCTGCCGCCGCGCCGGCTACCCCTAATGTTTTTCGCATAAATTAAAACAAAATATTCTACCCCCTTTCCCCTGAACCGTTTCTTCACTTTTATCGCCGGCGACTTTGCGCCTTTTTTTTATATCAACGTCCAGTGAACGGTGAATCAACAGAACCGAAACCCAAAGCGAAACCAAAACAGAATTAATTCATTAAAGAAATATGCAAAGCATTAAAAAACAACAAAAACAGCAACCAGAAGAAGCAAAAAAAAATGGGAAAAGTATCAAGAACTTGATGCCGGGGTGCTAAAGAACAAAAAAAAATGATGAAATTTATGTTTTATTACTTAATGAACTTACCGCAAATTAAGCCAAGGGTGGACGAGGGCACAGGCCAAATAATGGAAAGGGGGTGAAGACGGGACGAGGAGGCCTTGTCTTCAATTAATATGCAAAAAATGTCAACATCGTCGCTCATCAAAGTGGCAGCAGGAAAATCGGAAAAATCCAGTCCAGAACACTTGAGACACCGAACAAGGAAGTGTCCGGACTGCAAATTGGTTAGCAATTAATGGTGACCATTTTTTAATTGAACACACGAGCGAACAGGGGTCAAAGGGATATTTTTATGGTTAGCTCAAATAAGTCCAACAAAAAGCTAAAAAAAAACGAGTCTTGTGAATTAAATTGATCAAGAATAAACGTGTAACTAAAATTTATTTTTCTTTTATAATAATTATTTGCTATAAAAGATTAATTAAAAATATACAGCTAAGTCAAATATTTACAAAAATATCTAATATCCCATACAAAACTCCTCCATGGGTATTCCCTCTAAACCTCCTCCTAATTTCCATTCATTAACCCCAAAACTCTTTCATAAATTGCAGCTGATGCCAAAGCCGGCCATCATTTGTGGGTTAAATGTAGCTTGTGATTTGCCCAGATTTCAGCTCCACTAATGTGACACCCACCCCATCCCCAGAACCTAAATAAAAACCCCTATACCCCTGAGATTTTCCTCGAAATTGAGGGCGGCGAACTAGAGCAAATCACCTCAAGGAGGGCCATAAAAAAAAGCGCACCAGGGCGAATGGAAAATACAAATAAAAATAAGCACCAAGCAAAAGCCGCCACCAAAACGAAAAAATAATGAACGCTACGCTCCCTTATATCTGTTGGATTTTTATTTCTTGGAATAATCTAGCGAGCACACGACTAATCTTCGTTTAATTTCATTTGCGCCAAGCAAACCGAAATTGAAATAGTCAGAAAAAGTGGGAGAGGTGGGTGGGCATACCTCCATTTACTGGCAAGGACAATGTAAGGACATTCCGGCGAGCAGTGCAACATTTCATTGGCTGACGGGGAGATCAAAAGTATGCGACACCGTGGCTTAATTCGATTTTAACAATTGCAGCCAGCCAATGGCAAATGCCAAAGGACTCGAGGTCCTGCTCCTTACTCCTGCACACCCATTTTCCTCTAATTGAAGCGAGGGCGAGATGCGATGTCCTGGAGACGCTTTTCCTTGGGGCACATAAAATTAATCCGACGTGTGGCGCCGCTTCTTTGTCAGCGTCTTCAGCGATTTGAATTTAAATGTCGCTGTTGTTTTTTTATTCGCCTTTTTATTTCCACTAAGCCAAGGAGGAAAAAATAAAATAAATAAAAAAGAAGAGCCAAGTCAAGGAACCTTTGCGAATTGAATTAAACGTGTCCTTCTTCGCCCCCTAACAGTTTTTCCCTTTTAGGTGTGGACAAAGGGAGCGTAAATGATCATCATCATCATCATCTGAGTGTATTGAAAATTTTATTGCCTGGAATAATTAGGCGAATTAAGCACGCAAATTAATTGCCTCTGTGCAGCATATGTGAGAGAAAAATAATATAATAAGTGGAGAGCCAGCGAGTTCAAACTGATTTACTTTTATAGGCACAAAGCTCTGGCTCTGAAATTTACGAGTACGTTGTTTTTTTCCAGCTGATAAAAGTGAACTAATCACACTCGGAGACAATTGCACATGGAGCAATGAGCCGAGTGAGCTCACTATCTGCTGATGTCTAATTGATCTCACTCATGGAGAACTTGGGGTACTTTATACATCTTCTGCTGACTAACCGGATTCCAGTTCAATGGATTTCTCAGGGACTTTGTGACTCATTTGTTTACTAGCTTTAAAGTACCGTAATCCAAAATATAAGGTAGATCTGCAAAGCAAAACTTTTTAGTTAACTTTTTCTATAGTAGAACTAAAAAACTAAAAAAAAAAATTAAAATCAAAGACATTTTTGTAACATTAAATAATAAATTTAAAAGAGGGCTACAGAAATTTAAAGAGATTTAAAACCATTTTTAAAGGTGTCTTAAAGTATGCTACAATATATATTCAGTATAAAAGTCTGTAGGATAAATGTCAAAAAAAAATGTTTTACTTTACTCAAGCTATGATAAATCTTTAAATTGTTTCCTTTAATTTATTGACACATATAATGTTTATAAGAGTGAAATAGCTTTGTGCAAATACTCCATCACCTTAACTTCTTTTACCACAACCTGGTTCATAAGTACATAAATCAACTTGAAACCCTTCCAATTAATATGAGACAACCCCCTCCTGAATTAAGTTACTTAGACGACAATGTCCAACTTTTGCCCAATTCTTGTACAATGTAATGCTCATACATCCCCTTGTGAGAGCCCCAGAATTAGTGGAAACATATGCATCATGCTTGCAGGCAAACAAAAACATTTCATGCAAAAAAGGTTTTTAATTTAAATTTCTTGACTTGACGTGTGGCATGTGCCGGCGTTGTCGTCTTTGTCCCTTGATGTCTGAGTCTGGAGCTGAGTCTGAGTCTGAGGATCTGAGTCTGCACAAATGTGGGCAAATGTCTCGGGGGAGGGGGGCGGAGAAAGGGCCAAAGAAACTACCCACATACTCGTACGTACATTGGCCATGCACAATTGACGCTTACATTGTTCTCAAGAATTATTATGTGGTTCCCAGCATGTGTGCTCCTTCCTGGTCCCAGTTCCTGTCTTCCCCCCCTCCCTCGTGCAGCCTTATCACTTTACCTACAGCAGCAGCCAAAATTGGTTACAATCTCACCCAAAAAGAATGGCCATTTTATCTGGGCCATCAGGTCCAACACACATGTGGCAGCCCTCAGCCTCAAATTGAATCCCTTTGCGAGATGAGGCAACGGAGGTGAGTGCGCTCCTTAACCCACTCAACCACTTACCTCATTCCATTTTTGGGGTGGGAATACTCTCTTCACTAAGAAAAAAAGATAACGATATTAAAACTTGGTTAAGCAATCCGGAATTTATTTATTATTTATGTAATTATTTTAAATTTAATTTAATATTTTAAATAAAATTATCTAACAAATTCTAAGAGATTTTAAATCACTTAAAAATTCGTCTAAAAGTATGCAACAATAACTTTATTCACAAAATTTGGATTTTGTGTGAGATACAAATAAAAATACCACTTTTACAAAACGTATAAAATACTGTAAATTCTTAATTTTTAAACCCTTTTCTTTCAGTGTCGTCCTGCCTTAGCTTGTGGTTGGCCCAAGGCAAGACAAATTTGCCTTAAGCCTTTGAGAGGCGACCACTGCCTTGGTTAAGCCCGGGCCAATTAATAAGGCTAGGAAAAGGAGGCACACATTTTCCACGGACCGTCGCTCATGTGTGACCCATAAATTTTCATTTTATTGGCCAAGGTGCGCGTTTTGCCGAAAACAGCCCCAAACTTTTAATTGTAATTAATTTCGAAACATTTCTCGGCGGCAACAACGCGGGTGGTCTCGACTTTTGGGATTTGTCTGCCGATTTATATGCGGATTCGGATTTGGATTGGGATTTTTGTTTTCAAGTGCTGCCAAAGTAAACACCGTCGGACACGGACACGGCGCACTATTTTTGCCCAGCATTGAGACGCTATGGAAGCAATGAAACATTGAATATACAGATACAAAAATATTAGCACATTTTTTTTTACCAATTTGATATATATAAAATATAGAATCTAAATTGCTTTATAATCTAAAAGTACGAAATCATTTATTTAACTTATTAAACCAGCGATGATAAATTTATAAGGCTTTTTTGATTGCTCTTTTATATTTTTAAAAAACAGATTTTATGTTCATTTGTATGAAACTCATCAACAACTCTATTTTTAACTTAATTCTCAACTTGTAAAATAAATGAACCATGTTATTTTTTATATTTATGATAACACTGCATATCTAATTTTGCTCTCTTTTATTTTATGTGCAGTGAAATGTGAAATGCAAGGCAGCAGTTCGCGGTTTTGCCCCAGTCTTTTGGCCTGACTGACGTTTTGTTTGCGTTGCAAAAAGCCAAACGCCCTGGGTGGCCCCTGAAATGCAGAGCAAGATATATTTTTAAAGGGGGAAACCACCCAGTTCCCCTCTGAATTTCAAATGGTTTGGTGTTTTGAGGCCTTACCAGGTGATGTTGGCGCTTGAACTTGATGCGGAATGTGGCCACCAGAGCTGACAAGGACACACATTCGGTTGACAGGCAGTCGAGGTGAATGACAGCTGGGTGAACAAATAAATATGGACAATGTTGCAGGAAATTCCTCTGGCTTTTTTTTCTTCACATCTTTCTATCACTACCTCCTGAAATTGGGTATCATATCTCTCCATTACTTCTCACAGCAGCAAAACTTCCCAGAAACTTTCCACCCTCGTATGCAAATGTCTTGCTTCTTTATCGGGCAACAAAGTTTCACATATCCCGCAGGACATAAAGGACATACAACAAGCAAATAACAGGATTATAAACTATGAGCTCAAGAAACGGAAAAGGACAAGTGTGTGCCGTGTGTTTGTGCACTTAAATAAATATCTTTAAAATATAAAATATTTAGTATTAGTTAAAGACATATTTTTAATTTACAAAAGCTAATCTAAATTATTTTTTATATATTTTTATATTTCAAATTGGCCAGTGTTTAAGTTTATCATCTGGTTTTAATATACATATTTATATAATTTATTTTTTCAATGTATAAATGGAAGTCCAACTTAGTTGGGACTGTACAGAGACAAATTCCTTGGGCTCAAAGGTGTTGCCACATCCTCCGCTTCAAATGGACCTTCACCATTTTGTAACCCTTTACAAATTTATATAATTTAACTGGCCGACATTCAAGCTCATTAAGAAACGCAGCCATAGTTAGTCGTTAAACTATTAAGACTAATGAGGGTTGTCCTCCACTCTACCTCCCATTTCCATCTCCATAAAACCGAACCCTGTCATTTATAGAAACGCAAATTTATCAGCCGCATGATTTCATTGCTGCCCATTGCCAAAAACTAAAAGCTTCGCAGCTGAGGCCCTGAACCTGAGTCTCTTAGTTTTGAATCTCATCTGGCCGAGTCACGTAAGAAATGTCGCATGTGGGCGTTCCGTCATCGTTCCCCTCCCCTTTCCCCATCTCCAGAAGTCGAATATAAATCTGATTCTGAATCAGAGTCCGATTCGTTGCCACCATCTCGGAATCGTCATCACAAGGTGCCGCCTTTAAAAGCCTGAGTCGAGTTGAGTTGAGCTAGCAGATTTCAGCACGTTTCGCATTTCGGGGCTGTGTGTTTGTCTTGTGCTTTCCGCGAATCACATTTTGGGTGGCCGAAAACAAAGGTTCCCCTGTACAGTCTTCACTTTAGCCATCTCTGCCAAAAAAAAAAATAAATCAAAATAACAACAAAGCCAAAAATTGTACACAGGGGATCGCAACATAATGAAGTACTATAAGAGCTTAAAAAATTTGGTTAGTAAAAAGATTTAAAAGTAACTAAATATTTTATGAGATACTAAATTTATAGGTTCTTAAATGTTTTTTAAAATTTTAGTAAATTCATTATTAAGTTAAATAGGTTAATAAAAAGGACGACTTTAATAAGCACATCATGAGAAAAATATCGTTACACCTTATAGAAAAATTATTAAATAAACAAAACTAGAGCTTTAATTTCAATAATATTAGTAACAATTTCTTGTCTTTTACAAAATGCAGCACACAAAAACCAAAAATTCCCACAGATCTTTCCGTCATCAACTTTGACTTTTATTATTTGAATTTCGCTGGTCGCGTCCTTGTCGGGCCATCACCTATCGAAAGCCAAGTCTTAACCGCAAAGTGTTAAAGTTCCTATATGGCTTACACCTTCCCCCGCAGATTCCCCTCTTTGCCCACATTTTGGGGCCCCAAAAAGCAATTTGCGGACGTGCATGAAAAACTTTTACTGGCAGCAAATTGAAATTAATGTGAAGTTTCAGTAAAAGTGGCTTAAATGCACACACGGGCCGCATTTGGGGAATTGCTGCAGGACAGGACTTGGGATAGATAGAAAACTTTCTTGCAGGAGGAAAGTGCGGGGCTTCCGAAAGATACTTATGTTATTTTGAAATACTTAGACGCTCCCACACACATATCCGAGATAGTTTTGTGCCTTTGGCAGTTGCTGAGCCGCCAAAGCTGTTGATTATAAGTTTCTTATTTGGATGGGACACCTTGACGCAACTTCTGGTAAACGATATGGTGGTGCTCCTCGGAGTCTCTTTAACCCATTACCTAACAATCAAAATATATACAAAAGAGGTCAGAGTTAAAGTCATGAGATTAATGACTTATTCTTAATGTACCTAAATATGGCTGCACAACTAAGGAAATTAATTTGACTAAATAGACAGTATGGGGTTCAAACAACTATTTAATACCTTACATAAAAAAAAAAGTTAGGGAAAAATATAGTAGGTACATGAAATGTACCCTTCCATGATTTGCCAACTAAAGTACAAATTATGGATTTAATTTCTATAGGTTTTTTGATAAAAATAAAGCAAACAATTTTAAGTTGGCCTTTATTCTGAATTTAAAATTATTCCATAAATTCTTTATGCTTCGTAAATCAAAATCAAATTGACAATAAATACATAGGTAAACTACAAACTAAAATAAACAAACTATCATATTTAGTATCAACAATTTCTTCAAAAAATTATCATTAAATAATTTGTATCCTAGTTTAATTTGTAAACAATTATACGCTATTATATTTATATTTGTATTCTGCTTATGATTACTGATTTTACAACGCGTAAAAAAATGTGATTACAGGTTTTTATTTGTGTAGACATATTTTTGTTCTAAAAGAAAAAGTCAACATTTTTACGTTCTGTATTTAATGGGTTAAGTCTTTCCTCTTCGATTTTGTGGCTCTTTTGCCTGAGGTTGAGCTAACGATTTGTGAATTGCACTTCCTGTCGGTAAATAAGAGAAAACTATAAATTTCTAAAATGTTCTCCGTTCCTCGAGAGCAATTTGCATGCATGCGTGATGCTTCTTTGGCTTCCTTTTCTTGGGTTTCCTTTTCATGGAGGTGCTTCTTCCCACTCACAGACACAAGTATCTGTATCTCCAATCCTCCATCTGTATCTGCAACTGAATCTGAATCTGGATGTGTGTTTGCCCTGGCATTTGTTGGTTTAACAGCAAAAGTTTGTCTTTCAAATCGAAAACTAGAAAAACGTTGCGTTTTATGTGAGAAGCTTCTTCAAGGACCTTAAAGGCAATTTCCCCGACCAACTTTATTAATATGTATGCGCTTCTTTTTCCGCCAAGTGTTTGCCCTTAAAGTTTACTTTGATTACTCAGATATATGGCTTCCGAGGCGAACTCCACAGCCAAGCCTCAGGTGCCCCACATCCACATCCCACATCCTCCGATAAATGGCCAAAGATATCGAAAGCTCACTCAACTGATCCCAATTCGTTTTTCCCTCCTTTGCACTTATTTGCATTTAATATTTGTTTGTTTGTTTGCCTTTCTGTGCAGAATCCTTTGTGCGGCGTGTTTGTTTTAAGTGAATGATGCAAATTTGATGCTCTTATATAAGCGCAAAACTTTTGCACATGAACATGAATGGAACTGGAGAGCTAACTTGGAGTTGGGCACTGAAAACTGGGAGCTGGGAGCTGGTTACTGGGACCATGGAGTTTCGAGAACGAATGGAGCATTGAGGAGATGCAAACTTTTATTGCGGACTAAAATGAACTTCCGCCCGAGCAATGGCAAGGAAGTTCATAATTTCAGCTGATTTGCAAAAACTTTTCGCCACATTCGCAGCTCCCCCGCTCTAAGCACATGCATATACTATATAGATATATATATATCTTTGGCAGTTTAAAGGCAATTTGCCTGGCTTGACTTAACTTGGCTCGGTTCTTGGTTCAGTTCAGTTCGGGGCTGTTGACGCTTGTTGACAAAGACATTTGCCGGGTCAATTCCAATTCTGCGCTTGTTTTTGCGCAGTTAATGCACTAAAAAAAATATAAACTATACTGAAGTCCTGTATATCAGTATATTAAAATCCTAAATGTATTTTATCTGTTGAAAAAATCTTAACAAATAAAAAGTAGGTACCTACTAACGTTTAATTCTACAATTTAGGCAAAATTAAAAAACATTTATTTTAAATGAATGCTAAAATAACCAGTTTTTAATATACCTAAAAATTCATGAGTAAAGCTCTTATTTCATCTGTTTCCTATATATTTAAAAACACACGTTTTCTAAGCCCTGAAGCTACTTAACCATAATATGAAGATAATAAATTAAGTAAATATGAAATTTTGTGGATTTGCATACATAAAGCAACCATCTTGACTTTGAAGGAGTGAATATTATTTTGATAAACTAATGCCCTTTTTTTTCAACTTTATTGTGAACTAAAAATTATTTTTTAACCTTTTTCTAATTTAATAAGAAGAAACGGGGCTCAGTTACTTTTCTTTTTTTCGTTTCTTGGCTTTAATTTTCAAAATTTCTTGATCAGTTAAATTTTAATTAAATAATAATAAATAAAGGTTCGGTACTAAATTTTTCCCAAGTGTGTCCTTGTTGCTCTTCATCGTTTGGCGCGAGACAAAAACAGCAAACACGCAGAACCATTGATTTGTTTACACAAAGGATAGCAGGAGTATTGTTTGTGAGGGAGAGGGGGGCTGTATGGCGGGGGAGGAGTATCGGCAGCAGTGACCAGAAGGCGTAGGTACACACCACACAAACACACACCAACTGTATCTGAATATCTCACGGGTACGCAGCCCAAGCCCGACTCACAGATACATTTCTCTTCTGGGCGACCATGTGTTGGCCAAATGTTTGCCACGGCATGTGAAAAATCTACCTCCCTCCACTCAAAAATTCCTCCCCTGCCCAATCTCCCTCTGTGTTTTTCTCCCCGTGAGGTGTGAATCCGCATGGAGCTACAAAACCGAGGCTGAAATTTCGACTTTGACCTCGCAAGGCAAACGGAAATCAAATGCAGACACAGGACTCACATGGGTGTGGTAGTATGTAGTAGTAGTAGTCCGCATCCTTTTCCCTTTTGCATTTTTATTTTAGGTACAAAATTTCACACTTTGTTTATGTTTGAGCCCTCCTGTTGTGCGATCTGTTCGGTTTTAGTTCTACTTCCCCCTCACTCTCTTTTCCGCATCTCGTGCCATTTTCCAGGCGCACCGGCGCTTCCAACTGACAAGGCTGAATGGGTGTAAACGCCTCCGAATCCCTATGTCCTCCCACTCCTTTCCGCTCCTGAGCTATGAATTTAAACATTTTCCAGCCACCGCATGAATGGTAAAGGTCTTTAAAAGGCCAATAAGGCCATTTAACACGTTTGGAGAAAATCAGGGAACAGTCATCATGTGTTAACCGATTTTAACGGCAAAGATTCATTCAGAAATGGTTATGGTTTTATATCGAAAAATATTTTAACATATATTCTTTGAAACAATTCAATAAGCATTTGAAAACCAGTTAACCTTATTTACTTCTTTAACTTTTTTAACCTTAAAACATTTTTTTTGTATTTTTAAAAGGATAAACAATTAATTTGTTATTTTCAAAACTTAGAAGGTATTTTACAATTTCTTAGTTGGAACTTCAAAAGATTTAATAGTTTCTTGGTTTTTTGTTTTAGCTTTTGAATAAATATTGCTGTTAGAAAAATCACTAAATTTTAAACGTCTGCCTTTACTTTATAAAAAAAAGCCACACATCATTCGCAATTTTAAAACGTGGGAAAACTCTTCATATCTGTAGCTTTGCAATCTCAACTTTCTTGGTGAACTCCATCGATCATCGAGAGCTCAGAGCTGAGACTGTGACCCAGTCTCCTCACCATTTGCACTTCCCGTTCATTTCGATGTCCAAAGTCCAAGTTTTGTGGCTTTGGTATTTCTCGTTAATTAGACAAGATGCACCAAATGCAGCGACCGCGATCATTTGTCTTCATCAAAGATCCGTTGATAATGTCACTCGTAAGCTGCATTTTCATTTTCATTTCCATTTTAGCAGTGCAGTGCAGCAGTGCAAAAATTTGTTTAGGCGCCAGCAAATGCATTAAGTTTTTCTAACCGATCGACTGGCGCCTATTTCAAGTTAAACAATTAACATTATATGCGAAAAGTGACAAGTGGTTGTCGCATACCTCAATTAGCAGCCAAAAGACGATCTTCACTCCACGGTTGTTTCTATGTACGAGTATGTTCCCCCTGCCCCACGACCTTCCCCCTTCCAGCATCACAGCCCAACCCCTCTCCTAATTACAACGGTTACAAAATATTAATGCAATTGCCAACGGCTGGTGGCTATTTATAGCCGTCAAATGACGACATGCCCAAAGTGTCAAGCGTTTCTTCGCGCTTATGCACTCAACAAAAAACAAATAGGGAATATGAAAAGAAAAAAAAGTGCTAATATAAATCGAAGTTTATTTTACTTTTATTTAATATTATATTTTTAGGTTTATATTCAGTTCAATCAAAAATATTAAAAGGTTTTAAAGGTCTTAACTTTATTTTTTTTATTGATTTAAAACATTTTTGAAAGCTTGCATAAAAGCATATTGTTTGCTTCACTTGAATTTAACATTTGTACATATTTTTATATTTTTGAATTTAGTTTAAACAAAAAGACAAATTTCTGTATCACTTTTTCTCAAAAATACTTACTTACTTTTTTTAATAATTTATGTCAATTAAAATGAATTTTCATTAAAAAAAACACAGACAGTTTTTCAAACTTTTTGAAACTTAATGCTATAAATCCCATTTATTTTGCAGTGTGCTGGTGCTTAATTAAAGCCAATCCAGTGGGTTGAACTGCAGCTTCGCCAGGACATTGACTTTTGGTCCGCTCCGTCTGTCGTCTGCTCCTCAGCGAAAATATCGGAATGGTGGGGCATGTGAAGTGGCCGCTGCTGTCGAAGTGTCGGGCGGAATGCGTTAAAGTTGGAAGTTGGAGGAGCGACAGCGACACATTACACAACAGTCAATTAAAATTAATAACTTTCGCAGCGGCAGCACGGATAAAACAAACAGAAACGAAAAAAAAGTGAAGAGGAAAATGTTGCAGCCACCGCGCTTCACATGTGTCACTGCAGAGTCACCGCGTGGACAGCAGCCCCAAAAATGCATCCAACAGATACGTTCTGCATCCAAAACTCCGCTTCAGAGGCACGCACACGCGTGTTTCGCCTTTTAAAAAATTAAGCTTCTCGCTCTCGTATTCTTATTTTTTTTATTAATTTTGACGCGTCATTTTTATGAACTGCCGCCAGAGAAAGTTGCAGAAAATGAAGTTAAAGAATTCCCCAAGAAATAAAACCAACATGTGGCGGCCTATTGACGTTGAGCGCTTTATTAGGCCCAAGCGGAATGGAATGGAAAAATCAAGCGAAACGATAAATCACATGGCTCTCGAAATTATGGAACGGTGAACAGAGCAATGAATTTAAGTAGAACTTAACAATTACTTTAGAAATGAATTTCAATCCATAGTTTGTAAAAAAATTATATTTAATACTTTTAGGCGAAATTTATTCCCATCTTTGTCAAATTTTATTTCTCTTGCCTCGAAATTTATTTATAAAAGAAGAAAAGTTTACAAAGTATTGTTTGTTAAATTAACCAACTTAGTTTAAAATTCCTGGCAAAATAAGGAACCATAAATTCAATAACAAGTAAATACAGAAGAAACATTTAAAAAAAAAACAATTCTATGAAAATTATACATTATTTAAGAATCTCGTTTACTGCGTTACAAAATATATTTTTTTAGATTTTTTGAGATACTAAGCTGTTTAAAGCTCAACTGCGTTGTTATAAATATTTTTACAAAATAAATTGTTCAATATTGTGAATATTGCAGTGAAATTAGTATAGTATACTCTCTATTGCATTCAGTTTTTATTAAATTACCCGCCCGTGTGCCCTAATCCAATATAAAATACATTGTGAACCCATTCTGATTGAGCCACTGTAAACAGACCCTGTAAATAAGCCCAGACAAAAACAGAAAAAGACTGAAAAAAAACTGGCAGATGATGACTTACGCTTGGTTTAACAAAATCCGTATTATTTACACCTCCGGCTACACGGATCTGAATCCAAAGCCGGGACTAAGACCATTACGGCGTGCAGCAATGGAGGCGTAAAAACAAGTTGGAAACACGGGCGGACTGTGCAACAACTGTGACAATCACCCCAGACTGTTCGCATTTCAATCAATTAATCTAATTTAAATTTTCCCTTTTGTGGCGTAACTACTTGCTTTTTTTTTTGCATTTTTGTACGGTTTGCCCTTAGCCACCACCATTAAACGAGTTCCTTTTTCAATTTTGCATTATCATGCGCTGCCAGGTTGAGTGTCATTAGCGGATTCGAGTGGCGAGGGTTGTATGTAGTCCGCCCGGATTTCAACAATCGGTTTACCTATACAGTATAGCCAACCCTTGGCTAGGTGAAAAAAGAGCTAAAAAAAGTACAGAAAAAAATCCAATTGAGTTATGCGAAGCCACTGAAGAAGCAGTTTCTCCACCCCTCAAAACAAAAAACTTCCCGAAGGAAATGCGCCTTAAATGCCTTTTCGGTGTAGCCAAAGTGCAATGAGCCATTTCCGGCTTTTCCTCCTGGTTTTTTCGCAAAAAACTTGGCCATAAATGTTGAGCACAACCACAGACATACCGACGAACATTGGGCCATGGAACCTGGTCTCTAAAAAAGTGCAGACGAAACCAATCTGCTAGCCGCCCACCCGTTCAACTGACAGTTCAGCCACGCCCCCAAATAAAAAATAGTAGGTGAAAATGCTGCTGCAAAAACTGTAACGTGTGCCAGCAGCAACAAGGATGCAGTCGATGCGTATCCATAGCCACTCATCCCCATCCCCACATCCAAAGGATATACATCCACATCCACAGGAGGCGGCTGCAGGACATGCCATCTGTCAGGCAGCATTTGAGAAGCCAGCAGAACAAAAACAAAGTCAAAGGATTGAATCTGCCACAGAAAAGTGAGGGGGGAAAAATAGAGAGAGATGCGGGAGGAAAAACGCATCAAAACCTCACTCGAGATACAATTGTATCTTTGAAATTCAAAAGTGATTTCATTGAACGTTTTAAATAAATATGTTTGCAAGCCTCTAGGTTTTGATAAAATTCATTATATGTTAAATTTAAAAATAAAGGATAAATTTATCAGGCCTTGAATTTTTTCTTAAGATTAAAAAATCGCCTATTTTGGTTATTAAATATTTTTAAGATTTTGAAATTTCTTGTGTATTGTTTGATTAGTTTTTAAACAAAAATTTTATTTCATTGTAGAGTTAAACATTTTCATATTCCAATATTAAAGGTGAAATATTAAACTAAATACAAGCATCAAAATGAATAAATATTTATATAATTTGATACTTTTTTTATTAATAAAAATAAAATAAATTTTTACAGAATTCTCATATTTTAAATTGAATTTCAAAGGAGTATTTCCTGCATTGCGTTCATTAAAATCCAATTTTAAAAGCCTTGCCACTTGACTTTCAACTCATCTGCAATATCCACACCTTGGCTCTGGCCCACGTATATCTCATAATTCACAGGGAAATCAAGGCCTCAGTATGAGTACCTCACAATCGCGATATGGCAACAAATGTGCTCTAATGCAGGGGTTTTGGAAATCCGAGACTACCCTCAGTATTTATACATAAATCCAGGGACCCGAGAGTCTCAATCTGCGGCATGAACAATTGAACAATTGCGAAAAATGCGAGGGCAACAGAAGGATTAATGCTGGTCGTGCTGCATGCGTCCGCTATATCCTATCCCCTCTACAATATATATCCCATTTCAGATTCCTCCCCTGCAAAGGTGTCGCTATATCCATTTGCAACCCCAAATTGCATTCGCTTCCCGCTCTTCTTTCCACTCTCCCCCCCCTCGTCATTGGCAACTTTTCATTATGCTAAACCGTAAATGAAGAGGGTTGACGAGCGATGTGAGGTGGTGGTGAGGTGGTGGTGGTGGCCAGGTAAATCCAAAGGTGGAACAAAACCGGAGGGGGAAACACCGAGCGTGACAGATTAGCGCATTGCAAAATGCTGACATACGGGCGAAAGGAACCGGAGTTCGGAGTTCGGCGTTCGGCGTACACGGAGCTACGGAAAGCTGTCCAAATGCGGGGCAGTCTTGAATGCCAGGCCAGGTTCCCTGCTGTGTACTTTTACACTACAAAAAATAAGGAAAACAAAGAATAATGATCCTAAACTTATGAAATTATCACATGACCAACCCCAGTTAACCAGTTACGTTTTTGTAAAACTCAAAAAAGTTTTACCAACAAATGTTAAAGCTATTGTTTAAAGAATCTAAAATATCTTAGCGAAAACCTTTTGAATGTATCTAATTTTTATTTATACAATTATTTAAAAATGCTTGTAACAGAACCAATAAAATAAAATAAGTATCACAGTTTTACTTAAGAAAACCTCAAAAAAAAATTCTATAGGTCGTTTTGTTAATTATTCTTCGAAATAAAAAGAACATTTTATGTTTTATTACAGATAAAACATATTCCTAAAATAACCTAATAATCTCCAAGAAAATATTTTTAAAAGTGCATGGAACTTCATTGCATACTTTGCGGCAACTTCCGCACTTCCGGCACTTTGGGCAGCATCCGCTGCCAACGTGCGTCGCCTCAGCTGCAGGGGCTTACCTTCCACCTCCCCCAAAAAAAAAACCAGTCATCTCCTCCTTTTCACTCCCCAAAGAGATAAACAGAGATAGAGAGCGTCCAGCAGACGCGGGATATTTATTTACCTTTTATATCAGACAGACAGGAGTGCATATGAAAATTATTTTTATTGCTTTTATACCCTGGCAGGCACTCAATAAAGGATCAACTGGAACGTTGGCGGAAAATAAATAGCATTTAATATAAAATGTGGTGGTTTTAACTGGTTTATTTATTCATTCACACTCAATAATACTATTAGTTTCCATTTTAACTGCGGTATGAAACGTTTAGCTTTGATCTTAAACCGACTTTTTTAATGCGAAAAAATATATGTTTCCTGATACATTCCACTAAAATTTGAAAAATGTACCCCAATTTCATATAATTGGTTTTTCATTGAGAGCACCATTATTCATAGTTTTGTTCAGTCTGGTTTTTATCAACGATTTCCTTTTCCCTCAGGGGATTATTTGTTTTTTTGAGTGCCCCGATCACCTATGTATAAACCTATTCCAATTAAAACCTCACACATTTCTCAGTGTTTTGACTTCAAGAGGTTTGCGTCAATCAAATTCTCTGGGGAACAAATTGAAAATAAATTCAAAATAAAAAAATAAAACAATTTGTGGAATTATTAAAAATATTTTCGTGTTTAAAATTCTCAGAAAAACATATTTTAAATAGTTTGTTTCAGAAAAATACTGTTTATCATATTAGCAAACCAACTATAAATTATGATGCCTATGACAACATTTTTCTTTTGCTATTTTATTTTTAAATTTGAAAATGAACTAACCAGTTATTAAAAATTTTTAAAGTAATTTTATCTTGAAGAAACTATTAAACTAAGCATAATATTAAATAGCATAATATTCTTTAAAAGATTTGTTAAGTTAAGTTTTAAGTAAGGAAGATCTTTCCAAATTTTGTTAATACTAATTTAAAATCCCAGGGTACATTTTTTATCGTTTCTTTGCTTTCCATTTTGCTCATTTTCCTCTCTATTTATCATTTGTTTTTATTTTCGCAGCCCTTAAGTGGACAGCTTTGCAGTTGCTCTGCTCCAGCGTTAATCATTAAATCTCGGCACGCACACATGGCCCAGGAGCGATAAAGGTGCACAAATGAAGCCTCACACACACGCTCATGGGATGGACAAAAAGGTGAAAAGCTACCCCCGGATGGATGGATTCACTGGATTCACTCGCTGGTTGTTGCAAAAACCGCTTCCCACGCCACCGATTATGACGACAGCACCCACGGCGAATCTCCTGCGCAATTTCGCCAAAAATTATTTTGGAAAAAAAATAGAAAATCGCTTTTGGCCAACCTAATGAGTAAACGTGGCGGCTGCTTGCTGCCACTGCGATGACGCACATGTTGTCGCCAGTTGTCCTTGACGCCCGTTCACCCATCACCTAAGCCGCCCAACCCACCCATCGATGATGATGATGACGGTGATTACTTACAACAAACTGAGGTAGCTGAATCGGCAGCCGTCGCTCGCTGCAGGCCAAATGGCCAAATGAGGGCTGATCCTGGGGGAAAACTACCCCACAGGACTCTGGTTTTTGTCCCCTTTTCGCGATGATGTCAACAATGCGATCTCGATTCCAGTTCCTGCTGCAATTGAGGTGAAACAACAACAGTAGAAAAGGTGGAAGCCCAAGCCCAAGCCCAAGCCTCTCCTCATCCCTCAGATCACCCCTGCTATTCAGTGTCCTGCGTCCTGTGCACATGTGACTGACTTTTGTCTTCTGTCTGACTGCCAACCAAAGAATCCACCACCAATCACAGAAAAAAGGTGACTGAAACTTGTTTTTTTGCCCGTTTGCTGGTTGCTAACACTGCACAGTGGTTTAGTTTTGATACGGAAGTGCATTTATAATATTAATAAATATAAAAATAAGGTACCTATTAAGATAACAAAATGATTTGCAAGCTTGACCTTTACAGAAGACATTGCATTCCATAGTAAGTAAAAATCAGTGAAGTTTCAGATTTTTCCTTCACTCACATAAAAAGGGAGTGTTTAAATTATAAAGTCCCAACAATGAAAATTGAAACCATTAATCAAAAATTAAATGTCAAGAAATAGGAATAATAGTTTCCTCAATGGAGTAAAATTTCTTAAGGTTGGTATAAAGACTTAAAGATTTTAAAGTCATACAAAAACTATTACATTTTTGTGAGATGAGTGTAAGATTGAAACAAGTTTTTGATTTCTTTATAAATGTAAATAAAAGGTGTAAGCATTCTTTTAAGTGACTGATTCTCTAATAGTTATAGATATTGGTTTAATTGTGTTTAAGTAATTAATAAATTAAAATTCATTTAATTTCAATTCAATTCATTCAATTGTATTTAAGTAATTAATAAATTAAAACTCATTTTGACTGCAAACCTTAAACATTAAAAAAAAAGGTCAATAGGGAAGTATCTTAATTTATGAACGATTTTCTGGGACTCCAGTTAATTCAATCAGACTTATCAAACACTTTCTTAAGAATAGTGATATACAAATAATATTAACAAAATATATTTACTTTTGTAATTTATAAACCATATTATAGAGTTACCCTTTTTCATTTGTTCATGCATTTTTTTGATAACTTTAACCCACTGTGCTGAGTCTGGATTCGCTTTGATTTTGCTGCTCGATTGCTCTGCTCGCGAGTCCTGGATTTCTTCTTTGTCCTTCGTCCTGTGGTAGGTCGCCAGACGCGTGCCGCAATCTCGTTACCCCTCTGCCCCTGCCCCTGCCCCCGCCCCAGTACTATATTTCTTTGCATTTTTATTATTGTGCTTTTTCGGCGAGTGAGCTAGCGTTCATTTGCTTATTTGTTTGTTCACTTTGTCCGCTGATGCGGCCGCATCAAGGTAAACTTGGTCGGTGAGCGTGTCCTGATCCTTTGGCTGTTTGTTATTGTTTTCGTTGGACGGGCTGCCGGCGGCCAAATGGGATTTATTATTATTTTTATACTTTAAATATTGTTTCAATAGCAATTTCCTTTTTCTGCATTTTTTATTAGCTTTTCAGTGGGTTCCTGGGCCAGAGACAGTGTTTAACCTTTTAGCAGCTAATGTTACACATCCATCTGAAGGACTACTCGCAAACCTTTTGGAAAACGACTCAAGTATTTGCTCAGCTGAGCGTGATATTCTGTGACGTGTGCCCCCCAGTATCTGTTTCAATTTTCGTTAATTTCCCTCGAACGCAGAGCAAACAGTTTTTGCGTAAAACAAACAGTGGCTAGAAAATATTAAATTACCAGATTGGAGTGTTCGAAACGGTAAAGTTTTTCCAAAACTATGCGGGCAGTTTTCGTTTCTCCTTCAAAAAATCACTCACTCCCCTTTAATTTTCAAGCCCTTATTTTGTAGGGTATTTTCAGGTAAACCGTTAGGCTGCTTAGGACTACAAAAGCCGAACCACAAAATCAATGCCATACAACGCTCACGTGCCCAAATGTTTCCCAATATATATCTCTCTCTCTCTCTTTTACAAGGACCTTTTTCCAGCTGTTTTTCGTGAATGAAAACGGAAAATGGGCAAGAGGTTTGAGCCTGTGCCAGACATTCAAATGCAGTTCGAAACAAGAGTCAACAATTGACAGTTATGAAAACAGATAACGATGATCGGTCTGACAATGTTTGAGATGATGATGATGATGATGTTAGGGTTGTCAAGGGATAACAGTTGTTGCTGGCACACTTTAAGGATGAACCGAAGGGATTTTGTGGGGAAAAAGAAAACAAGGAAAGAGACTGCTAATTTGAGTCAATCAATTTTATTAGTTTATAAAAAAAAATAACTTATGAATAATTCAAGAAAATGGGTTTAAAAAGCAAAGCCTTTTTTCTACAAGCAATATAAAAAAGGTATGTTGAAAGTA
The DNA here is from genome assembly GCA_018150695.1 of Drosophila oshimai. Taxonomy (NCBI): domain Eukaryota; kingdom Metazoa; phylum Arthropoda; class Insecta; order Diptera; family Drosophilidae; genus Drosophila; species Drosophila oshimai. The sequence continues at coordinate 1,401,655 of JAECWM010000202.1, read as the reverse complement.
TGTTACAAGTTAATTAAATTGATTTAAAAACTAAATTAATGTTGAAAATTCTTACTAATGCAGTATGTAAATTTCGAAATGTTTTTTTGTGCTATTAAGCTTGCAATATCTAGCTCTTTTCTAAAATACAAAACAAAGCTAACTTTAAACCCTTAAAATGGTAAATAAAATTCACAGTTTCATAAGTTCCAAACTAAATGGAAAATAAATATTACGTTGGCGAAAATTAAAACAAAATATACAAAAATTTGACAAATTAATGAAATAATTTTATTAAGTTTATTTATGATCTGCTTTAGGGTTACTTGTTAAATATATTTTAATCATTTATTAAATAATAACCAATCAAGAAAGGCTCCTCTTCGTGAAAACCCAACCAGGAACAGCACTTTACGCGTTAAAAGAACACTTTTCGATGGGGGGAAAAATCTTCCCACACAAAGCCAGGCACTTGACTAGCACCAAGTTCTCCCCCTGGAAAAATAGAAGGGGAAAATGGGGCTTAGACCGCGCTACACATGCATTCTGGAGACGAGGAGGAAATTTGACATTTCCCCGCACTTAACTGTCACATAAAGTGTTAAACGAAATGAGGCAAAGGCGGCCGCAGAACAGAGAACACTTGAGATTTCGATTGCGAGTCCGATGTTGTGGCGACCCCAAAATGTGCATCACTCTGCACCACCATCGCACCACTATATGGCATACTATATGGAACCACCACCACCACCAGTCTCAAAAGTATTTATGCTGTCATTACTTTTGGTTCGGTTTCGAATCGAATTGGTTTCGGGTTCGTTTCTCTTTTGTTTTCGGGGGCCGCGCAAAGTTTACTGCTAATTAAAAATTGTGGAAAAACGAGAAACATGCATGCAATTCAATACTGCGAAGAGTGTGAGAAAGAGCTGACCCATCTGGAGATGGAGAGCCCCTCTAGGATCTAAGATTTACAGCGACCCCTTTGGAAAGGATTGCCGTTTCCCACCATTCGATGGGAGTCCTTTAGCCTATCCGCTATTTTAAAGTGAAATTAATTGATTCCTCAGTCAATGACGTCAATGCGGAAAGTACTTAGTTAACTTTATTTTATGTGGGTACCAGCAGCCGTGGGTGAAAATGTAGAGTCGAAGAAGTAAAAGTGAGGAAAAGCAATCGAACATGATCGACAAATCCAATTTAAATGAAGAACTTACAGTGGGTGTTGCCTGTGAGCCTGGGAAGAAAATAAATATCCTTGAGTGCGAATGCGGGATGTGGTGATTGAAGGTACTCGCCATCGAATTTGGATTTATTCCGTTTCGGATGTGTGTCAATTAAGCGGTTAATGAGGGCACTCCTGGGGGACCAGGAAGTGCTGGGAAATGGCACTCCCAATTCCAAGACCTTTTCCTTTTTGGGGAAGCATGATGGCAGATTAAGATCTACAAAAGTATTGGGACAAAGGTCTTTAAGCAAGCCCTCAGATTTTTAGCTGCGAATTTACTGATAAGTATTAAAAAAGATCCAAGTTTAATTCAACATTTTATTTTGTTTAGTTGACCATTAAAGTAAATGCAAATTTAAACCTTCCTAAAAGGTAATACTTTAACAAAAAATCACATTATGGAACAAAATGTATAGAAAATAGAATAAACCAAACTACAAACTGACTAAGTTTATTTGCACAAACAGATATAAATAAACCATCTATATTAATGTTAACATCTTATTTTAAATAAACAATTGCGAGTACGAATTTGCTTGTAATTTATTCTATATATCGCAGAAAAAGTTAACAAATATAAAATGTTTTAATATAAGAACAAAATGTTGACTTTAGAAAACATCAAAGTACACTTTATACTTTTCAATTAAACATTTAATAGACATTTAAACAAGGGAAATTAGGGAAATTAGGGAAATTTCCCCCCCCAAGGAACCACAGAACCTGAACATTTTATTTATCTATTTTTTTTTTTTTTTTCAAATATAACCACTTTGTTTACCTAAAAATTGATATGGATAATTTTTGTTTTATAATTTGTACTGTATTTCTCTCGCAATAATAAGTTTGAAGCCCAAATCGAAGAATAAGTTCAATTTCCCCCCCCAAGAATTCAATTTCCCCCAAGAATCGTCTCTGGATCCGCCACTGTTTAAACAAAAATACGAAAATAGCTTTTTAGTACATAATTGCCTTTTATTATTTAATAATTTTCGTTCGTTGTATCTTTTTCACCCCCATGTTTTTTACCTTCTTCCACCACTCCCATTTTCACACCTCCCTCTCTTTCTCTTCTTCCAGGGGCTTGGGATTTTCCGCCAATCGAGTGAGCGCAACAGGTGCAACGGCGACCAATGTGCGCACCTTTCTCGCTTCTCATTAAGCACCCACGCCTCACACAGATACTGAACACACACACGGATACACACGAGCAGTGAGCGGCAACTAATTAACATACAAAATGAATGCGACGGCGAAACAAAACAACAAAAAAGCGGCCTCTCCCTCGCTATCCCTCTTTCACTCACACTCTCTTTCTCCCTCTCACGAGCGTCCATCGAACGCTGGCCGCCACGTCAAGTGAGAAAATTATGAAGCTCCACCTATTTTACACTTACACACACACGAAGCGAGTGTCAGTGTGTGTGTGTGTGTGTGAGTGTGCGAGGGAGAGGGGGAACACATGTTAACCGCATTAAAAATTAATGTACAAATTGTTTATTATGTTGTTGAGTCTGCTTTTTGTTTTGCTCTTTTCCTTTGAGAATATTTGTGGTTTTTGTATCTGTGTGTTTGAGTTGTTCTTTTTTTGGTATTTGTGTGTGTTAGTTTTGACTGCAAAGAACCGAATTTTATAATTTTCAAATTAATATTCATATAATCAATTCTTCTTTATTTGCATAACGTGTTGATAAGTTTAAATAAATACATCTTAAAGTTTTGAGCAAAAGTCTTACCACAGATTTAATTTAAGACTTTAACTTAATTCATACCGAATGTATTTATAAAGATTAAAAATTACAGTACTTCCACAAGTTTGTTTCTGTATCTGATATTTCTTAAAGATTTTTACTAAGAAAACTATAGCAAAGTTTTATGAAATATCAAGATATGCGCCTCCCAAAACTTTAAAGATTTCAGTTGTCTTTCTTTGAGGAGCAGAAGATCCAGAATAAAAACATGCAAAGAGGCCACACAACTTGTTGATGGAGCCAAAGAATCAAAGCCACTCGCATTCTCTTCTCTTCGTTAGAAATTCTTCGTTTCCTTGGCGATCTGTGTGCTCTTCAGGCACTTTGTAGACGTGTCCATTGATGGACATTCTCAAGAACTCGGCCATCAGCGAACGATGTCATTAATGTGTGTGGCAATCTCGGAACGATTTCGGTATTTCTTACTCGGAAATCCCCGCAGAGAAAATTTTGCAATCGCAAGTGCAAATGAGCCTGTCCGTTAACGCAGCGATATGGCCAGAAAAGGGTTAAGGGGGTTCCCTGGAAAAAAGTTCCCTTCATCTTGCACCGCAAAAATTCCCCGGAAGAAAGACGATCAAAAGCATTCTTGATTAATCATATGCCAAACTCCCACACAGGGGGATATTTCGTGTTTGCAAGAAAATGGTCATAGAAGAAGTATATATTATATAAAGCCGAATGAAAACTCGGAAACTAAAGAAATAGGATTTAAATGTAGATTCTGTTTCCTCGGCCTCAAATTTAGTTAACTAAAAGTGGTTGAAACGTTTCAATTGAAAAACTTACCTTGAGCTTACCATATGTACGAGAAATCCGTTATAAGAAAACTTCACATAACGCCTGTAGATAGGCAACATTTTTTACAACTGCACTTAATCGTTTTTCCATGCCTTTTTTAACATTTTTCTAATATTTTTAGAGTACAAATTGAAAAAGTTTAAAGATTCTTACTATTAGATCTCCTGGATTTATTTTTAGATTTGGCTCTTAAATACCCTAAACAAAAATTTAATAGACAACTGAAAGAAACACTTTAGACTCTTTTACTGTAAAAAGGAAAAGATAACGTACAATTTCTATTGAAAGTGTTTATATGAAAATATTGTTTAAAAATATTATGAAAACTTTTAGACAGCTTTCAATTATTTGTATTATTTGTAATTCCTGGAATTTATATAAACCTAAAGCTGAACGTAAGCTCAGCTTAATGAACTTACTGTTTCCAAGAAAAGAAAACAGCATTATAACGCTGTTTAACAAAGTTTCCATAAATCCCAAGTAAAACATAATTAAACATTTTATTGTTGGCGGAAATTAGATTAATATGGGATAGACCTATAAGTCTGTTGGTCAATAAAATATAAACACGAGCAAATGTTAATATAGTCAAATCCCTTCTACAAAAGCCCGTATCTCCGCCATATGTTTACGAAAAACCCGCACCCCTACGTATGGCTTACGTTGTTGTGCTTACGTGAGGAGGGGATAACATTTACGATATGGGGATAACAGTGGGTCTGTAATGTTAGAAGGGACTGTTAGCGAAATGTGTGCTCTCCAATAAGAGAGCGGCAGATAATAGTGCCACCACCATCACCATCACCATCACCACCAACACACACCCCACTCGAGTCCATTTCACCTCGTATCGCAACGGTGAACCGTTACACCGTTATATTATGCTGGTGGTGGCTCACTAACACGCACACACCCTCGCAGCGCGCTCTCTCTTTCTCTGCTCCTCTCTCCGTGAAAACGAACCGAACAAAAACTGAGCAGCAATTCGCATCCGACGGATACGGGACGAATGTGAATGTTCAGATGCTGGGAAACTCAGCCAGAAACTCAGAAGCACAGAACAGAACACAAATTCAGTTGCGTTAAAGACGTCGCGACGGCAGCACCGCGTCGCTCCCCCACAGAGAAAGCTCTTTCAAAATACAGTAAAAATCACGCATAGAAAGCTGAGATACAAAATCGGTAACAAATTGAAAACCAAAAACGCGACATTCGCAGCGTTGCCCAACATATAAAAGTGTTTCAAATGTTTAAATGATCGCAAAAACCCAAGGCCCTTTCGCTCAAATGGCCGCCACAACACGTGTGTGCTTTAGGAAAATAAATATAAAATAAATAATACACCCCCAGAGAACCAGAAGAGCCCGAGAATCCCGATAAAAACTAACCCACAACCTCAATCAAAACTATCTGAATCAAAAGCAAAGCAAAGTGTTACCACAAGCATTCCAAATGTTGTCCTGTTTGGCGCCGTCGTCTTCACGTTTCGGCCAAGAGGATACCATCATTCAGCAGAGCATGCCATCCACAGCCTTCACCATGCAGTGTAAGTGATCCAAATAGAGAGATCTTCCCCAGAACCCAGTGACTCATCATCACCCATCACCCAGAGTCTCGATTCGATTTCATTATCAGCTAATGCAATTGAACTTTGTTTAGAGACTGTGTCTGTGTGTGTGTCTCTGTGATTTGCGCGCCAAAGAATCGGGAACCCCGATCCAAAATTCGAATGCAAGCTTAGCAGTTTCTCAGAAACCATCCGCCATCTTAAGAGACCCACTGTGTGGTCTTCACCTCAGGGCCTCAAACAAAAAAAAGAAACTGTAGAAAAACAAAAACATAAAAAACGAGTAAGGATCGTAGCAGGTTTCGAATTACCTACTCCTACGCGGCGAACGAACTCCGGTTCTCAAAAAAAAAAGGAGAGAGACCTCAACAAAGTTTGCCCAATCAGCACACCGAAAAAAATTGATAATATCGATATTTTATATCAAACTGTTACTTTTACGATCTTTTTAAAAGGCATTTGACCAGTTTTTTTTTTTAAGAAAAACCCATTTAAGATTATTTTTTATTTTATAGCACTGTTGATTTTGATCTTTACACACAAAATACTTTGATTTTTTCTTAAAAACCATTGAAGTTTATACAAAACATTTTACATTCATTCAATATAAATATTACCTACTATAATGTAATTTATGTAAACCCTTTTCAAGTCACTTTAAACAATTCACCTGTAATATTTAATATTTAAACAATTTGGTTAGTTAAAATTTAAAAACTTTCCAAATAAAGGTAAATGTTAAACATTAAACTATTTTAATAATTTTGATTCCTTTACCTTTAATTTAATTTATATAACTTGCTACTATTTATCACAACAAAGTTTCAAATAAAAAATCAAATATTTTGTTTTTAATCCCCGTTGCCTTTATAAATGTTTTGAATTGTAGAAACTTTGGGTTCAGAAAGTTAGAACAGGAAATTTCCAACTACTTCAAGTTCTTTAGCCACAAAAGTCCCCAATTGATCTTGAACAAAATCATGATATATTTGTGTGCATAAGAGATATAGCAACCTCTCTTTTTCTCCTATTTGCCAACCAATTGCAGCCACATTTCAATTTGATTTGTTGGCACCGCCGAAACAGAACCGCTGCCTTGGCACAATCTCCACCCACCCGGCCGAGAACACAGGTAGCTACCCCTAACGAAGAAAACCGCATGCGCAGGTAAACGCAGGTAGAAATATCTTGGCCACCTGTGAGGGGGCTCAACCTCCATTGAAGAACCTGTTTTATGGCCATATTGGCCACCACTCAGAATACACGTTCAAATGTTCAGTTTTTAAGTGAGTGTAAACAAAGCATAAAACTGTCAGTGGGCAGAGCTCATCGGGCAAAGTGAAGGTGTGAAGAAGCTGGAAAGGAAAATAATTGAAAGTGCTTAGCGGAGAAAATTGGGGATGGCGCAAGTTTTTTTTGGGGGAAGAAGATTGTCAACGCCCACGATTCTACGATCCACTGACAATTGATAAGCCAGCTAAAGAGACGGATTAATTGCACATGTTCGGTAGAGAAAAAAAAAAGGAGGCTACACCGCAGCCATAAATTATAATTTATGGCTATTTAAGCAGCACTGTTCCTCTGTGGGTGGAACTAAAAGCCCTCGAACAAGCAGAGCGATACGTGGCTGAGATAGTTTGGCTAATCGATCAGACACACATAGCACATGGAGAGCACAGGTTGGCCCAAATACAAATGTATCTATATACTTTCCCTGGCCAAACTTGATGGCGCTGGGCAGCTGCGACTGCGATGGATATTAATCGCCGGCTACATACGAAATTCTGTTTTCAGTGGGCTCTTTTTTGGAAGAGTCTTGTACTAATTTTCCGGCTGCTCGGCGTGTGTTGTGTAGCATTTCGAAATGGCTCCAAAATGTCATAAATCAAACATTTTTGCCCTGGCCAAAAACCTGTCGCCTGTTATCACCTAAACGCCCCTTTTCTATATAGTTTTAGACTATACGTAGTGGCCCCTAAATCAACGCTAATTTGCTAGCCATCAAAGTTTAAGATTGAATTTTTTTGGCTGGGCCGAGAAATTAAACATTTATCTGACTTTTGCATCTTTGATTGGTCTTGGTCCTTGGGATACATATATTCCCCTGTAGCAAAAATCTAATTAATCATTTTGGTGCCCTGTCAGTGGATGTCAGTTTTATATGCTGGTGCTGTCGGTGCTGCCATTTATAACTCTCCTGCTCATCCTTCGCATCCTGCAGGAGAGACTCTCTCGTATCTTGGGCCAGCTGGTAATCGAAATTAAACAAACTTGGCCCCAAACTATCTGGCAACTGGCATGCAAAAGATGATTAATTTTGTCGATGGCTATCTCAAGTGGAGTTCCTGAGTTTCCTTGATTTCCCCAAAATAAACACATTTCAGACTTCAGCTTTAAATTGCAATTGAGCAAGGACTTACCAAAAAAGGACAATAAATCAATGAGGGGAAAGTCCTCTTTGATATCCTGCAACTTCCTTTTTTTATTTATTTTTGAATATGTACCATTGTGTATACTGTGTTCAACCTGCCGCAGCTTTGGGCAAATTATTTGCCACATTTTACTTTTATTTCGCGTTTGCTCAAAAGTAAATTGTTTGCCAATATTTTTTGCTGCTCCCTTTGCTGCCTCTGTGCACTGTGCACACAATTGAAACAAAGATAACTTTGAAACAGTTGTAAAGTGAAAATTGCACGGAATGCTGCCCGCCTTTTTCTGAATATTTCTTTTATTTTTTCTTATTTATTTAATGCCAGTCGCCGCACCACGAGACAACAATTCCCTTGCTACCCTCCCACCGACACAAAAAAAAGTGCCAAAAAATCGGGTGCAAACAAAAGGGTGCACACTCCAACCCCCCTAAACCCCCCTTGAACTCCTCCCGAAAAAAAGGTGTTGCCAAAGGGCAGGCAAAATTGCAGCGCCAAAAAGCAGGAGGCTCAGCAGGCACAATTTAACATGTAAACGATTTTGGTTAACGGGTAACAGGGCATTGAGAAAAAACTGCACTGAAAAAACACACTGAAAAGGGGGTAAAAATACAACAAATAAAGGACAAAGAGGAGCTGCCACTTCCCTTCTGATTGGCGTTCAATTGCAATAAATTTCGCACAATTGCACAATAATTGTTAAAAGTTTTAAATAAACAAAAATAGTCAACAGCTCTATTGTGGTGGCGGCAGCAGAAAAAGTTTCAATTGCATTCGATGGGCTTTATTTCGGAGTTTTTTTATGCGAGGATGGAGTGTAAAATTTATACACAAATCGAGGACGAAGTGAATATCAATTAGCCAAGTTAAGCCGAACTTTGGTTATATTTTCTGAATTAATTAACTATAATTCAGATTGTTGAAATTTAATTTTGGGGCTTTTATATAAGAGAATATTTTAAGGAAGGAGCTTAGGAAGAATTTTGTATTTAATTACTATTAGCTAAATTTCTTAAAATTGCTCTTCTTTAAAAATGTCTTATAAAAATGTGATTATTTTTTAAATTATCGTGAAAATACCTAAGTTTAAGTTTATTTTCTTTAGGGATAAGATGCAAAATAATATTATGGATCACCAGGCATCTTTCCACACTTCCTTCTCACTATGAACACCTTTTTGGCATATTTCTCTAATTGCTTTCTGCTCGCCAACGCATTGCAACTCCAATTTCAAACCGAAGAACGCCCACACCCCGACATCACACGCATTTCTGCATTATTTTTTCAAGGTAAATCGCAGAAATAGTTCGCCCCGGGACACACATATGTTTTTCCATGCCTTTCCTTTTCCCTGCCCTGCCTCACAGAAAAATATACCTACGTACGAGTATATGGAGTATATTCAGGGGGGAAAAAAAAGGACAGGGACACGAACACGGACACGGCTCGCTTGGCTATTAAAATTTCACACTCAGCAGCAAAGCAAAATGCTACAAATAAAATAAGCCAGCGACTAGCAACGTGCAACATGCAGCATGCAGCACGCAGCATCAGCTTGCTGAACAAACAAATAAATGGAAAGGGCACCAGGAGATTTTCTTCCCGCCCCGAGAGAACTCTATTTATAGGGATCTCTCGTCTGGCTCCGAATCTGCACCTTTGCATTTGCCACTTGAGGGGGCACAACGTGGGCACCTTTGTGCCCATTCGGAAAGTGGAGAGTAGACCAGGGCAAAGGTGCCACACAGAGAAAAAATACTATCATTTTGAGTCCATATTTGGCAGTGTTGCATTAAAGGCTTATAAACCTTTGCTTTTAAATAAAATTGTAGCAATTTTTTAAATAAAACATATTTTTCTCTACTGTTAGACAGCAAATATCTTGTTTTCAAATGTAAAGAGATTTTTGGGAGAATTAATATTTAATAAACTTTTTTTATTTCCGGTTTTTCTGTAGTTTTTTCTATTAAAATAATAACTGAATTTTTCCCAGTGCATTTAATCTCTAGGTAGGTAGAGGTCCCCGAAAGAGTATTCCAAATTTAGAGCGATTATCGGGACAACTCCATATGCCGCTCACATGTGTTTAGTTTACCGATTGCCACTTGAGATCCTCGGACCCTCCGAAAGAATTCCACTCCATATTTTGCCCATAAACTTTCGCACGTCTGAAACCTAAATCCCAGATCAAAAACAACTGCAACTGCAACTGAGCCTTCCCACAGGTTTTCATTTACAAATTAATTGCCAGTGTCTGATAGTGTCGTTTTTCACTGGCAATTAGCTAGCTCTCTGTACTAAGTGCGTTGGCACTCGTTCGATGGGAATTTATATCATAAATATGCTAACCACGTTCATTGACTGCAAATGAGTGCAGGCCCCGAAAGTCTGTTTATAATTAAGTGCTAGAATTTATGTTTATTTGCATTAAATATCATCGAGCGAAGCCCCCCCTTTGGCAGGCGCCACCTGTCGTCCATTTGTCTGCAACTGCGTCAGCAGCAATCGCTAAACAATTTTCAATTTTCCAAGCCACCAAAAACCGTGGAATTTCCACACCTGACGGCAGCGGAAAATTGTCATCAGCCTCCGAGACGTTGGTTGTGACAATCGGCTGTCAGTGAAATATTAAAAAACACTTTGGCCACTGACAGGGGGAAGAAACTACTGAGGAAAATCAGGTAGAAAAATACTCAAGACCCTCAAGCGCATAAATTAAATGATGAAAATGATTTTCAAAAGCAAAGAGAAATAAATAAATTTGCATTAGCCGAGCTTAGTCGAAATATGTCTGGCTAATAAAAGTTGGCAATAAAAAAAGCACATAAAATTAGTGGGTGTATTCAGTGTCTATGCTGCAGATACAAATGTATCTTTCGGCGCTGGCTCGGATATTTTGCCATTGATTTACGCCGCCTGCCCATCTACGTATTATTTATAATATTTTTCAGACCACCTCAGCTCCCACCCCCTTCGCACCGCCCACATCCGCCCCCTCGATCCGCTTATTTTTCCTAAATTTGTGTGCGCGTGTTTTCCACCGCACAGGTGAACTAATAACAACAAAAGCAACAGTAGCACAAACACTTGACATCGTTCCAGAAGATTTCCCCCCCAAACAGCAGCTGCGATTTTGTTGTGTTTTTGGCAAACGTGTGGCCGCCCATAAATTGTCCAAACTTTCGCCTCCCTCCTATCTCCTAAATCCAAAAGATACAAAAAATTATAATGCCCCAATCAACGTTTTTGGCAACTGTCAAAGCAGGCCGACTTTTTTATATCTTTTGTTTTAATATCTTTATTTTGTTAAACTCTTAGGAAACATTTTAGTTTTTATTTGTTTAATAATCGTCAAGGTGCTTAATCTTTTGGGGGTTTTGATTTAATCAGAACGTAACCCAAAAGATTTGTATGTTTTATGTTCAGTCGTTAAATTTTATGACCACTACACAATTCTACAACTTATATGGGTCTTTCGCAAATTTTTAATTTAAATTTAAGCCCTTTGTAAATAAGAATACAACACGATTATGTCGTTTTAAGACTCTTAATTTATTTTCAATATTAAAAAACATTATTAACTTACAAATAAATAAATAAATAAACAACTTATGTGTAAACGATTTCTCTGATTCCAAAAACCACATCATTAAACATAAATTTTTTTAAAACTTCCTCGAATTGTAGTGTCATTTGTGTAAATTGTTCTGTAAGTTTTCCAAAAATGTATTGAACTTTTTGTACTTTTTTTAAGACATCCCTACCTTTGTCTTGTTTTTTTAATTTGTTTAATTTTGTGTGTTCCTACCCAATTCTTTCTTATTCATTTTTTTATTATTCTTTAGATTAAAAATACCTTCTCCTTTTGAAAAATTTAAATGTCTACCAGTCTTTCTCTCTTCCGATTTTTCCCTACACCTAACACACTATCAATCAACTTCAATTGGTTCGCGTTAAGCGCAAAATAGTTGAAAGCCTGGGGGAGAGCTGAACTGAACTGAAAGATGAGACCAACATATAAAAATACACAAAAAAACGCTCGAGTTCCGCAGAAACAAATACAAGAAATTCCTTTTCATTTCGTTTCGGCTGCGCATAAATTGAAATTAATTTGCGGGACACTTTCAATATTTCAATACCGTTACGGCGACGGGTAGAAAAATAAAAGTGTAAAGGCGATTGCGTTAATAATTCCTCACTCGCGTCGCTTATGATGAAGAATTGATTGGGCTAAATGAGCTGGTGACACACTTGTTGAGTTTCACGTTTTTCCCCATAAGCATTTTCTTTAAAGAGAGCATTATGTTGATGAAACCAAATGTAGGGCCATAAAAAAGTGTTGTCGTTTTACAACTTTTAATAAAAATGTCATTAGGCAGGCCGAGTGAAATAAATTCATGGGACTCAGGGATCTGGAAGCGATCTATAGTATATATAGAACAGTGTGTCAGCTGTTGTCCTATAATGGCTTTTAATGGCTTCTTAAGTGGCCGATCGACCAGGAAGGTGGGCGGTATCATCATCATCTATATATCGACTATAGTTCCCTTTTGATCGGAGCCCGCATCGAAAGCAATTAAGATTGCAACTATTGAAAGTGAAAACGTGCAATGAACTTTCGTAGACTGCGCTTGATTGCCCCGAGACAGCCCTCAGAAACAGATACTTCTGGCATTCTGGCAGAAAGGTGGCGATAAAACAGGGTTCATTCATTCCGCTGCCCGTATGCGAGTATCTGTGTTCTGTGCTCGTTAATTGGCTTAAATTAAGGTAGCGATCAAATGGCAAGCCAGAACAAAGACTCGCTCTGTGTGTCCGCTATAAAGCAAAGAAACTAAGAAAACAAACAGAACCCCAGAAGAACAGAAACTCCATTTTGCGGCAACAGTTCTACCTTCTCAGATACAGATACAAAGTTGCAGATACATCTGCTGGGAGCCAGAGCGAGAGGGCAATTTGAGTGACCCTCGGGGAAACAAAGCAATCTTCTTCTGGCGCACTTCCCTCTCTTTCTTCGCCCCGTTCGCCGTCTCTTTCTTCTGTGCTGCCATGGTTGAACGCTTTTTTCAACTGATTAAGTCAACTCTTCTCTCTCTCTCGAGTGTGCGTGTGTGTTCTTTAATTCTTCCACTTCTTTTTTCCCCAACCGCCTCTGCTTCTTTTTTCCGTTTCTGTTTTCTTTTCGGTTTCTTTTGGTGGATCGAAAGAAACCATGAGATCATCGCCTCTCCGGATTTCAGCCTTGCGTGAAGGCCTGCGAAGTTGATTTGCCACGAAATTAAGTCGATCCGCCAGTCCCTTAACACACAGAAAAAAATTGAGTTCAATATTATTAAAAAGAACAATGTTTTGAGTCTACACTAACCTCAGATACATCTTAAAATAAGAAGCAGCTTTGGGCACTCTAAAACGTAAACCATAAAACATGGCCACACTGAAATCCTTGCAGTGTGTTTCAATAATATTAAAGATATCTGATGAAATAGAACTGTTTTCATATTTGAGTCTTTAAAGAAAAAGTTTAGTTCTTGTTGTTTGTTTTCTGATCCATTTGAAAATCAGAAAGCACCCATATTTCTTTGTGTGGACTCGGCAGCACCTCAACCCTCCATACTTCTCATTTTGGTTTTCAAGTTCCCTTCGTTTATTTTATGGTTCTTAAACGATCTGGCAGTTAATTTGTTTTCTTCCCCTCTCATTCCACAGTTCCCTCGCTGGCCTCCAGTCTGCTCCACCACAACCAGTCGCCGAAGCACAGCAATCCGGGAAATGGGGCCCAGGATGCCCAGCACGCCCAGCCAGGTGCAGCTGCAGATGCCTTCTTGGTCAAGTGCACCCAGTGCCACAAACGCTTCACAGAGTTTCAGGTGAGTTTCGAAGAAACAGTAGTAATTTTCAGTCAAAGATGCACTTGAAAAAATACAGCAATACAAAAAAAAACTCCCTTTATTCAAGAAAAAAAAATGATGTAATTTTAAATAGAAGCGATAATTTATTTGCCTTGACTTCCGAACTTTTCAATTACAAACGAAACGTTTAACTGTATTTCCTAATAAAGAAAACGTTATAAATTATATCAAAAATAAATTAAAAACTCCCCTTATTTAAAATGTTGTATTATTTTTGTGTACACAGTCCCTCAGCGAGCACATTGCCAGTGAGCATCCCCACGACAAGCTGAACTGCGGAGCTGCGCAGCCTGAGAGCGATGCCGAGGACGAGCAAAGCAACCTGAGCGGCAGTAGTCGGCGGTACGCAAAGTCACCTGCCACCAACAGCAACAACAACAACAACTGCAGCAGCAACAACATCAATGCCAGCAGCAGCAGCAACAACAACAACAACAACAGTGAGCTGGCCAAGAATCACAACAACACGAACAAAATGTCACCGATGTGCTCGCCTGGCTCAATTCCACCTGGAGACCTGTTCGCCCATCTGCCACACCCCCCGCCCCAGCTGCCCGCCCACCTGCATGCCCAGTTCATGGCCGCCGCTGCATTAGCGATGCAATCCGCCCGATCAGCCAGTTCTCCAAGCCACCAGCAGCAGCAGCAGCAACATCAGCAGCAACATCAGCAGCAGCAACAGATGGCCCTGCAGCAACTGCTGCCGCCTCAACTTCCCGGGAGCAACAGCAGCGTGGGCAGCAACTCTGCCTACGACTTGGATCTGAGTGCACCACGATCCACCTCCAGTCCAGGATCCACTACAGGAGATCTGAGTGGCGCCTATCCCTGCATGCAGTGCACCGCCGCCTTTGCGAGTCGGGAGCAACTCGAACAGCACGAAGTGCTCCACTCGCCCAGCGGTCAGATGATGGTGCCCAACTCCGTAACGAATGTGTCTCAGGTGAGTTTTGGTTTTTACTTTTGTTTATTACACATTAAAAATTAAAAATAAGATTTTAAAGTATTTAAAGTCACAAATAACAAGGAATATTTGAAGTATTCCTAAAAATGTATCTTAAGGAGTCTGTTTTAAGAAAGGAATTAAATTTTTGATTGATTTCCAATATTTAGCTAACATGAAAGTTCCTGACTTATTATTAAGTCATGCTATATATAATATAAAAATGTAATTAAATTTGAATATTTCTTTAAAAATGAATCATTTATTGCGCTACGCAGTAATATAAATTTTTTCATTATGATTAAACATTGAAAACAGTCACAGTTAATTAAAAATACATTTTCTGAATACCCTTATAATACCCAGACTTCAAGATAATCAGTTTCTGGTACCAGTGACTAAACCTGAAGAATAAGAGGATAAAAATTCCTGGAAGATTGATAAGCAAAAACATTCATATTCCCTTGTTTCCTGGAGTACATGGGGTATTACGTGTTAAAGTTCGTGGATCGTTACTCATGCATAATCAGAGTCTTCGACTCCGACTCTGACTTAAAAAAAAAGGAATGAAAGACGGTACTGGGGGCACTTGATCTTTGAACACACATCACGGCGACGGGCACACAATGCGTGGGCTTTGTTCGCGGTTAACGGGAAACGAGCCAACGATAACGGGTGCCAAGTACAGAATACAGAATACAGAATCCAATCCCATTCGAATCTCCAGATTCAAAGGCAAACCTTATGCATATTTCCTGTTGACAAATCGTGCAAAAAAAAAAACACCAGCCTCACAAATGCTAAGGAAACCGTTTAAGAAACGGGCCTCACACTATCGCCTGCCTGCCTGCATTCAAGACTTTTGTTTTATCGGCTACGAAAACAACAACAATAAACTATGATAAGGGGCATAAAAACAAAACGTAGGCGTTCACCGAACTAAAGGAAAAAAAAAAAAATAGTAAAAACGAACGAAAAATTCCCCAATGACGCGACGGAGAAAAACAATTGGGGGTGTTATCAGAAGGGGGCATAAAAAAGTGTACTATATACTTTTATATAAAAATATATATGTAGGGAGACGAGACTGTCAGTCACACGCTCATAACTCCCAATTGTGCAGTTGTTGTTTTCTAAGGCCTGCCGTTGTGATAAGGCATTAAAATAAATGTTGCTACAGGCAAGTAGAACCTGATAACACCTACCCACACTTGTTTTTCTACTCAGCCTCCATTTCTTGTCCTTCGTCGCCATCTTTGGCCACATATGAGGCTGAAAGAGGCTGTAAAAAGAAAACCCAGGCCTGCCCCAGACGTCACACACGATAAGGAGAAAAGCGGGGCAGGGAAAACAAGTAAAAAGATGGGTCAGAGGTGAAGGAAGAAGAAAGCAGGGGTAACATACCCAGAGACTGCTTCACCTTGGAGCTACCCAGCGGCTATTAAAGCCACATAAATTATAATTTTGTTGCAGTCCCCCAAATACACAGCCCTGCCCCATTCCCATTTCCCATTTTCCCCAACCTCCTTCCTTCTTTGGTCATAAATTCATATGGCTAGTTTGTTGTTGTTTTTCGGGTATGATGTTTTCTTTTTTTTTGTTGGGGGGATAGCGCGCATCTTTTACCTTCCCCATATATGAGCAAGTGAAATGAAAAAGTTTGACACCACCCCACAAAAAATATACGAGATGAGATTTCTGATATTTTGTGAAACAGTGGAGCAAAGTTCCCCAAAAGGCTCTTTAAAAATATTATATCTTAAAACTGAAGTATTATGATTTTTGGTATAACATTTTTAAATTCATACTAATTAAAAAAATATCCAACTTTTGACTTGCTTTTAAGTTTAATTTATGTACAAAAATTGAATTTAAACCAATTTTAAAATTTGATATTGACATATTTCTACATTTTTTTTATATCACAACAAATTTAAACAATATCAAGTAAAACTCAATTTAAATATTTTTTTAATTTATTTTAATTGTTTTAAATCACAAAAATCTACTAGAAAATTATATATTCACAGTATATTCACAAAAATGTTTAAAAACACCTTCATGATGCGTTCTTTGTGTAAAGGCTTTTCCAAATGGTCTGTATTTTCCCACCAGTGGCAGCCACTGTTACTAGCTTTTTTTTTTGTATTTGTTTTTGATTTTTTTCCCAGGACTGCTGTCCGTTATTAATATTTACCTAAGCTGCGATGATTGCGAGCTGCGGCAAAAAGCTAATAAAGTTGGCCAACTCGAGCGATGAAGAGCAGGTTTATGAGTTGCAACTCCGTTTTTATACCTTTTTTTGCCAACCCATCCACTCCGTACTTTGAGTTGCATATAATTTATGGCTTTGTTAATGACATTTAAACACTTTAAACACATGCGAAAAGGCCAAAATGGCAACAGCCACATTGACACATGGCCAAATGCAAACTACACTCTGTCCGAGAACAAACCAATTATAATTGATGTGGCACATTGCATTTATTTAATATTGTTGGCCAATGGCTTTACACGTGTTCGCCGTATTAAATTATTATGTGTGAAAACAATTAATTATGCGGCAAACAAAAACGGTGCCAGAAATAACAATAATGCTGCTCGCTGCTGGCCAACAAGCCCAGTGAGACAAATGGCTCATTATGGAAATCAGGCTGTCGACTCACAAAAGTAGGCAACAAATGCATTTTCCCCTTTTTTTTTTATTGAAAAGGCATTAAAATGGCCGCAGGCGTTGACAGCGGGAAAATGGTGGGAAAAAAGGGGGGGATGTCAATCCGTATTGGTGGCCACCAACATTGTTGATGCAACATTTAACATTTGTTGTTAAGGTCAACATCATTAACCGGTGGAAGGGGTTAAAAGTGGCAGACGGCCGAGCAAATGGCAGCCCATAAATTATGGCCAAAACAAAAAAAAAAAAAAAGAAGCACAGAGGTCCTGCTGGCAAACTTTCAGCAGAAAAAGTGCAGCAATTAAATATTTGCTTAACTGCACCAACACACACACACATGCAACTTTTTGGCCACAACTCATTTGGTGGGTTGGCTTTTCCACTTCCGGTTGCCACCTTTTGGCCGCCACAAAATGGAGCACACAGCAGACAATTCCAATTGAAAAATTATATGCACTTTAGGTGTAGTCCTGTGCGAGTCCTGTGAGTTCTGTGAGTCCTGCCTCATGGGTCGTCGTCTTTTCGGCGCCGCTTGACGAACGGAGCGAGTGAAAAATTAATAGCAATTTATTTCACACGCCCCTCTCACAACCCTTTTAAATGTATTTTTTGTGTATTTCTGCGGACACTGCAAAGGTCAAAGGTGAGAGGGGAACATTGGGTATTTACTGCTGTTAAAAGTTTCACAATTATTTGCAATTAAAGCAAACAAATTAAAAAACTTTCGCAACGCGGCTTTTGAAACAAAACAAACTTACAATTTATTGTCAGTGGGTTTTAAATAATTTTTAAATGATTACAATTGGTTGGAAAAATATATTTTATTCTTTATTGTTTCAGTGCAATTACAAATAATTTTCAAATGGCTATAATTAGTTGACAAAAACGAAATAATTAATGCTCTTAACAGTAAAGCAATCTCCATTTCCACTTCAGGCTCTCAAATAAAAACCCCTGTCTTAAGATCATTTTTTATGGGGGCTCCCATCCCTTAACACCACATCATCATCATTATCATTGGGAGTTCCTGTTTCCTTGAGGATATCCCCTCCTGGTTTTCCCTGGATTTTCCCCAGTTTACACCTGCACTTTTCCACATGTCAGACGCTTGACTATAATTTAAACTTCTTGTTCTTTGCTCTTTTTGGTTTTCTCGGATCATTCTTTCATTTTTAAGTTACTCCTGAGATTTATATCAACTTTCACCGTGAGGGCCATAAATTATGTGGCTCCGCTTGTGGCGGCAGTTTCTCACATGGAAATTCCTCAGACGATTTCCCCCAACTGCTCAGTTTTCCACTCGCTGCAAGTCCCGTGGGTTTTTTCACTTGTGACGTTTATTGTGCGGTTGTTACTTGATATGTTTAATGAGAAATGCTCTGCTCCGAAGGGAGAAAGGGAATTGGAAAGTTGGCAGGGGAAGAAAGTATATGGTTTTTTATGTAGTATGATACTGGGTAACTTGACATTTCATTGGGCAGTCTGATTGTGAGAAGATATTGCACTACAAGATGATTCCAGTGAAAAGTTCCTGAAGTAGTTTGAGATTGCAGTTGTAAATGATTTTAATTGAAATTCTTCAAAGAGTTGCGGAAAATTAAGCAGACTGTTTTTGGTTGTGATTTCTTAAAATAAAAAAAACTATTTTTTGTTCACAAATAGCAAACGATTATCAATTCAACGTAATTCATAATAATAACATTTCCCTTTAAAATTAATTCCAACTAAAATTGATAACGACTTAAGCTTTCATAGGAAAGAATAAAGAGTACAACCTCAAATTTACATTTAAAAAAGTTAAATTAAATTATTTGAATATACAAAATTGACCAAAGCAGCTGCTGGCCTCAAAACCGGAGAGAGTGCCTGGGGAAAATCATAATTTTCCACGACACGCTGACACGTTTCTTTAATTTCCCCAGACTCTGGCTTTTATCAGAAGTGATAAATTTAATTTATACCGCGGCGTCGTCTAATTTATGTTTTCCTAATACGCAACTAATTTCGCAGGTCTCTCTTGTCGGCGGGAAAATCAGGGCAGAGGCATCATTGAGAAAAACGTTTTATTTATAAACAATTAAATTTGATTTGTCGCTGCGTTGGCGAATGAAAATCAAAAGCGAAACAAACATTTTTTTTCCGGGGCCCACAGCAGATGAACTCGCGATGATTTATGGAAAATTAATAATATTTTAAATCCCAGCGCGGCTGCAGATATTTTGTTGTCGCCTGCACAAAGCGAACTGTGGCCATAAAATATTGAGAAATGCGGCAGCAAAGTGGCCGCAATGGCTAAAAGTATTTCCCTGTTAACTGCGCGTGTTAATCAATTTCCCAATGGAATTAATGCAGATGAGATGATCGCGATCCGAGGAAAGTTAATGAACCCGCTGCAATACGTAATAAATACTCATTGTTCTAGCGCAAACAATAAATTAACCGAGCGCGCCGAAGTCCGTGCTCAGTGCTCCACCTCCGGCTTATCAGGTTTTCCATTCCCAGGCGCGATTCTGTGGCGATAACCCCGCGATCTCTGATTCCGCGAGGTACTACAATTAGTTCTCTCGCCGTCTCCGTCTCCGGCAAGGTACGTCAATGGCCCCAAGTGGGATTCATTCATTTGAAAACCCTAATCACTCGTAGTCTATTTTCCTTTGCGGTGGCAGCTGCGGCGCGATAAGCGAAAAATTGGGTCGCGTATTTCGCTATAAAGCAGTTAGATCAGACATTATTATGTTCGTCGTATTTTTCACTCGCATGCTCGATTTCTTCCTCTCTTTCGTTTCATCTTTTTGCGCTAAACATTTCTTTGTGGCGTCGTTAATTTAGTAGTTTTTTTTTTGCCTGACCTCAAAAAGAATCACATAGAATAAAACAAAAACAGAAGCACAAAACTTTGAGCTTGTCGCTTGTTGTTATTTTTGTTTACGCATTTCGTCAGGCGACAGGTGCGTTTCTATATCTATTGGATACCATATAGACAATTTTTTTTGTGGACAAACCACGTACAGTGCGTTTCGAAACTTGACTGTTTTATAACAAAATTCTAAGCAAATCCATGAATGTAGGTCACTTATCAAATTAATCGTTGACAACACACTTATTATCAATTAAAGCTGAAGTTGAAATAAAGAATAAAAATATTTGTAAAACAAGATGGGGAACGGTTTTGAAAATAACAGACACAACATATAAATTAGTTTTAAAAAAAATTGCCTTGACATGTAATTCAACAAGATTATTGTCGATTATTGCGATAACACTTTTTTCTTATTCTCTCATAAACTATTCCACCAAAATCTATACATTTTCGAACCCCACTGTATCCATACATAGTATTCCCCCACAGTGACATCGCTTGGTATTTTGTCAACATTGTTTGCTTGCCTTTGGGGCTGACACTTTGAAAGCCGAACGATCTCCCTTTGGTCGATCATCTTTTACGGCCAATTATGCGCGCTATTATGGCCAAATTCCCATGTCACTCACTGCATAAAGCATTTTCAGCCAGCAATCGTGAAATACGTTCACAAATTAGCTCTCTGTCTGCGACAAGGCATTATCTCAATGTGTGTGAGTGGGATTTGTCTATCGGTGGGGCGGAGCGCTTTTTGGCCCGGTCCAAACAGGCGCCCACCTACGTTGCGTTATAATTATAGCCAAAGGCTTGTCGCCTGCAATTAACCAGGCTAAAACGCAACCGCTGGACCATCCGCACACGACCAGTACAATTAAACTTGACGAGCGCTTTGAAGCCAATCCAATGTGTGTGTGTGGTCGCTAGTTTCCGGCTCAATTTTCGTCATTTTCGGACTGATAAGTTTTTGGGCAAAGTGATAAGCAGACCCCTGCTGGCTTTTGAATATCTATAGTATTTACTTTTGTACTCACCTGATCGGGGCTAATTTCCCTCTGAAAATAAAGAGATAGAGATAGGGTTTGTGATTGTTTTCACTGGCTAATCCGCATCCCATCCCAGTTCCTGGCCCTGATCCGCTTTCAGCTTGTTTACGCGCACACGCGCCTCTTTAGAATCGATTGAGTAAGCAGATAGTGCGCCCTTATCAGCATTGAAATACCCCGAATATTCTTGGAACATCTAGCGTCGATTTAAGGTGAACAGTGAAAGTACACAGTAAAAAAAACAATAGTAATAAAATGGTATTTTACATGTTTGTTCTTGACTTTAAAGCAATCAGGTTCAGGATCATCCGGTTCGAAGGACCCATTGTGAGGATAAAGGGGTTTCAGTCTTAAATTTACTAATTTAAGGGATATACCATTTAGAAACCTTGAAATTCTAAGAAACACTTAATTGAAAACTTAGTTTTTCCGAGTGTAACAGTTTCCTCCTCTTACATTTCGTACAGTTCAGATGAAATTTAATTAATTAAGCAGCGCCAGCAACATGTGCCAAAGAAGGGGCGAGCGGGACGGACGTAGTACGCACGTGTGCGTGGCTTATCGACACTAATGCCACAGAGGTTAGACTGTACCTTGAGCTCTCGAGTGGTTAGCTGCCCCGTTCCATGTGCGCTGGGCATTCGCATAGTGGAATCAATCAATTTTCAACTTTAGCTCGAGTGGCTCCCCTAAAATACACTTGAGTCATGCACACAGTCCGTGAGTCCGTCAGTCCATCAGTTAACCCCTGGGCATCGCATCTTCATGGGGCTTTGTTAAAGGTAGCTTCAATTGGCATTTCCGCTGCTTGTTCATCGCAAATATAATAATAACAAACCCCGGGACAACAAAAGCGCATAGCATAAGAAGAATCCGGCTGACGCATCACAAATGGAACTTACCTTTTGTAAACGTATAGTGCACACGTACTACATCAAAAGTATCTGTGTGAGTGGTGTTGTATCTGGCGTATCTCACGGCTGCCATTTTCATTTCCATTTCGTTTGCATTGCGCTGCGCCTCGCTTTACATTTAATTGATAACGCCGACGACAACAAAGCCCGTCCATTGTGAGCTGCGGTTTAATGTCCGCTCTGGGAGGTGTTGTACAGTAGGTACTCGATAGTTTGATCAGGTGTAAATTTATAGATCTAATTTGTGAAATGGTACCTTCAAAAACTAAGTAATTCATTTCACTAATAACTGCAAAAGGCTTTTTTCAAATATATTATATTAATATTATGCTATATTTTTATATTAAATAAAATGATTATATTTTTAATTAAATAAAAACATTAGAAAACTTACAAGACGTTGAAAAAAAATTTAATTAAAACTAAAAAAAATCTTAATTTGTCTTAATTTGTTTAATTAATGCACAAGTCACAATATGGTATTTATTAATTTTAAAGAACTTCAATCTTAATGTTATTACAAATTTAAAGTTGATAAATACCAACTTAATCATAAAGTTTCTTAAAGCGAGATTTCTTAACAAGAGTTACATTTTAAAACTTTTTTAAAAGCTACTCAAGGTCTTAAAATTATTGAAAGGAGTGACTCAAAAATCATGTTACCACTGTATCCCGATTAGGTTCTGTTTCTACGATTTGTAGGTAGGCGTATTATTGCGGCTTACAACCGACAACCTGATTAAGTGAGTGCGCCTGAGCGGGACGGAGATAGCCCGACTCCATGCGATGGCTGTGGAGAGATAACGGGTTTTCAACTGCGCCTGTCTGTGTGAGCGTGAGTGTGCGTGTGGGAGTGAGCCAACAGGTGGCCATGCAGCTATTTATCGCACTCTCTCGCTCACTTACTCTCACCTGGCTGGCAAATGGCCGCTCGACAATGGGGGTGACGTCACCGGCTGGATGCAAGCGTGGCAGGTAAAATAACAACGGAAACGGAAATTGTTATTGCTGTCGAAACGAGACGAAAAGCTGGGGGGAAAAGCATTTTCCGTTTGTTTTTTAGCAGCAGCAACAGCACAAACAAATTAGAAGGCCCGCTATAAATGTATTATTTTTCCCCACACGCTTAAAACAACAAACACGGTGTCACGTTAGCGAACAAACTAATTACAATACATAATAATAGTTTTTCGAGTGATCTCATCTCGAGTGTAAATTGGTTATGCGTTGATGATGATAATGACTAATGGCGCAAAGCGCGTTAATTGAAATTCATGAGTAACCTTAATGAGGTGTCAAAGTCCATAAAAGTACAGTGGAACTAGTAAAAAGAACGGGTTTTCATATAAGAAGCGTTACTTTTGGGTTTTATTTTTAAATTAAATACAATTTTATTTAAAAAAAAAACCTTTATTACTAAAAATTTTAAAGACAAAGAAATTATAGCCTTTACTTAGGAGTTATCACTGTCTTTCCAATACAGTGGAGTGCAGTTAACGATCGGCAATGTCATAAACTTTGCAACAACAAATGTTACTTGTTTGCACTGGAAAGTGATGGAAGCGAAGGTGGAACGGCAATAAATGGAAAGTTCAACGCCTGAACGGTAAACAACACACACACGACAGACAGGCAAAGGGAAGCTAGAGAGTGGGAGGGGGACAACAACACGTGTTTCCATATGTCCGCCAAAGCACCGCAAATCTTTCAACGCAGCCGCTAAAGTGGAAAACGGGAGTGAAACGGCGCTGCACTTTCGTTTTCATTTCCACCTTTAACAACAACAAAAGCGCCTGCATTTGATGCGTTCAATTTGTTGCCAAACAAATCACAAAGTACAAACAAAACGCCCCCGAAAAGATTTGATTAGCATCAGCTGTTGAAATATTTTGATGTGATGCTGCGCCGCTGCTGCATTTTGTTTATTTTCGGCCGTTTGTTGATTTATTTTTTGTGTCGCAATTTTCCAATTGAAGATTAATTTTTATTGGAAGCCCACAGCTGAGCGCAGCTTGTGCTCTCTCGCATTCTTGCTGTGGGGTCATTTAGTGCTCTTCTTACCTTGTTGTTGTTATTGCCACTCCACCTTCGCTGGAAGTACAGCTATCTCTGTCTCGCTCAACCGACGCTGCTCATCCCGCGCTCTTCGCGTTCACTTTTCCCTTTCTTCCCGTTCGTGCTGTGCGCGTTTCGCTCTTCCCTCCGCGCGTTGTTTAATTGTAGTTTTTAATTGAAGTTTCTGCGTATTTTTATTGCATTTTATGGCGCTCGATTGCACAAATCACTGAATATCAAAATATCACAAAATATCCCATTTACGATCCGGTAAAACACACATCACACAAAAAATGGCCTGTTTTCGGCGGTCGCTTTTGATTTGGCCCGATTCGTGGTCTCGTTCTTGCCTTGAAACAAATTAGAAAGCCATTAAATTTAAAACAAATAAATACGCGTGTTTTTTTAAACAATTTTTATTACCTGTGCGTTGGTGTTCCGTTTATCTATTCGCCCCCAAAAATCAAGCAAAAAATAAAACAATAACAACATCATGTCAGCTGCGGACGCTTCTTTCTTTTCCTCTTCTTCGCAACTGGAAGAGGTAACCGAAAACAAAACATCGTAGAATGGAAGAAAGACAATAGCGTGGGCAGCAAAGCTGTAATATTAGTGATGTGACTAAAATCTTAAAAAGAACTTATTCCAGTAATAGTTTTTTAAACCTTTTTAAATAATGGTTTTAATACAACTTCCATTTTGTTTTTGATAATTTCACAAGAATTCAAAAATGTTGTCTTAATTTCTAAAATCAGCCAATATATTTTAAGGATTTAATGAGGGATAGGACAAGTCTTAGAGTTTTACTAATTTAGTATCGTGGAGGAAGATTAAATTTAACATTTTTATTATTTTTTTACAGACCTGCCGGATCTGCCACAAGGCTTTTGCGAATGTCTACCGCCTGCAGAGGCACATGATCAGCCACGATGAGAGTGCACTGCTGCGGAAGTTCAAATGCAAGGAGTGCGACAAGGCCTTCAAGTTCAAGCACCACCTCAAGGAGCACGTGAGGATCCATTCCGGCGAGAAGCCCTTTGGCTGCGACAACTGCGGCAAGAGGTTCTCGCACTCGGGCAGCTTCTCCTCGCACATGACCTCCAAGAAGTGCATCAGCATGGGTCTGAAGCTTAACAACAATCGTGCTCTGCTGAAGAGATTGGAGAAGAGTCCGGGTTCGGGGTCAGCGGCACGTCGATCGCCCTCGGATCACGGAAAGGGAAAGCTGCAGGAGCAGCAGTCGCTTCAGGGGTTGCCAAATCCCATGATCTATTTCGCCAGCGATGCGCAGGGTCAAGGTGGAAATGCGGCCAACACACCGTTCCAACCCTTCCACCCAAACAACTACATGAATGCGGCTCTGCTGGCCTTTCCAAATCCCTTCATGGCAGCTGCCGCCCTCGATCCCCGAGTCCACCCCTACAGCATTCAGAGATTGCTGCAGCTCACGGCTGCAGGTCAGCAGCAGAGGGAGGAGGAGCGGGAGGAGGAGAGGGAGCAGGAGGAGGAGACCCCAGATGAGCCCAAGCTGGTGATGGACATCGAGGAGCCGGAAGTAAAGGAGAGGGTTTCCACACCAGAAGTCGCAGAGGAAGAGGCTCCCGTCAAGCAGGAAGCCAGTAGGGAAGCTTCTCCAGCTCCTGAGCTGTCCAGCTACCTCGCATCGCCTCAGTTGATCAAACAGGAACAGGAGCCCCTGTCAGTGGAGGGAGAACCCCAACCCTCTGTGGAACAACCTACTCCAGTGGAGCAACCCGCTGATCTGCGCTGCAGTCGCTGCTCCAAGCAATTCAATCATCCCACTGAGCTAGTACAACACGAGAAGGTTCTTTGTGGTTTGATCAAGGAGGAACTAGAGCAACATTTCCAGCAACAGCAGGCCAATTCCTTTGTCCTGGCCTCCGCCAGCGAAGAGGACGATGAAGACGAGGAGATGGAGGAGGAGCCCAGGCAAGAAAGTGGCGAGAGAAAGGTCCGCGTGCGAACAGCCATTAATGAAGAGCAACAGCAGCAGCTGAAGCAACACTACTCTCTGAATTCCCGGCCCAGCAGAGATGAGTTCCGAATGATAGCAGCACGCCTCCAGTTGGATCCTCGTGTGGTCCAAGTCTGGTTCCAGAACAACCGCTCCAGGGAGAGAAAAATGCAAAGCTATCAGAGTAATCAAAACACCACTCAAGTGACCAATGAATCGCAGACATCTGTATCTCGGGAAGATCAACCGCTCGATTTATCTGTCAAAAGAGATCCCCTTACGCCCAAGAGTGAGAGTTCACCCCCTTACATTGCCCCTCAAACTAACGAAGCCATAAACCCGGAAGCCATCAACCTGAGCAGGAAGTTCTCGAGCTCCGCTTCGATGTCTCCAGCCTCGATTTCACCCTCATCCGCGGCAGCCTTGTACTTTGGAGCTGCCCCGCCGCCTTCGCCACCCAATAGCCAGCTGGAGGCCACTCCACGGACTGGCCAGGCCTTTCCGGGATTGCCCTACATGCTGCCCATGCCGCGACTCCCCATGGAGGCCCTGTTCCAAATGCGTCCGGGCGGAGAGTACGCCCCCAACCATCCCCTGATGAACAGTATTAAGCTGCCCGACTACCGGGGCACAAGTTTGAGTCCGGGTGGATCGGAGAAGCGATCGTGGCGGGACGACGACTCGCGCATCTCCCACGAGGATGACTTCAGCGGCGGTCTGCTGCCCCCAAAGCCCAGAAGGGTGAAGGCGGAGACCCACGGCCATGCGGGAGATCCCGACCTGCCCTTTGTCTGCGATCAGTGCGACAAGGCCTTCGCCAAACAGAGCTCCCTGGCACGTCACAAATATGAGCATTCCGGTGAGTACTTCTTGGCTTAAAAAGAGATTAGATCAATTTACTAAGCGTTCCTTCAATAGGTCAACGACCATACCAGTGCATGGACTGCCCAAAGGCCTTCAAGCACAAGCACCACCTCACCGAGCACAAGCGTCTGCACAGCGGCGAGAAGCCCTTCCAGTGCTCCAAGTGCCTGAAGCGATTCTCGCACTCGGGCAGCTACAGCCAGCACATGAACCACCGCTACTCCTACTGCAAGCCCTACAGGGAATAGGTAAGCGACACCTCAGTGCCGCCCACCTGCCAACCAGGAGCAGTTCCCCATCCGCCTCCAACGACGGCTAATCGTGGTCGTCGAAGGGTACAGGTTCCAGCGGGGAATCCCACGTATCCGCAGCACCAGCATCCCCACCATCCTCACCCGCATCCCCTGGCAGCCATGGCGGCCTTTCAACATCAGCAGCAGCAACAACAGCAGCACCGTCTCTCGTGGAACGGAGCAGGGGTGATGCTGCCGCCACCCAGCCAACAGCAACATCGTCCGCCGGCTCCACATCCGCCACCGCTGCTTTCGGGAGCGGGCTTTGGTCAGCCTCCTACGGCGCAGTTTTTCCATCACCATGCGGGACTGCTGCCTCCACCGCCGCCGCCTCCGCAGTCGGTGGCCACACCCTCGTCCACGCCCGCCTTCGACTTCTTCAACGCCAAAATGTTTCCAAATTAAGCTAAGAAATCTGAGAAAGCGAGCTAACAGTGCACTTACAGGCTGTACTTAAAAACAGACGAACAAAAAATCTCAAAATGTGCAGGAACACACTGAACACCCCCCAAAAAAAATCGCACTTTAGACAGAGTCAGAGTCAAACCAGAGAGAGAAATATTTTTTATAGCCATATAACCAAAAAAGTTAGCAGCGAGAAGAGCCGTAGTTGATAAACCTTTCGTTTGAGCGAATTTATTATTTTTACAATGTTGCAACCACTTTGTTTTTAGTATTTTTTATTTTACGTTACCGCCTAAGTTCGAGCCGAGGGTCAAATATTTTTGTTTGACCAGCCTCGTTTACAGATATCGTTTTATCTATTTTTTATGCATTAATGTTTTAGTTTGTAGGAGCTGGATCCCAGTACCAAGTGCTGCAGAATACTCAAAAAAAATCAATCGTTAAGCGCCACTCCGTAATGGAATAAATGTATATTCTCTACGATTATGTATTCTTTTAAGTTTTACCCTTAGTTTCGGTTAAGCGTTCGAGCCAGGCTGGGTTGACATTGCAATCCCGCTCGAAAAAAAAAGGAATTTTCCACCCACAACCTCCGGACCAAACAGAAAAGCAAAGAAAACACAAGCAGACAATACCGAGACAAGACCAGATACAAAAGTATTAAGCAGCGAAACTGTATTAAAGCCATCACATTGTAAAGTCCACGCCTACCTACCGCCTCCCCATTCGTATATAGTTTATGTTAATGGAAAACCCACCGCTTGCAGCGCGATTCAAGCTCTCTTACTTAAGGAAAACTCTCCGAAAAGAAAATCTTTTTCGAACTACGCTTTAGTCTTTTAGTCCCTCTTAACCCCATGACCCCCAATCGCGGAACGAGCAAACAGAGAAACACCTACAAGATCATTCCATTTGGCCAGAGCCGCGCCCCCTGAAAAAGGTGCAACTCATGCATTTAGGCCTCCGGCTGCCGCTCGCCACTCGACAGACGTTTGTAAAGCTATGCGCAAACCCAAACTAAATCTAAAATCTAAATCTAACGCTAAACTAAACTAATGCTAACTAATATTTAATATATACGAAACAAAAACCAACACTTAATTTGGCCTTATTAAAGATTATTTAACGATTAAAACGTTTCAGAATATTCAAATCTAGCATGTAAAAACGAAAAGAAACCTTTGGAAAAGTCTCGCAAAAATCTATTAGCAAAATTCCATGTGCGTATTAATGTAAAAATCAAAAAGAAGAAAAATCAAAGCCCCCTATTAACTATCGAAATGTTTGCCATGACAATAAATTTATGACTAAATAATTGATAATGCTTTCGATTCCTGCGCTAGCCCAAAAACCAAAGAATCAAGTCAACTTCAATTATAATCGTTTCGCACTCAGCCACAAAACTATAATTAGTTAAAAGTAAACAACAAACAAGGTTTCCAGAACAACGAACATTTCTTTTATGATGTTTAACTTGTCCAAGGAATTTTTGCCATGATTTTCTTGCTTTTCCAGACACAAAAAAAAAAGAGAACAACTCACAAAAAAATGCATTTAATACTTAATTAATTTTTATATATTTGTATTTTTAACGAAGATGAGTGAGGAGATCGTTGGATCGATGACGAGTATATATGTGTAAATACATATATTTTTTGTAAATTATTTCGCAAGAACAAAAGCTAGAGAATCCAAAACCAAAACCAAACGCAAACTGTTATACTCGAGTTGAAATACTTCAGATTTCAAATACAGCCAGCACACGTTAGCATAAATTTAACAATAATTACTATTACTACCGTAAATACTTAGTCTAGTTAAAACCCTTAACAACAACAGAATGTTAACTTAAACACTAAAAAAAGGAAACACTTATTTTTAAGCGCAAATACTATGTGGTTTGTGATGGAGTTGAATGTTGCCAGCATGGATATTTGCACTCTAGGGCCTTATATGAAATACACTACACTACACTACACTACATAACACACTCACGTACATAAACATAAACAATTGTTAGTTATTTAAATGATACGATACACACTTAATTGGAGGACGAGCCTTGCATCGTTTTATGTGTTCCAAACTCCGAACTCCCCTTTTTCTATTGTCCTTTCCTACTTTCCGCCTCTCTGTTAAAGTTGTTCACCTCTCTATTTGTGTAAATAAGCGGAGCAGGAAGCAGTACTTGTATTATTTGTTTTATTTTAATTATGTCCAACAATAGCGATTCCTAAGTTAAGCAACTCGTTGAAACGGCATCAAATGTTCATTTTATTGCTCGACAGAGAACACCCGCTAAAAAAAACATCCGAAACAAGTAACCAAAAATATTGAGAGATGAAAGAGAACGATTCAAGTAACTTATATTTCAAATATTACGCATAAATGTATTTTAATCAAAGTAAGCAAAACGATTCAATGGATAAAAACGCATTCATATAAATGAATAAAACCTTTTTGTCTTGATAAATTTACAAAACAATTATTATAATTATTAAATTTACAATGTGAAAATAATAAAAAAAAGAAATTATTAAAATTTAAGTGCACTGGTTTTTTATTTTTGGGGAAAGGGGGTTTTTGTAAAGAGTTAAAAGGTTTATTTTGTAAGGAATCGACTGAAGGGAATGGGACTGATCTTGACTTTGGAGTGATTATTAAAACATTAATACTATTGTTACTGAGTGAGCAATAAAAATTTTATTTAAATATTCTATCATACCGTCTTTTCAAATCGAGTGTGACCATGTAATTATTCAACGTGAATTAAGTAATCGATGTTGCAGGAAATACTAATCGATATATTACAATCGAAAATGTAGTCGGTTTGTTGTCACCTCTAGTCGCGCGAGAGTTTAAATTAAAGTTGCCAAAAAATCTTCAAATTGTAATTGTAATACAAGAAAAAGTTATTTGGAAGATATTTCACATACAAAAACACATTCTGGACACGTTTATGTATAAATTTTCCTTTCCATTTATTAATTTGCTTTAGTAAACTAATTGGCCAAGGCACACAGAGTTTGTTTGTATTTTCCCTTCAATTAGCTTGATCTCTTCTCACATTTAAAATAGGTTCAATTTATATATATTTAGATAGGTAATATATTCATAATAAAAACACACGCACATACAAACTGAAGCTAATTTTAATAGAAAAACATTTCGTTTCCCATTAGCATTCAAACAAAAAAATTGATGTACTCTCGCTTAAGTGTTAGGAATTAAACTAGATTACGGTTAGCGGTCTATAAACTAAAAAACATCTTAGGGCGCTACACAACTTTAGCATAAATTACATTTAACGTTTGCTTTACAATATTACATTAAAAAAGATTACAATTTTCTTAGCTCTCCTCGTATCGTTTTTGTGTTTCTGTTGCGATCAGAGTATAGAATAAGTGTCGAATTTTTCTCACATTCTAGTGGGGGCTAAAAAATTTGATTTGGCATTCAACAAGATGGTCTAACATTGCTAGATATGTTCCACATAGGTATCTCTAAGTTTGTTCTTTTTGGGGGAGGACACATTTGAAGACTCTTCCGTGAGCAGTGATAGATGATAGATTGGTATAGAAAGACACAGAGTTGAGTCCTGATCTTCTAGATTAGATTTAGATTAGGCTTATAAGACCCGCTTATATCGCTGATGTGCGACTTTTGGTCTCCGTTTCTCCATCGCACACCTCTCAACCTCAATCTCGATCTCGATCTGAATGGGAAACCGTGAGGACTGAGGACTGAAGAGAGTGTTGCAGCCCGATGGCCAAGATTAACCAGCCTGCTGAATTGAAATCCGGCCATCGATTGGAGGTGGGGAAAAGGAGAGGAGTGGTGGATGGGGCTTAGGTAAATTCGCGATCTCGTCTCGTTTTTAAGGCATTTTGTTTTGCTTTGAGCACCAGAAATGTTCAATTTTCCAGTTGGTCCCTTTGTTTTCGTCCTGCAATCTAGCTAACAATTTAAATATTTATCATTCAGTTAAAATTCCAAAGTCCTGACTCGCTCTTCATTTTTGCTTCTATTCTGTTTCGTTTTAAATTTATTCAGTTCATGCACTCTGGCATATATATATTTGTATGTATATGTGTAATTCCCTTCGCTACTTGCTCCTATAATTTATATTATATTTATAGTTTCATTCTATAGTCACACACTCTTCCAAAACCCACTCGACACATTCTCTTCCTTTTGTGACTATTTGACTAACATTGATTTTGGGGGTGGGATAATGGGGCAGGGCTTGCCAGGTGTCAAGGCAATTGGATTACTCTCTGCTAACTCAGACGTAGACCGGCGCCTGATCGTCCGTCATATCCGGTGGCTGCTTGTCGTCGAAGAAGCGTCTGAAGGTGAATTCGAAGAACCCGTGGAACGGCCTGTCGTTCAGATCGATATCGTCGCCGCTGCTCATGTTTGAATCGTTGGAGCGCAGCTTCTCCGGATCCACGGGATCGAAATTGGAAGTGTCTGTCGGATGCTTAATCTCTGGGATGTAAGGCGCCTTCTGCTTTCGCATGTCCGCAAAGTCGATGCCCTTAAAGAAGTCGTGACCCTTGACCTCGTCCACACTCTTTCCCAGCCGCTTGTCAGCCGACGCGCAAAGTCTCCTGATTAAATCAGTGGCATCTCGAGATAATTCTGCCTGTGGCGGGATGTGCAGCGTTTTCTCCCAATTAATTACCTAAATAATATTAAAATAATTAGAAGTCTGAGCCAGAGGACACAATCATCTTTTGATATCTAACCTTTTGCTGCGTTTCCAGCGGACTATTGGCTAGGAAGGGCGGCTGTCCCACCAGCATTTCGTAGAGGATGACCCCGACGCTCCAGTAGTCGCACAGCTGCGTGTATCCACTCCGCTCCAGCACCTCGGGCGCTATGTAGTTGGGGGTGCCCACCAGCGAGTGGGCCAGGACTCTTTGGTGATCGCGCATTCGTCGCCTGCGAGTTCGGCATACTTTTATTAATTGCTTCTTGTATTAATTAAATATACGAAACTCACCTCTCAAGCACTGTGGGCTTGGGTCCGTTCTCCGAGTATTCCTCCCAAGGTTCCATCGAATCCTGGCGCGAGTGATTGCCTGTGAATGGATCGCAAGAGATCTTGTATTAGAATAGGTGTTTAACATAATTTGTTAGCTAAATCTTACCATTCTCCTGATAGTACTTTGAGTTGTGCGTCCATCGGAATCCCGTGCACAGGCCAAAATCGGTGAGTTTTATGTGTCCGTCTCTGTCTATGAGTATGTTGTCAGGCTTGATGTCTCTGCGGAAGGATATCGATTAGGTGTTAATTTTGAATGAGGGAAAAACTATCAAATCTTTTTTTTTATCGACTTTCTGTTACCTATGAATGAAGCCCATTTTGTGGACACTGTCCACGGCGCAGGTGACCTCAGCGATGTAAAACCTGGCCAGTTCCTCCTCGAAAATGCCCAGCTTGATCAGCAGCGACATCAGATCACCACCTGTAGACAAAAAGAGTTATAAGTGTAACTTCTATAAAGAGTATTTCGATTCCCACTCACCCGGTATGTAGTCCATCACAAAGTACAGATTGTCCTTGTCCTGAAAGCTGTAGTACAGCTTCACCACCCAGTTGTTGTCGGCCTCCGCAAGGATATCTCTTTCTGCCTTGACGTGAGCCACTTGATTGCGCTTGAGGACATCGGCTTTTCGCAGGGTTTTCATCGCATACAGGTGGTTGGAGGTGTCGATCTTCCGCACGAGCGTCACCTCACCAAAGGCTCCCACTCCGATGGGTTTCAGCTTGATGAACATGCTCTTGTCCATCTTGGCCCGCTTCAGTCGGATGTAGTTGCTCTCCTTCTGGTTCAGCATCTTCCGCATCTCGATCTGCGTTTGGTCAGGTAGTCCTACTTTAAGCATCTCCTTCTCCAGCTGATTCTTGCGGTAGGTTCGCTGGCGATACGACTTGATCACATTCTCAATGTGCTGCTCCATGAAGAACTTAAAGGCCTGCGGCGAGTATTGTCTGATCCTGAACTCCTTGCGCTCCTCCTCCTTCTCCTTGGAGATCTTCTTGCGCTCGGGAATGGGGGAGGCATGCTTGATCTTTTTGCAGTTTGAAGAGGAGGCTGTGGTGCTGGTGGATCCATTGCTGCCGCCTGAACTGTTGGCTCCTGTTGTTCCTGATCCCGTTACCGATGATGAGTTATACTTGGCTGGCGGTATCGGTGGCGTTGTGGCCAAATTGCTGTTGCTTATCTGTATGTTGTTGTTATTGCAGTTGCTGGGTGGTGGCTTGCTCTCTGTATTGTTGTTGTTGCTTTGATAGGGTGGTGGTGGGGGCAGCTGCCTGCTGGGATTTCCGTTGGTCAGCTGCTTCTGCTGCTGCTCTCGCTGGTCCCTTTCCCTCTGATCCCTCTCCCTCTGCGCCTGTGCCTGGAGAACTCTCAAGGCTTGGAGTTGCTGTTGCTGCTGCTGCTGTTGTTGCTGCTGGTGGTGCTGCACTTGTTGCACTTGCTGCACAGTGGCCGCCTTGGCCTGCATGCTCTTTGCATAGGAGGGTGGCTCCAGGCAGTTGGGCTTGCTGTTCAGACCCACCAAAGGCGGTGTGGTGGGTGTGGGTGGTTTGGACTGCTGGTGTTGGTGCTGCTGATGCTGATGTTGAGCCGCTGCCGCCTGCTGCTGCTGCTGCACCACTGCCGCCGACTTTTGTGGGTACGAGGGTGGTGCTGCTAGCACATGGACAGGTGAGTTGCTGGCCGAGGCACTCGAGGGCGATTGGGGAGCCACCGCCGTCTGGAGCACTGGCTTCTGCACCTGCGTACTCTTCACGCTCTGCATGATGATGGGCTGCTGGGTCCGGGCCTGGTAAACCCTCGGCTGTGGCTTCGCCAGCGGTGCTGGTGGCAGACTGACTGTTATCGGACTCGGTGATCCTGCCGAGGTGGCCGAATATATCCCACTACTGGGGGATTTCCTGTAGTCCGACTGTTGGGATTGTGTGGGCGATTGCCGCGACTGCATGGAGGCCGTGTAGCTGGGCGGCGGCGGTGGTGGTGCTCCTGCTCCGGATTGGATTAGGTAGGGTGGTGGTGGCTCCACCACTGCCCCACTGCCACCGCCTGGATAGAGGCTAAGGCTCTTCATCTGCTGTGTGAGTTGCTGCTGGTTTTTGATCCCGTTCTGCGTGATTACAGGTGAGGTTCCCCGTTGCGTAGTGGGTGGTGCTATCGCCGGTGGGCGATTCAGGGCCGGTGATCTACGTTTCACGTACGCCTGGCTGGTGGGCGGCATGGGCGGCGGGGGTGTGGCCGCACTGGAGGCGGTGGGATTCCTGGGTGGCGGCGCAGGCGGAGCCACCTCACTGAAACCGCTGGGTGAAGGCGAAAATCCACCATTTCCACCCGGATTCCCTGGTGTACGCGAGCTGGGCTGGTGGGTGTGGTGCGAGTGGGGGCTGTCTGACCTTGAGCTCCCTGCTCCCGAATCCAGGGCCGGACTACAGCGCAGGTAGTGACTGCTCGCCGGATCTCGTTCGATGCTCGGCTTCCGGATCAGCTTGTTCGGCATCAGCGCCGTCATCATCTTTGGCACCCGTCCATTCGCCACGCCCACTCCCACTCCTACTCCCACCGCCACGCCGACGGGGGGCGGACCTACAAGGGCGGGTGGCGGCGGGATGACAACATCGGGGGAGGGGGAAGCAGAGGGAGGCGGCTCCATCGGCGGCTTGGCATGGTGGTAGTCCGGAGTAAGTGCATCATTGCGTCCATTGACCGCCGTGTATCGCAGAGCTGTGTAATTCTGTAAGGGGTAGAGAAAATAAAATTATTAGTTTAGTTATAAAAGTTTGTTTTAAATTACATTTTTAAAATAAATTTATTTTATGTTAAAGACTATTTTATATTCAGTATTCATGTAACCACTGAAACTATAAACGAATGGAATCAACACTCCACTGATCGCAATCCCTTAAAACCCCTGCTGCACTGCGTCCATGTGTGATCAGCATTCCTACACTGAAAGAAATTTACTGCTTCCACTGCATGTGTGTTTGAGATCGTGTTTGTATCAAAAACTAAACAAAAGACGCGCACACAAAAAACAAAAACAAAGAGAGACAAAAGGCGAATCGGAGGCTAAAACAAAAGGCCAAAGAAACGGGGCGGCCAAAGCAACGAAATAAAATTCTTGCCATCGTCGTGAAATTCCTAAAAGTCAAGCGCAGGCGATGAGTGCGAGTGAGATGGGGCGAGACAGCAGGAAGAACCAAACAGAAGAGAGAGGGGGAGGAGAAGAAGAAGAAGAGCCGGCTGCCAGATGCGCCAAGTGGGATCCAAAACACACGCACACACACAAATACAGTTGCAGCAGCGAAGGTTGCCCTTGCTTCCATCTCGCTCCCACTCTATTTGTTTGTGTGCTTGTGTCGCCTTGTTCTTTCTGCTCCTCTTTTTTTTTCAGCTCGCCAGCTACCCGTTTTACGCGTTCTTTTGATGCCTCTCCTCTACTCCACCTCCCATCGCCCACTTCCCATCGCTAGTCTGCCTTTGCCCTTTTGTGACTGATCCTCGATTTTATGACTTTGCCTGCCCCCCACTCTCTTCGCGTTTTTTCATCTTCTTCCCTTGACTGACTGCCACTTGGAGATGGCAACGTGATGGGAATTTCTAAGCGATGTGTTAGCACGACATATTCTCTTTCCAGATTGTAACACCGTATAGTGGGTGCTACTTAACTGGTAATTGTAAATTCAGAAAACTTTAATTAAAACAAATCTTTAAAAATAGCCCTCTCCTTTGATCGTTTTAAATCCTTATTAATATAATCGTTCCAACCAAAGTAGGTCGGAATTTTCTTAGAGAAGGGGTTGACATTCGGTTGGAATTTGGTTGCAACGGTTTCTGTGGCACCCCCAAATAAAAAAAAAGTAAGATTTTTGTCATTAAAAAAAAAAAAAAATATTATTATTCTATCATACTAATTAATTTCTTGTTAGAAACTTTAGTTCTGAAGATAAAGTAAAGATTTCTAAGTGGCTTAAATTTAAAAAAATTTAATATTGACTTTACTTTGTTTTAAAGGTGTTACGTCGGTAATGATTAAAATTTATAATTTAAATTTATAAATTATAAACTTATAAATTATACAAATGCAAAAATTAATTGACTAGTTTAGTGTTAGGATAGCCAAAAAACAGAAATAATGGTCTAGTTAAATATAAATTTATATGAAGCTAGATTAATCTTTTTTGGGAACCATCCCCCATAGACTTTCACCCTCCCAAAAACGTACGCCTCAAGAATTTTAATGGGCATCAAATTAAAACCAAGGACGCGAACCAAGCGAAACCCGACAGAAATAAAGAAAAGAAAGACCCCCAGCAGACTGTGCGTCGCTATTTGAGGGGTCTTCAAATCTTCAAGAGACCCCACCGAATCCCCACCATTCTCTATCCTTCTTCTTACATGAAAGCCAATTTACGGCAAATTAGCGAAAGCCAATGGGCCCACTAAATCAGCAAGTGCAACAAGACCAAGAAAAAAGTGTCGCCCACGCAAATTGGCAATGCTGAATTTTCAAATAAAATAAATTGGATTTACCAGGGGGACTTAAGGGTGCAGTGGGATACAAAATGTAGAATTGCCGAAACACTTTCGCTAATCCACTTAAGCTTCTTTGCTTTGTGGTCGCTGCAATTTACCAAGCGATTAAGCTAAAGGCAAGGTCAAAGGAATTTTCAGAGTATAAATAAGTAGACATTTAAACCCCTATCTTCTATATCAGCTGATAGCCTTGAACCTGCCCCAAAATATTACCTGGGATCGATCTATATTCATCAAACAGAAAATTCCCTAAGCATTTCTCAAAAATTGCAATGGGGCACCCGCCAACAGAATAAATTCTTGGCAAATATTTTTGTAAAAATGTGAGTACAGAAAGCATTAGCTAAGACGTCAGTTGTTTAAAAAATCAATTAAAACAAACCTCAGTTTTATTCATTATAGCAATACAGTTTTCTTTTAGAATAAATATTATTAAAAAAGAAAAACAAGTTTCATATAGTTACCTATTAAATTAAAAGAAAAAGTTTTATCAACATTTATGAATATTTAATAATTTAAACGTGAAACTTAAATTATATATTGTTGTCCTCAGAAAATATTAAACAAATAACTTATTTTTAAACAAAATTAATTTTAAAGGTGAAACATTTTGTAAAAGTAATATTTGACCGTACTATTAACTAAATGAATTATTAAATCGTATCATGTTCAAATGATTTAAATGATTGAAAATGTCCAGTTTCGAAAAATATGTAAAGTGTAATAAATTACTGCAAAATATTAAATGTCAAAGTTTCTAACAAGAAATAAAATAGAATGATAGTACAGTAATATTTTATTTGTTTTTTAATGACAAAAATTTTGATAGTTATTTACTGACATTTAAATCGTTAAATCGTTTAGGTTTCTGGGGCTTTTAAGGGGGTACTCGGGAATAACTCGATCGGCCATAGAAACACTATATATGTACATAGATATAGCCAAACATTCTGCCGCGCGCCGATATTTGTTTGTGTTTGTACTTGTGGGGCTGTGCGTGAGTCTGTTTGTCTTTTGTTATTATTAGAGGCACACACACTCGCCATACAAAAAACATTCTTTTTTCGGCGGTTGCTGATGCTGATATATGTTGGATGGCTGTACTATATGTGATACAGGCAGAACACACTCACATAAATATATAGGTGAAAATTCCTGAGAAAAATAGCTAAAGCACAGCGCGAGAATAAAGAAAATCAAGCGAAAGCGACGACCCACCGACAGGTTCAACAAATTTTTCGCACGAAAATCGCGCAAATTAGTTGAAAATTGCACCCAAAAGAATTCCATTTCGGTCGAAATGAAATGTGTCCCCCCATAAAATGTTTACAGACAGCTGAATAGTGCCAAACAAAAATATATTAACAGATATTATTTTAAACAACATAAAAATTAAGGTTAAAAGGTTTTTTTTTACCTTACAAACACTTTAAAGTTAAAATTTTTTCAACATTATATTCACACTGATTTTAAGTAAACTTTTTTGGTAATTATAAAACCTGTTGAATTATCTAAACTATTATTATATAACGAATTTTTTAACAAAGTTTTGTTTAATAACTTTAAAACTAAGCCTAAAATTTTTAACCGTCACTGTATCCACACTTTTTTAATAATAGCTGATTTCGCACCAAATCTATAAATGGGATTACATGTGTACGCGACCATAACCATACCCAAATAAGTCACTGATCATATGGATGGAATATAGACCCTGAATCGGCGTTGTCAAAGTTTGGACCTCTCCCCTTCCTCTCCCACAAATCGATTGCTTCGCTTTGTTTACTAATTTATTTATGGATTATTTTAATTTTTATTGTAATGGCATTTGGCTCACTGTTTGGCTGCGTTGGCGTCGCGGCTTGTTTATTCGGTTATTCGCTGCCTTTTTGGCGATTGGATTTTTATTTATTATCAGCGTTTGTTATTTTAATTAATTTCTCTGCATACTTGTGCCCCACAACCCGAGACTCGCGATTGCCCATTATTGATACGGATATTTATAGCAGGGGGCAGAATGAATGGTCAAGACGGTGTTTTTTTTTTGTTTGGTAGCTAGCTACCCAGTTAAAATGCCGCCAAAAGTAATATTTTTCTATTTTTTTTTTTAATAGGCTGTAAAGTACTCAGTACTTTTTGATTTTCAATGGATTTTCTATACTTTTGTTCCAAAATTTTTGTTATTTTACACAGAACTTAACCTAAATATAAAAAGGAAACAATTTGATTAACCAAATTTAACCAGTTAATTTTTTTTTTAATACAAGTCTCAAATGTTATTTCCAATTTTGGGATTCTTAGAGTTCACAAATTTTAAATTAAAGAAAGACTTTCTGGAGATAAATTTCGTATTATTTCTAAAGTACAAACATTCAAATATATATTTTTTTTATAATATAAAACCAATTTAAGATGTCCAATTATATCGATTAAAAATGTTCGATCAATTTAAAAAAAATTTTTAAAAATACTTTATTAAATCATTTTAATCATTTCAATTTAAATTTCAATTGATCTTTATTTAATATAGTTTGATTTTTTTGACTCACATGTAATAAATTCATAATCAAAACAGACATACTCAACTATGTTTTAAAGGGTATCTAAACGATGGGTAGCGAACTGAGTCGGAAC
This sequence comes from Drosophila oshimai, assembly GCA_018150695.1. Taxonomy (NCBI): domain Eukaryota; kingdom Metazoa; phylum Arthropoda; class Insecta; order Diptera; family Drosophilidae; genus Drosophila; species Drosophila oshimai. Next base: position 1,361,753 of record JAECWM010000202.1, on the reverse strand, counting down.
ACGTTTGTGTGGGCGTGAACATGGGCGCTGAAAGTGTTGATCGGGTCGTGCATAAATTTCGTATTTATTTATCGTCTATCGTTTATCGCTCTGACATGCACTGCCCACATATGGCAGACCCCCTCCTCCCCTCCAAAATATTCCAAACATATGAGCCATATATGAGCAGATTATGGGTTTCTGGTATTTAGCGCTCAGCATGACCAATTAGCCGGGCCATTGTGCTTTCGGCTTCAGCTACAACTTCAACTTCAGCTAGAGGCGCAGGCGTAGGCCGAAAAAGCCAGGCGAAAGTTGGCTAAAACCCAAAGCCACAAGCAAAACTCTGTGCCAATGCCAATGGCAGCAGCAGCAGCACAAGCAGCAGCAATTGCAGCATTAAATTGGCCTGTCCAAACTGGCCGAGTCATAACAATTAGCCAACTGCACAAGCATATATTTTATGGCCAAAATCCTGAGCACGCCCATCGCATCGCATCGCCTGCCTGGGATTAAGAGAAATCTTCTCTGTGTCTCTGGAATTTCTTTAGCTGATCCTCGCGATTCCGAATCCACCGAACATAATTTACAGCCGCAGCAAACAGTAGCTGGCAAGTGGAGGTCGTAAAACTTTGAATTGATGACCCGTCAGATAATATTTAAGAATTTTTATGTCCTCCTCCTTTTCTCAAAACTCCTTTTTGCGGCTCTTTCTCATTTTTTTTATTTATTTTTAAAGCCCGTTTCAGAACTTTAGGCATCGCAACGATTGAAATCTTTAATAGTGGTGGGACTCTGCAAAAAGAATGCTGACAGGAGAGCAGTCATCGAAATGGGTTAGTCATCAAAAGTGAGCAGTTATTTGCTGAAATATTAAAAAGATCTTTACGTTCAAAGAACATATAAATGGCCATAAACAAGAAACTTGAGTGGCATACCACTTTAATGGGTAATTACCGAGTTTAGTTTATAGTTTAAAAAAAAAGACATGTGCAGGAGAGTTTATTATAAAAAAAGGAGATGAGCAAAAACAGGAAATAAAACTATTACTAATAAGCTTTTTAAGTCTTAAATTTTACATCTCTAAAAACATTTTCATAGCCATCCATAAAAATATATTTTGAAATTTAAAAAAACGTAATGACATGAAACAACATTTAATTAGCCATCAATATTTAATCAAGCCCAAATTAAAAAAATAATATTGTTTTGAATTATTAGGTAATATCTAATATCTTTATATCCTCTTAAAAAAAACTTTTCAATTCGGTTGTTAAGTGTATAATTTTGTCATTTTAAATTATAGCTACTATACTTTTCTCTTTAAGCAAAATATCCAGTTCTTCCTTTTTTTTTTGCTTCCTAAAATTGATTACCTACACATGCTTTACACTTTCGTAACGCACTGTATCTAACTACTCTTTTGTGACAAGGGGGGAAGTTATTTAGATTGTGGAGAGTGCAACCAGTTAATAAATGATTATTGCCGGTTGTTAGGCTAATTGTGGAGATGGTGCTGAAATCTTTTAACAAATCTTGCAAGATCAGCTCCGCCATTAATCATCTACCCCGAACTCTTCTATTTTCTTGAGGTAGTTTTCATTGATTTTCACTGAAATCAGTAGCGACGCACTCATCCCTTCGGTTCGGCTATATGTACATATATTCCGATCTGATCGGTTGTGTTTAAAGTGTGACGTCAATAGCAAGAATCCAGGGCGATCGCGTGTTCGCATACCAAGAAAAATGTTACGTGTGTGTGCTCCCATTTTCCTCGGATTTTCCCCCCCGCTTTTCATGTGTTCCCTGTCTCTCTCTTTCTCGCTTCCGCTGGACACTTTGTCTGCCAGCCCGACGCTGCCTCCCACTCTTACTTCCACCCACTCGAAAGGCAGAAGGTCAATTGCATTTCGCTTGCCAGTTCATTAATTTCGCCCCCTCATCTGCTTTTTAAGTATAGATAGTGTGGTCTCTCTCTTGTGCTTTTCCTCTTGACCAGGCTGATGGCCAACTCCTGTTGCTGCCGTTGTACAAACAGCTGACCAACCACCCACCCGTCCGTCCGCCCACTGGCTGACCTTGTGTGAACTCGCGCGCTCTGGTGAAAAATCTGCGACTCGTGCCAGTTTCTTTAAAAAGCATTATGCGTTACTCTTGGCGAAAAAAAGGGAACTTTGAATGTCGGATATAGTTGAAAATTTAATTACTTTTCGAGGATTTTATATAATTTTACTCTTTTGAACATAACGGATTTTAAATATAAAGATTTTTGAATTTTAAGACTTTAATATTAAAATATTATTTGGAGAACTTATTAAATTTCAAAAGTTATTGTGAATAAATTATTTGTAAGTCTTTTTGATATCTTCAGAACATTAACTAGTTTTTCACACTCATTTTCTGCTTATTTTCTCGAGGAAAATAAAGTTTTTTAACTGATTTTAAAAGTATTTAAGTGTGAAATGTTTAAAACTACTATTGACAACCAAATAAAGTTAAAATCAAGAGCATTTACCCATTATGCTCTAGTGGTAAGACACACTTTCCTAGTTTTGCTTAAAACAAATATCGTTTTTTGTTGTTAATATGCTTTTGTGGCTTGCATTTTATCTGGTTGTTAGTTTTTTATTAGTTGTCGTGTCTTCTCCATTTGTGTTTTTGGTTGTCGCATCATTTGTCGAGCGACTATAAAAAGTTGTGATAAGCATTTTTAATGGCATAACTTCCACGCGAGAGCTAAGACGTTCTGAGATGGAATGAGCTGCGGCTTAACCGAGATTTACTAAGATGTGTTGAGTGGCACGGAGCTAAACGGTTTATTGAAATTCTTCAAGCCTGTTTTAAAACTCGAATTAACCATTTATTGTGAGTCAGCCGTGGAAATTCCTCAACTCACGAATAAAGTTATGGGCTTTTGGGAGGAGACAAAGAAAAGCTGACATTGATAATGAAGTCAAGTTAGCTTTAAACTTCTAACAAAAGATTTGTCTTTTCTGCGGTGGTAAATGTCCAAAAACAAGTTTTTTTCCAAAATAGATTTAATTATATAAATATAGGCAATAAAGTTTCTATTAAAAGAATTAACAAAAGTATATACATTTATAAAAAAAACTTATATTTTTTTAGAAAAACTCAATAAGGTTTTTGAATTAAAAAATGGCATAAATCTTGTTTCCTTGATCAAAGTTTGTTATTTGTTTACCATATGAATTTACTTCGTAGCTAAATGAAGATCTTTAATCAATCCATTCATCAATTGATCAAATCTACAATCTGATTCAGATTGCGATCTAACAAATTTATGCAAATTTAAACAATTGTTTTCTTTCCGCTTTTTGTAGAAAATTTTTGAATAGGAGAACTAAAGTGCTTACATAAAACAAATTCCATTATTTCTTTGATTTTTAACATTAAATTATAAGAAGGCAAAAACAAACAATCTTCACAAAGAATCCGCTATTTGATTTCCAATTTTTTTTAAAGCTTTGCACAGTTTTAAACAGTAATTACGACAATTCGATTTTTGTAAGCAGATCTTTTATTGGTCGATGTAAAAATAATACCGCTTTTATTTCATTTTCAGATCTATTTCTTAGTCAGTACTACTTTAACCTAACTTAAAGTGTGTAAGTTGTAATCTCACCTGATTATTCCTATGGTTATTTTGTACTTCGAATCGGGTTAGGTCCTGCTTGATGCTCTCGAGGGCTTCCGCTGTGTATTTATCATTGGGGCGACCGCCCCTTTTTTCGCCCGCTGGATGCATAATGCTGCTGCTTCGCCCTGTGATATTTAGCACTCATATCACAAAATGCTCGACCCTCGATCACTCACACACACACACGCACACGCACAGCACACACACACTGGGGCACATCGGCGGCCAGGAGAATTAATTTAAATAAATATTTCTGTGGCTTTGCCTTTCTCGTTATTATTATTATTATTATAAATACACGTAAATAGATAGATTTGTTGATGACTTCTTCTCAGGCACTTTTTTGCATTTGAATATTTTTTTTATAGGGGCCTTATGATGAAGGTTTACGATGCTTTATTATCTTGATCTTGATATTGTTGCTCTCAATAAAGATAAATGTGTTTGCATTGCTCTTTCTCGCGGTGTAGAGGCTTCTGCTTTTGTTTGTCGTCGGATTATTTATCACTCGCGCCGGGAATTCTTCCACTTCACATTTGCATTATAACAAAACAAAAACTTCTCTCGCCCAACATTCATTTTGCATGTAAATATTTCGCCTCACATTTTTTTTATATATTTTTTTTGTATTTATATTTTTCTTGCTTTTCGTATTCTTTGTACTTCTGCTTTATCACAGATTCTGCCGCGACCGCAGACACAATTCAAATTCGAAAATAGTTGGCAGATCCGAACAAAGTCCCAGGCGATGAATGAATTTCATTTGAATATCTGAATATCAAAATATTAGTTGATTTTTAATTTGATTTGATTCTCGGCCTCACGGAATTTTAATTGATCCCACACACACACACACGCAAGTCGATGGCGGCCAAGTTGGAGCTGAAAATAGAGGAGAAAAAAAATTCGATGAGAAAATTGATCAAACGAAAATTGTCACACGCTATGCGAAACAAGGTTTTTTTTTTAGCCGCCTCCAAAGTGACCCACTCATTAGTCACCCACACAGAAGCTCTTGGGACTCACACAGTTTGCTGTGGGTCAATCCACAGTGAACTTAAGATCCAGTTACTAAGCCGTATTTATATGTACAAAACACAAGTTTATCAGTAGTTATCTGACTAAAAAAATACGTTTTACTGCACATCTGATGAGGAAATTTATGTGAAAGGTAGATTTAGAAAGCTTGTTTTTGATGAAAAAATACTGTATATAAGAAAAGAGTTTATCGATGCTGTTTTTATTTGCGATACTCGAAGAGTAAGCAAATACTGTAAACGATCAAATGTCTGTCTGTCCGTCCGTCCGTCCGTCCGTCCGTCCGTCCGTCCGCACAAACATCGAGATCTCGGGAACTATAAGAGCTAGAGCCACCAAATTTTGCACACAGACTTCTATAAGCAAGGCGCAGATCAAGTTTATTTCAAAACCTGGCCACGCCCCTTTTTACGCCCACAAACCGCGAAAATCTGTGGCGCTCTGATTTTGTATGCAATCGTTACGGTTTCAAAAGAAATATAATGATATGTGCACTGTCTAACTACATTCCGAACCATTTTATCCTCTAATAAATAATAAAGAAGTTATAGAACATTTCGGTATGCCTTAAATTTGGTCTACATACATACTTCACGTACACACTTGTAAGACTTTCAGTACGTGGCAACCTGGCAATAGGTGGCGCTAGTTTGATGCCTTGGGTAATATACATATGTAAATGTATAAAGACAAGTTGAAAATTTGTATTGCGCCCGAAAGTAGGCTAAATTTTTTTTTGAAAAGGCGCTAAAAATTGATTGCACTCGAAAGTAGGCTACACTTTTTTGAAGAGGGCTAGCTAGCTGTTTTTAAAGAGGGCAATGAGTATCGCAAATCTTATAGTCGGGAAACCCGACTATAGCGTTCTTTCTTGTTTAATATTTATATTAGCACTTAAAAAAATATTCATTATAAAAATGTTTCAAAAGATCTGATTCAGATCCATGATTAATTTTAATTTTAGGTATAGTTAGTCTTTGGTTAGGACTTTTTCGAAATTTAAAAAAGCATAATTTATTTTAAAAACTTGATTACAAATAATATTCTTTTTAAAACTTCATTAACTTATATTTGGGTAACAAAACAGTTTATGAACTTTAAGAAACATCCCATTATTCACCCCTGAAGACAAAAACCACAAAAAGTAATGGAAAAACTAATCTTTTAAGTTAAAGGTGAACATAATTGTTCATATCATAGCTCAGTTCATTAGTAGAAAATCCCGAAAATCCATCACTATCTCACCCTGCTGATGGGCTGTCGGCCCATTTGAATGCCAGCGACGTGAGTCACTGAATGGCAGGGGTCTTAAAAAATGGCCGGAAAATCCACACTCATTGTTCGTAATGAGCAGCGGAGGAAGTGCTTTCTTTCGCATGAGTTTCACGCCTTCAATCGGTGATTTTTTGACCAAGTTGCAACTGATCGAGGGCAAAAACTTGGAGAATTTACGGGGGCAGGAGATACATAAATTATGCTGTTATGTCATCTTTCGAGTTCTGGGGAAATGTAAAAAAAATCCCCCAGCAACCAAAAAACACAAAATCCATTTTAATGACGAACCATTAAGTTCACACAATGAGGGGATCGTTGAAATGGGTTTAAAATCAGGAGACGGGGGGAGGGCGTGCGCACCTGACTATGAAATAGCCATCGATAGATATAGATACATAGATATGTAAACAAACACGGAATTTCGCCGAATTTGTGCCAAGTGCAAATGAGGAAGGAAGCGCAACAAATACAAAGTTTAGCCTTGTTGATCGAAGATGGAAATACCCTGCAGAAGGTAAAGAACTTAAAAATTTAATTTAATTTCAAATAATTTAATTTCTGTCTCAGTCCGGAATTTCTTAAAGGGTTTTCTGAATCTAAATTCCTACCTTTTTAAATTTGATGACTTTGATTTCTAAACACTCAAAATCATGGTTTCCACAAGAAAACCTCTTTTGTTCGGTGATTCATATTAAAACCAACTGTTCATTGTTCATTCACTGTCCTACTTGAAGGTGTTTTATTATTTTATAGTTGTAAAAGTCCAATATTCCACTCTTGCATCGAATATGAATCACAAACTATTAAAGTTTATTGGCAGAAAACACACATTTTAAAAACATTGCTGTTACAAAAAGCTGTGATTATATTTATGTGTTTTATTTTTATTTTATTTTTTTATTGGATTTTTTTTTGAGTTGCTTTTTTTATGGGGAGGTCTCGTGTAGACCCCTGAAACTATATTTCAAACTGAGTGACCTTTAGAACAGCATTGCTTCCATATTAATGGCTCCATTAATAACCAATTTCGCAATTTGCCCATAAAGTTGGCACACTAAATAGTTGACATTCCACGCTGCTCCCACAACTCGAATATATTTGTACATTCATATATAGTATCTGAAGATAATGAACCATAGACATCTGTCAACATTCAAACATGACTGTGTCTTGATCTGCAAACAGCATTTTGATTGCCCTGTAAATTCACTCGAACATAAAAGGCAGCAGCAGCAACAAAATGTGAGTTTTAATTATTCTGTTGACAAAAGTTGTTTTCTTTACTTAAATTCTATTTTTTTTTTTTTTTTTTGCAAAGGAATGTGAATTTTGCTGGGTTTGTGTACACGACATAGATGATAACAGGGGATATACGTATGTGTAGATCTTGGTAGGTAAACATCTCCATCGCCCCACGCGCCAAATCCGAATGTCAACAGAGATCGGCCCTGGTGGATATATGTATGTAGATATAGATATAATTTTGTTTTGGTGCCAAGTTGGGAAATTTTCGCATTCCACGCATACCGACCAAGTATTTTTGCGCAAATAAACACCGAGTGTGTGCGTATCCAATAACCAATTAACGATCCAAATAACTAATTCACTTGCAATCATCTGAGTCTCACTCCCACACTACTAAAAATATTTTGATTTTGATGCGTTTTTAAGCGGCGACGCTATTGGAATTTTTAATTGTTTAATTGCGTCCAAAGTTGTGCCTCCACATAAAAGAGAGGCTGCCGCTTTTTATATCTAAAGTCAGCTAAATGGCTTTTGCTTTTTGTTTTTTTCCGTAGCTTAGGCAGAAATTTGTATTTAGCATTAATTGAGACATTTTATTGGCAATTATACGCATTGAACATAGGCCATTCTCTCTGGGATTGTTAAAATTCTGGATTGTAAATAGACTGTATGGTAGTAATAAACATTGTGAAATGATAAATAATATATGAACCTATAAATTTCTATCTCAGAGCAATTTTTAAGTTACGGCGTCTAATCACTTTTGCTAATGTGAACTTAGTATCTATTTTTGCCAGACTGTGTTTACTTTGACACTTGACAAGACGTGTTGATCCGTCTGAGAATTACACCTTGTAAACACCGATTTTTAAAAAGCTGTGTCTTTCTTATTATTCCTATTTGCTAAAGACTAATCCTAACCACTATTTTGTGATAAGCAGGCTTATTTGCAAAACAAGATGATTATTATATTGTTGAGAAACTCGCAGTAAAAAAAATTTAATTTAAATATTATATTCATAGATTTTTGAGTGTTTGTACTGATATCTTATGAAAAATGTACGGTCCTAGAAACCTAACTTAATCTTAAAAAATAACAAATAAAACCTTAATTTATTCAAAAATTTATTTGTTTAAACGTTAATAAATTTAAGTTTTTTACGTTGCTGGTAATGTTTTAAGCTTGTATGTTAACCTAAAATTAGGTTTTAAACTAAAATCGTGAGGAATTGTATAGTATAAAACCCTACTTTTAGTTTACCATTAATACATGAAAACAGGCCTAAGTAGGAACTTTAAGTTATTTAATTAGGAATTTCTATAGATGTTTTTTCTTCATAAAACTGACTGTAAGGAGCGACTGTAAAAAGTAAAGAGACGAACTTTGGTTCTTTGGTGATGGTTTCATTGTTTTACTTTGCTCTACTAATTCCAAAAAATCGGGCAAGCCTAGATAGACCCCTATATAGTACGTTATCACTTAAGAGCCCATGGTAACTATATGCAAGACCCAAAGATCCAGAGGCAATTATGCGGCTCGCAAAGAGAGCGATCGACAGAAGAGCAGATCAGCAAGGAGGAGTGGGTAAAAGGGGGGCGAGGAAAGGGAGGCCGAAACACGCTGCAGGGGGCAAACACTCGGATACACGCACACACACTCACACAGACACGCGAAGAAGTGTGCGACGCGTCAGGGCAGAAGATAAAAATAGTATTAGTTGCTGATTATTATTGCAAAAATGCGCATTCCTCAGCGAAGAGAGAGAAGGAAAAAGAGGCGAAAAAGGGGGAGGCAGCAGGCGGAAAAAGGGGGCGGGCGGCTGCTGCTGTTGCTGTGTTGTTGCTTTTGCTTTTGCCTTTGCTCCACTCTACGCGCTCTCTGTGTTTTCGTTTCGTTTTCCCTTTTTTCATCCACTCAAGCACACACACACACACACAGGGGGCTGAGAGGGGGAGGGAATGGGGAATCGAAGCAAGCAAGAAAAACGAGCTAAATTGCATTTTCGTCGTCGACGTCGATCGACTTCCATTGCATCCCAGTGGCGCGATGGCAGGGGGGGTGGGTGGTGTGTGGAAAATGTACGAGGGGTTAAGGGGGTTCAAGAGGGAGGCCTTGTGGAGCTGGTAATCAACGCCCACCCCCACCACCCAGCATCCCGATTCCCCCTTTAACAAATCAAACATTTTCGCTTTTAAACATCTTGGTGTAATATTGGTATAGAATATAGAAGATCATTTAGAAAAGACTAATAAGATCTTAAATAGAAAAAGTTTGAATACAAACTTTAATGTAATTCCAAGTAAAGTCCGTTATTTTGTAGCAGTTTGACGGAAATTTATTTAATCTTGATAAAAAACTAAATGATTTTCTTGTTAAACAAAATAAATTACTAGATTAATAAAAAAAAGTAGGTGTTTGGTTTCCTACAATACATTTAAAAACTATATCATCCTATTTTTCGTAAATTTGTATTTACTAATTCTATTTAAATTTGCTTCATTCCTAAAGTATGTATATTTCGTAAATGACAAGGCTATTTCTTATCAGATTCTTTCTTTTCCTCAATAGATCTTTCCGTTTAAATACTTTTTTGTACTTATGAAAGCAATATTTTAACTAAAACGTATAGGTACCCAATACCCTAACCAAAGTTTATGTCATTATCCCCATTTCAGGGTATCCCCTAATTCGTCGCCATTTGTTCTAACCTTCCTTCCTTTCTTGTTTTATCGTTCATTTACTTTTAAAAGCGGCAACAACAACACTGCATTGGTATTTATTGCCCTGCTCTCTGAGTTTCGTATAAAAGTGTGTGTGTGCTTGTGTGCGTTGTGGAATGCACACGATCAACGCCAACAACTGAGCCTCACCTGTTCCATGCTGCCACCGTCGCAGTCGCAGTCGACGTTGGCAGAGAGCACAGAGTACAGAGCACCAACAACAACAACACTCACATAATCCACTGCGAATTGCATGCTGGAATGTGAATGGAATCTCAACGATTTTCAGCGTCGCTGCCGATGACGCCGCTGTCGCTGGCTTAAGAAAATACAACAAAATACAAAAACAATTGCAGCAGCAGAAACTACAACAGCAACAATAAAAGAAACAACAGAAAAAACAACAACATTTTTGCACATTTGGGAGAAGTTTGTGGGGTTTTTTCTCTTAGATTGGTCAAGCTTTTGGTTGTTTGGATTTGTGGGCTTATTGCCATATAGTGATTTTTTTTAAATTTAATAAAAAAAATACCTTAAAAGATTGGAGTGTCATATCAAAGCCAAATTGAAAAGCAAATGGCAATATTCAAAGTGGTCTGCTAAATAAATAAAAATATAGAAATAAAAACAAGTTTTCAGATTTTTTTGGGTAACAAATTATTACAATTAATAATTATTTGAGCTCATAAAAATAGTTTGTTCTTTTTTGTTTGTTTGTACATTTTAAAAACCACCTTTCTGTTATTAATTGTTTGAAAAAGATTTTTTTGTTGAACCATTTCAATTAATTAATATTTTATGGTGAACAAGACGTATTGAAGACCATTTTTTTTAATAATACAGCGAAGTTTAAGTATTAAGTTCTCATCACTAGCCTATTTTAATATGATTTTAACAAAATTTGTCTGATTTTAATTTTTATGGCCAGAGTCTATTAAGGAAAATCGAGTTCTTTTAGGAAAACATACCCTTAACCCAAAAGTAAATTATAAGTTAACCTTTGAACCCATATACATGTCAATGTCAAGATCTTTTAATGAAATTAAATCAGAGAGTAAATTCCAATTTGCTTACACATATTACGTAGAAAAAAAACACAAGATTAAATGCAATTGAGATGTTCTCTTGACTTTAAATTTACAATAAAATAGTAAGCTTAAATATTTGATTAAAACAATTCCAAAATGTGTAAAACATGACCCAGACTGAACGACAACAAAGTTGCAATTAACTTAATAAATTTCGGCGACATGCTGACTTGACAAAGAGAGGAGGAGGCCTTTTAGCCCCACCGCCCCCTTTCGTTTTTTGTCAGCATAAATTAGCCGCCTGAGAAATTATTGTCGCACTGACATTGAAGTGGCGGCGCTGCCTCTAATTACAATGGGTTGTTTTGCAGTTACTTGTGCCACATTTTGCATCTTTGCATTTACTCTGTCGCTCTCGTGGATTTTTCCTCATATTTCTGTTTGTGAGCCTGATATTCATATGTAAATCGGAGGCAGCTGCTGCCCACACGGTTGCATCAACAACGCTCAGATATTGTCACACTTACAGTGGATATTCCTATAGGAGTTAACTAAAAAATATTTTTAGAGAGCTGAAAGTCCCTAGTCTTGAAATTTTAAACTTTTTGAAAAAATCAATGAGGAATGCACAAAAAAAAAAAACATTGTTTTAAAGATCTTAATTTTTCAGGATAATTAATTATATTATTTTTAATATTTTAAACGTTATTTTTGACTTGGCTAAGTTTTTGTTAACTCGTATTCAATTGAATATTTTACTGTCTCTTATATATTTAAAATTAATTTAAGAATACATTTCAATAAGAATTTTAACTCTTGTAAAAATACTTTAAAGAAACTCAAAACTATAAAAATGATTAAAAAATAAAATTTTAAACAGTTTTGGAAATTAGGTTTAGGTTAATATTTTTGGACAGCAATGATCTTTAATTCGAATTCGTTTATTTAAGTTGGTTTTTACTGTAAAAGACTCCATTTTCGTCTTGATACAATTTTTTTTTGTATTCCCGCAATTACTACTATAATTGTTTGCTGTTTTTATTGTAATTGTCACGCTTGTATTTTTTCGTTTTTATTGTTTTCTTGTTAAGTTTTTTTTTTGTATATTTAATAAGAGTTTTTGACACCTTAATAACTAATTACGCCAATTAGCTAAAGTTTTGGATTAAACAAATAAAGATAATCGAAGAAAAACCCATGCAAAAAGTGACCTTGCTTAAAGTCGATGGAAAAACGAAAGGAAATTCAATTTGTACTGGAATTAAATTAAATATTATTTCAGATTAATAGTTTTTTCACAAACACAGCCACACGCTTAGAGGGAGAGGAAAGATAGAAGAATTTAATCCGATTTGTGTAGTAACCTCTCGCTCTCTCCTTCTCTCTCCCCCACACACACACACACACACAAGCACATAGTCGCACATAGATACTCCCCGAGAGAGGGAGAGCGAGATATGTAAATACAGCCTGTTGCATTTGTGTGGGTATGTGCGAGCGATTTCGCATTTCGTTTTCAGGCACTTTTCCGCACATTTTTGATTGCTTTTGCTGTGCGTTTTTCCGTGCAGTTTTCCTCGCTTTTCCACAGACTCAATTGGAAGTACTCACACAGGCAAGCACACACACTCCACACACAAACATACACGCACTCCACACACACACAAAAACACACACATGAAAGGGGTATTGCATTTTCTTTTTGGGCTGCGAGATACGCAAATTCCAGCTGCAAACGTTGCATTTTCACCAGGGATTTTCCCAATTTACCTTCGCGCCTGACGTTTTCCACGCAGTTTCCACCGTTTTCGCCTCTTTGTTCTCGCCTTTTTCGCGTTTCCCACACACGGCACTTATTTCTTCTCTTCTTTTCCCCGTTTTTTTTCTGGTTGTTGACAAATCGCTGCCTTCTGCTCGCTATCTCGCTCTTTTTCCACTTGCCTCACTCGCGAACATGAGTTTTCACTGTCGCGTGCGTTTAGTCGCGTTTTTCGGGCATTTTCGATGCGCGTTTTGCTTAAATTAAGTAAAAAATTAATTTGGCTTTTTGTTGCTGCCGTAGTGCTAGAGCTGTCAACATATCGATAGGCCAGCAGCGATAGACGGATTGATGGTGATGATACAGTTAGATACCGATAGTAATCGATATCAATCGATTGAAGTGGTTTTAAACCTTGGTAAATAACTCTGATAAGAATTTAGCGTGTACTGAAACCATATTTTCAACTTCAAACCTTGGGATGTTACTCTAATAAGAGGTAAGCTTGTACTCAAACCAATTTTTCAGTGGTTAAATTACGCACTAAACATTCCAATTAAACTCATTTCTGCGTTTTCCGTTTACCTATCATTTTTATTTCTAACTGCATGGTTTTCTTCGCAATATCTCGGCGTGCCGAAGTTAGATGTCCTTCTCGCATGCGATATCCACAAGATTCTGAATCGCAAGGTGGCTTTTAACCAGACCACTCACAAAATCTACTCTACTACTCCACAAGTTTCTCGATTTTAAGGTTATTAAGGAAAACATTCACCAGCTACCTGCCCACGCAGGTCCAAAAATAATAAACCGATAATAGATAAGTTAAGCCTACCGAAACCGTATCAACAGGCTAAAAATATAATTATTTGAATTGTAACAAGCCAGTTTGTTATTAATACCTAACCTCTACAGATTAAAATACCATTGAACCTATAACAACCATTGATTGTGTTTTTATTTAAAAAAATTAAGGCTGTTTATAAATGAAATATATATTTTCAGTTATTTCGTCATGAGCCCATGACTCACAGTTTCTCTTAACTAATTGGCTCCCATATTAATTCCACTAATTAGTCACAAACCTAATCATTTTTACCACTTTTGCAATTGGACTCGACGCTGGACATGATTTAGCACACAATCGAGCGGCTGTTCGAGAGCTCCCTGGTGTCCATAGTTTCCCAGCGGGCTCCCCACAAGCAGTCACGGCAGGAAGTTCGATTATTACAGCGCCACCATGACATTAACATCCAATCCCGGCTATCAGGTGCTCCACAGCTTCCACTCCACATTGGATCTTACAACCAGAAGGATCCGTGCGAGCTGTCACTGCTACCAGTATTATATCAAATAGCTTCAACAAGCAAAGGAGCTGGACATCCAACCAGCTCCACTCCCAGCATCAGCTTCATTACCTAAACATTATCTTTTTATTGTAAATGATTATATTCTATGCCTTCCAAACATCAGAATACAATTAAAATAGAGCTTAACAATTAATTCACTCATTTCCGCACCACCCAAGGGGTAGAGTGAAAGGCGCGTATTTTTTAAAGTGGTTTCCCCAGTAGGCATAATCCAAAAATTGAATTTAGTTTTTAACGTGGTATTCTCCACAATTGGTTTTTCTATTATTTTACAGTTTTTTAATGTGGTACTCTCCACAATTTGTTTTTCTATTATTTTTATGTTTTTTTAATGTGTTTTTCCCCACTGATTTTTTAAAGTGGTTTTCTCCACAATTTGTTTTTCTATTTGTATTTGTTTTAGCGGCTTTCGAAAAGCGCCAAAATCCCACAGAACCTGGGATAAAAATGTTGGCCGTACTGCACCTTCTGGGCCAACGAAGTTTTAGCCAGCGCTTCTTCAGCACCATTTTTTCAATTTCTACCAACCTGCTCAAGCGCGTTGTTAGAAGCAAAATATGGTTTAAAAGAATTTTTTTCAGGAAGTAATTTAAAATAAAGTTTTATTACTTTATAAAGTTCATTTATTTCAGTTAGACAAATCTTGCTTAATTTACTAGAATTTATACTACTATTAGCTTTTCTTAATTTATCAAATTCATTTTCAAAATTATTTCTAAAAAATTTTGTTGAATAAACTTCTGATAATACAAAGTCAGAAGCTCTACCAACTTGCAACTTAATGAAATGATTTCGATCATGTAAAAGTGGAATACGTTTATACTTACGATCAATTAAATTAAGGTTAATAACATTATGGTCTTTTTGGTCTGCTTTTTAAGGGTGGGTTTTGTTATAAAAGGAGTGTGCGCACTTACAGCTGTGTTCATCCAAATAGCAGTGCCGCACCTCACCCCTTTCCAACTCTCTTTGAAACACTTCCAGTCTTCCAAATTAAACAAGCGATACCTTTTGGAAAGCTCAGAGTGTTAGAATTATAAAACCGAAAAAGTCCCGTTACATTCAGAACTCTTCTTCTTGTTTTTCACTATTTTACAAAAATACCCATCAAAAGTGCTGTTCATTGAAATAGCAGTGTCGGGCGCCAGCTCATCAAATTTATAAAAAATTAACAAAATTAAAAAATAAGGACGCAATAATTAAGTTCGTTCTATTCATCAATCTTATTGATAAACATTGTTTTTGGAAACTGCTTAAATTTTTTGTTAAAAATGATAAAGAAAAGTACTACTCGGTGGAGAAGAAAAACCCTATGGTCAGCCCTAAGAAATCATGGCAAAACGCATAAGAGATTGAAATTTTAGCTGGTTGCAGTCCTATAACTATATTCAATGCTAAAAAATATCAAAAGAATGCAGAAAATCGGGGTCGTAACGTAAATCGACTGTTTTAGATGATGGTCGCTTTGTGCGGTAGGAGCAAGATGAAGCCGGTAAAATCGTCTAAAATTATAAAAAATGATTTTAATCTGTCGATTAGTGGTACTACAGTACGACTATGACCCATTTTTTACAATCTAATCCAAAAAAGTCCCAGGAAGGTCCCACTCTTAAATCAGGAGATGGTCGTCGCATGGTTGACGTGTTTCAAAATCCATGTTGACTGGCCTGGCGAATGGTGGCGAAAGTTATTGTGTTGAGATCAAAGCCAAATAGTTTTATTTAATGGCACAGGCTCCAGACAACAAGTTTGCCGTCCACCAAACACAGAATTGAACTCAATATATACCAAAATACCAAGTAAAGCATGGTTGTCGTTTCACAGGCCTTACAACATTTGGGAAACTTTTAACCGTGGACCTCGGAATTTTAAGGAGGTCTTCCTTTGGGACTTTTGGGATTAGATTGTAACAAATGGGTCATAGTCGTACTGTAGTACCACTAATCGACAGATTAAAATCATTTTTTATAATTTTAGACGATTTTACCGGCTTCATCTTGCCCTACCGACCAAAGCGACCATCATCTAAAACAGTCGATTTACGCTTACGACCCCGATTTTCTGCATTCTTTTGATATTTTTTAGCATTGAATATAGTTATAGGACTGCAATCAGCTAAAATTTCAATCTCCTTATGCGTTTTGCCATGATTTCTTAGGCTGACCATAGGGTTTTTCTTCTCCACCGAGTAGTACTTTTCTTTATCATTTTTAACAAAAAATTTAAGCAGTTTCCAAAAACAATGTTTATCAATAAGATTGATGAATAGAACGAACTTAATTATTGCGTCCTTATTTTTTAATTTTGTTAAGTTTTTTATAAATTTGATGAGCTGGCGCCCGACACTGCTATTTCAATGAACAGCACTTTTGATGGGTATTTTTGTAAAATAGTGAAAAACAAGAAGAAGAGTTCTGAATGTAACGGGACTTTTTCGGTTTTATAATTCTAACACTCTGAGCTTTCCAAAAAGGTATCGCTTGTTTAATTTGGAAGACTGGAAGTGTTTCAAAAGAGAGTTGGAAAGGGGTGAGGTGCGGCACTGCTATTTGGATGAACACAGCTGTAGATTTGTCTCACTTTGATCTGACACATCTCATCTCACATCTCACCGACCATCCGCAATGCCGCCAAAGAAAGAAGTGCCGCCGAAGGTGGTGAAACGGGCCGTGCCCGCTACTTGTACCAATTTCATAGCACACGCGGTAAGTAACAATATTAATATTATTTTTTAATTTTTATAATTAATTTCTTACTTTTCATTTTTTTCATTTTAGAATATAAATTTTTTTAACGTCCCTGCAAGAGCCACGGCAGAAGATCTCACCACGCTGTCGGAAATGAGCGCAGCAGTGCGCCCAGGAGGAGGAGCAACCTGCAAAAAAAGCTGACAAATAAATGAAAAATTCAAAATTAAAATAAAAGAAAATAAATGAAAATAAAATTAAAATTAAAAATTATTAATTGAAAATGTTTTTGGGGATAAATTTTTGGGTTTGGGTTTTTTTAAGCTTCTTTTTCAGGTTTTTATTTCAGATTTTCTTTTTTGTTATTCGCTTCACGAATCTGTTATTTGCCGTTATCTCTTTAACGGCAAATAACGGATTCGTCATATATGTGTGTATATACGTATACACATATGCATACATATGTTATAGAAAAGCGTTTTCGTTTTTGCTATACACACATATATGCTCGAACTCATTTTATTGAGCGTTTTATAATTTTTAAATTTTAAGCAATTTTCTGTGCAGCCCTGCAATTCTCTCTCCCTGGTATTGTATTTACAAACAAATGTATTTATATTATAAAAATAATTAATAATAATTTTAGTAAATATAAAGAGCTTATAAAACACTTCTGCTTATTTACCTTAAAAATTCAATTCGAAAAAGGCCAACCTCTTTTTATTTCTGTCCACTTTACTTAATAATTTTTAAACACTTCTACTACATAAAATGGTAAACTACAAAATCATATAGATTTTTTCTGGTTTGGGAGGAACGATTTCTGTGGCACTCCCGATAGTGTTATTTTTCTTGTATAAATAAATAAAAATCTAGTTATGAAATTGCCAATAAGTTATTCCCAAAAAAAAAACGGCGGTCAAGCTGCACGCTTGACCAAATACATACTTATGCACACAAATACATAAATAGGCACGCGCTGCGTACATACCTACACATTAAACAAAATTTGCAATTAAGATATAAGACAAAATGCTCAACAAAATATGTATTTATGCTACACTGAGTGTAAAACAAATGTAAGTTCTTGCAAAATGTCATATTTTTTATGCGTGCAGAGTTCGACCAGCATGCTTCTTTGAACTAACTTATTGGCAACTTATTTACTATAGATATTTTAGGCCATTTTTTCACTTTTGAGGCCATTCTTTTCTCTGGGTGTAGCTTTACTTTCCTTGCTAGTCGAACCAGAAAAGAAATTTACAAAAAGACTGAGACATGAAACGGAGCGCTGAAAGTAAAGAGAGCTCGACAGAAATCGAGTCCAGTCTAGAAGAAGGCATGTTTCACGTGGAAAAAATTATTAATCGGCGAGAGCGGTATGGGATGGTGAGTAATCCGTTCGAGATTCCCCAGTTTCCTACAGTTTCGCTATACACCCGCAGATAGAATATTTAGTTAAATGGAAAAACTATCCCGAAACAGAAAACAAATGGGTCCCAGTATTTGATCTAAAATGCCCGGGCCTTCTTCGGGAGTACGAGCTTAGTTATTACTGGGGCCCATAGGTTTTCCCCTTTCAGCAACCGCACATCATAATCATAATCATATAAATCCCCCCTATAAAACCCAAAGCAATCAGTCGCTGAAATTGTGGGAATAACATCCCCCAAAAAAGACAAAAAAAAAAGGCAGAGTCGCCTGGCAATCGATCCCTCCAACGTAAATATTTAGAAAATAATAAAACCAGATATGAATGCAGAATATAAAATTTGATTTTAAATAATTTTAATAGTTTTAAAAAACTAAAAGAAACGCTTTCCGGTTTAAAAGAGCGCGCTCTTTTATAGATATCGATAAATTATCGGTAAAAAAACAAGTTGGCAGGCCTGCATGCAAACCAAAAAGTGCTACGCAGCCAGATAGCCAGCCAGCCAGCCACAAGTGAAACTTATATAAAGCGTTTAATAAAGCGTTTAAAAAGTAAATTACTTAAACTCTTTTATAGTCTTTTGAGGGTTATGGACTGCAGTCTTGAACCATTGCGACCTGAAGATTTCGCGGTTTGATTTTTATGATCTTTTGCTATTAGTTCCGAGTTCGTGCTTAACATACAAAACTTCTTGGTGGTAGCTTTGATTTGAACGTTTTTTGGAGGTGTTGACCGCTGTACTAGCTCTTTGCCGAAAAGTGTCCATTAAGGATAGTTTTTTTTGGCGGTTTTAAAATTAATATTGTACTGAAAAATCGTTATTGTGCACTCATAACAAATTTAAACAAATAAATTTAAGCCATTCCGCGAATTCTTCAGGAAAATCCGTGACACACTGGCTTACAAAGCAACAATGTGCTTGCAATATGCGAATACAACCGTAAAGACAAACGATTCGGCGATGATTAATTAATATCGCCTTAAGCTATACCTACAAATAGTTTGGGTACACAGTCGAATTTGTTTGACGAACTTTTTGTCCAACATGAACATGGTTTCGAGCACTGGTAAGTGTTGGTGAAATTTATATTCCATTCGAACAAAACGTCAAACAAAAGTTTTGTTTTTAACACTACTTCCCACGGGAAACAGTTTTGACAGGCGACTTTTTTTTGACGTACAAATAAAAATAATTTGTAAAAAAAAAACACATCAAACACATTTCTTTTTTTGTTTTGTGATACAGCAGTGAGTGTCTCAGAGAAGATGTTAAGCTCAAAACACATAAACTTTTCTGTCGTTTAGGCTGCAAGCCAAATGCGTGGCCATGGAAGCAGAGAATGCCGGCCTGCGGAAGAGGTGCGCGGAGTTGTACTGGGAAATCGCGAAGGGTAAAAAGGCTAGGGAGCAGCTGGAGATGGAAGCAAAAGAGGATGAGAACTGGCCGGCACTGCGACCGAGCATCAAGTGAAGCAGCACCTTTGTCCATTTTTCGTGCTGCGCGATAGTGTGGCTGTATGCTAATACAACGAAATACCATATTCCTTTATCTTCCCAATCCCTTTTTTTCCCTGCATTTAGCGGAGTTTCAAATAAACAATTGCAATTTTAATTTACATTTATATTTTTATCCTTTAAAAAGTACCCCATTGTATTTTGTATTTAATGACAGCAGTCAGCTAAAAAAGTGAATAATATTAATCATGCACTGTAAAAGTGGACGATAAATACAGATTATATTTTGGCTGTGGTGCTTACAAAATATGTATTTAATTTTAACACATTTTAAAGGTTTTTTTGACTGGTTTAGTAATTTTTGTCTTTACGAAAACAAATTATTTAAGAATTTAGCGTGTACTCAAACCAAAATGACAGTGGCATAAGAATCAGATAAGAGTGTAGTTTGTACTTAAACCAAGCTAAAAATGGTTACATAAACCACTAAATTTTCCTTATTTACTCATTTCTGGGTTTGGTTCATCACTATCGATATTTTTGATATTATTCCCAATTGGATGGTTTTCTTCGCAATTTCTCGGCATTTTTGTAAGTTTGTAAATATGTCGAAAAGCGCGCTGATTATCTTGGCTCCTGGGGCGGAGGAAATGGAGTTTATCATAGCCGCCGATGTCCTGAGACGTGCAGGTGTAAGTTCTTGACTTTACCCGTGAAATCATTTTGTAGACACTATTTATTTATACCTCTGATAGATCAAGGTCACCGTGGCCGGTTTAAACGATGCAGAGCTAGTCAAGTGCTCGAGGGATGTGCAAATACTTCCGGATACTTCACTGGCCAAAGTATCCTCGGATAAATTCGATGTGGTGGTTCTACCCGGAGGATTGGGAGGTTCCAATGCCATGGGAGAGTCATCGTTGGTAGGGGACATCTTGAAGAACCAGGAATCAAGCGGAGGACTCATCGCCGCTATTTGTGCTGCACCCACTGTCTTGGCCAAACATGGAATCGCAACAGGAAAGTCCCTCACCTCGTATCCCTCGATGAAACCACAGCTCACCGATAAATACAGGTAATTATGGTGGAACTCTTCAGGTTTTAGGGTAAAAATTCTTTAAAAATATAATATGATACTTTCTATACACTTTTTTATTGAGAATCAGAAAAAATCCATAGAGAATCTTTATCTAAAGTTCCTATTTTCATTTTAGCTATGTGGATGACAAGAAGGTAGTTCAGGATGGAAAGCTGATCACCAGTCGAGGACCTGGAACCGCCTACGATTTTGCTCTCAAAATCGCCGAAGAGCTGGCGGGAAAGGAAAAAGTCCAGGAGGTGGCCAAAGGACTTCTTGTTACCTACGAATAAATACAAATAACAATGCTGCAGAAGGATAGTATCATATAATATTTATTAAAGATTATGCCATTGATGTAGTCAAGAACTGATTAAAAAATATTCAGAGCAAAACTATATTTAAACATTTGCATTTTTTTAAGACAGTCAACTGACGCCCATATTCAGCGACCTTAAAAAATTACTTCTAAACAAATGAGCTTAAATAAATTTTTTTTGAAAAATTCGAGACATAATAGAGATTAAAAAAGTGATACAAAAGAAGGAAGTTTGATTCGTAAACAAATGAGCCTAAACTGTATAAATTAGAAAACAATTGCTAAGCAAAATGAAATATATTTAAATTTTGTAAACAAGTCACTGAATCTTGGGTTTAAGTCACTGCTAAACTAAACTGAGCTCCAAACCAATGCTGCCAACTCTTTTTTTGTTTTTCATGTAGCTAATTCCTGTGCCAAAAAATAGCTAAAAATTTAGCTAAAGGCTAAAAAATTTTAAAATTTTAGCTATTTGAAAATTAAATTTGCTAGCTTGGCAATGATGCAGTGATAAAGTAAATAAAAAAAGAACATTTAAAGAAATTGTAAATTAATTAACTAGTTTAAAAATTATATGTTTGTAATTTCAAATATTTTTAATAAAAGTAAAAATATAGCCAGAAAGTTTAAAGGAAGTTACCCGATTTGGCTACAAAACAGCTAAACTGACAACACCGCTCAAGCTGTCTGGTATTTTTGTAAAAACCGTTAGCGGTCACACGAACCGCAGCGAACGGTTGTTGTGGGTGTCGTCGGCGTGTTCGCGTTTTTCGCTCTCCTTGGCTCGCTCTTGTTGTTACCAATTCATTGGCCAAAAACGCAGTTAATTACCAAAAAAAAAAAGTAGCCGAATAATACGCGATCGTTAATAAAAATCAGGCGATCGTTGGTTCAAAAAAAAACTAAACCAGGTGCAAAGTGGCGAAAATCAATAGCAAAGCAAAGTAAATAAAGTGCATACGAATGAGTGTGGGGAAGTGCGAGAAAAACCAAATGCAAGTGCGTGCCAACAAATAAGAAACGCCAAGGAAGCGAAGGAGGAGCAGATAAGAAGTGAAAAGTGCACCAAAAGAGATTACAAAAAGAAAAGAAAGATTGCTGCAAGCAACAAAATATTCGGTGCGGCGTTTTCTACGTGACGCGAAATTCAATGCGCTCTCGCGTTCTCTCTCTTTCTCCTGCTCTTTGTTGAAATTTTAACTGCGAACAGGGTCAAAATAAGAAAACACGTCAAAGAAATACTTATGTGTATATAAATTCTAGGTATTCCTACCTTCCGTTTTTATTTTTTGCGGTTAACGCGCGTGATTCATAAACTCGTATTTAAGTAACAACGAAAAAAAAAATACAGCAGAAAATACAGCAACAACTGTAGCCACCGCGGTGCATTGAACCTGCTGAAAACGCTGGGTACCAGCAAGCAGTTAACATGGACAACAACAGTAAGTTTTACTCCTGCAGTTTTTGATACCCTTTAAGCGAGGGTGTTTTGATTTTGATTAAAAGTTGGTAAAGCAATCTTCTAGTTTTTTACGTCTTAGTAAATCTGTAGTTTATAAATATTTACTTAGATCGCAAGGGTGCATAAACTTCGGTTTTTCCCGAACTTAAAATCCTTTCCCGTTTTGTTGTTGCATTTTCATAGTTTTTCGGGGTGGGTCCGCCTATTTTTGCCGTCTGCCTTTGGTCGCCATATTCGCATTTTGTGCGCCCGAAAAATATTCCTTTTCTTGTTATTGTTGTTTTCGGGGTGGGTGTGTCTCCTTTTAACCCAAGGACACTGAGTTTTCTTTTGTTTTTCTTTGTTGACTTTAAATCCAAGTCCCCTTGCTGACTTTATTTTTTTTTTTTAACACTTCTTACGACACACACACACATTTTTACAGCAATAAACCAAATGTTGCTTAACAAACAAAAATATAGTAAAGGTTAAAACAAAACAACAAGGAAACCGGTTTTTTGGGGCTGACCGAAGAAAAGGTCTTTTAAATGAGAATTTTAGCGTTTTGATGATTTCATGTTGCCATCAATTTTACACTCGAGACCCACGGGGAGGTTAACGTTAACCCTCCTCCCTCTGCCCCACCACTTTTAACCCCCTTGAGAAACTTTTGAATTTCACAATGGAAACTGGAGAACAAAAGTTCTGGGATGCAAATCACTCTCTGTGGTCAGTTAAAAATGTAACTGTGATTCAGGGCGAAATTTTCTGCGGTTTTAAACATTTAAATTAACCATTTTTGTTACCTTTATAAACGTATTCAACGAAAGCTAATTAAGTTATATTGATTATATTTTTATTGTATATCTTTTGATTCATTAAAAAGACATTTTTCTTGAAGAGTTTTGGTTTTTTTGTATAGAGAAGAAAAGACAGATTAATAATGCTTGTTTTTGACTAATTAATAATTTCTATAAGTTGCTTTTGAAAAATTAATCACACTGTTTTTTGTTTCTTTCAAAATCTTTAAAGCTAATTTATTGCTCTACATTTTTAACAGCTATTTTTTAGTTGTAATTATCGTGTGCAAAACAAATTCGTATTAACAATTTCAATTTGAGGATACTTGCTAAATGCAAATTGAATTATTTAACCTTGAAATATTTAGCGAGATAAGTAAATATTTTCCAAGCGAGTTAACTTTCCTTTTTTTGCTTTGTTTTTCCAAGCTCAGCTTTTTTTTTGTAGACTTTTCTATAGTCGAAAAGTCGACCCTATTCTCTGACCCTTTGGCTACTGTTCAGTGTTCCATGTAGAGAGATAGAGATAATCCGGGATCGATAGGAACTACTGAGGAGAGGCTCTTTGTGGCGGACAATATTAATAAATGTTAATGTGCGTCCCAACCTTCCTTGTTATGGCTTCTTTGTGGAGACGGAGACCCAAGATTGAGCAGCTCTCGTCTTTGTGTTGCGTTTTTTCCCCGATGTTGTCCGCTGATAATGGAAGCTGATTGAAAGCCCCTCCTCCTCCAAAAAAAAAATAATATGCACCGCACCCGCAGCAGTTTACTGATGATTTCTTTTGATGAACAATTTCCAGGGACAGACAATGGAAAGAAAGGCCAGCTCTCTATATACAGATATAAGTATTTACTCGTGTTCCGAGCTACATTTGCATCCCAAACAAAACAAAGCTGCTTTCTTCCGCTTGTTTAAGTGATTCGGACGCTAGACAAAAGTGGAAATGACGCGTTTATGTTTATGTAACGCCAACACACAAAAACAGGCAACAATGGCAAATGGCAATCAATGGTCAGCGAAATGAATCGCCAAACGAAAACATTTTATCAGATTTCTTATTTGCCACTTTTATCTTATCGTATCGTATCAGCACTCCTTTCCCTTCCCATTAAGCTCTCCTGACAATTTAATAAATTGCTCTTGCCACGCCTGGATTTTGTCTCGGCATTGACTTGTGCGTGGGCTGCAAATGGGTTAATAATGAAAAACTCGGTGGAACCACGCCCTCATCTTGGCCCATTACCATTAGCCAACTCTCATGCGGCTCTTTCTCTGCCTACAATTTCTTCACATTCGCTAAAAATATGAGGCCTGATGGATCGCTTTATATGAGTCACTTTGTGTTCGCGGAATTGGTCACGACACTCGCGAATTAAGGGCATGAGTTCGGCGATGGGGGAATACTTTATCTATAAAAGGAGTGAGTCATTGATAAGGGGTTTTTATAGAAATAAATAATAAAAACTTCAAGCGGATCTACTTTACAAAATTATCGTTTAAAATTAGCAATTCCCTCCAATATGTTTTAAAGACTTAAATGTTTTACTATTACTTGTACAGTCGTAAATATAACAATCACAACTTGTTCAAAATTAAAAGAAATAACTAAAAAATATTTCTCACTTTTGTTTACATATAATTCTATACAAAACAAAGATTACTTTAATTATATTATATAAGAGAGCCTAAACATTTAGGGAACCATCCTTTTTTCTATTTGCCTGTACAATAGATCTCTTCTGGTCGCGGTACATAATAGGCTTACAAAAAAAAAAAAAAAAAAATATATATCATTTAATTTTGTCAAGTACTTAATGATCTAGTACTATAACTAATTTTGTATGTACCTTCGCCTTTATTATGATGCTTTTTCAGTTAAATAGTTTTTCAGTTCTCTGATAAGTTCAACGAATTCAGGGAATTTCCAAATCTCGTTGAAATGCCCACTTCCCTTTTAGATGCAGATATTAAATTCTGGGGAAATAACCACCGGATAAGCCCTGACAAGAGAGTGAATGTAAAACAAAAAAAATTAAAACAACATTATATTTTGTTTTCAATTATTTTTCGTTTGCATTTCGTCGCAGGCGAAGCGAACAGAACCGCTTTATTGATATGCAAATAATTTACTTTTCGCAGCTTATTTTTTTTTTACTTGCTGGTCGAGTGCATTCAACAGTTGTGAACTGCGTATGACTCAGTCCCCTGAAAAGTCAAATTCGAGTGGCAAAATTGTGTTTTAGCTGGCTTTTTCGCCTGCCTCCTATCTTATCGCGATTCCTCAGACTTTTGCTGCCTGCCCGCGCTTATCAAACAAAAAGGGAAATAAATGGAATATTAGAGATATGAGTTCTCCCTCTCTCATTCTGCGATAAATGCTAAGAATTCTTCTAAAGAATCTATGCCAAGTTTGTGTAATGTTTGTTCTCCGCTCAAAGAATCAACTTAAATTGCCTTGAGTCTCTTTTTGTTTATCATTATGTTTGGAGAGGAAATATGCGGGTCCCCCTTTATTGAGTAAACCGTATAGCATTCCATATCAATAAACTGATAAGCTCCGGTTGAACTCCAAGGCCTCTTTTCTATTGGTCCTACGAGTGGATCGCCGGATTAAATGAAGTGAATTCCTAAGAACTCTGGGGTGGAAATGCATTTATTTTATTTACTTTTGGCATACTCACAGTTAACTTTGGGTTACTCATTGAAATCACGAACAATTATCTTCTTTTGAATAACCCTTTTAAACAGTTTTAATATTTGCTTTTATTTCTTCAAGACTTTACAGTTACTTTTTCTTTTGGAAACTTTTTTGATAACCCGTTCTTTTTTTCAAATTTTGAAAAACAGTTAAGCATTTGTTTGACTGGTGAAGTTAATAAATATGTATTTTTTATATATATTTTATATTTTCTTGCTAGGGTTAAAAACTAAGTAAGTGGATAAAAATATGCTA
Organism: Drosophila oshimai; assembly: GCA_018150695.1. Taxonomy (NCBI): domain Eukaryota; kingdom Metazoa; phylum Arthropoda; class Insecta; order Diptera; family Drosophilidae; genus Drosophila; species Drosophila oshimai. Next base: position 1,335,512 of record JAECWM010000202.1, on the reverse strand, counting down.
AGTGTAGAATGCCTGATTTTTACTTCTGTAGAATCCTTTTTATTGCTACCATTCAATTTGCTTATTTGACTCACACGAAAAATATCAGGAAAATCCGTTTTAATCAGCTGGACTCTTTTGACCTCCAGCTTCACAATTTTCCCCCCTGCCAACCATTTCATTTGGCTAATGCACAACTCATCAGCTTCAATTGCTGATGGACGGATGACGGGGTAGTATGCCCGACTGCTCCCAAACACTTTCCATCGTAAACTCTTTGGAATTAAGCGGCGAACGCCTCAACATATTGCCACATAAATCACATGGGCGGAGGGGAAATGTCGGGAAAGGGGGAGGGGGCAAACGTACATAGCTTTTCAATTGAAACTTGCGTTTGGTTAGCTTTTCCATGCTTCGTTTGCCTTCGGTTGCACTGCCGCATTCAATTGAAATGGAAATGCATTGCAAGTGATGGTCAAGGGTGAGGTGATTTCGTATGTGAGGGTTTACACTTGAGTGAAAAACTTGAAAACAATTCTGGATTCTATGCTTTAATGTTATCTATAAATTGTGTTGCTTTTTGACACCATCAATAGTAAAGGGAGGACTTAGAAAAATATGAAGCTTTATAATCTTTACAAAACCTTAAAATAGGAGTCAAAATAAATTCTAAAAATACAATAACATAAGTAAGGATCTTAACTAGTGGTTCTTCTATAGTGATAATTTTAATGATTTCATTAGCATATTATCGATATTCTTTTGAAATGGTCACGCGTGTCAATGACGACACCTGGCCATGACTTAATCGAACCCAAATGTTAATGCTTTTATTTGGTTATCTCTCTGCAGTTTGCCACTCCAATGATAAGGGTCGTCCCACAGTCTTATCAATTGGACATAGCCACTATTGGCAGTGATTCATTAAATATCAATTTACAGAGAGAGTTTAGTGCAAAGGGGCCATATAATTTCTTATTTTTCCTTATTCTGTGATTCCCCCAATTAAAACCAATTGAAATGCAGCTCATTTGGCGACAAACGAATTAGTTTACTGCCTCTGTTTTTCACACGCAATGTGCGGCCTTGAACTTGAGCAATTGCTTTCATTTGTGGGGGCCAGCAAAAGCTCATAAGTCAAGGTCATTCGAGTGGGCTGTCTGTGTGTGTGTGTCCTGTTTTGAGGACGTCAAAAAGGAAAAGGAGAGAAGAGAACATTTGACTTGTGACTCCTGGGGCAGAATTTTTGTCGTTTTCTCGTGTGCTCCGGAATTGATTTTGCAGCTAAGGCCTGACCGGCATACAGAGTAATTATAATGAGGGTTGGCAAATGGCCTAAGACCTATAGAAATTTGCAGCAGCTGCTCAAAAGGTGTTTTTTATGTTCAGTCATGCACGATTTCAAAATTTTGATTTAAAGAATTGTATTTACAGCTGCAGAGATTCTGCTTTAAGATTTTATTATGCTTGAAATAACCAAGAACCAAAAATGTGCTCAAAAATGAAGTAATTAAAATGTAATTCCACAATCGGAAAGTTCTTTCATACTTAATTACATAATTTAATGTTATGTGGTGTTTTGTTAACATTTAAAATTTTTTAATAGTGTGCAATTACTAAAGAAGGATATATTTACACCACTTATTTCAAAATAAGCCTTTTCCAATCAATATCCACCGCTTCTCTGTCTACCCAATGGCACTTAAACCCACCATGTTGGCCCAAATAAAACAAATAAAAGTTTTAACCGGGTCACGCCAGTTACCAGTTGAGAATCCCGCCCCCAAAGGAAAACAGGCAGTCAGACAGGTCAGCTCCATTAACTTACCTGCACTGAACTGAGCTGAATCGACGCAGTACTCACTTATGCATGTGGATAACCCCTTCTTTGGCTTCTCCACTTCAACGGGGACTTGCATATTTAAAAGTCGAACTCACGCAAAGGCAATTTACCGTTTACGGTTCATGGCATCTCCCACCCGCCGGCAACATTGCACCATTGAAACCACTACACGTAGAAAAATTGGGTATATTGACTTCGTTTTCCTGGTAAAATCAGTCGAAATTCAAAGCTATAATATTTGCAATATAATGAATGATATTTTTTTATATAATATATAGTATATAATAAATATATAATATATTAGATTATATTATATTATACTAAGATTAAATTGGTTATATTTTAAATTTAACAATTTATATATATTTAAGTTTTTTTCATGAAAACATTATTTAAGTGTGTTAAATAAGAATGTTTTTATGTTTTTATTTTCATGTGCCACAAATATTAAGAGTATTTTTTTGTAAAAAAAAAAGTTTAAACATCAATAAACGACTTTGTTTTTCTCTGTGTATCCGAACAACCAAAAGCGATGAAAAGAGTAAAAAACCAAAACAAAAAGAAGACAAACCAAGCAAAACCGAAATTCAAAGGCAGCCAAAACTGATAGTTAAACCAATTAGCATGTTCTTGTTTGCTCACCCCAAAAGGGGTGGGGTAGGGGGTGGTGTTAGCTGAGGGGGAGGGAATCTTCACACACACTTGCTCACACCTACGCGAGGTGTTTGTTTTGAACGGAACTTTGGCCGCACCCTTGGCCACCTTGGCCACCAACAACTGCAGCTGTGCTTACCTGAACCGGTTACAGGTAACATGTAGAGCTTACCCGTTTCGGTAATCTTTCGGATGCATCAGTTGAACTTTGTTTGGGGGAGAATAAAGGTTACAAAGGGGGAGAGAACTAACAGCTCAGTTTTATCAAAACGAAAATAGTAGGGGCATATCAGATTGTAAAACAGGTTTGCGTAGTTTGTAAAGCATTTTATTAGGGTACTGTAATAAAGATTTTGTGACGTTTCCAATTGGGTCGTGATCTTCCACTTTTATTATTATTTTTAGGTGTTTAATAATTGTAAAGTAATTTGTAAAATACACCAGTTGAGGGTATTTTAAAATCGTATTTTTCCCTGTTTTTTAACCTGTTTTCGCGCCATATTTTTAACTATCCATTGACCGATTTGCATATCTTTATGGCCGACATAATGTGCTGTTTGACATTGGGGGAAGCTGACTTCACAACAAAACCCGATATCGCAGTGATCGGATATACAACAATAATATTGTTACAAGGCAACCCATCCACCCACAAGAGCATGACGACCAACACGCCCTCTGGCGGTGGCAGTCAGCGCAGCTGCTGTCATGCGATTTTCTCCACTTTTGACACATTTACACATTTGGTTTTCCCACTCGGCTCTCGGCTCTTTTGCTCTTTTATCAGGCTTTTCACACGATTCGACTCCGCTGCGCGAGTAAACCTCGCTTTCCACCACTTGTCTACCGGTTTTCACCATCTTCTGTACACAGAAAAAATATCGGGACATGGCGAAGAAAAGATATTTTTAATTGGAAATAACTCTGTTAAAATCTTTATCACATGAAAAAACAGAATTTGTGAACATTTGTAGTTGTTGCATAATTTTTTTTTATAAATGAAACACACACAACCGTTTTTTAGTAGGTATCATAAATATTTAAAAACATTTCTGAGTAGGTTTTCGGTTGACGTTTTTATATGACAAAAAAAATAAAGTTGTTAAATATCCCTAATAAAAACTTTAAGATTTGAAGTCAGATCTTTAAATATATATTTTAATGCATCTTTTTTTTAAGTACACGTTTTCCAGAAGCGGCTCATTTCGCTGCTGCATACCGCCCATTCTAGGCCCTCTTTCAACACTCTCCTCCATTCTTTCACTCAGTCAGCGCGCTTTGCGGTCGCTTATTATTGTTATTCAAGCGTACCCAGCATATGAGCGTAAAAACAAAGAGGAAAGCGGCAGCAAATCGCTAAGGAGGAAGATGAAAAAGTTTGAAAAAACAAAAAACCACATTAAAGGTTCATTTGGCTGTCGCTTTGTTTGCCTTTTGCAGTGGCGCGCTTAGGCTAAACAGTGTGGCTGAGACACTCAGATACTCAGATACTCGGCCATTGAGGTACTCTCAGATACAAAGATACGAACGGGCCAGTGCCAGTCAGTCGGCTGCCGTTGGCCTAGATACAAATTGGCACTCGCTGGCGATGACCGCGTGACACGAGATGTTGTTAATATACGAATTAGGATTTGATAACTTAATGGTTAAAAATTCTTGGGAAATAATTAATCTTCAAATTATGATTTGACAATTAAGTGGTTAAAGATCCTTGGGAAATAATTATTCTTCAAATAAAAATTCATCTGTATAAGAGCTTTTTTGCTTTAACAAATATTTATTGATTTACTATCAAAAGCTGCTTGACAAGATCCTTACTTAAGTGTTTATCAATAAAATATATTGAATTGTTTTGGTTCCATAAGTCCGGAAGCCCCTTTTCAATGAAACCCTCATTATGTAGCTTATTGAAGCAATACGAATAAATTGTACACAAATATAAAACACAATTTATTAAGCTTCTTTTTTCAATTAATTTGTATTCTCTAAACCCCTAAAAAGAATCACATCTAAAACGTTTGTAACATATAACCATAATTTTAATGATTAAATTTTATACTTTTAATATGAGTGTTTAATAACAATTTTTAGTTGTTTTTAAAAAATTCTGAAAAATATTAAATTTGTCTCTACAAAAACTTATTCATTATTTAATTAAAACTTGATCAGACCAATTGCATCAGAAATCACGAGTCAAGTGCCATCTGCAGCTGTCTTTTTTCCGAGCTTTTCTTCAAAGACTTTGATGTTCCGTCCGTATGTTTGTTATTGCGTTGCGTTGCTTTGGCCTTTGCTGCAGCACTTTTGCCACTTCATCGCCGGATCTCAGGCGACGGGCTCTTCGGGAACTGGAACTGAGACTGCGAATGCCACAGCCACAGCCACTGCGACTGGAACTGGAGCTGCTCTGGCGTCCAAAGTGAAATTATTACTATTCGCTGTTGACGAAACTGCTTTGGTTTCGATTGGCAGGCCACTTCAATGCTGGTGGCCCGATGGTGTCCCCTCCGATCCCCTGTCATTAAAAGAAACGAGCGGAAAATGGAAAGCACTTTGAGACGCTTTAATGCCATCAAGCGATCAACTTCAATGGTTGATTTTACACCCATTAAATGTTGGCTAACAGTGACAATTTTCAATTTTCCTTTTCTACATTATTTATCAGGTTCTGAGATGGTATTAGTCAGAGAATTCCCCTCTACAAATACTGACCCATATAAAGTGTCGAGCTAAAATTAAACGACATCACGTAGCCAAGGAATTTATTATTATGTTGTATGTTTATTTATGGGCTTCTTCGTTTGCTTTTTTTTTTGTCGTTCTTTGCCTAAGCCAATAAGCGTTTCCAATGTAAGTATTTAAGTTCCCTGAAGAGGCTTCGATACTCTTTCCATTTCTATAGGAACAAAGTTTTTGACTGAGCTGCGTTTTTTTATTCTGTGAGAGTATTCCCATCACTCACACAAGCCATCAAATATTGGACACGGCATCTCCAAACACTCGAGAAAACAAGAAATAAGTAAAAAAAAAAAACTGAGTCAATCTTGCGGGGGCAGCAACCTCCAAAGCCAAATAAGTTTAATGTTTTTGCTATTTAAATTTTAGCTCGGAGCGTCAAGCTGTCGCCTTTTGCGAACTCGGGGTAATATTGTTTATAATAGTGGTTTTAATAAAATGTCAGTCAGTCATGGTCTCATTGTTATTGTCATATGAGTCATGACATATTGGATTCTGTTTGGGATGGCGATTTAGATGAAAGTGTGAGTTTAATGAGTGTTCGTGTTTAAACTCAATAGTTGTGGCACTAAAAAGCTTTGGAAAAGAAGTGGCTAGTTTGTTTTCAATGGTGCTTGACGATTTAATTGAGATGTTAAACATAAATAGTCCCAAAAACAAACTTTGAAGTTAAATGTGTGACGTGCCATCCCTTTTATGAGATTTTTCCTTCGATGTTTTCCATGATGTCTTTATATTCTTCATGTTTTTGTCTCAAGATAACTCATGAATTTTATTGCGTCTTGGGAAAGTCATTAAGTGGCAGTAGATGACTCCATTCAAGCTGTGATATAAATTATAGTCCGGGAATAATCAGCTATGCTGGAGTGTCAAGTACTCAGTGACCCATATACGACAGATTGTTTGATTGATGGATGGATGGATGGAAGATGTGGCCAAAGCCACGATCCGTGATTTGTCATCGCCCACGACATAAATTGTTATTCCCGTTCCGTACATGGAGTGTCATGTAACTTTTACTTTTTCAGCGGCATCGGCACAGCACAAAAAGCGGGAAAAGCAAAAGGCGAATGTCACGTTTCTGAAGGGGGTATGGATGGGTGTTAGAGTAGGTTAAACATTGCGCAACCCGATACAATTGTAAATATTTATGCAAACATGACATGCATGCCATAATTGGGTAACCCATTCTTTGAGTTATCTTATATTTTCCGTTGGTCCTGATGTCTTTAAATATTTATTATCAATATAATTAAAAGTTAACAACGTAATTATTTCTTCATTATCGAAAACCTAAAAAATGATAATGATTTCTTAACAAGAATTTTTTTAAAACTAAGAAATCAAAAATATGAACAAATACTAAATGAAACCCCCTTTTTGCTTTCAGTCTGTGCAATAGTCGAATACGAATATGCGGCCAAGGAGCCGGACGAGCTGGATCTCCTGAAAGGTGCCATTATCCATCGGATCAAGCAGATGCCCGGCGGCTGGTGGCAGGGCACCTTGAAGTCCAACGGAGCCACCGGCATGTTCCCGGATAACTTTGTCCGCGTGCTGGACTCTGGGATCAGTAGTAATGGCAATGGAACCGGGGGCGGTGACCACAGCGACGAGGGAACAGCTGTGACACTAAGGTTTGTTGCTTTTGGCTCCACTTTTAATGACGCAATACCCGAATTTACATTTCTTTCGCCTTCTCCAAAAACCAGGGAAAAATCCGCGACATCGAACCGCCGCTGCAAAGTCATCTACAGCTACACACAAGTCAACGACGACGAGCTGACGCTGGCCGTGGGTGATGTCATTGAATTCCTAGGGGAGGTGCGTACGCAGGGTCACAAGGGGGGTGATTCTGGGGGTGGGCGTTTGCTACCCCCATTTAACCTATTGGGCCAATAGAAATTGAAATTTGTGCTGCACTGGAAGAAACAGGAGAGCGTTTACTCAAAATTTGTATTTAATATAAATGATAATTTGCCTTTAAATAGTTGTTTATAAAATGTATTGTCAAAGAAAGTAGTTTACTTTTTTCGAAACAAAGGCTCATAATTAAATATTGTTTCATCTTCCTTAACATAATTGCCATCGCTTTTTAAATTTATTTTCTTGTCGACATTAAAAACAGAATTAACTTACGATTTTTTAATAGTTTAAGTATTAAGCGATTTGTAAAATAAGATTTAACGTTTAGCAAGAACGTTTTCTTTCAGTGCAGCACACTCGGTTCAGTCTGTTCAATTCACTCAATGTTGTTCCACTCTGTTTTCTCATTTAGGTCGAGGAAGGCTGGTGGCGCGGTCGTCTGCGCAGCAAAGTCGGCGTCTTCCCATCGAACTTTGTGCAACATATCGAGTCGTCTCCCATTTTGGCCTCCAAGCGGCCGCCGACAATTGGCGCCACAGTGACCACATCGTCCCTGACGGCGAAGGCGGCCAATGTGGCAGCCAGCGCCACATCCACAGCAAAAACTGGAGGAGGAGGGGGAGGAGGAGGAAGCACCACCACCAGTGGCACCACCACCTCAACAACAAAGCAAGCAACCAAGAGCAGAGCAATTGCAGCGGCAACATCTGCTCCAGCGGAAACAGCGGCCATAGGAACGGGATCTGGAGCGACAGGAACTGGAGGAGGACCTGCAGCGGCAGGACCAGCAGTAGTTCCCATGCTGCCACCCAAACCCCAGCGGGAATTCTGCCGGGTGGAGTTCCCCTACGCTCCCCAAAATGATGATGAGCTGGAGCTCAGAGTGGACGACATAATCACACTGATCACCACGGAATTGCCGGATAAAGGATGGTGGAAGGGAGAAATCCGGGGCAAAGTGGGCGTGTTTCCCGACAACTTTGTCAAGATGCTGGCACCCTCGGAAGGTGAGTTTTCACCCGGGGGTTTTTCCCCCAGGATTTCTCTTCATCATGTCGCATTTTGATTTCGGTCTGTCAAGTTTGTTGTCATCAAGTCTCCACCTCTCATTACTGCATCCCCTGTTTTGTCCCCCTCCTCTTAATTGGAGGCAATTTTCCAAACGCATCGGCTATAAAACTCAAGTCGTTAGACTTCGAAATTGCTGTCGTGACGTAGACATCAGCCGTGGCTTGGATCAAAGTCAATAAACGTTTGTTTGGTAATTGAATTAATTAAAAGAAAAGACATAAGCCGCTCCCTCCCCGTTTTCCTCACTTGCTGCATATCTCTTCGATCGTTAGTTTTCATCGCCTGTGCAAAATTTGTAGATGACTTAATTGCCGCTGGTGAATATGAATCAGATAACTTTTATCACCGATGTGTAATGAAATTATATTTAACTAGAGATATGTGTATGAAGCTTTTTATGAGTGCGTAGTAAACTGTCTGAATAATGGCTTATTTTGAAGGCTTTAAACAAGAATATTACCTATAAATAAAAAGCAATGTTTACTTTGGTATTGAATTTTATTAAACCAACAGTTAAAATCTTTATTTAAAGTAACGTATAAGAAATAGTCTAGCCTTTCCTTTAAAAAAAGCTATTTAGCACTCTACCTTTAAAAAAAAAGCTTACCCACATAATAGAATGGCCAAGAATTTCGGGATTTATTTATTTAAAGTTAGTTCTCGCTCCTTAAAACATGTTTATAAATGACTATAAATTCTGTAAGTTAGCTTTCTCATATAAAAAGCTTAAAAACCTAGCTCCATTAACGTCCAAGGGCAGTAGCTAATAGGATAAAATTTAGATACCAAAAGTCTTACTAATGTGATGGCTAGTTTTCCCAATTAATCGCTGGCACCTCAGATACATACATCAACATCCATTATACGCACCTCACGCACCACGCACTTTTCAATTCAAACATTCGACAATCTTTCGGTTAAACCATATCTTCAAGCTCGTTTTTCCCAGTTTTTATGACTTGCGTTTCGTTAAAAGACTTTTTTATGGGATATTTTTATTAGTTTTTCGTATCTACCAGTACCTCTATCAATTGCTTTATTCACATACGTTTTTTTTGTTGTATATTATGACTCCATGTCGTTGGTCTTTCTCTCTGTAATTTTTCCTCAACACTTTTCTCTTCCTCTACTCTCCTTTTCTTCTACTTTTACCACTCTTTCTACTACGATTTTCTACGACTTTTTTTTGGTGTTGATTAAACTACAAACCACACGAAAAAAAATACACAAAACACTGCAAAATACACGAAAACTGAAATATACTGGTGCGAAATGCAGCAGCTCCTCCGCCTCCCCGCCCACGAGCCCGTGCCAGAAGCGGAATGGGAATGGGAGCCGCATCCGGATCCGGGTCCGGGTCCGGAGTGGGACCCGGAGTTATAGACGGGGCCGCAATCCGTATTCCACCGCGGACGCAACGCGGCGGCTCTTTCGAGTTCTTGGGCGCGCGTATGGCCAGCTTTATCACCACTATTTGTATGTAAACGAGTTTTTCCAGTAGGCAGCATTCCCCTCCTCACCACTCTTTTCTGGGCTCTTGACTTTTCTTGTTTATTTTTTTTTTTTCGGCCACTTTTCATTTTCCTTTCTCTCCTATGGCTTGGTGCCTCCTTGAGGCGTTTTTGATATGAAATGGAAAATTGCTTGGCGCTGCCCCGCCCCTCTTCCTGTTTCTCTTTCTTTGCTCATAATTTCTATGATTTATAGTTTGCTTAGTTGCGTACTCTATTTCATTGAAAGAGGGTATATTAATGAGTGGTTTTTAAATGAGTTTGTAGATCTTAAAGTTGAGTAAAATAAAACGTCTTAAATATTTACTAATCTTTCCCTTTTTCTTAATTTTATAATATTTGGATCATGTATTATTTTAATAATGTCCATAGAATTTTCTTTAATTTAAAAAAATCACTATTCACACATTATAAAAAACGTTGAAGTAAAAATATTTGACTGTGTTATAAATCCCAAAGTAAGCAAATAGATATTCTAAACTATTTCTTTAACAATAATCGTAGTCCAGTATACATTTTTTTTATTTAAGAAGGGAGTACACTTTGATTTTTCAACTAGAACTTCTCATATTTTAAAAATATTTTTATTTATTAAAATAAGATGTTTTTTGTTCTTGTTTTTAGTAAACAAATAACTGCAACAAAAACTTGTTTGTTTTTCGCATTTTGTTTGTGCGAAAAATAGTTTTCCCCGCATCGTTCGAACGCTTGACAATTTGCTGTTTGGGAAAAGTTGAAAATTTATACTTAATTAATACAAATTATTTCGCAGCATACTTTGCGGTTGTCAGCGGAATTCCAGTTTTTGAGTTTTGAGCAAATTTATGCTTGGCATTTAATTTTTGCTTTGGCTTTTTGCTTTTGTCAACGTCGCAGTTTTTTTTTCTTTTGTATTCCACCACCTTCGACACTTGAGCAGTGAGCAACACCAAAGGCAAAAGCAGCAGCAACATCATTAAAATAAACAACAGTTGTTGTAACTGGTTTTTTTTGCTTTGTTTTTTAACGTGGCTCTTTTGTGGGTTTGGGAGCTGCTCTTTCTTTCTCTCTTACCTGGCCTGTCTCTTTGATCATCGCAGGTGATCATCATCATGATCATCTTCATTAGCGGCGTTTATCACAAGGCGCGCGCTTCGTTTGTCTGGGACTCACAACCCCTTTACCCCCCTTTGCCGCCCAAAACCAAGCCCCTTTTGTTTTAGTTTATCAACAAAGTTGCCAGAGAGCCGCCATTCCGCTCTCAACATTTTCATTTTGTACCTTTACAGCAGCGTTTTTGTTTACCTTTTTGTTAGCCTCAGTACGCTTTGATTTCTTGACCATTTACGTTATTGAATTATATTTTGTCGGCGCGGCGAAGTAATTTTCTTGGCTTTTTTGCGGTGCGTGTGCCACAGTTACCGTTCTAGCGGCTTTCTTTATTGCTTATTTTGTTCCATTTTGTCTGCAATTGCATTCGTCATATTGTTCTATTTATTTGTGCCACCTGGCAAAAGATCAATTTAAGAGGGGAGAAAGAGCTGTTTGGGCGCGCGCTCTTCTAATTATGGTTTGTGTGCCAGTCAGGTGTAAATTAATGATTATAATTTGCTGCGTGTCTTGGATTCAAAGTCATCATTAAGTCGAGTTCGTTGCTTAAGTCTTTCGTTTTTCAGTGGTACAGTGTGTGTGTGTGTGTGTGTGACTGCCAACGGCAGTTGGTAACAAATCCAAAAACAAAACAACAAAAAAAAAACACAACAGCCATCATCATAATAATGACAATCACCCAACGCTCAATTACTCAATGCTAAAAAAAATATCAAATTCGCGCTGCTCTTTTTTTTTTTTTTTACTGCAAATTTCATTTTTATTTCGCTCGCACTGTTTTGTCATTAAAAGCAGTGAAAGTCGTTGAGCAGGGCGCTTTTCTTTTGGCCAGCATTATAAGAAATTCGACCATGACAAAGCCAATTCTTTGCTTGGTTACCATTCCTCCTCTTTGGATTTTCGGCTACATTGGTTTGTCCGTGGGAATCAATAGATTGATGGGGTGTGTCTAAATTTGGGCATACTTTAAGCTTAAATTCGAAAAAGCTAATAATAAACATTGAGAGACTGACCTATAGATATGACATCACCAGAACAAGTTGGATTATAATTAAAGATGATTGCTTCAGGTGGGTCTTCAATGATTATTTGCTTCGACTTCAAAATTTAAAATATATGGACAAATTTATGTATCTCAGTGAGTTTCGTTAAAAAAAGAAAAAAACTTACTGAAACATTAAGCAAACGATAGGTTAATACCCTAGTTTTTTGTATGATGGTGAAGAACTATAAATAAAGTTCTTGACAAAAGTTCTGACTAAAACACATTATAAGAAAATGGGAATACTAAATTGTTTTATATTAATTTTATCACTGAATATTCGGGATATTTATTTTAAAAATCGATTCTTAAAGACTTTCACCGAATTTTATAACTTCTAGATTTATTTTAAACTCTTTGTAGACGTAGTATTTTTTAAATATTTTTTTAAAATATAATTATTTTTAAGCTCACAAAAAAAAAAAAATCAAGCACCAAGTAGTTTTCAATCTAAAATTGAATACGAGTTTCGTATTTTCTTGAAAATTATTTTCTTTAAAAATCTTGTAATGTTTTTAATGGGCATTTGCAGTTCGTTGCCTGATCTTTCGATTTTCGTTTCCTGTTGGCTGTTGCCATTTCTTTGGGTCTGACCTTTACACATTTTAAGTTGTTACTCAATAGTTTTCGTTGGCTTCAGTTTTGCTTTGCTTTGATTTGGCTTTTGTCATCGCAGCCATTTATTGGCATTTATTTATGCCCGTCAGTTGTCGTTTGCAGCTTGCCGTTTGTTATTGTAGCTCTGATCCGCTCCTACGCCTCAGACTCAGCTTCAACCTTAGCTTGAGTTTGCTTTTTTGGTTTGGTTTTGTGGTTTCGCCTTTGTTTTTGCTATTGTACGAGTATTTCCCTGAGCGTTTCCACATTAGTTTTATTGACATTTGGCAACAAGTTGTCGGCACGAAAACCAGTTCCAAGTTGTTTCTGTGCTCAGCTGTTCTGACCGGGATGGTTAGTCACTGACTGCCTCATCTTGTATTAAAATTACTGAATTGCAGTGGATATTGGTTAACAGATACTATGGGTACTTGAAAACAAAGTGGCCTTACTTAATAGAAATAAAATAAAAGTTGTTTAGTAATCGAAAAGACCAAAAAGTGTATTTAAATTGTCGGATTAATCTAATCTAAAGTATTCATTCGTAAAGTGTTGAGAAAGAGTTTTGTTTCAAAAGTCAATTCAAAAGTCAGTCCATCAAAGGCTACTCAAATGAAATACCTCATTGATATTAAGCTAAAACAATTTGTTCAGTGTCTGTTAACCAATGTATACTGTTGGTAAATAAACTTGAATGTTTGCATGTCAATTCGCAGGTGCTAATTGTGTCCACCGTCTCTAATCTCACCCGTTGTTTACCGTTTTTCAGTTGCCCCGATCAACGAGCCAGCCACCACGCAGCCGCAGACGCAGCGGAAGACCAGCAACATTAACAGCACCGCCAGCCACATGACCACAACGAACTCGAGCAACTCCAGCACCACCTCGGTGACCACGCAGCAGCAGCAGCAGAAGGAGCAGATCGGCGGGAGCTCCTCCACCACCTCGAAGGTGTACATCAAGAAGGCGGGCAGCAGCAGCAATAGCACCACCAGCAGCACCACCACTGCCTCCTCGTCGGCGGGTCGCAAGGAGAGCTTCGGCTCCCGTGATTCCTTGAACGATATACTGAACGAAACGGGTCTGCCCACCGGCAATGTGGCCGCCCAGAGGAAGTCCCTGGAGAACAAGAACCTGGATCTGACCAAGCCGCCGGGCGTGGGAGCAGCTGTGGCCATCAGCCAGCAGAGGAGCAGCACTTCCAGCGCCACCACCACAGCCACCACGGTGTCAACGGGACTGGTGGCCTCGTCGGTGAGCAAAAGCATGGAGAACATGGACGAGAAGGTCAAGTCGCCACCGCCGCCAGTGCTAAGCAAGAAGCCAAGTGTGCCGCTCAAGAAGACTCCCACAGGTGGAGTGCCTGTAACAGGTGAGTACTGTACAGTAGAGCCTGAATATGCATCACTCAAAGTTCCAAAACTTGTGATAAAAATTATTCAAAAATGTTCACTTAAAAATGTTTAAGTGTCTTTTTTTATACGAAAGTATTTTAAAGTATTTTTTGAAAAAATCCATTATAAAAAACCCCTTTATCATTAAACATTTCTGAATACAATAGACCATGGAAAAAACATAAACGTTTGAAAGAATTATTAACACATAAAAATTGAATCATTTATTAAAAATAAACAAATTATGGAAGTGAAAACAGGAAGTGGCTCATTCAATCATTACTTAAAAAATCAAATAAAAATTGTGTCCAAGCTAAGAAAGGATTTCCTTCATAAAAAGAAAAGATAAAAGACTGATAACAAGCTCTTCGGCACAATTTCGTAGCATGTATTCTTAATAATGACTTCATAAGTTTGTCACGTATCTTATCGGCAAATGAGCGATGCAGGAAAGGCCTCTGAACGATACAATATCTCCGTCACCTTACTAATCTTACTGAATTTACCCGCAGGAAATCTTCTGGGTGGCAAGAAGAAGAATCCCGAGGGCAAGCTCACCACTGCCGTGTCCCATGATCTGGCGGATGGCCTTTCAGCCAGTAAGATGCTTACAGGAGCTAATCAACTGCCTGATTCCGGAGCTGCTGGCAACCTGGTGATGCGGAGGGCTGCTACCATCGCTGTGGAGGACACGGACTTCGATCGTGTGGAGCGGTCCTCGATCCTCACGGATATGCGACAAGGAAGGGTCAAGGCCCCGAAGCGACGTCCTCCCTCTGCGGCTATCAATGTGCTAGGGGAAAGCAATAATAATTCCGTGTATGTGAATGGCAGCGGAATGGGAGGATCCGGAGGAGCGGGAAGTGCAAGCGAGCTGAGTGAAGACGGTGGAGCAGGTGGAAAAGCCTCGGGGGCGACTGCATCCTCCGATGATAACTCCACGGGCGAGGAACCACAGTTGGCCAAACCGAAACCACGCGAGTGGGAGAAGAAAAAGGCGCCCTGGATGGAGGAGCTCAAGGCCTCGCAGGTCGTCAGGAAAAAGACCTCGCCCAGTGTGGAACCCCGGGGAGCTTCGGTGGCTGAGAGAACCTCCAAACTCTTTGCCGCAGAGCAAGCTATCAGCAGCAGCAGTAGCAGCAGTACCACAACGAAAGTGCAATCTTCAGCGGTGACGTCCTCCATGTTTGTGGAAAACTCAACCAGCAGTTCGGTGACCACCAGTAGCAGCAGCACCACCACCACCGCCAACGATGCCATCATGTCCCGCAGCCTGTCAGCTGCTGCCAAGGCCACAGCAGCCAGCAGCGATGAGGAGACGAGAGCCACACGGCCAAACAGTCTGTCTATAAGAAATCAACGAAGTGTTTCACCTCTGGTCAAGAGCTCCAATGCCAGCAGTTCGCAGTCCCAAGAGGAGAAGCCATCCAACCAGCTGAATAACCACCAGGACGCCGGCTCCACCCGGGTGAATCAACTGGAGCAGAGGGTGGAAAAGCTAGAGGGTCTGGTGCAACATCAGCAGCGAACCATCGAGGAGCTGGTAAATGCGCTAAAGTCCGAAGCGGAGCGCGTGAAGATTTTAAGGACCGAACTGGACAAATACGCGCAGTGCGTGACGCAAGTTTGAGCCTGAGGTGGCCCTGTAGATGAAACATTGCCTTTTAGCTAGCTTGAGTCCTTGATTTTTTAGCGTGCTGAACTCTACATTCCCAGGCCTAGAACGTAGAACGTAGACCGAACCCCAGACAATCCCAAATATCTGTACTCTGTGTTCTGTACTTACACCAGAATGAACTTTTCAACTGCTAGCGAGCAACTGATTTTGCATGCCAAAACCGTTTCGTTTTCGCTAATACTTTGTATCCCCCCCTGTATATCTGATAATTTCGATAAGTATTTTTTATACACTCGTACATTCCGAAAGCTGAGAGAGACGGCAACATTGTGTGATTTCTTTTAGCTGCTTTCGATTGCGATTTGTTTTGTTTATACGATTTATGATTATTTTTTAAAGATGTATTAAAGTTATGAGTAAACTGTACTATAAACTATACTAAATGAGAGAGAAATATACAAAGTTCGATGGAGTTGATGATGCCTAAAACTTAAGCAATACCAATAAATAATGCAAATAAATATTTCAATGTTTTCTGAATGTTTTTCATTTTCTTATTTCGATGTGATTCTGTTTTTTTTTAGTTTTTTTTTAAATGACTGATATAGATAGATAGCGATAGAGAATCCACATATCTAACCCCGGCTAATAACCTTACCTTTTGATACAATCTCTTTTTTGAAACAGCAAGCAAACTCGTCGCGGGAAATTCGACAATTGGATGTTCTAATTGATCTGCGAAGATCGCCGTCAGATCGAACGATCACGATAAATTGTAATCAGCTAGAGATTTGTAAACCAAGACCCGCCTGTACAGAATATTCCTTTTTCTTTTGTGATAAACCTCTGCGTACCCAGCTATTTGTAGTCTAATCAAATCAATCTGCGTAGTTAGCGACCCGCCATTCCATTACCCATTTGTTAGCAAATATGTTGTGGTCTACTTGAAAACATCGCATTTTTTACCGCTTAAATTGTAAATATTATTGTAAATTAAATATGGGATACAAAATAAACATTTCATAATTAGTAAAACAAGTGGTAAAACAAGTTTAACTAAAAAAGGGAAGGGTGGTCTAGTAGCAGCTTGGTTGTTTTTCTTTTATTTGTTGGTATTAAAAAGCAATCAATCGGTAGCTTTGGTTATTGCTTTGGTTATTGCTTTTATTATAAGTTATAGTTTAATGGTTAAAGCATTGGATCAACACGTTAAAGTGCCTTACCAATTCATATAAACAAAAATGCATTTAAGTGATTTTTGAAGATATGAATAATAATATTCCCGCCTTCAACGTTGATTCGTTAAATTTTCTGTTAATTTGAATTATAATTTAAATACTGAAAATTAAATTTTTAAAAATGTAACATTTTGTGCTAAAAATTTATATCTGGTTTAGTGTAGTGTTTGTAATATCCATTAGCTATTCTTTCTAATTCAAACAAGAATTTTCACTTCCCCATCCTAAAGATAAAGAAACGTTGAGAAAATAGCTAAAGCAACATCACTGATTTTGTAGAGGAGTTTACACGTCGTGGTTCATGTCTTTACTAATGTAAAATAGGTGTAAAAATAAAGGTAAGCTTTGAGCATCATGTAAGTAACCAGAAAACGATCATTAGAACATAATTTTTTGGGTAAAAAAAGTAATTTAAAATTAAAAAATGTAAATGAAAATATATGATTAAGCTATACTTTTAATAAGGAGTATTTTTTATTATTTTAAAATTTTTTTTAGCTCCCTAAAAATGTTTAAAATCGAGAAGAGGTACGACTTTTTAAAGAAGTGTTTGAACTGTTGTCTTAAACGTTTGTTTTGGTCAACTTCAGTGGACCTCAAGCTTGGCCATTCGGTAAACAAGCCATCAAAATTTGCATATTTCGGCTAGCACGAAGTTAACGCGAGAGAACAACTTTCGGGCCCATTTGTTTGTTGGCGGATTTGTTTGTTGGCAGCTGTGTTTGCCGTTTGTTCTGCGGCCAAAAGGCAGGCAAGCTATAAGCCTGTCTGGTGTACTTGTGCTTTTGCTTTTGCCTTTCGTGTTGTTGCCTTGGCACTTGGTTGCGTTCTGTGAATGTGGCTTAAAGACTGTGAGGCTCTGTGTGTTTTAGCCAAGTCGACTTGGTCGAGAGCGGAGCTTTTCGCCTGGTTTCTTGGGCGACGGCGGCGCACTTATCAGTTTCTGATCGCTGTGGGAATTCAGTTAATTGTGGACGCTGATGCCAAACGGACGCAAGCGCGGCGCTCGAGAGACTTTCCGAGGTTTTCCCAAATAAAAAAAACACTACGTGTGTCTGGTCGTGAAAGTATCTTTTCAGTTAGGCAGTATCTCTGCAGTGGCCCCACCCTTCTCCCCTCTATTTTTGGAAACCTTTAAAGAGAGCCGCTTCGAGTCAAAACCACGAGCAACACAGCTGAAAACCTATTTAAGGACCGTTCCAAAATCAAGGATTCACTTAAGACCTCCTTCTCGTCTTTCGACCAAGTCAGTTAAATAAAGAGTTTTCAGAGTGTGTGTGTATGTGTGTGTATGTGCCAGTGTCAGAGTGTTAGTCCAGTAAAAATAATTAATCCGAAATAAAAACAAAGTATATATAAATCCGCGAAAACACTTTTGAAAGAGCCATAAACAAATCGCAGTCAACGAAATCCGTTCAAAGCTCGCGCGCCAATATTGCTCCAATTTAAGAAAACGGCTTAGCAACAATTGCATTGAACAGTTGTGAACACAAACTGAACAAGAAACAACAACAACAAAAACACGTAAATATAGAAAGCTTAACAATCAAATCCAACAACAACGACAACGAGGGATTAAAAGCCAGTAACAACTATAAATGTGGTGGGTGCATTATTGGTAAGCTCAGCGGGTTTGGTAAAAAAAGTAACGGTTTATAATATGACACACAGAAAATAAAAAATAAAAGATTATTTTGGAATTTATATAACCTAGATCAGAATTAAAGCCATTTCTAAATGAATATTATTTAGATTCTAAAAAGTATTAGTGCTTCGTAAGAACCTTTTTTTTCAAAATGTTTTATTTTTTATGTGTGATACTCTTCAAAATAATTACTTTTAAAATTCTATAAATGACAATAAAGTTAGATTTTATATAAGAAATGCTAATAACTAAGTGATTATTTAATTTAACGATAGATCCTTATAAAACAAATAGTTTTCAAAAATATTAAATCAGGTTTATTTTTATTAGCAATTAAATTCATATTTTTTTCTGTGCAGAAACAAAAACACCAAGTGTATATATAGATCGCTTTATAGCCAAACGGCTAAAATTGGCCAAAACCAAAGCGTTTTTATGCGCAAACGCGTTTTTTATGTTTTTAGCATTTCCCTTCCCCCCCTTTTGCATTTTTTGTGGTCGGTTTTCGTTTGTTTTGCAGTCGGCTTGTTACTCAAAGTTTTTGCTGCTGTGTTTTAATTTTTGTTACAGTTTTTTCTGCATTTTTTGGTATTTTTTTTTGTTTGTGGCTGCCTTGCTCAACGTGCGAGCTTTGTTATTGTTTTTGTTTTCGTTTTCGGCCATAAAGTGGATTTGTCTTCAATTGTGGAAATCTGGCCAAAAGAGGGCGGGAAGGGCGGTGGGCGGGGCAGGTCCGAAACATATGTCGGCCAAAGCCCCAAGGTCACGGATGAAAGTGTATCTGTGTGAGTCAGGGTATTGGCATGCAAGTGCATTAGTGTTTGACGTTTGAAATTGAAAGACTGAATGAGAAAAGATATTTTTTATTCGTATCTTTTGTGCGGATTGTATTCCCGATTTTGATGGACAGCCATGGATTAAACCATTAATTTATTTCGCAGGGAGATGATGTGTACCTACATATCTCTCGATCGACAAACGAGGCATTGATGGCGCTATTTCTCATTATTTTTAGACGCCCTGCTTATTCCGAGCTTACTGTTATAATTAACGGTCGCTTGTAATTGAGAGTTGATTTACTGACCCACTGTCCCACCTGGCATTCAAATCCGAATTGAAAAACAAAAAAAATAAAATCAAAATCGCCGTGGAGTGAATTAATTTCAGATTTGTCAGATTGAAAGTCCGCTGCCAGCTGAATGCCAAGGAAAAGCTTCAATATCCATCCAAGGGCAGTAATTGTGTGCAATGGATTGTTTCTTTCGTGAAGGAAAATTTATGGCAGCAATTTGACAGTATAATTTACAATCTTGTTTCCAATGGGCTTAGTACTGAAATAATAATACGACCAAGTTCATAATCTTATTCGAATTCAATTAATAGAATCATAATTGGATCCAGAACACGCTCGCAATTCGACCATGTTTATTTCTAAATTGCTTTAAATTAGAACACATTCGATAAGTGACTTGTATGGATTAATAACTCAGTTAAATGACCGTATAAACGAAAGAGCTTAATCTTGTTTAATTTTATGACCACTTAGTTTAATAAATCACTCAGCTTTAATTATAAGAAGTAACTGCTTTTTAATTATTGAGTATTTTAATTTTAGGTATTAAATTATAGGAGGATTTTGAAATATTTTTTACGATCAAAATTGATTTGACGATAGTTTTGATAGTCGCATCTATAAAGTAACATTAGGCTTTATAAGGCCTTTCTTTCCTCCGGTTAAAAAATTAAATTTTATACACAAACTTTATCCGGATCCTTAAGGTCATGAATTTTATTTAGTTTTCAAAAATAATAAATAAATTCCAGGGGACCGTTTAATGACTCAATCAATAACCTAAAAGTCTAAGTGTTTTATTTGCAATACCTCAACAAAGTAAGTAATTGCAACTCGACATTAAATAAATACTCCTGTCATTACACATAATTTTTGTAGCCTTAGCTTAACCCTTAATCAATCAAATAGTAATATCGATAATGTCTATAATCTTTTGGCCCCCACATTCTGATTCAGATTGCAAAAGTAAGCGTTGCCAAACCGTTCAACATTTTTAAACAAAATTATTATTAAAAGCGTAATTGCACCGCAAACTGCCTGCAGTAGCAATCGCTTAGCTTTGGCCAAAACAATTAAAGGCTGCAAAAAGTTAAATTAACAAATTATATGGTGGTGGCAAAAAAAAAAAGCTAAAACGAAACCAGTGGCAAAAACGCTGACAAAACGCCTCAAAGTCGCGCGACCTGCGAAAGATAAACAAACTGGTTGGGATTGCACTATTTTAGCCAGAGTTTCAATTTTGGCTCTTGGCTGGCAGCAAAAATGCGATGACAAACACGGGGAGTGCAATAAACTCTTAGAAATTCCATGGAAATATAAACACAAACAGAAAACGCTCCAATTAGACATAGCTCGAATGTGTTTTTTGTGACTTTGGCAGAGTTTTTGGCTTTTGCATTGACTTTGTGATTTTTTTATACCCTTGAAGAGGGTTGTTTTATTTTATAAGTGTAAACAAGAAAACAGGTAACATTAATCTAGATACTATGCAATCGAGTTGTATTATTGCAATGACTTATTATGGGCACTTAGTATAGTAAATGTATTTCCCACTTTTGTGACATAGTTTAATAGGTAAAATATTTATTCATTTAAAAAATTTCTACACATTGGAAGTCATAAATGTGAGTTTTTTGTATTTTTATTCTTCAAACAATTGCCCAACTTAACGACTGCATGTGTCGTCAAACAATCATTTCCGTTTTTATACAGAACAATCTTAATTAGTCCTATTTTTAGGGGGATTCTTTTGTGGTTTAAAAAAGAAACACCGAAAGTCCTTGCTAGAAACTTTAAAAGGCTTTATACAGAAAATGTTTGACCACGTATTCCAATGATTTTTCCTTCATTTGGCTCTTGATAAAATAACGCATACGACGTGTGGCCTCTCCCTTCTTTTGCCTTTTGGCTTTGAGCCTGTCCGTCCCTCAACTCAACTTGAATCCAATCAAATGAACTCGAGTCTTGAGTCGACTCCACTTTGATTGTTAATGAATTGCAGTCGTCGTGCGACATTTTCTGAGAGGTGGCATAACACAATGTTTGACAATTTGTCACAGGGGTCCAACACTTGTCTCGTCCCCGTCTGACTCTGACTCTGAATCTGAATCAAAATCTGAGTGAATTGCGGGTGCGGGCCACGTTTGTCCATTTGTTACACATTTTATATATTGATATTACGCCTTTTGTTTGTTTTGTGTCATTTGTACGGCACAGGCATTGTGTGTGTACTTAGTAGCAATTTATTTGCCATTACCTTTTGCCCGCAGTGTTCACTTCTGGTTTTAAATCAAGTTTATTAACCGGAATCTGTCAGTGGCAGTGATCATTGTGCCTCGTTCTCACCTCACCGATCTCCCAGTTCTCCGAG
The DNA here is from genome assembly GCA_018150695.1 of Drosophila oshimai. NCBI lineage: Eukaryota > Metazoa > Arthropoda > Insecta > Diptera > Drosophilidae > Drosophila > Drosophila oshimai. Next base: position 1,313,786 of record JAECWM010000202.1, on the reverse strand, counting down.
TTCCCTGGCCGCTTTCAGGGCGTATCCATAACTATCGATTAGCATTCTAATTTATATACTAACTGCGGCACAAATTTAGTAACGCCAATGGGCATGCACGAGTTGGAGTGCGAGTGCGATTATTCCATTACGATTTCAAGACCAAGTTGCGGTTGCTGCACTTCCAAAGAAGGGAGATCTGTAATTGCTCGCTGGTCTTGAAAAGATTCTAGATTAAGATCAAATTTATTCGAAATAAATACAAGGTTACAAAATTGATTAAAGTTAATAAATCTGTATTTTGCTTTGACTTCAGTTAGTTAAATAAATATTCTACTATCAGAAGAGGATCGGAAATCAAAAATATTAAGATTCAATTTATCTAAAATATGTATTGTTTACATTTTAGTTTGAATATAAATTTGAGGTATTTTTTAATAATTAAATAAGTATTTAAAATATATAAATACTTAATTTTATAGCACACTTTAAATCCAAAAAAATGTGTATTTCTTTTTAATAAATTAAACATGTTTAAAATTCATATTTTTCAATTCTACTGAATTCCTCAAGCCTTCTTCAAATTTTTTTACGTTAACAAATTAATCCAAGTTTCTTTATCTTAATAGCTTAAACATTAAATACACATGAAATGGGACTCAAACAAACTATAATAATTTGCTATTAGCAAAGATAGCCTACGAAGATGAACCCATCATTAATTTCTTTATTTTAAAGATCTTTCAAATGACCAACAACTAGTTCCTAAACAACAAAACTTGTTTTGTCTCTGAAAATATTGTTTCCAAGAAAATAATTAATTGCGGCTATACACAGATATTTGTTAACCATAAACCAAAAGAGTATTCCAAGTACCACAATTCTCCCAAGTCCAATTGCAGTTGTTTTTGGCCTTAACCCAAGTGGTCGTCTGGAGATACCTGCTCCCAGGTACAAAGCAAGAACTAGAACATACTACGATTGCAATTCCTTTGACAATTATGGGTGCAGCTTGATAGTAATAGACTAGTTGTAATTTAGAGACGATAAACTGCGGATAATGAATGTGTGAACAAAATGCTGAATGTCAGAACTTTTACTTTCCTATAAGCTTTACAAAAGAGCTGAAAGGGCAAGGAACTTGCAGATTAGCTTAATAATGAACATCATGTGCCAACAAGACACTAGAAAAGAGAATAAAAGAAATTCAAATGACGTCAGCTGAAAAAAGCTTTGGGACAGAGTAGAATAGCCAAATAGAATGGGAGGTTCTAGCCAAGTTTTGGCTAATTAATGACCCCTCGCTTGGCCAAGAACGAAACTTTCGTTTTTAATGAGATGCCTGGCTGCCATAAACATATTTGTTTTTTCTCCCCCTAGAATTCCTTAGTAATTAAAGCCATTGAACGATGTCTGGCTAAAAAAATCTATCTAGCAGGCCATGAGTAATTATATGGCCTGTGAAGAAGGCTTGATAAGAATTAGAACTGGTTTTCAGTTGCGTCTCTTTCTTTCGGCTTTTTGTCTAGCTATAAATATGAATTTTTGCCGGGTTTTGTTTTATGGATTTGACTTTGGCTCGGGTTTAATTACATGGTCTCTCTGTGTGGCGGAAATGCCTGAGAACGGTTAATTAAATTATGGCTTGGCCAAATCAAACTCATCATCACCAGTCGGAGTCCAAGTCAGAGTGGATTCAGCCATCGATTGCAGCAACTGCGAGCACATCTCTGTACCCACTTCAATGGCATGCCAATTGCTGGCAACAAAAAGCTATCAAAATACCTTGCCATTAATTATAAATATGTTGAAATTGCAACAGACGACTGAGCATCTGTCTGGGCTTGGGCTTGGTTTTTGGCTTTTAGCTTTTGGCCAGACTTTTGCAGCCTGTTGCCTGTTTGGCCGTTGCTGCTTCTTGATGTTGCTGGTTGTTAGTTGCGGCTTGCTGCTTGTTGTTTGTTACCAACCTGTTGCCAATACAAGTTCAATGATTCTTTTACACCCAAAAAAAAAAAAACACAGAAGTCCTTAATTTTCTTTAAATTTGGTGAACAAAGTTCTTATACTAGTGTTATTTAAAAAGTAAAGCACATACAATGTAACTGGAAAAGTTAAAGTTCCATAATCTTTATTAAATATATTTTAAATGATGTTATCAGGTGAGAAGTAAACTTTTCGTGGACCCTCAGTAAATGGTGAATTTATGGAATTTTTAAACTGCATATTTTTGTTAAGTGTAATCAGGTAACTGCGGAATCCGCAGAGACTCTTAAAAATTAGCTGCAAGTGCCGCGCCGCAGACTCTCGGCGATTTCTGGTGTGAAATGCACCTTGACATTTGATGTGGATTTTTCCCATGGCTTATCGATTGAACGCAATGAATTTGTTTTCGTCTCGCGATTTGTTATACGTTTGTTAAATATTTTTAATGGGAGTGTGGGAGAATTTTATTTATGGTAACACATCCACTGATCACTGCTTCTTGTCTTCCCAAATTGCAGCCATTAACCATTCCCGCAAGACAGTGGCCAGCATGATCCCAGAGCAGCTGCCCGGGGTGGCCAAATGAATCACTCCTGGAACCAAGGAAAAGGAGAAAAACGAGCCCATTAAGAACTGAGAACAAAAGAAGCACTAAAGCGCTTGATTAACTCGGCGGCAGCGACAGGTGGACAGGTGGATTGGATTAAATTGGTCAGCGGCATGGCACACTTTTGCTGGCTCCTCAAATTTGGTTTTTTGCTGCTGGTAAGTGTCGCATTAAGGTGCTCGTTGTTTATAGTACTTGTTAATGGTCAGGTGTGCAAGGAATTCCAGAGAATTCACAGAGCTTTTGGCCAGAACAACGCTTAAGTTCAAGGTTTAGTTTGACCATTTAAGCTACCAATGTTGAATTGAATGTTTTTACGCTCTATTCAAAGCGAGTTTTCAGTGGAATGTTATTCTTAAACTGTTTAGACGCTTTTTTGAAAGTGAAAACAATTAATTTGCATAGGTTTTTTATGGATTTATCTTTTTTTTTGCTGTGGATAATTAGTTTGTGTTTAATTTAAATATAAAGAAATAACTTTTAAAAGCTTAAACTTTTTTAAATATATTTTTCAAAACTAGTAAAATCTATTTTTAAAGAAAAATATTTCCCTATATGACATTGCACTTCTTCTAAACATTTTTTAAATAATTTAAGTTTACATTGCTTCATTTAAATATAAAAAATAAACAAATACTGGACTTTAATATTGTAAAACATTTGCCAACTTGGGTTTCCAAAAGTTATTAAATAACTATACTAATTAAAATAGATCCGTAAATAAACGAACTTAAGTTCAATAAAAGCATTTTAAAAGTAAATGACGAACTTATTGAACATTTCATCACAACCATAAACAATCAATCAGTTTTCTCTGATCTTCAACTTGGAAAGTTTTTATTTTCCTTCCACACGATTTTGATTTAACAATGGAGGCAATCGAAATTGATTCAAATGGCACCATGTTAACCCCAAAGTTACTCTACAGTCCCAATTGAGACTTCATCTTTATGGCCGGCAATTCCCAGGCCCACATGCAATTGCCAAATGCATATTCACAGGCGGTGTGCTCCATTAACTTGGCCAATGCGTTTTGAAAAATGGTTTAATGGTGCGATCGCACACCATTTGTTTGCCGACTTCGGATTTATTAGCCCAAATCATCCATAATGCTCTGCTGGCTGGCTGTTGAATGCATTTGGAATTAATTTTTACCACACACTCTCGCTTTTAGTGGCTTATAGTGTGTTGTGTCTGGCCGGCACTTTATTGACTGCTCATTAGACAGACCGAGTTGATTGTGAGTAATGCGGAGTGGAGTAAAGCAAACTGAAGCCGAGTAAACTAAATAATTGCACGCGATTTAACTGCAATTGTGTTACCTACTATACTCAGAAAAAATATAATAATCCAATATAGACAGTTGGAAGGGAGTTAAATAGCTCTCGGAATAATAAAAAGAATGTTCGATATTTTTTAGAAATTTTTAAAGTTGAAAAAATATGTCGATTAGACTTATACATTTTGTTTAACGGGCTTAAATTTATCTTTTCATTCCAATATGTGTTAAAGATATATGAAAATTAGTTTTTACAAGGAAAACTATTTTCTTTCATTGAAATAATCCATAAAGACCCCAAAACAGTAGAGCTTGCAAACTAAATTGAATACAGTTCTTAAAAAAATATATTTGCAAAGCATTTGCAAATATTTGAAGGACTTAAGTCTAAGCTTTTGATTTTACTGTAGACCTCTAGTCTTTTCTTACTAAAATATTAGTTTAAAAAGAAATCATAAATTGTAAGAAAAAAAATAAATTATAAAAAAAAACATTGAAAATGTTTTAAAGAGTTGAAGTCTATGTTTATGATAATGCCGTATGTCTTCATATATATCATATTTAAATATTTTGTTTCTGCTAAATAAAAGCTTATTTTATAAAATGTATGATATTTTTTCTGTGAGTGTTTATTTGCAAAACACTATTAGACTGCCTCTGTTTTGTGGCTCCAACTGTTTGTGGCTCAAAACTCCAACTCAGACTTTGTCTTTTGGCCATTGAATGGCGATGACGACGGCAATTTGCAAGTTATGCAGAGCGGGGCAGGGAGTGGTTAGCGGTGTGCACCACCACCGCCAGTGGTGCAACTACATTCTAAACTCGGCTTTTCTTTGGATTATTAAGCATTATTAACCCACCGAGGCACATCCAAAAACCACCCAGTACAAGTATTCATTAAAATGAGCAGTCTCGTTTATGATTTTAAGTCATTCTTAAATGTTCTGTGGCCAACATGGGTTAATTTCCCACACAAATCCGTATTCGGTTTGTGTCTCTGCCGTGTAATTAATAAATGTGTGTTATTGTGCCACAGCCCAAGTTGATAGCTGCAATTTGGATCGACTTCAATTCGAATTCGAGTCTGATTCTGATTCTGAGTCTGCCCCAACTTGTGGCATTGAGCACGGCCCTATTGTGGGTTGCACTTGGCTGGAAGATAGATAGTTTGATAAGTACACTTGGGAAAATAATGGGAACTACTTAGTCTAAGAATGATTTAGAAGGGAATTTTTTACTCTAATAACTTAAAGAACTTCTTGACAATTTTTGACAAATTTATTTCTTGGACTTTGTAGGCGTAAATCGATTAAGAATGAAACTTTCATTAATGATTTTTAAAAAAGTAATGAAAATATTTAACCAGCTTTTGAAACTATTCTAATGTTACAAATATGTATATTTAAGGAGAAAACCTTGCTGTTTGGAAAATAACATTATTTTTTGTTTTTTAAATAAAAGCTAGACTTATTTTCAAAATTGTTTACATTTAACTCTTTGGTTATTTTTAAATTTTTGAGCTAAAAGTAAAACATGGAACAAATTTGAATACAAAAACAAGACTCAGATATTATGTATTTAAAAAAATCAATTGAAAGCTTATTGATTTTTAATAATTTTTTTGTAGGTATTTATTGCGGATCTGAGTTTTTTCCTGTGTCAAAATAGCCGCTGGCGTTAGCTTGTAATATTATAATACTGTGCACACAATGTGAGCCACAGCTGACGACAGCGGGTGGCGGTCTGCTACCAGAGATTAGACTTTGGCCAGCACAGTTTAGGCCAGGTTTATGGGGAAAATGGACCCGCTGACACATTCACTTGGCCACAATTTGGTGGCACGTTGCAAGTTGCAGCAGCCGTGGCTGCTCCTTGGCAAACGCCCACTTCTAGCACAAAATGCCTGCGGACTCTGCGGACCACTCGAAATATGCAGAAATGCCAGAAAAATGTGGGGGGTTACATGACTTTTTCCGCATTCGATACCATGGCTCACAGTGTGTGGCAAGTTCGTGGCCTGAGTCATTGGCCCCGTCGCTGAATTGAATCCTGTTTTATAGTATTACTAGTACCCCATATCAATCATCGGTGAATCAAAATACTTCCGAAATTTGCATAACGCAAACATGAATTCAATCTGTCAACTCGTGGCGTTTGTTTAGTGTCAAGCGTAAAAACTGAAATCACGATGATTGTGGCTAATTAAAGATATCAGATATCAGCGGCACTTGAAAGCCAATCGAGTGGGCCAAACGAGCCAAATAAAGAGAGTGCTCATTAAGGCGTGATTATTGCTTAATTGTTTGATCTCTATTCACGCGCACACAAGGCGGATACGTGATATTCTGAATCTGAAAAACGTATCGTTTTTGACACTTCCGCTAAGTTGACAGCCGTGAAAATTGTCGCCAATCGCCACCACAATCGAATGATAAATTGTCGCCTGCCCCCTCGTGCAAAGTGCAAAAGAATGTCGAACAGGATTAGCCAAATCAAAATCCAAATACTGATAAATCAATCAAGATTATTAATTGCCTGGGTGAGGTGAGGGAACTCGGACTCAGTTCATTCATTAAACTGGAGCACGTCACTGACCAGGCGGTTTAAATAACCCCACAATGGAAAGGAATGCTCATTGTTTCGTTATTTTTAGAACGTTTCCCCATTGTCTTAGGGCGAAACTGAATAAGTTGGCCCTTCTGTAATTGTAATTGTAATTGTACTGGTAATTGTCACTTGAACACAGCTCACACTCACTCCCTGGGCCGTTGATTTGGTGTCAATGCTAACTGTCGCTTTTCCATTCAACGCCCGCGGTCGTTTGGTTACTTCTGCAATTTTAGACATAAAAGGCAAGGCGACCCGACCCGCCGGATGACTAACTGATCTGGTAATTTAGTAACTGGTTGGTCAGTCCAGTCCAGTCGGCAGTAACTTTAGCACATGTGCGAAGGTGTTCCTTCTCGTTCGCTGGGTGCAATCGCTCAAATCTGCTCTAGAAAATGCTCGGCGACAGGCGCCCACTGCACTGCCGGATGTTGTTATTGTTCTTGCTCTTTGGGCTATTGTGTATATAAATACACATTAGCTTTTATATATAGATAGTAAACAGCTTGAATAATTATGCTATTATGTTCGCAAACAGCAGAGAGATCGGTTTCCATTATTAATATTTGATTCAATTTTCGCCATTTTTCATTGTTTTCAATTTGCGCCTTTCCAATTTGCGTCCGTGGATCAAAAGTGTTGGCTAGTATGGTAAATGATCTGCCTCTGCCGCAATTAGCAATGCTAATGCCGATCCGATCGATAAATATCCATAAATATGTTTTATTGGCTTGGTTTGAGGGCGAGTTCGTGCCCTAAGTCTTTTGTTTCTGCAGTGGGTGTGGGTGTGTGTGGCGCTGATAACAATTTATGGCCGATCTCTGGCCATGAATTCGCAATGCAATGCTAAGAGTAGTGTTAAAATGTAGAAATAGACTACTATGCTTATAAAACAATTTAATGGTGTAACAAATTTGAATTATTGTTGCGTTGAAAGGCTTTATTTATGTGAAGGTTTACGAAAAGAATCAATATCATAGCAAATGATACCAATTTAGACTATTTCTAAGCGCATTTTTAAATTAAGCAGCACATTTAACTAAACTTAAAGATTTAATTTGTACCTTTTAAAAATGTTGGTTTTTTAGTGTAGAATACTGTAAAAAAAAAAAATGAATTAAAAATTAATATTGAAAATCGTCGTACAAGAATTTAATTAAGCCCTTGAAAAATTTTAAACAAACTTATAAATTTTAGATCTGTGTGCTATAACTGGAGTTTGTTGAACAACATCGCTAATTTATGAAATGTATAGTTTCTAAAAACCTCTTAAAATCAAAATCCATAGTGGTAAGCACCGAATTGCTTGAACAATATTTTATGATTTATTCATATTCAAAAGAATAGGATTTTCAATAAACTCATAAAAGAATGGATGACTAATTTTTGTTCAGCTGAGTTTAAGCATTACTCATGGAAAATAAGAAAACGAAAAGTGCCACCAGAAACCCATAAAAACTTGTCTTTTAATAAATCGGGAAATTGACTTCCTAAACCTCAAAACAGGTCAAAACAGGTTGATAAATCGCGAGATGAGTCAATGAAATGCATGCAAATCAGTGGGAACATAAATATCTGGCTGACGCGGAGTGACAGATTGACCGGCAGCGTTTAAATAATGTTTCCATTTTCCACTCGAGCGGAGCGTGTTCCATTTGCTCTACTATAAAACAATCCATTGGGGCAATCCATAATCCACATAGTAATTCCTCGAACTCGAACAGTTTGTTTCGATTGGTGTTTTCGCTACCTTACGCCACCCACTTGATCACTTGCAACGCGGTTAATTATGCCACATTCGCCACTTGACTATCGACTATTGACTAGGGAGCAACATCAACATCAACATGCACCACTTCAAACGGATTACCGCAGCATTCCTCTGATGTCTTAATAGACTCGCCGCATTATTATTCAAATGCCATCGAATGAATACTATATGTCGAGGTCCAGATACAGGTCGGCCATTGCATGACTTATGCATATTTTCTATCGACATGAAGACATATCTCGGCACATATGTAGATCGATCCAAATGATATTTTAATTACGCAAATTTATAAATAGATCGCTGAGATAAGCTCTAAATGCGATCACCTCAGATTGCATGTGTTTACAGTCGAAAAATAAATGTAACTTGTCATTTAGAAGTTTCTGTTTCTGGTAAAACTACTTTTTGGGCCCAGGTAACAAGTGCCCAATTTAGATTGAATGTCATAATTGATTTTAAAATTGTGTGTGTTATTCCAAATGAATTTTTCTTAGTCTCAGATTAAAAAATATTCCATTGAAATTATTTTTAACAAATGGTTAAAAACAGTTGAAATTATTAATTAACTTAAAAAGAGCTCTTAATTTAAGCATAAAAAGAACAGCTTTATTTAAGTATATAACCTTACACTTAGTGATAATTTTTAAAGCTAAAATCTAAGCCAAATCACTCAAAATGAATTAAGTTTATCTAAAAATTATTTGTGTGTGTCGATGCTCTCACCTCTCATTGAATTTAAATAAAACCCCAATTAAGGAAAATATCGAGCATTACTAACGCTCCCTCCTCTAACACATTTCAGATGTTGTCCGGTTGCCGGACACGACCCGCTCCCCTTCCGGGCGGTCGGCAGAGTGAGCTCATCGCGGGCAACGAGTTCCTCAAGCTGTTCCTCGACCACGATGACCAGCAGCGAAGTCTCCACAGCAGCGAGCAGGATTTCGAGGGCAAAGCGGAGTCCGCACCCACGTCCCCCAATCCTCGCCAGCGTGTGGCAACCGGAAGAAGTTTGGATGGCAGCAGGCACCGCTACAGGAACTCCCTGAGTTCCGGAAGCGGTCACGAGGCGGAGGAGTCCGACTCCAAGCAGGTGGTCAAGCTGGTGACGTCGGGCAGTAAAATAGTGTTCCTCGAAGATGCCCCGAACTCAGTCAAAGGAAAGTCCAGCGACGAGGTCAAGGTGGTAGCTGTGAGTGTGAGTTCCTCCAGCAAAAGAGGTCCACCCAGGAGCAGTTCATCCAGTCCCACAGCAAGTGGTGCGGACTTTGTGAAACCGCTCCCATAAAAGTGAACTTTCCATAGAGGAAACGGAGCCCAGACTGGCTGGGGACTCTTCCATGGACGTTGAGGGAGACTCCCTGAATAGTGCCTCCAATATCCAGAGTGTCCTGGCTGCTCCTCTACTGGCAGCTTCATCCGCACACTCGTTTCTGAAAAACCAAAGCGAGGTTAGCGAAGAAGGACCGGGAGCTGGAGCTGGATTACCATTTCAAACAGTGATTTATCATGACACCAAACAGGGCAGAGGACCCCAGTCCAGGTCAATATCCTACAGCTCCATCTCCCAAAACGTAGATGATTTGCAGGCCTGGCAGCAATCGAGAAGTGGAATCCTGGCCGAGGCCCAGAGAAATGTGAGTGAGAGCCTGAAACATGGACACTCCTCGGAACCAGCCAAGTTTTACTCCGTGCCATCCAAGATGTACAGTGTGCCCAGTAAGTTTTACTCGGAGCCAGCCAAGGTTTACTCGGAACCCTCCAAGATGTATGGCCAGCCGGAGAAGGTTTACTCAGAGCCCTCGAAAGTGTATGGACAACCCTCAAAGTTTTACTCGGAGCCAGCCAAAGTGTACTCGCAACCCTCGAAGGTTTATGGAGAGCCAGCCAAAACCTACTGGCCACAAACGGTGACCACCACCACTGCAGCGACACCGCTGGGAAGCACCACTTCCTCTCCCTCCCCTGCAACCAGCAGCACCACCCAACCACCACCACCAGTGACACCCACCACTTTCGTGGCCCCCAGATCGAGACCACGACCTGCGATTGTCTCGCGCATCGCTTTCGGCGAGGCCCAGAGCACAAGCACCACGACGGCAGCAGCAACAGTCGCCAGCACGGCAGCAACACCAAGCAGCACGGCAGCAGCAACACTGGCCAGCAGGGTCACCACAGTGAAGCCTCCCAGCAGCAGCACTTCAGCCAGCGTCAGGCCAACCACTTGGCAGCATCATTATCACAGTTATAACCACCAGCAGCAGCAACAGCAGCAGCAGCAACAAGCTCATCCAACGCGCCGTGTTCTCTTCAATTTGGATAAATTGCCCTATGATTTATTGAATGCACCGCAGCCGCATCCATTGGAGCCAATTTTATCAAAGCACTCAAGTCCGAGTCACTACCACCACCAGCAACATCAACAGCATCAACAACACCAACAGCAACACCAACAGCAACAGCAGAACAGCAACAGCAACATCATCGTCCGTGCTGGGAGCAACGTCAGCATTCATCACCGCCGCATCAACATTCTAATCAAAATGCCAAAGGATTGCCCAATAGAGGTGAGTCCAAGTCTGGGTTGTATCTGAATCTGGTTAAACAAATTACACTGTGCAGCAGGGCTTGTGGTGCAATGGCATAAATTAAAGAGATCAATTTTCTGGACCTATCAGTTTAATCATATATCATTTGTTCCTACTGACTTTAAAGGAAGATTATGTATTACTTTGTGAAAAGCGGTTAACATTATGACAGTAAACAATTTAGTATAATTTAGGGTTCTTTTATGGAAGGCAGTCATTATTTACCTAGCCACTTTTAGGTAAAGCCTATTGAGGAAGTACAGTATTATTAAAAAGTGGACTTTTAAATTTTAGATTTTTTATTGGAATACCAACATGAAATTCAATATTTCTTAGGTAAATTTATTATACTTTTCTCGATTATTTTATTTTAAAGACTGTTAAAATTGGACTTGTTGCCCAGTGTAATTATGAGTTGTGACAGACAGCGACAACGCACGGGTTTACCCACTTGAACCCCGGCCAACTAATCTTGAACTTATCAGACATCATCTTTTGTTGCATCTCCCCCTGCAGATCTAGTCAAATGTGTTTCCAAATTTGCACACCAACATGGAGCAGCAGCAGTCGCAGCATCAGCGGACCCATCAGCCACATCTTCGGGGTCAGGCGGCGGCGGTGGCTATTCGTACAGCTCCAGCTCCACCAGCTCGTCCTCCTCCTCCTCATCTTCATCAGCAGCGTCGCGGGCACAACAGCAACATCTGCAGCACCAGCAACATCAGCAACAGCAACACTTTACCACCGAGCGCCCAGAGCTTTATACTCCGACCTCAGAGCAGAATTACGAAATTGAAGAGTCCGTTAGTGTTATGACAAACGGCCGAGCCCATGGACCGCAGGGTGGTGCAGGGAGTGCAGGTGGTGCTGCAGTGGCCACCACACCAGCCACCAGTCCACCATCGAGCACAACATCCACCAACAGTCGTGGCATCAACAGAGGACGTGGCTCAGTGGTTTACAATGCAAATGCCAACGATTACTCAGATGATGGCGGGGATGGGGATGGAGATGGGGATACTGGATCGGAGGGCGATAGCGATGCCCCAGGAGACGAAGACGAAGACAAAGTCGCCTACGTGGTGGAGGGACGCAACTACCGAAAGTACCGGGTGGAGGAGAAGACGGACGACGGCTTCATCGTTGGAGAGTACGGAGTGGTCGACCACAACGATGGAAACCTGTGGGGAGTGCGTTACACCGCCGACTCCACCATCAATCGCAGTCTGATACAGAAGGCGTTGCTCACGTTTCTCAAGCTCAAGTAGGGGCCAAATGGTCATCCTCCACTTGGAAAAACACCCAAACTGAAGTTGGGAAAATCGTTATTGTACAGCAAAACAAGGGGAAATAATTTCTGAAATTGAGAAATATATTTTTAAAAGTTAGAAGAGTTTTTAAATCTAAATTTACACATAAAATGAATTCGCTCGTATAGAAAAGGTTCCAAAAATAAATGTTTAAATGGATTAATTACAAAAAAATGTTAAAAAGAAACTGCAGAGCGAAATTAATGGACAGAATTAATACAAACTAATAATATTTACATACATCACAACTACAGTTAACTAAAACGATATACTTCAATATTTATTACATTAAAAATTGTAAAGAAAATTTAGTTTCAACTATTTTGAAATGAGAACATTTTTTTTAATTATTTTATTAAATTAGTTAAACATTTTGACGGGCCTGACAGAAGTAAAGGAAGCCCTAAAATTGTAATATTTAAAAAAAAAATCATAATTTCGTGAGTTAAGTAAATATTTTTAAAATCTAAAAAATATGCCAAAACGATGACGATTTACTAATGTTCAAAACGATGGTTTTTCCGAGTGTCCACCAGCACCCCGCACTCCCCCAACTGAAGAGACAGCTGCAAAGGCATTCACATGTGATCCAAGTCGTATTGTAGTTAGCCTAGATAACCTAGATAGCCTAAATAGATGTACCCTAGTATGTAGCCACTAGTTGAGTTCCCACGAGATCAGGACACACTCCCCCAGCCCCTTAGTGTGCGTGTGTGTGTGTGTTTTTGTGTGTGTGATTAGTCAGTAAACGAATTTTGTTTTATGTTTAGTTAATGTTTTAATTAATTTATTTTAGTTGTTGGTATTGTAATTGTAATTGTAGCATTAACTCTAACTCGAGCCTAATTTATTCAGCCGACCAGCACTCGAAATTCCACAGACCTAGCAAAACTTGCCATAAATAAAACCGATGCGGAGTCCGAAATACTTAGAAGCACACCTACCAGCATTAAGAGCGAGCAAAAAAGCGAAAAACTATCCTAATTAGAGACTAAGTGACTTGCGTAGTTAAATAAACTAAATTAAACCGAGAGTAAATCGAAGTTGTGCATTAATCTCGCTGCGGGTGGGGGAACGGATGTGGATGTGATGGGGAAACAGGTTGCAAAACACATAGTTGGGGCTGCTCCTCCGCTGCGCAAAGTAAATAGCCACTTAAAATTGATTAAAAACATGCAGCCTGCGGCGCAACGAAGGAGAGTAGTTTTCTGGACAATATCATTAAAATTTAATTGATATGAACAAGTGACAAAGCAGCAGCAGGACAGCTGACGCCAAGGAATCGGGGCTCAATGGGTTTTGATTGCTCGGATACTCACACTGCGACATAAATCTGAGGAATTTTAATTCAATTAAACCGGAAAAATTCTTTCAATTTTAAAGAGTGGCTTAAATTTGTCAGAATTAGTAAACTAGATTAATTAACGAAATTGTATTTACTTGACAGATTTTTCGTTAATTACCATTTTTATAACAGCGTAGAATTTTTTAGCAAAGCTGCAGAAAATACCGTCATGGTTTAAACTTTGTAAATTATTCTAAATAATAATTGTTTCAGCAAATTATAAGCTCACAAGCGATTATCTGGGTACCTTTAAAAGGTTCTTAAAGGTTTTTATTTTCTTTGCACTCTTTTTAAAATATCATAATGTTGCTCAAATGATTTAGTTTATAAATTCTATTTTTTTTCCTAAATGCAGTCGAAGCTAAGATAGATCTAGGTTTTGAAGTTTAGTTTTAAAGGAAAATTTGTTTAAATTTGGTCTTCGAAAAGATTAGTTGATAAAAATTGATAAATGTATAGCTCCATTGTTTCCTTTAGCAGGGGGTCCCATGATGAAGTATTTGTGCATTTTAAAGTCCTTCTTTTTTCTCAGTACTCAGGGATCAATAAGATAAGCAGTGACAAGAGCTCCTCTGTGTTGGGATATTGTTAATGCCCTGGCAGCTTAAACCTGCTGGGCTATCACTCTTCCGAGTGAAACGCGGAAGCTGAGGACTGGCCGAGAACTGGAATCGAAAATCGGAGATCTGAGATCGGGGACAAGGAACCTGTGACAAAGTCAAGGCGGCAGTTTAGTCCCTTTATAGAGCCACATTTGGCCAATTAAGAGCAGCATTTCCATAAATGTCTGGCCGTTGTTTACTGATCTGCCCCAAGAAAACGGAGCCCCAGAAAGCTGAAAACGAGCCCATAAATGCGGCACTCAACGGGAAACCAAGTGGAGATGGAGATGCAATTGGATGCGAAGGTCGCTGAACGGCCTTGCTTGCGGTCGCCTTCTTTCCACTGGGATGCTTTTGCCTCCACTCCTCTGCAGCTTCTTTTTCTTTGGCGTCTGCGTGTCGTCATTTGGTTTTATTTTCTGGTTTTATTGCCCCTTGGGGACTGGATATTGGATGCTGGTTGTTGGAGAGTGGCCGTCTCGTCCGGCAAAATTTCCACTAACGATTGCATGCGCCAGTGCCAGTTGCAGTTTGCAGCAGTCCCCCTGCTAAATATATTTTTACCAGCTATTTATAGATATGTAAGACAATCGGGTGGGATGGGAATGGGATAGGATGAGTGTGGAGTTCAAGCTTTGGTATGCTGTCTTATCGCAAACCGGCAATCAGCCCAAGTTCGAGTCTCCCTGACTTCGATTCTGACCCGGCTGCATCGGCAACGCGATCTGCGTGAAGAAATACAGCACATGACCATAAAAATCACAAAGGGAACGAGAGCATCCGGCACCGGCACAGGGAACACACTTTAAAATCTGTTTAAATTCATAAGGAACTTTAGAATACGTAAGTATAATGTTGGTTGAGAGTTCAAGGGCTTTATTTAAAATTGTTTGTTACCGATTAAAAAAAGTTTAAAAAAATGGAACAACGGAATAATGAACTCCATCATAAAATAAATACATTTTTACTTATAAAAGAACAACTTTCATTTTCACAACTTTTTTTGCTTTTTTTACATTTTTATATTAAGGAAGAGGAGCCTCATTTAATATGCCCTTTTAAGTATAATTTAAAAAAGAGCTGAAAACTAATTTGAATTTCTTTTATTTTGTCAACAATTTTTAAATAATAGTTCTTTTCTCTAAGGCAGGTATATGGGTACATATGTGTTTCTCTTTTTCTATTTCTTAGTTACGCCTTAAACGGTAACAATAAATCGAGGGTACATGTTATTGCTTTATAACAAAATACTTTACTGTCGTTTTAATCTTTTAAAAAATTACAGTACCCCCATTGAAGGGTATGGAAAAAGAGAATGTGCTTGGGCAGTTGCAGATTTAATGCGAAATGCCAGAGAGGCAGAGACAAAAGTGCTGGGGATGGAGATGGGGATGGGTTTGGGAGTTATAGCTGGGGTCTCAGCCGTGCCCTTTCTGCGGTCAGCTGCCTGATGGACACCACATCTCCCAGCGGGCAGGGGAGCAAGAATGGAGGAGCAGGCCATGGAGATGGGTCAGGAACTGGTTATACCGTTGTGGACCGCTCCGTTTAAGTGCGGCAAATATGATTCGAAACAGTTCTCTTCGCCTTTTGCTGCAGTGAAAGAACTCAAATGAAATAAAGCATGATGAATGCCAAGCAAACACGTTGGCAATTCCTTTGTTGCACAGAAAACATTTAATATTTTTAATATTTTAATCATAAGACTATATATTTTTAAAGGTGTATATTTAAAGCTGAGTTTTGTTAAAGACTGAGTTGCAGGAACAAAGTCAGTGCAACCATTGAAATGACTCGTTACGACAAATACCCCAAATGCACACCTTATATTTAAAGCTTTATATTAAAAGACTATCATTTGTAGAAATCTTATTAAGTTTAAGTATTAACAAATTTATTTCCATATTAACAAAATCTTTCTTCAAAACATTTTCTCAAAGTTTCATGACAACCTTTAAGTAAGTCACCATAATATTTGTTTCGGTGTGTAATTCTCGCCTTCGAGGGCGTAAAAGTGCGTGTCGGTAATAAATTTGAAAACTACACGATCGCCACGGTATGACAGGTTGAACGCTGCCACGCCCCCCGCCCCCATGTCCTGGTAAGTGGCTTTTTAATGCGGAGGGCGTGGCCCCGAAATGGACATTCTGACAGCTGCGAGGAGGCTGTCCATTGGCTTCATTAAACCCCACTCCGATCCCGAACTGCGAACTGCATCCGCGTCCACAGAGCAGCTTCCTTTTACTTTTGCCTTGAGCTGATGGCTGGCAAATTACTCCCCCATTGATCTGGCTTACAAGAATCTGCACTTTTGTCTAGCCCGAGTCGAGTCCTGGTAATTATTTCGAGCACTGGCCAGGAGCTCCTTAATGAAGTCGCCCCCATCCAGCAGGTGAGCGAGTGAACAGGCATGTTTTCACAATTTACAATCCATTTTATTCAATATGCGAGTCCAGTGCGGGGTGATCGATCGCGGTTCGAAAATTTATGACATGGCATTATAATTGACCGATTTGTCATTATAATTAGCGTGTACACAGGCCAGCCAGCCACTGCGATGGAAGCCTAATTTATGCATATTGGGGGGATTATTTTTAGAGAGGATGCGCTTGGTGATAAAACACGAAACAATGTTGTAACGAGCGGAAGGAATAAGTGCAAAAGATACAACCACTTATGGGGTGTACTTTAGTTTATAATTTTTCCATTAAGCTACAGCGATACTACAAAGTAAAGGAAGAAATTAATAAATAATAATGGGGGACTTCTTATGGACCACAAATTTTTAGTGACAGCATTTAAGAGGTACAGAAGTGTATGTTTAAAAACTTTGGATAGCCTTTAAAAGTTAAGTATATCCCTTGGCTGTGTGGGTCGTTTTAGCGAAGATATAAAACACCTTGGCCAAAAAGATTACCAAAATCGTTATCAAATATAAAGTGTTATATTTTGTTTAACTTGTAAAAGTATCCTCAATCATAAGGATAAAAATCTCTGGGTTTCAGGTTATTCAACCAGTATGTCCGCTAGCTGTGGTGGTCGTATTAGCCAAGTGCAAAAACCCCTTAGTCATCATTGCACGGAATCGATCTATAATGTCTACAAAGTATTTTACATAATCCTTACATGCGTGTCTACATGATCTTTTGGTTTTTTAAAGTTGTGGCAGCACTGGCTGAAAATATGCCTAAAAGTATGCAAGCTCTTGGAAATTAAGTGAACAGTGCAAACATTTATTTATTGGGTACTGTTAAACAGTAATTTTTTTTTATATTCATTGAGTTTATTATTTTATTTATTATTCTATTTAAACGGTTTACTAATAATGGTAATTTATTTAAATTAGCTAGGGACTCCCTGAAACAATCTATCAAGAAAATAAAGATCAATAAATAAACAAAACTAAATATCAACTAAAATTTTAACCATTTTTAAAAACATCTTTTGAATTATTTACAATATTTATTATTTTTGTACATTAGGGTAGAATGTAATAAGGGAAGCCCAAAAAGATCGTTGAAACCCTTCCTAAAAAGAACTAAAAGCAAATTCCTCTACCCTTCAAATAAATTAGGAAACACTTGAAGATGTTTTGAGTCAAAGAAGAGTTCTTAAACAGAAACAGGGCCAGCAAAAACGCCCACCAAAAAAATGCAACACCGGAAAGACAGATTAAAATTACCAAAAGTCATGAATCAAGCTGAGAAGTTAATTCAACAATTCGAAAAAAAATCGAGAGGGTCAGATGTGCGAAAGCCAGACAATGAAGAATGCAAATCATTGCACTGCCCATGTCCTGCGAGTCCTGCAGCCTGCAATCGATTTGGAGCAGAACTAATTGTCTGCCGGCAATTAGCAGGAAAAGTATTCCAAAACCCAACACTTTACTAATCTGCAAGTGTCAAGCGGCCGCAAATGATGGCGATGACAAAAGGAGTTGACAGGCAGGACATTCTGCAGGCACGGGTGCGGGCTCCGGAGGGTTGAAGTGTGCGTTCCTGCTAAAAAAAAAAGAACGAACCAGCCACACCGGCAGCATCGACCTCGAAATTCACCCGAACTGTAAGGGGTGGGGACAAAGGGGTTGCACACACACGAGAAAAGATGGGTTTAAATTCGCATTCTGCTAATTTTTTTTTAAATAAGAAAAAGTAAATATATGTATATACTTTGAGATTAACATTGTCAGTACCTTTCTAACTTAACATGTCAAGCAAAAAAAATTAATTAAATTATTTAAGGTTTTCTACAAATTGTTAGCTTATTGGCAAATTAAGTTATACTTCTTCATTTATTTTTACGTGCAAATAAAATCGTAAAAAACAGAAGAAGAGTTTAAAAAAGAGTTAAACTTTTTCGATCAACTTGTTTTTTAAAGAATTTAGTCTCCTATTTATATATCATTATGATTTTATTACTAATAGGTTTTAAAAAGACAAAGAAGACAGTTAGTTTTTTTAAAGGTCATTACTAATTTTGCTAAAATACTTCAAATACACTTCAATTAAATCGATACTAATATCATAAATACCAATACACATTTAAATTGTTTTACATTTTTTGTTTGAGTGCACTGACTCAGACTCAAACTGAATAGTTTGGACTCAGACGACAACAGGTCTCGACAACGGAGCACACAATGGCGGAGCGTCCTCTACCTTTTCGCATAATGAAATCCAAGTACCGCACGGTGCTCCTTTAACGTTTGATATCAAAGGACATTCGATCGGGCATGCAACATGCGCTCATTGTCCCGCCGTCGTTGTTGTTGTCAGTTTCTTAAGCGTTTCTCGTATTTATGCCAAAGATTACATGTTGATCTCGCATATCTTTCATCTTGACGGACTGGGTCCTTTTCCCTTTTCCATCCCGATTTTGCTATCCTGATTTGGGGTCTGATCCTGGAATCTGTGCGTGCTTCCCACGTCGCTGACATTCGATACTCGATGGCAGGCGAAATCAAAATGCCGTCAGTCAGTAGCTTAGTCATGATCGTGCATTAATTGGTAGACAAATCACAAAACAAATTATCGTACATCGTTGGAATAAATTAATTTTAAACAGCACAAGAGTAAATGTAAATTTGGTTGAGTTTTTCGACCTGGTACTTTCTTACTTTCATTTTATTAAATCTAAATCTATCTATAATGAAATCGTTATAAACGCAAAAATAAACACAACAGTTTGAGTTAAATGATTTCAATTTTAGGTTAAAGTATTAATAATTTTACTTGTTACAATAATAAAAAATGAATCTTTAAGAAAGAAACTGTATACATGAATTTAGGTTGTTTTTTTTTTTAAGTCATAAACAGATGATTTATAGTCCATTTTGGCTGACTTAGTTTTCCACCATAAGAATCGCTTCTTTAAAAAATGTATCTTAATGTAATTATGTTTTGTACTAAGTTAGTAGATACCCATGTACCCATTTCTAGCCTCTATCGCAGGGTGTTATTATACAACTTTCACATTAATTCATGGAGACAGAGTCCCTGGCCATCTATCTTCCATGGAGATCTCCCGTTGATGACAACTCACCCGCTTCTCTGGTAGTCTATTGTGGACCAATCTCTCCAGTTCCAACTCCACCTTCTTCAGATCCTACCCAATCGATAAGCCATGCCCAGAATTGCCCCTTTTCAGCTACCTCCAGTTAGCGTTTTGATGAGGGTTTCCATGGATTCCTCTGCTCCTGTCCCGCTTCTGCGGATAGATAATTTAATGATTGAAACAAAAAGCATATTGCGCATGCTAGATTGATCGCCCACTTGTTCGAGTCCTTCAAAAAAAAAAGGCTAAAGAAAATGAAATCCTTTCATTCACATTCTTTTGCAGTTTTTTCTACCCCTTTCTGCTCAGTTCGTGGAAGTTAGTTTTTCGAAATTCGCTATTTATTCAAACCCTATTTTTGGGAAAAATATAGAATTTAAAATTTCCCGCATGGTTGGTGATCCGATTGTTGGGTATTTTTGGAAAATCTTAGGGCATCAGGTGCCATCAGGTGCATTGTGCGGAATAATGGTTCATGAATTACCACCGTATTGTATTCAATTTCAATCAGCCATGGATCCTTTAGTGGGAGCTTCTTACATCTCTATTCCCACGGATCAGAAAAAAAGGCGACGATGTTTGTTATTCAATGATGACTAAGGGAGCAAAGTGTAAGTGGAAGGTTGAAGGTTAATGATCTCTCCAAAAGCAAAAAAACGAACTCACGTTGTTAGAATGGAGTTGATGTACTTATTGAAGAAGATTGAAAACTAAATAAGCTGAAAAGGACTCTGAGATTCAATTACTGCCAAAATACTGCAAAGATTTGATTTATTCATGGATATAAAAAATAAAAATTCCATTTAAGAACTATTTTTAATTTGTTCAAATTTAGATATAAATTTTGATGATATGGTGGAGCATATAAGGTAATATATATTTAAATTTAAAACATTAAAACATTTAAAAAATTTAATTTAAAATGACTTGAGACAGAATTTAAAATTAGACCCTTACTTAATATTTTCCTAAATTAAAACTACTCAACATCAAAAAACACCATATTTTAATAGTAGAAACAACGAAACAAGTTTAAATATTTTTAAATGGTAAGGAAACATATAGCCATTATTTAAAAAAAAAGTTTGCATTCACCATTTCCTGTTTGCATAGTAACATTTCAAAGGATGCCGCTTTAAAGCCGTCTAATGTAATCAAAGAAAGTTACCGCTTCTAATGCAACTATCTTCCAAAATCTGGGTGTCGTCTCAAACACTTTTAGCCGGAAAAGTGGGACAAATTTGGCAAAGCCTCAAAGATTGTCTATCTGCTGTTGGGAAAGTGAAAACATAAACACATTTTGCCCGTAGATTTTTACAGGAAATGTGTAAAATTTCTCTGCATATCGGAGAATGAAATCGGAAACTTTTGCCAACAATATCGGGCGTGAGAAATGTAACGCAATGTACAAAGCCCAGATATTAGACTACTCTCCTATCTCCAGTAGCGAATAGAATAATCTGCGTATGACATAATCTGATGGCTTAAAGATGCAAACGAGACGTGGCCTCATTTCTGGTCCTGTGTATCTGCTCAAAAACAAAAGGCCAGCAGCGAACAGGACATCCTACTTAACAGCAGAGAGCTGGGATTCAATTGTAAAAAAGGCAAACAAAAAGTCCTTAAGTTATGTTGGCTGGCAAATGTTGAGCGCGAAACAAAGAGGCTCCTCTCTGCGAGGTCCACAAAAGGTCTTCAAACTGAGATTCAGACGGAGGCACTGCCACTTATGCAAGGTCCAACAACTACACAGAGAAAATTAGATAAAATGGCTAATAAAACTCGAATGAGAATATTTTGTATAAATCTAGGAATTTAGGAAAGCTATTTTACATTGAAATGTGAACAAATTTCGTCACATATTTAAATGTTTTTTGATGTGAATTAATTTAATAATTAAATGATAATAATTAAAATGGTACTTTAAGCTGAAACCCAAAAAAAAATCTAACACAATTTATAATTATATTTGCTAATTGTCCCAATTATTTAAAAACCAATTTAAAGTTGTAATATATTTGAATACAAATATAACTAGCTTGCAGATTATATTCAGGGTTTGCAAGTATTGCATTAATAAATGCTAATTTGAACCAAGTTTTAAATACATTGTAAACAATACATTTTGAAAAGTATTATTTTACAACAAATGTATCATCTAAAATAGGGAAATTAAACAAAGGAATATTGACACTTTTGTATTAATTATTATAAACTAAAACTTAACGTCATAAAACCAAAAAATCGCAAAAATTATAGAAATTTCTTGATGTGCAGGACACAACAATCAAAACTGAATTGGAAATGGAGGCAGCGACTTCATCACTTGTTTCCTCTCGCTCTCCTGTTGCATAAATACTCGCGGGCATTCAACAGCCTGAAATCGGAGAATCGGGCATCGGATATCGGGTTGGCAGTCGCAGTGATCTCCGGCCAAATCTTGGAGGTGTGTCCCATTGTCCTGGCCGCGTTTCCGTGGCAGCCACGAATATGAAACTTATCTGGATTCCACTGCTTCCACTCGGCTCTTGCAGGATTTGATTTTGCACGTGCAGGGACAGGGAACCTGGGAACCTCGGAACAGAGTCCCAAGGACTGTTTTTGTCAAACCCGAAGTTGCTCAACTTTCTGCCTGCATCTCCTCCCGTCTTGCGCAATTTTTTCCACAGATATTCGAGCACTTTAATTTCATGTTTGGGATTGTTCGCCTGATTTCTCAAGATCAGATTGCTTATCTCCACTCCTGCCCCTGTCGGTGATTCAATTTGCCGTCCGTGTAATTATTGCGCTTTTCCTAGCTGTTTGTCCTCTTTAGGGTCTAATAGTTCACTTCCTGCCCTCGGCTCTTTGGGGTTCCATTTGCACTTCAGTTTGACGTGATTTGCGAGTCGCTTCCTGTGGATCTCGTTCCCAAGAAGGATATTCGGAGTTATCTTCTCTCCCCTGTCTGTTTTGCACTTTTGCGTTTGGGATTGACATGCTTTTTGCTTTTATGAACTTTGCTGTCTCGCTCCGGCGGAAGTTGTCGTCGTCAAAGGATTCCATTTCCGCACTTTCTGGGTGCATTTGCATATTATGAGCGCCAAAAACATACAATTGTGTGTCTTCTTGGCGCCAAAACGGATAATTGTAGGTTGTCATTTGTGGATTTGGTTACACTATGGGAAAGAGTTAAGCCCACGAAACATTGTGCCTTCTTTGAACTCATTCTTAATTATTCATAAATTACTCTTGTATACACACATATGGAAAATAATGGTTATGTTATTCTTATCTTCTTTACATTTCTTTAACAAAATTGTACTGGTTTATATAATATGTGGCTATAAATATGAAAAGATTGTACTAAAAGGTAAGCACATGTTTTGGGTAGAAATTCCCATTTTGCGGAGTGATATTCAGTGATTTAAAGTACCTAAGCCTGATTTCAGGATAGACAAAGTCGTGGGGAATTTAAATATAATCATTATACTTTATAATCTTTAAGACTTGAAAGGATTTATATTGGGATTTTTATGAGCCCATTTCATGATGGTGCTCTTGTTTCAATTCCAGAACTTTTTGTTTCAGTCACATAATATTTTTATGCAACTAAGAGCTTCAACAGGGTTACATTGCATTTCAATAGACATGTGTAAAATACAACCGGCACATTTTGGTGCACCCGATAGCGACAAGCCATAAAACTGGAACAAAACATTCACCTAATGACATTTCGGGTCTTTCCCATCAAAAGTCTGGCGCGATTCATAATGACCAACGAGCAGGGTCAGGGGTACCGTATCTGGGGAATAACCATAGGGAATTGGAACTGAAATAGGGAAGGTCATCTCAACCCTCAAAGAGTTTGGTGCTCAATGAACGCGGAGCGTCGGCGGCAACTTTTGGGCCATAAAATCGAGTAGGGGAATTTTCCACCTCCATGCATGCAAATGAAGCGAATTTCCCAGCCATTTAACCCTTTCCGTTCGTTCGAACTTCTAAGTCTCATTAGCTGGGTGGCGTCGTCTTAACCCTTTCGCCGTCCAGCGATTCATAAAAATCCAGCGAAAGTGAAATAAAAATCGAAGGCAACCCAAACAGAAGCTACCTGCATTTTTCGAAGACAAAAAGGTGCTAACTCCTCATTAGACAAATAATCGCTAAAAACCCCTGAAACCCTGAAAGAACTTTGCTAAAAAGTCGCAAATTTTCCAGGAAATTTTTTATTCATTTTTATTCATCACCGACCTTGAATGGCCGGTGGGTTGGGCGGTGGGTTGCTACCTGGCTTAGGTATAAGCTATGGGCCACCGAAATTGTGACCTGCCGCTGACTGCTGTTTCAATTCTTGTGGTGGATTTACTGCTAATCCGCCGGATTAGCGGCCCGCCGGCGTTCCGAGTTCATTAAGCACCGGGAGCTGTACTTGCTCTCAATGAAAGGGTATCGGGGAAATTACTTCATTGCCCAAACTTCCTAAAGTCGTATATTCCTCAAACTAGATGAATGAAGATGTTTTTTATTGTCATACTATCCAGTAGTGACACTTCATAACTAAAGTGTTACGTTTTTATAGGGACTAAAATTGTTTAAGTAATAGTTTCTAAAACTATAATCTCTAATTGAATAATATTCATAATAACAAAACCCTTACAAATATCTAAATTAATAAATGTAAATACCGTTGAACCTTAAATGTGACTTCGAGCAAAAGTTTAAATCAAAAACTTTTAAATATAAAATGTTGTGTGAACTCATGAAATGTGGTTTTTAATTGTTAACATTATTTATAATAACAAAAAATTTAAAAATTATTCATATCTGTAAAATAACACAATTGTCTGTCCAAACTTTTATTTGTAATTGTATTTTTTATTGTTCCATATAAAAATTTAATACAATTTCTTTAGCCTTTCGATCTAAAATTTGAGTTTGTTGATGTAGCTTTAAGTAATTAAAATTCGACAAAACGTGGGAAGATCTGACAGATGCAGATGCAGCCTCCTCATATGCATATTCATGAGTTCCCACAATTAAGTTCCCTCACCCAACGAATGGTCAGCGAATGTCAAAAATTGATATGTCATCGTCATCTGGTTTAGTAGAGCATCCTCCCCTCTTTGAAGTCCGGCTAATGATTGGAATTGAAATAACAGCACACACGCAACAAAAATTCCCATGCAGCACACCTGAGTTCCAATTACCCACCACCCCCTACACGAAAACAGCATCATCGAGAGGGGTGGACTAGTCCAATTAGAATGAGTTGCAACCCCCGGCGACTGTTGATATCATGTCAAGCATTTTATTGATCAAGTTACGCATCCGTAATACGAATCGAAATATAATTGCTCTTTTCAAGTGTCTATCATATATCAAATGAATTGCATTTGCATCTCCTCCCTTTCGGTTTGAGTTCTGTCCGGACTCCGGATTGTTACCACGTTGTTTGAGGTCCCGGATCAGGACCTTATGGCCTTAGGCTTTGCCGCGTAATCGCACCAGACTTGCAGGATCTTGCTTAACATTATTAAGTACTTTGCTGATGTTAAGATCTCGCACAATGTCTTTCGTTCGAATTCGCTGATCCTGGAAAGAGGAAAGCTTGATCTTGAGCAGCATCCCGATCAGCGTGCCTTTTTCAGGCAGCTCTCCGGGCATCTGAAATCTGAAATCCGTAATCTGCTTAAGCCATCCAGGACTTGGTGGGTCCTTCGAGACTTCGTAGGGCCCGAGTCTCTGGACGTGATTAGAGGAACTGACCACTTGAATCCTGAAGGCTCTCAAAAGGCAACCCCTAAGCTGGCTTAGCACAGGGAGCTACTCTTTCTACATGGCTTGCTCCCATTATATGCTATATTGTCGTTTTGATACTCGGTTTTAATTGTATGATTTTATAAGAATTTACATAAAACCAAAGAGTAATACAAAATAATTTTTAAGAAAGGTAATCCTCAAAAATTAACAGTAATAAATATTGGACTATAAAAATGTAGCAATGAAGATCATTTGAAATGAACTGAAGTAATCTTGAACTGGAACTTATGTTAATTAATTATTCTTACATTTTTAGGAACCAACATATTTTCAAAACCTGTAAGAAATTCAGCAAAATGTTTATTTTTGGACAGTGTAAGCGTTTGTTTTATATAAACATTTACAAAAATTCCCTAAAACTTCTGAAAACTAAAAAACGTTGGGTCAAAATTATCTAAAACTTGAAAAAAGACATAGTCTTACATCACGAGGTATTAAAACAAATAAATTAATTTATAAAAATCTAAAAAACACTTGCAAAGCCCTTTGATATTAATTGTTGTACAGTTGGTTTACAAAATAATGTTAGCTTAATTTCGATTTGTAAAAATTGTTTCACAGTTCAATTCCGTGAGTTAAGCAAAGTAAAAAAATATTTTTACCGTGAGTTAAAAAATATTTTTAGTTTTGTATACAGCCAACACTCGCTACTTTACAATCTTGTTAACTAGAATTTAAACAGTGAAATACCTTTTTTATTGATTGAGAAAATTAAAATGCAAGTACATTTAAAGTGAGAAATTTGTTTTAAAAGTAAATGAACCTATTCACTATAAATCAATTATGAAATAATAAAAATATACAGGAACTTTAAAAAAAATCAAACTTTGTACTTTAATTGTTAAGGGAATATAATTCAGAGAACAAAATAAGTTTTAAGATAAAGTATTTATTTAATTAAGTTACAGTTATACAGAAAATTTAAATTAGTCAATGCTCTTTATGCTAATAATAAAATTTAGGAGATATTGGCAGGTAACGAACATTTGATGCATTCAGTCACTTTAATAGCTATCAAAGTATTTTGAATCGTAGTACCTTTAAAACATTCATATGGTTGCATCATAAAAACCTAATTACTGAATGGAAAACAATCAATAGTGCGTATTCAACCCCTGCTGCAATCGCCACTCGAAAAGGACTCGCGTAGGAATAGTAGGAAAAGTAGAAGCGAACCCACAGGTACTTCACACAAATCACAAAGCGGCAATAATGGCAGCGCCATAAAATACCGGCCATGGATATGGATATATGGGTGTGGATGGAAGGATGTGGACGTGTCTTCATTAACAACTGTCGCAGGGCAGGCAGAGATTCTCTCCCTCTATACAGAGGGGGTAGCAAGCCTGGTGAGAGAGAGAGTGAGAGTGCAGGTAGCGAGTCCTGCGGAAAAAGGCCATAAAACCATAAAGCCCAAGGAGTTGAGAATGAGCGACGGCTGCTGCTCAATGAATTTTCGCAATGGCAGCCTGCCAGGATCGAAGGATACTCCAGGGGAGAGCGAGAGAGGATGCGAGAGGGAGAGTAAAGCGTTAGAAGCAACCCTGCCCGAAAAAATCGACCAATGAACGTGGAGTTCCACTACCTAAGGGTGATCGACTGCTGGATGAATGGATTTGCTTGCGAGGACTATTAAAACGCCGCCGGTCCTCAGAGCAGACAACACAACCCATCGTGATCTCAGCGAGTCCACTTCGGAGTAACCAAAAGGATATATCGAATATATCGAAATCAAACAAATTAAAAATCCAATCAAAATAATACAACCTAAAGACAACCCTGTCTAGTGCCAAGTGTCAAGTGCAAGCTGAAAAAAATAAATTGTGCAAGCCCCAAACGTTATTAAAAAATCGCCAAAATTACGCCCCACATCGGTATGCAGTCGTCGGAGGGTTCACCAGACATGATGGATCAGAAATATAATAGCGTGCGCCTTTCGCCAGCCGCATCGAGTAAGTATAACTCAAAAAAAAAATATAACAAATAACTAAAAAATAAAACAAATTCTTAAAATTTGTAAACCTAAGAAAATCCCTTACTTATACCAACTTTCCCCCCTTTTCTTTAATTTTCCAGGTCGCATACTGTACCATGTGCCTTGCAAGGTATGCAGAGATCACAGTTCGGGTAAACACTATGGCATCTATGCCTGCGATGGCTGTGCTGGATTTTTCAAGAGGAGCATTCGCCGATCCCGGCAGTATGTGTGCAAGTCCCAGAAGCAGGGACTCTGTGTGGTGGACAAGACGCACAGGAATCAGTGCCGTGCCTGCCGCCTGAGGAAATGCTTTGAGGTGGGCATGAACAAGGATGCAGTGCAGCACGAGCGGGGTCCGAGGAACTCGACGCTGCGTCGCCACATGGCCATGTACAAGGATGCGATGATGGGTGCCGGGGAGATGCCCCAGATTCCCGCCGAAATCCTGATGAACACGGCCGCGTTGAGTGGATTCCCCGGAGTGCCCATGCCCATGCCTGGTCTGCCCCAGAGACCCCATCATCCCGGTCACATGGGATTTGCTGCTCCTCCGTCGGCTGCCGCAGTCTTGGACTTATCCGTGCCCCGAGTGCCTCATCATCCTCACCATCAGGGTCACCATGGCTTCTTCTCACCCACCGCTGCCTACATGAATGCCCTGGCCACCCGGGCCCTGCCCCCCACTCCTCCTCTGATGGCCGCGGAGCACATCAAGGAAACGGCAGCGGAGCATCTCTTCAAGAACGTAAACTGGATCAAGAGTGTGAGGGCCTTCACCGAACTGCCCATGCCGGATCAACTGCTCCTGCTGGAGGAGTCCTGGAAGGAGTTCTTTATTTTGGCCATGGCCCAGTACCTCATGCCCATGAACTTCGCCCAGCTGCTGTTCGTCTACGAGTCGGAGAATGCCAATCGGGAGATCATGGGCATGGTGACACGCGAGGTGCACGCCTTCCAGGATGTGCTGAACCAGCTGTGCCACCTGAACATCGACAGCACCGAGTACGAGTGTTTGCGAGCCATCTCCCTGTTCCGCAAATCCCCGCCGGCAGCCAGTTCTACGGAGGATCTGGCCAACAGTTCGATACTGACGGGCAGTGGCAGTCCCAACTCTTCAGCCTCTGCCGACTCCAAGGGCCTCCTAGAATCTGGTAAAGTGGCAGCCATGCACAATGATGCCAGGAGTGCGCTGCACAACTACATCCAGCGCACCCATCCCTCCCAGCCCCTGCGATTCCAGACCTTGCTGGGAGTGGTCCAGCTCATGCACAAGGTCTCCAGCTTCACCATCGAGGAGCTGTTCTTCCGGAAGACCATCGGGGACATCACCATTGTGCGACTGATCTCTGATATGTACAGCCAGCGCAAGATCTGAATCGGAATCAGGATCTGAAATGTATCTATAGCCTAGAGTAACGCTGCACTCGAAGTGCCTTCCAAGTGCTGGGAACTGTGATAATCTCGGAAGAAGCGCTTTGGACAATATTAATCAATCAGTGAACGCTTACACATCTCCAGGAGTCGAGCCTTAAAAAACACACACAAAACACTCACCTTAATACCTTACCCAAACTCGAACTAACCTTAGTTAAAGTCTCTAAAGACCATCCAGATGTGTTTCAAATTGCATTCGCAAAAGTTTCAACTTTGCCTGTTAAGTACGTCAATCGTAGCTTAGTTATAAACACTTTAATCATAAGAACATATCATTAGTCATAAGATTTGAATACACATTTTTATAATAAACCTAAAGGTTTTTAAAATGAACATTTACTCGTAGTTTATTTATTGGGGGTTGATACAAAAAAAATTTTGTTGGAAATTGATTTGGTTTGTTTAAAATAATATGGACTTTAAATTTGGGTTCATCACATGTTTTAAAAATTATATATTTTTATTTTAGGCTTCATTTCTATATAAAGTCGTGATCTTTAAATCATTAATCCAATCTTTAAATTTTGTTAACCATAAAATAAACGCATTCCTTAATTAGTACTTTGAGCCCTTTTGTTTAAAGAATTTAATTAAATCAACTCCCAAATAAATTTGTATCTTGCTCTTAAATTTTTTTGAACCTAGAAACCACAAAAAATTATATAAAATGAGTTAGGTAATTATATTTTGTTTCTTCAAGATGGGTTTTGTTCATTTTATGATTTCAAAAGATACAGGTCACATAAAACATACAAAAAACTATTTTGAGTTGTAAAAAAAACAAAGATGGCCTAATTATTTACCCAACCTCTGATATATTTGTAATTACCGTTTGCAGCTGGAAGTGTTATGCCAAACATGGAATCATGAGATTACAAACTGAATTATCATACTTTTTTATGGCCATTTCGTGATGCTTTTCGTATCTTTTGAGACGTCAAAAGCAACCGCACTGCAAGCCCAGTTAATCGCAAATGAATTATGCAAATACGGGAACAAAGAACTGACAGATCGCTGAAGAAATGGTGAAAAAATTAGCATAGTTTTTCCGCATGAGCAGACCAAAGTCGGGATTAATTTGGGAACCTGGACGGGATTGCAATGGCCGCTCCAGTTGATATCATCGCTTTGCCCTTGCCCTCCTCACCGAATTCGAGAAGTTAAAAAGCAAAAATTCACTTTTGTGACTTTGTCGAGCGGCGTTGGATCGTTGGATTGCTGCCGGGGATCAGGGAGCGGGGATCGTTCTCCCGGAAGGACAATTGAATCCTTTCACAATGGCCAGCGCAGCCGGAGGAAAATGAGAAAATGAGTTTTCGCTGGCAAGGCTGAACAAACAACTCGAGGAGTAGCACACAGTTGCCAAATTGTTCGAATTGCGTTGGCCAAAGTAAACAGAGATGAGTATATTCCACTGACACACATCGCACACATAGCCGTAGGAGGATGTGCAAAAACCTACCCTAACCGAGTTCGGAGTTCAGAATCCCAGTTCCCAATCCCAATACCAATCCAACCACGGCACAGAACATCCTGCGGGGATTGGGATTGGGAATTAAGCATGCTTCGTTGGTGCTGCCATTTCGACTTTGGCAAGGACCCTGGGTCCTCGTCCTGTGTTCACCGGGATGCTGTTGAACCCGGGGTAACAAATTGTGATATTTCTATTTCGCTTCCTCGGCCGTTGCTGTTGAGCCCTTTTAAGTCCTAATGGCCCTTTATTATCTGCCTTTAGACTTTTAATAGACTCAGGCACCAGGACACAGAAAATAGCACCCAGTCCTTTTTCAGTGAATGTGAATGTGGATGTGTGTTGGCCTAATCCTCATCATTCTGTCATCAGTGACGTTTTTCTGCACATTGTTGTTTGGGCATTGTTTGGGTCTTAATTTGCAGTTCTCTCTTGTGTTTTTTGCACTCTCCGCAAGCAAAAGGATTTTCACTTTTTTTCACTTCTTGATTTCTATAATGTCCTTGGCAGAGGGACCATTTTTGTGACAACTCGGACATAGAGTAGCTTATTTTAAAATAAAATGTTAAAATACAAAGAATTTGCGGGAAACAGTCAGGAAACATATAAAATATATACCTACAGCGCTCCTAAACGAATTGTTTAAATTTAAATTACTTTAAAATCAGGGCCTAGAATCACAAAGTTGTGTACATGAACCAAATGGTGTTATCGCAGAAAAAATGTTTGGAATTCCGAGATTTTTGTAAGACGTATGTGTAGTCAGAAGATGCAGGTGTAGTCAGAAAACTATCATAATAAAAAAGAAATAGAATCTTCCTGGAATCTAACCTGACAACTATAAAATCCGGAAGAAAACGAGACACCAAAAAATTCACTAAAGTCAAAAGCAGATACATTTTTTTAACCCCTTAGTTTTTGACGTAGATCAAGATCCTTTTTGGAATCACCCTAAATTGAAGAAGCCTTTTCATTTTGTATTCTTTAAAGTTGTAACCAGACTATTTATAATCCATCTTTAACTTGAAGACTTGGACTAGGACTTGGACTAAGTATCTGGTGGACTAACTTGTGCCTCAATTGAACTGCTTTAAATCCCCGAGCTTTACCTGAGAGTGGGTGAAAGGGGTGGGAACTGGCTCATCTCAAGTGGCTGCGGATCCCGAAATTCTGGGGAAATACAGAACAAGTAAGAGAAGCTGCTGGATTTTGGGTATAACACGTTTAATTCATAGATTTTCGTTGATTAAGTAATCCCCAGAAGGGCTCAATGAAGGCGACCGAATCGGCCGATTAGCGCAGTTCGCGTAAGCGGGTTCCCGGTTTTTATCCCAAAAGCAGGTGTCCTAACAGGTTAAGGTTTCGCAAGCTTAACCCATGGAAGACCTTTCTCGCTCCCTCCCTTGCACGTGCCATGTTCCTCTCCCTCTGATCCTTTATCCAGGCGCAATTACCTAGCGAAACAAAAATATGAGTATGCAAATAGATTTTAATGGGCAGGATTACCCTTTTGCTAAATGCCCAAATCCTGGCCGGGCGGTCTGCTCTCTCGCCGTCGCTCGCAAAGTCTTGCTCCTTTGTTTTCAAATGTAATGAGAATGTCTCTAAGCCAAAATATTAAACATCCGAGAGGTACGAGAGCTACCAGGATACACATATATACAAATCCGGCTTCCGATTGTCCCCGTCGTTGTTGTACCTGAAGTCAGGACGTAGAAGTCTCTGGGGTCCTGCGGCAAGCAAAAGTCAAAGCGGCAGCCCGAGCGGCGTTGTTTTTGTAAATTGAGTAGCTCGATTTATCGCCAGATCAATTTTCTATATCTGCCGCCCAGATAAGCGGGAACATAATTGTTCCTGTGGCTTATGCACTGCCAACTAAGCCTGTCCTAGGTTTTGGTCTTGGTCCTGGTCTGAGCCTTACTTAGTTCCCCTAAGTTCTGCTTAACTTACTTTAGTGGGCAAATGGCCAATTTTCGGTGGAAAATTCTACGGAATTCTTTGTATTTGCATACACATCGGTGGCGGCATTGTCTTTGACGCTTAGTCGCATAATTTGTCAGACAAACGGTCAGGGGATAAAGGATAAAAGGGGCAAAACACCTAGGTGAATTATTTAAGAAATAACCGTTTTGAGTTTATTTATTTTATAGACAGGGTTTCGGAGATAAATGGAAAAATCTGTAATATCTACTTGCTAAACTTTTTACTAGAATTTTTAATAGAATTTTTATTAAATTATTAAATTTTCGGTTGAACTTAGAATCATTCTTAGCTGTGTTTTATATTTATCATCGTAGCTTATATTTAATTTCGTTTAAAATTTTCTTAAGGGTGTAAAGTCAGATATATTTTTAATAACAAAAACCTTTTCATGAGAATACATGAGAAATATTTAAAGAAAAGTACGACTTCTAAACCTCATTAGGTGAACACTTCAAATAAAGCAGCTGCTGTTAAGGAGTAGGGAGGAAGCTGTCTTAGATCATCAGGACCGATCAATGCTATCCAAAGCGATTAGGACAAGGACATCGCATCGCAGGACCATCGAAGCGTGGCCTCTTCCAAAGTATTTTTTGCACTAGTCCCTCCATTGTATCTCCCTCTTTTTTTATGCCCCTAAGTACTTGATGCCCGAGTCTAAGTCCCTGGAAATCTGTGCACATCCTTTTGATTGTTGCCATCTGAGGACGGGACAATGGCAGTGGTTTTGCGACGAGTGGACCTCCTGGAGGTGAGAAATATATTAAGGGCAAATCCGCTGAGCCGCCGACTCGATGAACAATGTCCTCGAAAATCTTGAGAGCAACTTGCGTTTAACCTCAAGAAAGTTGCAATTGCCCGCATTATTTCGATGATCGAAGGGCTCTATTGTTCCCGGAGGAGAGTTCACTGGAAATTGCGCTTACATCGTCCATATATCGACAGACTAACAAGTGTTATACGATCTGCGACAGTTTTCATCGGGCTGAGGGCCTCAGTTCAAGGACTTGCAATCAAAAGCTGGACCACCGCGACTGCAGCTTCTTGTGTGTTCTTTTAGAGTAGATCTAAAATAAATAGGGGTCGTCGTCTGAGAAACTTTTGCTGCAGTGGAGGATCTCTCGCTCCTATGTATTTAATTTTTAATCAGCGAGGGTCGGAAGTGGTGGAAGCTGCATCTGCGGAAATTTGCCTTCGGGGCGGAATCATTGCGCAGCCTGGTAATTGAATTTGTTGCCTTTTCATTTGATGTTTTCTTTTTTTTATTTAAGTTGTCCTTAGCATAACAAAGCCGACCGCTCGTTGGCCTCAGGGCCTCGAAAACCGATTGCGTAGATAGTTTTTGGTTGATGGGGTTGGTGAATCTTCCTGGGAAAATGGCGCCCAGCTGGCATTTAAGGCGTTGCATATCATTTAATAAAGCTGTCGCACGAAGCTCCCTCCCACTCTATGTGCTGTTTGGTCGGAAAAGTTTGAAACTTTTCAACTTCCGGTCAAGAAAGCAGGTGGCCGTGGTGGTCATCAGGTGCATCCCCGAATGAAGCCATTATAACGGGGTCACGCGATGTCCTATGGCTAACGGTCCTGGGAACTCGTCGGGTTCAAAGTTGACCAGCAACGGTGAAAAGTGAAAAGGCGTCGCGTCATCTTCGGCAATGGGAGGCCATATGTCATCATAACGAGGACCGATCAACCCTGAACTTGCTACTGAAATAATTTTATAAACGCAGAAGTGCACAGAGAAAAACATAAAACTGTAAAGAAAAAAGGATTTTAACCCAAAAGTAGGTAATTTAAATTAATTCACCATAAGCATATATTAGAGCAATAATACAAAACACTTAGTAACAATAAATTAGTATGTATGTTAGACAAAATAAAATTATAAACACTTATAAAGCGGGTCCCCCTACTATAGGATTCTCATTACTCACTTAAATAAAAATACAATGATTAAGATTAAAAATAAAAATCAATTAGTTATGCTTTAATTAATTTTGACCTTATGGGTGTTGCAAATACGCCACCTGGTGGCAATTTGACATAAATACGCGAACAGACAGCATTTGCAACGTTCTCAGTATACAGTTTTACTCTACAAGTAACGGGAATAATTATAAATTCTGATCAAGCGTCAAGCGGCCATGCCAATTATATTAATATTTAATTTTTTTACCAAAAACGCCATAAAAATTGGTTTCATGTGTAGTTCTAGTTATTCCTAATCCAAAAATCATGCAGAGCACTATAAAAGTGGTGGCATTTGTAGCAATTTTATTGTCTTGTCAAACAAGTGCAAGTATTTCTAAAATATAAAAAAAAAAAAAAAAAGAAAAGTGAATAACGTTTAATTTCCAGGATTCTGTCATCTTTAAGATGACCAATGCAGCGTGCTCCAGCTATAATAAAACGTGGGTGCTAATCAATCAGTGTCGATTAAAGGCGATCAGTCGGCACAAAATAGTGTACAATTTTAATGCCACCTTCGTTTACCCGACCACCGACCTCAAAGTAACCTACCAGTTTTTCAAGAGGGAGAGTGGCTTTAAGCCTTGGCTTATCAATGTCGAGATTGATTGTTGCCGATACTTACGAAAACCTTATGATATCTATGGGATTTTTATGTTTAGTTTTTTTCGAGAATTTTCAAACATGAACCACACTTGCCCCATATCAGTAAGTTGTTAAAACATATTGAGAATTTCGATACATCTGTATTAATCGTTTATTTTTTAAAAGGGTCCAGTCCTCATTAAAAACATGTATCTTAAAACGGATCACTTGAGGAAACTACCTTGGCCCACCGGCAACTATTTAATAGCAATGACCTGGAGCTTCTTTGGAAAGCGGCAGTTTGACACAAACATAAGTTTCGAATTCATTGAAATTCATTGAAGAAAATTAAAATTATTATTGTTAACTGGACAATTATAAAATAAATATTATAAAACGCACTTTTCTAAAATTTTTCTTAAATTTAAATTAAAACTTTTATAGACAAAATTATTACTAAAAATTTAAGAACTCTAAAAGTTTTATATTAATCTTAAGGCTTTTTGTTGTTATTAGGTTTAAATTATTTAAAATTTTAAATTATTAATACTTTTGAAAAATTAAAGGACTTGTTATTATTTATAAAACTTTTAATTTTAGATTTAAAAAATAATTTTGGCAGAACAACAAGTAGCAATAAATAAATCATAATTATAATTATAAAATGTATAAAAAATTTATATCAATTATTATAAATCTGGATTATATTATAATACTTTAGGTTTAATCGCTGAACTTCTTTTAAGTATGAAATTTTCCAATCATCTGTAAACATTTTTGTTGTAAACGTTTAACAAAATTTAAAGTAATGTATTTTTACCAACGCAGCAATTTAAATTGAAAACTATGAAAACTTTAATAAAAGCGTTCATTCATGCGTTCAACGGTTATTTCAATTAAACTAAAATTATACATATTTGTTGATCATAAACACCATATAAATTTTTTTCTTGTGAAAATGGAATTTTTCAACCCACAAAAATCATGCCGATTATAATAAGAATGGTGGCATTCCCTTAATTTTAATTTTAATATCACTGGTAAAATATGTGTGAGTTATAAAAATATATCGGGTTGAACCCCTTAAATCAAACTTTTACCTTTATTTTAACTTTTACTGAGCAGATCTGGTCATGCGTTCAAAACTCAAAACAAGGTCTTATCATTACTGTTCCACACGTGTGATTCGTAATAATATAGTTTTTTTTTTACTATTAAAAAACCATTACTAAAAAATAATGGTTATTGAACTCTGATTGAAAGTAAAATTAAAAAGAGATCACGGGGTAAACGGTAAGCCAAATGATGTGTTACAAATATAAACGAAAACATTATGACAAAAATTTAGTAGTTGTTAAAAATTCTAGAAACATGTACACGTTTTATATAAAAATCGTTACTTTTCTCACCACTTTTGACATTGGCTGTTATAATTTTCAAGAGTTTCTCAGTGTAACAACCCTGCTTGCGCATTCCGCAACAGTTCGATGAGAGCTCGGCAAATATTGAAACAGCTCGCTGGAAGGATCTGGGGGAAAAGGACGAGGGAAAGGACTCGCCACTTGAGAAATGTAACAAATCGACTTTGACAAAGCTCGGCGGCCTCAACCTCAAAAACTCAACCTCGACCTGGGAAATCGCGAAATCACCAAACACAAACTGTCGCTTTCGATTCTCGATTTGGGTTTGAGTTGTCGGTGGTTCTGGGCACTTTGAAAGTTTGTGGAGTGGCCACTTA
Organism: Drosophila oshimai; assembly: GCA_018150695.1. Lineage (NCBI taxonomy): Eukaryota > Metazoa > Arthropoda > Insecta > Diptera > Drosophilidae > Drosophila > Drosophila oshimai. The sequence continues at coordinate 1,277,209 of JAECWM010000202.1, read as the reverse complement.
ACACTCGAAATCGGGAACGAGCTTGCTACACGTCACTCACACCATCACCATCACCTCATTACCTTTCGATTCGCTCCCAGGATATGTGTGCAGGATATGGGGAGCGCCTAAAACAAAAGGGGTAGTTAGCAATTTGAATTCGCCAAGCGAAACTGTAATACAAAATTCGCAACAGTTCGAAGCTGAGTCGGGATATTGGCAAACCAATTTTCGAGGGCTTTTGTTTCGCTGAACGACGCGAGTAAGCCACAAAGGATCAACAAGGCTCGAGAATTATTTTGTAGAGCCAGCAAGCGAGCCACTCCAAATGGGTCTGGAGTGTTGGACCCGGCTATTGTAAATTAATTTTCCACCAAGCCAACTACTTTGTCATACAAAAAGTATTCTAAAAAAAATCTCGAAAGAAGGATAGATGAGGGGACCGAAGATTGGAATACTCTTGTACGGAAAAAATGAAAACAGAAATCGAATTTATAATAATATCGTATAAGTAAAACGACCAACAAGCAACAGAGAAAAAATTAAAATAGAAATCGAACAAATAATAAAATCATATCATTTAAACCTACCTTGAAAAGAGCAACGTCTAGTATGAAAAATTAAAATAGAAATTGAATAAATAATAAAATTACACAAAGAAATGGCTTCGGTTTTTTTTTATTAAAGAAATCATGTGTAAAACCGTTTTTTAACTCCTCAATGTTTATTTGTTTTAGAGTTATAAAATAAAAACTGGCTTGGACAGTAGTAATCGACAATTTGAAGTGAGCTTTATAAGGATATTAGGAAATATTTTTTTGCTAAACATTTTTTATAATGTTGATTTTCTTATTTTTTTCTTAGCCATTAACTTCGACATTAATCATAAAAAATTTTAAAAACACTTGACATTTACCTACAAGAATTGATTTTTAAAGGCAAAACAAATAAATCGAGATAATATTAATTTTTTTATTTCGTAAATTTTTGGAAACAATTATAAAGCCCTCAGAAAGGGCATTAAGACTGTGGCGACAATGATCGAGTGGTAGCCGAAATATTGGTTGTTTGTGTCCACCTTTTTTATCGCCAGCTGTCGGCGGCAATAGCAACAAAATCAACTTCAATTTCTTTTTCAATCTCCTGATTTTTCGCTTTTTATCGAAGCCATTTTGTCACATAAAGGGGATTTAGCCACTAATCCGAAAATGGGACAAGTCCGGGGCACCAAAAAAAAAAGATGCAGAGGGCGATTCAATGTATCTGCGGCTGCCTAACGAGCCTGCTGCCCAATTGGTGTCGATAAAAAAAAATGAAATACCAAATAAAAAACCAAAATGAGACACAAAGCAGGGCGCGTGATTTCTGACATCGCAATTGACAGCCGAGAGGAACAACAGCTGCTGAGCGAGGGAGACGGCGCAACGCTTTCAATTTGCTGCAGGAGATTAGAGGACACATCCACGATGGCCCATCCGCATTTGAGCGCTTACATGGGAACTAATTTCTGAAGTGCCCTCGAACACTTCATAAAATATTTGCATCATCTGCGGCAAGCGGCGGGCGACAGCGACAACCCGCTGCGGGAACGGGGATTAGCACTAACGCAAACATGGCGACAGTCAAATCCAAGCCCAAACCCAAACCCAAAAAAGTATCTGACGGATACGCGAGCTGTGACTGACTCGCCATGGCTTGTCAGCTTCACTGTGGCTTTCATACAGTGGTTCAAAGTGGTCTTAAAAACTCTGGAATTTAGAAAGGATTTTTTAAAAGCAGGAGCGACACTTACTTTTCGAAAGCGAGTGAGATTGGAATTTCAAGAAATTATGGACATTTTTATAAAATGATTTTGTATAACTATTGTGCAATTATTGATTAAATAAGCTTTTAAATTTTCTATTTAGATATTTTTTTACAAGCTACAATATTTATTTTTTGATTAACTGCTATAGGTTTTTAATTTTATTTAAAATATTTTTATTAACAAGCTAAAAATAAAATTTTGAACATCTTTGAATCCCATGACGAATTTTCTTTGAAAAATGTAGATAAAAATATAGTTTTATGCTCACTCAAACCTTTAAAAAAAATTCCTATAAATGCTTACTAAAAATTCAGTACAAATTAAATATATAGATTTTTTTAAAATAAACTTTGTTAAATATTTCTCAAGTTTGTATGTCATGTTATTTCTAAGGGTACCTTTATGTTATACCTAAGTTGTAATATCAAGAGATATTTTTTATATATTTTGTATAGCTTCATCCCACTGTGCTTGGGGTGTCTTTTGGGCCCTAGAAGGCTGCGCGTGCTGCGTTGGCCTGAGCAGCTTAAAAAACGCTGGCCAGACTCTGTTTACCGTGCGGATCACACTCGAGGACCGCTGACAAAACGGTTAAGCCCACGTTACGAAAGCGCCGGTCCATGACATATTTATATTTGTATTTGAGGAGGAAACAGGGGCAACGGGCTCGCGGGGGCTGGCAATTATAATGTGACAATGTCACGTGAACAGCGGCAACATCCTGATGTCCTACATCAGAGAGGGTCGAGCATATCCTTAACGCATATAAATATTAAACAACAGGACTAAGGGTACCTATATATTCGGCAGTGCTGAATCCACTTTTTGTGCGTTGGCCTGTTCAATTTTAATGAGAGAATGAGCGAGGATGAGCAATGAACTGGCCAAAGTGCAACTGTTTCAACTGGTTTGTGAGACTAGTTCCTCTAGGGGTGGTTATATACACTAATTCCAACCCCATCCCCTCTGAACTCGAACTCAAACTCATTTGCACCCCGCGATTTGTTTGCTGCTATGTAAATTGTCACATTATTGTCATAATTCTCAGCCCTGGGAAATGGAAAAGCCATCAGCAGGAGAACGCCTATGACATAATTTGTGCTTTGTTGTGGTTAATTGTCGGACTCAAATCAGCAAGGCGTGAGCGTATGCGTGAGATTAGTCCGGAATGGACAATAATGCTCTAAAGTGGTGCAAGACACTTCAGCTACCGGTCGACTTACCTCACAAACTTTATTTTAAACTTTTATTGGGGATTACAGTCGTTTATAAATTCCCTAAGTTGAAGGTAGTACAAGTCATCACTCTTTGTTCATTTATATTAATCTTTACTTATTATTTAAACTTTGAAAACAAATAGTTGAAATAAAGAACCTGTTCTTAACATTAGCGAGATTAAATTCCTAATTAAATTCATGTTTCTTTTTAAAGTAAGGAAACCTTTATCTAAATTCAAGAGAACTCATAGCCTGTTGATTTTAATGTTATGTTTAACTTTACAACCAACACCTTCATTTAATTCAAAACAAATCACTTTCCTTACCAAGATAATCCAATTAAACGCTACAAAATCGGAGATATCTTGGAGCAAATAACATGATATTTTCCCAAAAACAAGTACGGACTGAAATATCTGGCAATGAGCACCTTTCATAACATTGGCCCATATCGATGACGAACATCTTGAGTAACCGTCCAAGCCAATTAACTTGACTCCAATGATCTGTGAAATCGCGCAATGCAGAAGCCGCCGACAGAAATGGATTCGGGTCCAGATCCAGATCGAGAAAAACTCCGATCATCTGGGTGTATTCTGCCGCTCTGCCCAAGACCCGGAATAATTGAAACCAATTAGCTTGGAAAAACCTTTTAATTGTGTGTTGAATGCCCGGGCATAAGTAAATATTTTCATAGGCCGTCAGAGGAGCAGGACAATGCGAGGATGTGAAAACATGGCAATGACCAAAATAATCCTGCCGGCAGGACGATATTCTAAAGGCATTTTACCAGCGAAAGCGGTGAAAAGAAATTGCCAAATAATTGCCAGGAAAAAAGCAGAAGACAAAAGAAAGCGGCAAAGAAAAGGAATCAAGACAAAAAATCAACCGCAGGCATTGTCCTGAAATCCTTGTCTTCTGGTCTTCATTTTCCTTTTTCTTTTCTACATTTTTTGGCAACTGTTCAACTGTCGGTGGCTGTCAAAACTTGTGTGGGTAGTTGGATATATATATTGTTGCAAAATATTGCACAGGCCCAGGAAATATTAACGGGCTCTCCTCCTGTTGATTTATTTACTTTTTGATTCTCAACGTCTTGGGCAGCAGTTAATTGGCCCGTTGTTGTGTCATTCAGGCTAAGGATCAGCTGTAAAATAAACAAATTTACATCGGAGATTTACAGACTCCGGAATTGCGACAGTTTCACGTAATCAGGAAATGATTTGCTATGGGAATTCTCCCACACAAAAGCCTAAGTTTTTCTATGTCTGGGTCTCTGAATGGTTTTTTTTCTCTTCTGTGAGCCAATAAAATTCCCAAATTCCTCAGCCGTAATTAGCCAACTATTTGAAATGTTTCCAAATTCGCTGCTAATTCTACTTTAAATGAACCCAATGAGCTGATCCGCTCTACATGCTGCTTAAGTTTTGTGATTGGCAGGCATATCATTACCGCATGCCGATTTCAGTTTCAAATTTGGCTTATTACACTAAGCGAAATGGTCAGCAAATAATTGCTAAGTTTTATCTGAATTTTTTAAGCAAAGTTTAAGCAAGTTTATTTTTCTAACAAAAAAGAGTGTAAAACACACCATATTGTTTCAGCGATGAAATCTAATGTTAAAATGCAATAAATAATGTTAATAGCCGAATGAATAAATTATTTTGAATTAATTTACTTCAATACAAATTTATCATGTTATACATAATTGTATACTAAAATTAAAATTTAATTAAACTTTTTCGAATAAACTTTACCTAAAGCCTATAAAACTAATTTTTTCTCGGTGCGTTAGTTTTGAGTTGGCTTGAAAACAAAAGTGGTAAACAAAACCCAAGCAATAGCAAAAACAAAACCAAAAAAAAAGGCAGCAACAAACGGTAGGCTAATTAAGCACTTTGAGCCGCCGCCGCAGACGTGGCCAACATCTAATCACCTGTGAAAAAGGAGGCGAGCATTCGGCCGAAGCACTTGAGTTGTTTTGAGTTGAGTGGCTTGGAGTGGAGCGGAGGTGAGGTCTAAATATCAAATCGATTACAAGTGAGCCCGTCAAGTGGACGTATTTTTTACAGGCCACATTTTAGTTGTTTTTTTTTTCGATAATAATTTACTGCCGTGTCATGAGAGCGGAACTTCGGACTTGGCTTGGATGTCTGTTTATTTGTTATTTGTTATTTGCGGCAGTGTTTGTTTATTGGCTGTCAAATTCTTGCACTTTGACGTTTGACATTGTCCCACAATAGCCGCACAATTAACCGGAATTCATTGGCCATTTTCAGGGGATTGTTTGAGCGATTCCGATTTGTCGATTTGTCGCCGCTGCCAGTGCAATTAATCGTTTACTTGTTAGCATGTCACACCGAAATCCTACTTCAACTGGAACCTGAGCTGAAACTCCATCTGATGTGACATTGAAAATGCGATTATGTGTGGAACTCATAAATTGGTTAATAGCATTTTGTCAGCGCTGGTAATTAATGTGTAATGTGCGTTGAATCATGAATCATTTTCGCCAATGAATAGATGTCAACATCGGTTTAATTGTCTCATTTGTGAGTGACCTTCTTGCGATCAAGTCACGTACTATATGTTGCTGCTGTTCATTAAAAGATATGATGTGATATTCAAATTATTGCAGATTTATCTTGGTCTTCAGATAAGTGTTGTCTGGAATGAAAAAATTATCGTGATCTTGGTACTCCTCCTCCTTCTCCAAAAAAGTAACCAGTAAATTCTTGCTGCAGGTTTCCCTTGTATCTCAATCTTTAGAGTTCAATGAACCGATTGCTCTGACAAGGTCAACATTTTGGGTGGCTGCAAAACAACTTTCAAAAAGTTGCAATAACTGCAACTGGACAGTGGCATGCCACATTTCAAGGACAGGGACTAGGGAGATAATTCACATAAGAACAGGAAGCTGAAAATTATTTCTAGGAAATTTTGCTAAATAAAAAAGTTGCTGATTTCATACTGATTTCTGCTTAAAATTTGAAAACCATTATCTGATCAAAACTCAACTGCTCCACCAGTTTTTATATTTACAAGTTTTTACAAAACTGTTTAAAATAATATTTGTAAAAAATTACTAAGAGGATGGCTTTCAAAGAAACTTCAGAAAAATTAATGGGGTAACATTTTTTTTCTATGATATATATAACCATCTTTGATAGGTTTTTAAAAACTATTTTAAATGGTTTGAACTAACATGAAAAATGTCAAGACTTCTTTTTTAACTGTTTTCAAAGCTCTAAACAAAACAGGAGGGAAACTACCATTATCCAGCTAACATAGTTTTAGAATTTATTACAAACAAAAAATAAACAAAGCTTGGTTCTATTTGTAGGTTGATTTATTTCTGCCAGTGCACAATTTTCCGCTTCCTTTTCCACCTCCGTTATATTTGACGTCACTCCCATTTCGATTTGCATATTCGCACACCAAAAACAGGCCCCCCGTCGAATGCGGAAGTCTGCGGGTGCAGTGCGAAAACCGCTACGCATGCGCTTGTGCGAAAAACTCGTTTTCCGACCCCCCTTTCCCACTTTATCCCCCCTTGACAACCCCACCCCACACACGCAACCCAAGTCAGGTGACCTTGATATTGCCAACGGGTAATATGCGTGTGTGTGCGTGTGGGGAAACTGGTCCAGTGGCGCTATAAACCACGATAGTTATGCGGCACTTAAGTGGCTTAAATGGCAACTGACAACTGATTTCTGGGTAAGGCTAAGCCCGTGGAAAAGTCAAACGGTAAGTGAAACCTTGGCCAGAAAAATGCGCTGCGAAATTTAAGCAGATGCGCAATTAAAAGGTACTTACACAGGGAACACGTCTCGAGTTACACATTCATTTTGATAGGAGATAATACATATTTGAATCTGGAGTATTAAGGCGAAAGTGCACAGAAAGAAATATATGGGTCATAAATGTGATGATTAATCATTGAAGAAATCAATTTCCAATTTCTGTGGTTTTAAAAATTAAACAATAAACATTTAATATTGTCTGCTTATATTCTTCAAAAATTGAACAGTAAACATAAAATAATGTCTGCGTATATCCTGTAAAAAATATTCTATATTTTTTTATTGTGCATAGAGATTTGTCTGACTGACTTTTGACGAGTGTGCAGGGTCAGTGATGAATCAGAGCTATCAAATCACCATCTTCCCAACTCAGTCTTCTCTCTTTTCCTCCAGGAATAATGGATCGTATTTCCCAACAAGTTTAGCGGGTTTCGGCATTGATAAGCGTTTAGCATTAAATTTTTGTTAACCTTCCGCGCCGAGTTGACTCGCTCGATTTCAAAAAACGCTCGACTGCATCTTGAATTACAAATAATCGCAATTGTCTGGCCATCTCCCTGTGCGATTTTCGCTTTGTTCGGTGGTTGTTTCCAAATCTGGAATCTGACTCAGACTCGGATTCGGAACAGCAGCTGAAATAATTGAGAGACAACGCGGAATTATGGCAGCATGGACCTGGGAAATGCTCTGCTTTGCATGCTTCTAATGCTTCGAATGCATCCCCCTCCCTGAGGGCTCAACCCTCATTATCTGTTCGCCGATTGTGATTAACTCGGCCAAAGTGAAAGCCTGACAAATAGAACACTGAATAGAGGACCACTTCTGTCTATCTCTTTCTGGCGAAGGGAGACGGCGCAATCAAAACAGAAATTACAACAAAATCAAACTCCCTCCCTTCGAAATTCCTGGGTGGCAGTATCGTCGCATCAGGCAAACGCCTCAAAATCGAAATGGAAATCAAAAAGGCAGCAGCAGCACACAGGACAACAGAAAAAGAGCGCTTTCGATGTACAGTGAACACTCGAAAATGTGTAAATTCTGCAAAATTTAAGGGATCCAGAAATTTCATTTGAAATCTTTAACGTATTATAAGACGTAAATATAATAATAAAATATTATAATAATTGTTGATGGGACTACAGACTTCTTATAAGATATCCTTTTTGTAAGACCTCTTTGACATTTTTAAAATATCGGCTAATATATTAATATAAGTTTTAATTCAAATTTTGAATAAAAACGCTCTAACTCATGTTAAAAAATATCTTATTTGATTAACATCAATATTATGTTTTTATTTTCATTTAATTTGACAACTTTTATAGCTTATTTAAGTTAGAAAATCGTTTGTTATATTGAAAAATTCTTATAATAATGTCGTTAATATTTAATACTTCAAGAACGAAATATATGTTTTTGAAATAAAATACTCAGAAATATCCAGTTATCGAGCGATCACTGTATTTGGACCGTTTCAACCCTCTGGTGTGCACACCACAAACACCCTCCAGCTAATCCGGCCATGCTCAACTTCACCTTGGATCCGCTGCTCTTACTTTGCCTCCTCGCCATGGAGTCCATACGTATACTTATGGCCCCTTAGCTATATAACTATATAGCTGCCTTTCTTGTTGTTGTTTGTCAACTGATTTAATTTCCTCCCCCTCCGTTGGCCGTTTTGCTCACGCTTCCCGTTTTCAGTTTTCCGCCTCCTGCTGCTGCCACGCCCCCTGCTGTGAGAGGGCGTTCTCGGTTTTTGGCCACACAAACAAACCCGGCGATGATTAGTACGATGATGAGGATGATGACAAGGACGATGGCGATGCCGACTTGCAAAAGGGCAAGGAACGGTGTAAATAAGAGTGTTGCTACTCGAGACCTACGACCACATGCGGCTGCATTGTGCCGCACACACAAATATATATGTGTGTAAAGAGTGTGCCGGTGTGTGGAAATCGCTCATTAAAATATGAAAAACCGATTTGCATACCTAAATGCTCTAATGCTATTTACGGGGCTTATACATGCTGGGAAAATGTTGCAAAGGGTCAACGAAATGTATTTTAGCTTTGGGAAAATGTTTAAAAAATCTGGTTAAAAAAACTGGTATATTTGTTTGAAAGTTGTGTACAGATTAAATACATTTTTTCTTAAGCCACAAGCAAAACCTAAAGTTTAAAAAGTGTTTTAAACATCAACAACAAAACAACAAAACAACAAATAAATTTAACTTATTTATTGAAAATTATACCTTTTAAAACACTATTAAATAGGAAACTAAATTCAGTAAACCAATTTCACTAAATTCTTTCCATAACAAAGTAATTTAATAAAAAATGTTACGTACCCCTTTTAAAGCTCGTTAAACGCTTTACCAACATTTAAATTCTATACAATTACCATTAAACAAATTAACTGGTAAGAAAATAATCAGGTTCCTAATTTAATCAAATTTAAATGCAATTATTTGTGTAATTTAACTCACATTCACGTGGCACTGACTTGGGGATGCAGGTCCGCTTGGATCGTTACCGAACATAAATATAACCAAAAGTTCTCTGCAAACATTATGCAAAGGGGGCGGTGGGGGCGTGGGAGTGGGCGTGGGGCAGCATGTGGGTGGCAAGCCAACTGTTGGCCATAAACAAGCCCAAACAATGCCAGACATTTCAAACACAATAAATAATTGAAGCCAGCGCGGAGTCAACAAGTCAAACACATTGCAGCAACTCTCGGCTCTCGACTCTCGATTGTTGTTGCCAAGTGCTTTTGGCCACACCACAAAGTCCAGCTTTTTAAGTGCGATCTAGATATAAATCAACTTGGCCATGCACATGCAAAATGCAGAATGCAAATGCAGCTAAGAGCCAAACAACGGCATTTGTTGGCATCGAAGAGGAGGGAATGAAAAGCTAACAACGCTCATTTGGCGAATTTCCCAAGCTCTGTTGGATTTTTGACAGAGGGCGACCGCCCAGTTATCCATCAAAATCGGCAGTTTTTGAGAGGTTTTTTTCACACTGGAAAAATAAGACAAAAAACTTATAAAAACTCTGAACAAGCTATAAATATTAAATAAATAACTAAAACTTCAAGCTACTGACCAAAAATTGTTGTCCAATTTAAATTTCTTCATCATTTTCCGAATCTTTATATTAAAATACACAGCTACTTTTTAGAGATTTGTCGCTTACATAATTTTATATTTATATATTTTGTAACTGTCCATAAAAAACTTTTTCCCATTTCTAAACATAACAGTTGGTACAAATATTTAACTATTTAATATATAATTGGAGCAGCCACCATTTCTTGGACTAATTTATTCCAAAAAATTAAAACGAGTTCAATGTTTTAAAATAAATATTTTAAATATTTCATATTTTTTGAAAATATATAGCTAAGCAATTTATCATACATTAATGTGATCTCTATCTATTTTGCTATTTTCTCTATTTTTGTTTAGTTTTGCCTTTGACCAGATTTAACTATTGCCATAAAAATTGCATCATGCCTAACAGCAGAACCAATTGATAATTCCTGGTTTTCGCCTGAGTCCCCCCCACAGATTCACAGATGAGGATACCATACCAGCCGGATCGGAGCTGGAAAACTTTTGAAATAATTAAAAAATAGTTTCGTCTTGGGCTTGGGCTTGGGATTAAGTGTTGCAGCCTGAAACTGGGGAACTGAGTGCATATAGCATATATATATATATATATATAGAAAGCAAAAGTTGGCGCTACAAGCGAAAGAGATCGAAACTGGTAAAACGACTTGGCAACACGACCGCTACGATACCAATACTCGCCCAAAGTTGACTTATTGGAGCACTTAGCTCGATTCTTGTTACTGGTATTGTTATTGGTATTGTTATGCTGGCTGCTGCCAACTTGGCCAACTTGTTGTTGTTGTTGTTGCCGTTAATATGGGTAGTATGGTAGTACCAACACAATTACATGGCTTCGAGTGCCTAGGCGGAGTCGATCGGCGATGGCGATTTTTTTTTATCCAAGGTTCCCGCTCGGACTATAAAAAGCTTGGGCGGCGCCGTTGCGGAAGGCAGTTAACTCCACAAATCCGTTGCCGTCGGTCCCATTTGAAAGTCACAGTAACAGTAACCGACTTGTAAGCGTAAAGGCGCGTGTGAATCCCCCTGCAAAAAAAAGAGAGAATTATTGTGTGCAGTTTACGCTTGACAAGGATATTCCAAATTCTCCCATTCCAAAATGTTTCGATTTGTGAGTTGTGTTTTTTTCAACGGTTAAATAATTATTAGAATTTTCAAGATCAGTAACTAAGAGAACAACGTGAAACATTCTATTTGATGAGACAATATGTGTATTTAATTTTAACAGTGAATTTATAAGTTTAACTTTAATACATAGTGTGAAAAAAGAAACATAAAATTGCTTTTTAAGAGTCTCTTTTACAAAATCTAAATATTTGCTGTGTAATTTGAATGTTCAGTATCCTTAAAGTTGAGAAATATATCACAGACACAGTGAAATGTTTTTTGTTAAAATCTCAAACAATTTCGGTGTATTAATATTCTATTAAAAAATTTGCTGGTATCAGAGTACATATAATATTTAATTTAATTAAAATTTTAATATATTAAATTTTTTAAGTTTGACTAATTTTTTTTAATCTAACTTGAAATTAGTTTAATTCGCTTTGAAAGGTTTTTAGAATTTTTAAAGACACATAAAAAATCAATTATTTTTTTTGTGTATGGATAACTAACTATACATTTATCAACAGCTTGCACTGACCACCTTGGTGGCATTGGCTTCGAGCCAGAATTATCATCAGGACCCCAAGACGGCGGCCATTATCAGTGAGCAGCGTTATCTCTCCGGAGATGGTAAATTTGGAGCTGCCTACGAGCAGGAGGATGGTATTAACTTCAAGGAGGAGACGGATTCGGATGGCACTCGTCACGGCAGCTATAGCTATGTGGATCCCTCGGGCCAGAGGCGCACTATCTCCTACACAGCGGGCAAAAATGGGTAGGAAATTGAATTAACACCTCGATTTTTTGTAATGTTGTTGAATTTTTTCCTGAATAGTTTCCAAGCTTCTGGTGACCATTTGCCTCAGGCACCACCCGCACCACCCCAGCCCGTGCCCACATCGGGATATCAGCCCCAGCAGCAGTACCAGCCGCAGCAGTACCAGGCTCCTGCCCCCCAGCCCCAGTCCTCTTTCCGCAGCAACGACTATGGGGATGATGGGTCCTACGATCCCCGGTACAATGATCCCTCTTTCGGGCAGAACCAGCAGAGCTATCAGCAGCCCGCTCCCCAGCCCCAGTACCGCCCCGCCCCCCAGCCCGCCTACAATCCGCAGCCCGTGCAGCCGCAGCAGCAGCAGTATCAGCCGCAGTACCAGCAGCCACAGCAGCATCAGCAGCAGCAGCAGCAGGCGTATTACACCACCACCACCCCCAATCCCCATCGCTTTTCCCCACCCGGAAAACTGTCCCTGAACCGCACGCCTGACGGCTTCACCTACTCCTTCAACAAGGTCTAGGTTTTGGGTTAAGAACAGTCGTCTAACAGTAACACTAACTCAGACATGTTGCATCCTTTTCCACTCTTCCAACTTCCTCTATCACAACTAGATTCTTTCCTCTATTCTTGACTCCATCAAAACTCTTGTGTGATATGTTTAAGAGCAAATTGTAACTATGTATCGTACTTCCTATATGCGTACTGTTTGTTTGTAATTTATAATCCTACACAGAGAAAATTATACGACAATATCTGGTGGGTATTGTCCATTAAAAATTTTAAATATAACTGAAAGGTATATTCAAAATATCATTTGGATATTTTTGAAATATAAACAAATCCAAAACACTATTCTTTTCTCTGTGTCTCCCTTACGAACTCCCCATCTCCCCATCTAATTCTAATTCTTTAGAGAAGCGAAGCGAATAAACTTCGAAGATGTTGATCCAGTTTCAAATTTAATTTAAAATCTCTAGTAATTGGGCCTTGGGACGTCTGAGCAATTTGTACAATAGATGTGTAAGAGCAATATATACGATACGAAAGCCAAGTTTGTGTCCTGCAGTCTTTTGTTTGCCAGTGGATTTTAATTTAATTTTCCAGCAGATTTATCTACACACCTCGGGTGGTGAACGCCCACTAAATGCAGCATTACACAACCAACTTTCGTATATGCAAAACGAGTTTCGGTTTCGATTACTATTACGATTCTATGCGGCCAACAAGGAAAGACCTCAAACGGGTTTCGCCCATTTGACAGTAATCTTGGCCAATTGTGCAAAATTCCAATGAAAATGAAATCAGCTTGGCTTGAGTGTGTGGGCTAAGCCGGAAAAGCAAGCGGTGCAAGTGGGGGTGTGGGTCCAAAAATAAATTCCCAATGCTAGTGTCCGATCCGTCAGGCTCCAGTTGAGTTAGTTAGCAACTTAATTGCATCCAAATATTTTACTTAATTTTATACCCCATCGAACACAAGAATGCTAGCTAATTGCCTGCTTCCTCTCACCAGCTAAGTTCTTAACAGAAAACCCATATGTGCATTGCTAATTACAGCTTACTTTGTATACTTTGTATACCTTGGGAATTATTTATTTTTAAAGACAATGAGACGATTTGAATTATTTAAATTCTTTAAGTTATTTTAATGTTGGAATGTTTCAAGGCTGTGAAAGTGTTAAGTTCCGTTTTTTTGCATATTAAAAAACATTTCGTGGTTGGCCCATTTTAATACTTTTCCACTGATAAAACTTAAACCGTTTAATATAAAAACCTAAAATCCTTAAGAAAACACAATTCCTTAAGAAAAATAGTACAAAACATTAATAATAAATATTAAAATTAAATTGTGTATAACTGATACATTTTCATATGTTTTTATAAAACAATCTAATGGTGATCTTAGGCTAGGAAGAAATAAATATTTACTCTAAATCTGCACTCGAAAAAAGGTTCACCTAGCTAGGTATTAGGTACTATTATAATTTTTCCCTCTGTACTTTCCACATCCACCGGTTGGCATTCTTTTTCACCACCAACAACGATTACATTAGCAATATTAGCAACACTTTTCAGAGCTTAGCTTTCAAGGTCAGTTTTGTTGTGGACTGGAGTCCGGCTTAGGTTTCGGTTTTGCCTAGCTGGCTTGGCTTTGGGGTCTGGCTTCTGTTGAAATTGCTCAGTCAATTAAGAAAATCAATTTGGTTTTGTTTCTCACTGGTTATTGTTTTTTTTTGTTTTATGATTTCTTCTCCGCGTGCCTTTGTGCACCCACTTTTGCGGCATTCGCAATCGATTGGATTGGTTTGCTTTGCTCAATTGCGGATTTTCGTTCGGTTTTGCGAAAGAGGTAAAAGTCAAGAATTTACCTGGGTTCGGAACAGGTGTTATGGGTGTGTGTGTGTGTTGGTGTTCTTTTTACGGCTATTTTTATGGCTATTACTCATTCATGATTGACGGGACTTATTTTTAAAAATGGCAAACGTCGACCGATTTTGTAGCGAGATGTGAGCTCCATTTATGGGTTGTGGGTGTGACAAACCCACCTTTCAATTATATGGATAAGTAATAAATGTATTTAATTAAAGTGGCAGATTAACACTTGAAAGCACGATTAAATTGAAAGCTAAATAATGACCATTTTTGTCAGCGTAAATTTATTTGAAAAATCGAAACAAAAAAGTAGACCAGGGACTTTTACTTAGGTGACGAAATCTCCATCAGCGTTTCTTTTTAGCCAAGACACCTCATTGATAAGCGAATACACTTACCAGTAGCTCCCGGGTTCTGTAGAGCAGCGCTAGAGAGCGCCACTGAGCGGCGGGTAGAAACCTCTTCGGTTCTGTCCATATATTACGTTATTACGTCTTCAATGATTTTTGACCCCCTCCCCCCTATAGGTGATTACGTAATATATGGACAGACCCTTAAAAAACGGAAGTTAAGAAAAGAACCTGCACTACATTAAAATATTTTGAAAATTCTTTAGAACTATTATATATAAACTTATTTAAATGTGTTGTTTTTTAATTTATTTTTGGACAAGAAACTAAATTAAGCTAACATAATGTGACTATTAGGGCTTTTACTTTTGAAAACAAAGCTTTTCTTGCTGCTGAATAAAAAAAAGAAAAGAAATGTCAATTACCAGTTTTTAAATCATACCAAATCAGAAAAACAATGCTAAAGTAAATGGTCTTTTATTATTTACATATCTACTGTACAATAAAACTACTCTATATTTTTAGACGATATTTAAATTAGTAATTCATTAAGGACTAACTGATCCCGCAGCACTCTCACACATTGATGACCAGTGCTGTGGATCGATACTTTCGCTTGGGCTTTAATACGATCTTGGGCGGCCGGCTGAGATCTCCGCCTGGAGGACGTCGTCGGGAGCGGGAGCCCTTCGGAGAAGGGCCTTGTGGGTGGTCAACGTACTTGCTGCGCAGGGGTCCCGGACCGGAAAAGTTGGGCGGATATGCCTCGAAGTCCTCGATTTCGAGATCCGGACGCGATTCCCGCTCCTGTTCCTGGGCCTGAGCCTTCAGGAACTTCTGCAGCTTGGGATTGTTAAGCAGTTGCACCTTGATTGCTTCATCCAGAAGCTTCTGCTGATCCTCCAGGTATGCCTCTATTTGCTTCTTGGAGGCCACGTTCTTGTAGCGATCGTGGCTCTTGGGTCGAGGCACTGGAACCACCTCGTAGTCATCGTGATCTGATTCATAAACACTGTAAGAGTTGGTAGAGGCAGCAGTTGCCTTTGGAGGTGGCACTAGATGAAAGGGATCCGCTTCCGCATCATATTGCACTGGGTTCCACTTTGATCGCTTGGGCGGAGGACCGACATCCTCACCGGATCCCACATGAACATCGGAGCCATAACCAGTGGCCTTGTACGGAATGGCAGTCACGTATTTCGGCTGCTTTTGGTACACAGAACTGCTGGCCTTCTTGGGCACTGTGATCGGGTGCTGGACGCGTATCTGGGTGCCAATGGTGTACTCTCGACTGTCCTGCACGGAGGACTCTCCGGAGTATTCCGCGGAGTTGTAGCGCTCACCGGAGTAGTCATCCTCCTCCTGCTGAAGAGGCATTTTATTTGTTTAGAACACAGTTTTAATATTATTAATTGTTTGAATTAATTAAAAAGAAAAAGTATCTAGTTCAAAGGAACTTTAAAATGAGAAAAGGCAAAGATATGCTTAAAATATGAATTAGGTACTTTGTTACATTCAAAATATGTAATTCAAAAATAAATTGAGCGAGAAATTTTCTCAGAAAGTTCAAACATAATCAAATCAATTTTGAAAGCATATAACATTTACCTTTTAAAATTAGTTCTCAAAAAAAATCCACTTTCTTTATAAGGACAAAAAGCAAGTAGTAAAAAAATGTTAATTTTTAACTACAATCACATTTCAAAATATTTGGATATTTCCAAATTTTTACGTTAACTTTTATGATACACACTTTGTATTTTTGATCACAACTCACCGATCCGTATGGCCTGTAGTGGCTCTTCTTGGGATACTTTTTGCCCACAGGCCGGTGTTTGCTCTCATTCGTCTGCAGATCGGAGCGCAGGTAGCCAGCAGGTCCAAGTCTCACGGGTCCTGGAAGTGGACCCGATCCATGTCCGGATCCTGGAGCCAGTGCGCTGTAGTAGTTCCTCCGGTAATACGATCTCGGGGGTCTCAGCCCAGAAGTCACCGTGACTAAGAGCACCACAGCAGCCAAGAACTGTAGGGTTTTAATATCCAGATTTAGTTTAAATGATGATGATTTGGGTACTCCGGGCAGCTTACATTCCAGCAGAGTCTCATTTTGAGTGGGCTGTTTTGTAAGGGGGGTTTATGTGTTGGAAAAACTCTCTCTGTTCAGCAGTATCAACCACCAGCGTGGCCCCAACGAAACTGAAAGTTCGGCCAACAGACGCAACAGTTTTATGCCAGCTTCCTCGAACCTGCCGCAACATGTTTTGCAATGGCAATCGCAATTGAAACCTGCCAGGTGAGCCAGTGGCAACTGGTGGCCACCACCAGCCAGCCAGCCAGCAGATCGAAATCTCCACTTCACGCATGGACTTACTACTCACAACATAGAGTTAACAAGTTGTAGGAAACCGACGAAACTGAGGCATCATTTGCATTTCCAGTAGGAAATAGAGCGCATGCGCAAACACCGTCCCATTGAAAGGGGGCACGGGGCACAAATAAAATGTTTCTTTATGGCTGTAATTACGCATAACGACGGCGATTTGCTACTTTGAAGTTGCAACTGGCGGAGGGAGCTTTTGGTTTTGTGACTTAACAAGAAAGTAAGCAAATTAGACACACGAAAGTTTAATAATAAAGTTAATAGCCGAAGATTGATACTTTTTATAGACCGTGATATTTAACCTCAAACTTAACAAATATCTATAACAAATATTATCTGTTGACGATGAATACTCCTAGTTATTTTTCAGTTATTTTTACAACCTTGATAATGTTATTTTGCAGCCTAACCAGACTTATTTTGTAAGCAATTTTAATAATAACTATAATAACAAAGCGTATTGCTCTTATAATGAAATGCACAAAGCTTATTTACAAATTATTTAAAATGTAGTATGAGGGTCATTATTTGAACTACCAATTTCTGCAAGTGCATTAGGTTTACCGGCACGAGTCACACACCCACTTAAAAAGCAGAAGGGGGCTCTTCTTCAACTTTTATCGACTTAATCAGTTTTTGTCTGCAAACTGGTTTTCCACGATTATTGGCCCGGCCGATCAGTTACCCAATAAATGCTGCAGTTTTCTTCTCTCCGCTTTTGGCCCGAAGTTCAGGTTCAGCTGGGGCCACAATCGAGCCAGAGCCAGAGCCAGGAAATGTTAGCCACATCCAGCTGGCTGGCTCCGCTCTTTTTGGCCTTTTTTGCCGGCACGCTTGGACTACTTTCTATGGCCAGGATGCGCGATGATCGAAATGCGGAAGATGTATAAAATATACAACAAATTTAAGCGGACGCAGTTTGTCTTGTCTTGGAGTGGCTGAAAGTGGAAATAGAAATGGCAATGGATATGGCCAGGGACTTGCATAACATTTCACCACGCTTCATTTGCACAATTATATTGCACGCTTATCCTGTCTCCGAGTTGAGTTCCCATGGCAGCCGGAGATTGCTTGTAATTAAGGCGATGCCTTAATTAAATCCCCGACTAATACCGCCTTGATTGGAGCCTGCTTCCATGGTTGATGCATAATTGCTGCACTTGCGGCATTTTGTCGGCTGGACAATGGGTGGTGGCCATCATAACCATACCACTCCCCACTTCCCAGCCAAGGTCAAGCTCAAGTTCAACACGCGTGACAATTGTTGCAAGTTGTTAGTTGCAAGTTGGCTATGTTGGCTACGTTGGCTACTTTATAATTCACCGCTTCCTTGTGAATCAATTCAAAAATCAAAAGCCGACCAGTCGCGATTTAAACTTGCACTTGGACTTAAACTTGACTTCGAGCTGCTGGATTTTCCGCTGGCTGCTAACAATGCCACCAAATGGCTGAAAGTTTTTTGTGAAAGGAGCCTGGCAATAAAAATGGGCATGGCCAGGTGAGCAGCCCAGAGCAATGACTTGATTGCCCAGACCAGCAAATTGACGGGAATTCAAATGAGCTGTTCAAGAAAAAGCGGGCACGAAATCCGAAAGGGTGCCTTAAATTACATTAGTTTGGTGTTTTAATGTCCTGACAAGCCGATTTATTTCGCCATTGATTCATAACACTTTAAAATTGATTACAGGTTTATCAATTGAATTGAAACTTTCAAGTACATAAAGTAAGTGCACATGGCACACCTAATGTGCAAGGCTTTTCTTTTTCTTTACAAAGATATAATGTACAAAAATTTTGAAAACAAAATTAACTATGAAAAATAGAGTGAGGCTTAAATTAATGTCGTTAAAGTTATACATTTTATAGTAGATCAAATACACCGATTGACATTCACCTGTTTACTTTGAAAGTTTTTTTATTAGGTGCACTTTCAGATAAATACAATAACTTTTTTTTATTTTTGTATTATGACTTTTATTTCTTTATTAGTTTAACCCTAAAATTTAAAACATCTAAGTATTAGTTAAAGATATTTAAATGTAACAAAATTTCATCAGTGTTCATATGTCCACTATACGTTTCCATTTCGTTAGGACTTAATTGAATGCTTCCCAATTCGAAGTTCATTTGGTTATAGATATATCAGTTTATTAGCATATCTTTATTATAATAATAATAGATTATTCTGCGTTGGCTTTTAAAGCTAAATTAATACATGATCGGCTAGGCTAGCCCAACAACAGCAATGCTCACAAATTAGTCAAGATCAAGGTTTGTTTATGTATTTATATTCAACCGCACAACAATAACAAAAGCCGACTCATTCATTCGCATGTGGGTGAAGTCAAAGTTAGGCAGATGATGATCGTTAAAGTAAAATCTCATAAAGAGGGTTGAGTTGCTGCTGCGCCTAGAGATGTTGCTGCTGTCGTCGTTGTTGCTGCTGCTGATGTCGCTGCTGCAGTCGCAGTCAAAGTCGTCGTTGTTTGCAGCTGTTGCTTTCAATTATCATTGTGTCAATTTTTCAAACAGACAGAAAAAAAAATTGCAACATTACAAATAAAATTTTAAAAAATATTTATTTTTAAGCTTGTTTCAAAATGATGAAATGAAATTTTCACCAAAATCGACTTTTTTTCAAACTGAAAAGTTTTTTAAATCGACAACAAATTTATGTGAGACTTGAATGAATGAAAAGCTTGTGTCGTAAAAAAATATAAATAAAGGCTTAAAGGTGCGTAAAGGTGTTAAACTGCAGTTAAGTTTCCCTAAAATTAAACTTTTCCCTTACTTTTATGTAGTTTTTAATTATTAAAATAACAATTTTAAACTGATTTGGGACAACTCTTTCAAAGTCTAAGGCAAACGTTTATGTTGACTCGATGAAAGCAAATTATCTACTAAGTATGCCACAAAATAGATGAACAAATACCGAATTTCATACCCATTTAGTCAATATTATACCCATTTAGTCGATATTTCTCGCTGTGCACCTGCATTGGCCAAACATGCAAATCGAAGCTCTCAATCCGGGAGACCCACGCTGATCCGCTGCCCGGCGGAGCTGCGACGTGCCTGAGAAGCCGCCGACACCGCTGACTGCGCTGCTCGTGTACCGCCCACCATGAGAGCGTCGCCGCTGAAGCAGAGGCTGCTGCGCAGGTGCTTGCGGGGATCAGAGGGGGGTTCGTCGTCGGGCATGTGTGTGGTTGCTACTGGGCTCTCTGTTAATTTTGGCAAGATTTTCCTAGCGCTTTGATAATTATTATTATTATTTAATGGCTTGGCCCGAATAGTTTCCATAAACGAACGCTGCTGCTGTCGCTGATGTTGCTGCTGTTGGTGTTGCTGCTGTTGGTGTTGCTGCTGCTGACGACTTCCTGTCGACATATTTGGCTGCTGACGGGGTCGACTTTCGTACATGGGTTCCGGATCCTCACGATCGTTGTAGTAGGCATATTCATCGGCCTCTTCGTTGTAGGTCACATGTTTTTTGGGCAACCCTGGGCTTCGGGTTAGCTGCAGTCGTCTCACTCGATTTTCCAGGTAGTCTGTGGTATCCTGATCCTGCGGCGATTGCTTCAGTATCTTTTTGGGCTGGCTCTGGGGCAGTGGTCGTCGCCATTCGGGACTGTCATTCAGTGGTTTCTTGGTGACCTTGGGCTCTAGTTCCACACTAATACTGCGCACATTTCTTTTCACCTGAAGTTTGGGACTGTTTTTGGAATTGAGCTCCACTTCGCGTTTGTCATTAAAGTCCATTTGAGGTCTCCTCACATTGTTTTGGGTTGCATTGTCTTCCTCGTTTACATAATCGTAGAACTGGATTTTGGAGCTATAGGCCTGCTGGCGGCGGCTGGATGTGTCCACAGTATTGTTATCCAGCTCCTGGGGCCTAACTTCAGTGAGTTTGGGAGTCACCTCCCTGCGTAGTCCTCTCCCTTAAGGGAGCTCTGCTGGTTGGATTAGACTGCAGGTTGTCATAGAACTGGATGGAGGAGCTGGCAAACTCCTTGTGAAACATTCGCCTTGTGTCCACCTCAGTCGGGGAATCCAGAACCGAAGTATTCCTCTCCACTGGCTTTTCCAACTGGTGGCTGTTCCTCCTTTTTGTTCGATTTTCCACAGCGGATTCAGCGCGCGAATCATCCGGCCAGAAGAAGTGCGACTCCTGCCGATTACATCCCCTTCCCACCTGACGCTCCTCCATTTTGGGCGGCAGGCCCGTGTAGAATTTTCCATTCAGCATGGTCACTCGCTCACTCAATCCTCCCCAGATTGGTGGTCAACTGGACTGCTCGCCGACTGTTCCGAAAACCGACTGACACAAAAAAAATCCGGTGGAGGCAGAGATGTTGGCGTCGCCGTGAGCGTTGTCATCTGTCGTAGGCGTTCGCATTCGAGTTCGAGTTTGTTCAGGTGATCAGCCGGGGCCCAGACTAATTTGCGATTCTTGCGAAAAACAACATGAGAAGTGAGTAAAAACAATGGTTTTTTATGTTCCAACTACTAAATACTCTAATAAAAAAATATACATTAGGAGTTTTGCAGTATAAAAATTAGTTTCTTGGTCTTTAAAAATATTACCAGAGATTTTAAAAGATTTATTTTGGTAACAAAAACAAAGTTTCTTTGATGATAAACTATAATATGGAAAACCCTGAAGTTACTATAAGGTTGTTACGCTTAATAAATTTTCTTTTGGTTTGAAAACATAATCATTTTGCCAAGTGATTGTTTTCTAATGAACATAAAATAAGATAAACCAGGTTTCATATTCTGAAGTTTTAATTTTTGTTTGTTAAATTCTCGAAAATGTAAGTATACTCCTTGGCCAACTCTAAGATTGACTTGTATTTATTAACAACAAACGCAAACGGCATTCGAGGCAGAAATTTATTTGCTGCCAGTGCAGCGTCGACGGCGACAGCGACGCTGACTGCGCTGCGACTGCGACGAGTTTCCATCTAAGGTCAAATCGCGGCATTTTTCACTTTATGGAACGAAAAGTTGATTTTCGTGAGCTCAGCTTTGACCAAATGTTTTGGTTTTTGCTTCGCTTTTGGCCAGTCTGTGCGGACCAAAAGCGAGAATGCCGCCAAAGTTGGCCAACCAAGAATAATAAACGACAACAGCTGCCAATTATTGGGTGCTTTAATGGCTTCAATTCGGTTACAAGTGAGTGTAAGTGATGCTCAGTATGGGGCAAACTGCGTATACGTAATATTACATGATTTAAATCAGCGAGGTGCTCATTATTCTGCGTCAGTCACCAGCTGTACAGAATGTACAAAGTACACACAAAAAAAAAAGTACTCAAACTATTTTTTTTAATACAAACATATTAACAAAAAACAAGAAATTAAAAGTATTTATAATTAAACTGCAATCTTGCTGCAAAAACAAGGAAATAAAAAAGAAGAATACATATCATTAAAAAATTAGTTTGTAGGAATAAATAATAATATTGAAAACATAAACTTAATAGCTTAATAGTTAATTTTTTGACTTGACTATACATAGCTCCAAACTTTGAAAAACATAGAAATTATATTGAAACTCAATATTTATCCCACAATCCCTTAATTAAAAACATGTTCCCATTTATTTAATTAAATTAAATTTATTTTCGCTTGATCTTTACATGGTTTGCCATTGGAATCGAGTGGGGAGATGTGTGGGGAGCTTTGCTGATGGACACTACTACTGCTACTTTTTTTTGTTTTCATTTTCATTTTCCATTTCCTTTTCGTTATCATTGTGGTTTTCCTCCCAAGTTGCGTTAGTCGAAGACGTAATTGGAGTACGTAATTAGCTTAATGTACAAACAATGCCATAGAAACACATACAATATCATACACGCGGTTTGAATATGGGTCTATGTATTTCTGCTGCTGCTGCTGGAGGGCCTGAAAATGCATCTGATTCGAAATAGATACATAACATTTATGTATATCTCAGTGGGTGGCTGCCTTATGGAGTAGATGGTACTATATACGTTCTGCGGGGGGATATGTTAGGTTGCTTAGACTACGTTTGATTTGACTTCGAGTTGACATCGAGCTGACACGGGGATCTATGCATATAATCTGACATTTACAAATCTTGGTTTTGCTGGGTAGTGTTTAAACATATACTTAGGTTCGCTCTTGGCTGCTTAAGACTTTATTTACAATTTGTATTTATAGCTGGGATCAGTAGGGGGGTCAGTAAGTCCCAACGAGGCTGTTGACCCGGCCTTTCTCCTCGACTGGGCTTACTGTTGCTGCTGCTGCTGCTGTTGTTGCTGCTGCTGCTGCTGCGGCGGCAGCAGTTGCATGGGCGACATTACTATTATGTTGGTGGCTGCACCTGCAGCCTGGCCGTAGTCCAGAGGCTTCTGCATCGCCTCCACATCCGCGAGATCCGGAGCCCGGGTGATCACGCAGTACTGGTTGCCGTTGTAGGTGACAATGGGCATGCCGTGTTGCATGTTGCTGGCGTGCTCGCTCAGCTGCGCCTGCATGTAGGTGGCGGCGGTCGGCGAATTGGCAATGATGTGCGACACCGGCACCGACACCTGGATTCGCGGGGAGAGGGGAGACAACGGAAGGGTAACAGAATACAGAATGCGGAAATGTGAAATTTTCTACAGTTTTTTGGTGTTCAATGTTGCTGTTTGTTGGCTGTTGCTGTGTGTTGCTGTGGCTTTGTGGTTTTCAGTTCTTTTTCTTGTCTTGTTAATAGGTAGTTACTTCTTGGCCCTGCTGAGTGCCGCCGTTGTGGTGGTTGCCGTTGTGGTTGCTACTACTATTGTTATTGTACATAGGCGCACTGGTCTGTTGCTGTTGTTGCTGCTGCTGTTGCTGTTGCTGCTGCTGCTGCTGCTGTAGATGTTGCTGGTGCTTTCTGGCTGCCTTTTTGCCATGGGCCACGTGCTGCTGCTGCTGTTGGTGCTGCTGCTGTTGAGGGTGTTGAGGGTGTTGCTGCTGTTGCTGCTGCTGATGGCTGGCATTGAGTATCATCTGGTTTTGTATGATTATCTTCTGCTTGCGTGCTTGGGCCTCCATTTGTATCTGATTTTGGTTGGCGTCCATCTGGTAGCTGCGATTATTGTTGCTGGTCTTAGCAATGACTCCTGCCGCCGCTGCTGCTGCTGGTTTTGTTGACTCTGCGACTAGCCGTTCCGGCTGTCAATACTATAGGTAAAAGAAAGTAAAAAAAGAGAGTTACATCCACTCTAAAGAACACCAAATTTCTCTCCTTGGGTTTACTATTTCCAGGAGTGTCTACCGACATCTTCTCACCTCCAGATGACTCTTGGCGTGAATGGACCACTCGTCCCGACTCGAGAACATCCGGCCGCACAGCTCGCAGGTCCAGGATAACTGCTGTTGGTGGTGCGGTATGATGATCCCGGGAATCGACGTCGGCGCTCCTTGAGCGGATTGCACAATTATGTTCTGGGCGGCCACCTGGACAGCCTGCTGCTGCAACTGCAGCTCCAGGCTCTGCTTGTTGTCCTCCGGCGGCGGATCCGGCTGCTCCTTCTTCTTCACCATGTTGTTGAGTCGCTTGCCCAGCGGTGCGATATTTGTGGGTGTCACGTGCTTGAACTTGTTCATGTGGATGACCAGCTTGTCCCGCCTAGCGAACGCCTTATTGCACACCTGCAACCGAGGATTGGAGAAGAACGGAGGTTAGCGATTGACAGAGATAAAAGGTGGCCTTTGGCCTGGGGGCTCGAGGGCAGCTTATACTTCACAAATATAGGGCTTCTCGCCGGTGTGGATGCGCATGTGGATGGTCAGCTTGTCCTTGCGGGCGAGTCCCTTGCCACACACTGTGCACTCGAACGCCTTGTTGGTGGCTGTAATAAAGAAACATTTTTGTATTTTAATGTAACAGAAAAAACAGGTACAGACTTTTATAGAATTTTTATAAGAATTTTAGTTAGTGAATTATTATTCGTGAGAATCACTAATAACACCTTCCGTTGGTGTTTTTTGTGATTTGACATTAATGAATTTAAATTGATGAACTTAATGGTCAATTATCATTTAAGTGCTTATACAAACAGACAAACATATGGACAAATTGGAAAATCAAACTGTGATTTAAAAATGTAAGATAAATGTCAACTAACACTCACACTTTGAGGGGTTGGTTTTGCGCACCCCCGAGGAGGCCTGCTGCACCTGTTGAAGGGCTTTGAGTCGACTAGCTGGGTGCATCGATCCCCCCTCGACATAGGGCTCTGTGAAGGGAATGAGGTTCGGCTTGGGGATGTTGTAGGTGAGCTGCTCGGCCGCCGACCAGGTCCCCAAACTCTGCAGCACCCGCACCCCGCCCTCGAAGCCCATGCCGTCGTCCGGAACTGTGAAGGTGCTCTCCCCCGCCGCCGCAGCCGCCACGCTGGAGGAACTGATCTGTGGCACTTTGATGGTGGCCGCATAGTGTTGCTGCTGCTGTTGTTGCTGCTGTTGCTGTTGCTGCTGCTGTTGCTGCTGCTGCTGTTGCATGTTGCCGTTGTTCTGGTTGTTGTTGTTTGTGGGGGAGTTCTGCTGCTGGGAGCTCTGCTGCTGCTTGAACTGGATGGCCGCCTGGGCCATCTGCTGCTGCACGGCCATGTGAGCCTCGAGATATGCGTTCTTCTGGGCAACCGTCATCTTGTCCATGTTAACGGCGCCGTTCTGAGGAAAATTGGATGTATTAATATGGTAACGAAAAGGTTTGTAAGTTTTTCCTAGACATATTATCTAGGCAGTTGCAGAATATTGATGCAATTTGTCTTATTACTGGCAAAGTGGTTGTGAAACTTAACACCTTTTTATAGTTTTTAATCTTTAAGCCATAAACTCTCTATTTGGCTAATGATTTTCACAATTTACTAACAACGCTTCCAAGAACATATTAAGTTTTTTTGTACAACTTAAAGCTCAAACCATTTTTTTTTTAAGCACTTTGCCTTATTTTATTTAGGTTGTGACTGTGTATTAAATGTTTTTAAGCTAAAGGTGACTTATCTAACTTCGTTCATAGAAAACATGATATAAAATAAAAAATCTAAAATATCTTAGGCTTGCTTGTAACTGTTTTTAAAAGTTAAAACTGGAATTACTTTTAAATGTTTTCATAACCCCTAACTAAAAAGAACATACTCATATGCTTTATGGTCTGCAAGGGTATTCCAATCACCGTTATTCGTTTTTTACCGCTTGTAATTTCAATTCCATTCCGTTCCCGGAACCCAAGCAATGCCACCCCTAACAAACGACCGCTGGAACTGTAAACTGTGGGGGAGTGTTGCGAAATTTTGTCAGCGTCTGCGTCGACTGAGGCAGAGGCAGCAACAACGACAGAGGCGGCGACTTACCACCCCCCGCGGAAAAGCACTCGACTCTATTCGACTCGATTCGACACTCTCGGCCTGCCCTTGCGCAAAAATTTGTGACTTGAGCTTTTGGCCATCCAACCCACCCAACCCCCACCGCCTTTCGGAATTACCACCCCCTTGGGGTTGTGTGTGTATGCCGGCCGCTTCTTCCTCTTCCGTTTCTTCGGGCTTCCTCATCTTTTTTTGGGCCTGCGGTTTGGGGCTTTTCCGTGTCTGCCCGGATTTATTTTTAAGCGCGCTGTATTTTAGGCAACACTTTTGGGTTTTTAGTTCTTTTAACTTTTTTTTTCAACACTTCACACACCTATTTCACTTATTTTAGCGCTACTTTCTTGACCACACTTTCTTGCTGACACTTTCTTAGCTTAACCCACCCCCTTTTTCTTTGCGTTTGGCCATTGACATTTTCCTTTGCATTTTCACTGCCAGTTGGTGGGATTTTCTTGCGTTTTTCCGGTGTTTTCTTTTGCACACACTGCGTTTTCCGCTTACCACACTTGAAAATCAATACGAAATGGTCTCCGCTTTTCCGATTTTCCGCTTTTCCTCGACGCGAATTCGGTGGAAATGCTGAGCCGCCAAGGATTCGCCGTCGTCTACTTCCCAGTGCCTATTGTTTGTGTATGTATTGCGAAACCGAAACCGATTTTCACTTCTCTTTCAGTTTTTGACTCGACGGCGACGTTAACGCAGGCGTCGCTGTTGGCGTCAGCTGCGCAAAGCTTTGCTGTTTCCCTTCTCCAGCCTTTTGTTATTTTGAGTAATTATTTGTTATTTTCGGAAGGACGAAGGAAGCAGGAAGCAGGAAGAGAGACCGAAAAGCAGACAGACACGAGATAGCGACTGACAATTTTCTTTTCGCCAACAAAAAGCGGAAGCAAAGCGAAAACCGTTGCATAGCGCACGGCGTCCCAGAGAGCCGAGATTTTTGAATTCGAAGAGAGAGAGAGCTTTTTTCTCCCTTTCTCGCCATTCCGGTGGCACGGTCTGGCAATGAAACACACACCCGCAACAACAACTGCACTAGTGACTTTTTGCAAACAATTGGTGGGGTGGGGGTGGCATTAAAGGATACAGTGGTATGGGTACAATTTTTGTAACTTATTACCAATTAATTTTAGATGGTTCTTTTTAAAACCACTGGCAACTTTTCTAGAGGTTTTGAGACGATTTGAAATAAGCTGCTGAGATAATAAACCAATTTGTTACATATGAGATATTCAGACATTATTCGATATTCGTATATTATTAAAATTGATTGTACATAAGTACTTCCATTTATCAGCATACGATTTTATGGTTTTAAGTTAGTACATTTTAGTCCTGATACATTAAGTTTTTGCATTAGACATTTATTTTAACTATGACCACTGTGCACTGCTTAGGCTTTTCGTTTGCTTAGCCCAGTTCAAGGCACTCACCTGCACCAGGTAGACGGACACCCAGTTCCCACATGCCGGAAGTACACATAGTTCCTGAACTTCCGCTTGTTTTACTGCTGGCAGAAATGGCGCCTGTCGGGCTAATAAGCATACCCAGCATATGTTATAGTTTTTCCAGCTAAAGTCTTTTGATCAGGGATCACTGAAACCAGAGGTGGTATGCTGTACAACAAACTGTTGCTGGTTTAGAACAGTAGGATCTATAATCACTAGTATTTAGATAACATATTTATTAAATTTTTTTAAACACTGGAAGTCAAAGTTCTTCGGCCCTAAAAAAATAAAACATATTTAATTTCGATACAGTTATTTAAAATCCCTGGCTTCAAAGTAAATCGCTAATCAATAAAATTCCAATAAAGAGCAATTAGTGCAAGCCGCCTTTTGTTATCCCTATATTTGGGTTAATTGCAGCCACATTGCAGGCCACTTTGCATCGCGAAAAACTGTGCCACATGCAACGCACACTCTTGCACCAAAAGTTGGCCCATAAATTATATTTGATTCCATTGTTTGTTCTATTTTTCTACGTTTTTTATTGGACACTTGAAAGGGCGAAAAAAAACTTGGTTCACTCAGCCTGCGTTTTTGCAATGTTGCTGGTGGGAAGTTGGAGGTTGAAAGCTGTTGCTGCCGTGGCTGTTGCTCCTGTTGATGTGGCTTCTGTGTAGGTTGCACTTTCCTCCTCCCAAATTCTGCGAGTGCGCAATTGCCATTTGAAGGTGGTCTTACTGGTGCAGTGGTTGGTTGGTGTAGCTGCCGGGATGCTGCCGAAATTGCGCGCATTTCAGACAATTTTTTTCTATGCTAAAACAAACAAACGATGTGGCAACAGGTGCAACGGTGAACTTAAATTATTCTTCAGGTACTTCTGCTGCGGGAGCTTCTTCTGGTGGTGCAGAGGCTTCCTCAGCAGCAGGAGCTTCATCTGCAGGAGGAGCCTCTTCCAATGTAGGAGCAACTTCTGCGGGAGGAGCTGCCTTCGCTGGAACAGCTTCTCCTTCTTCCACAACATCAACAGCTTCTGCCGCCTCCTCCGCATCCGATTCATCAAACTGAACGATTTCCTGTACCACAACGATGACACTCTGGTCGGACTCCACACCCGAGCCACCTGCTTCGCCCACGTTCTCCTCCTCGATGTGAAGGTCCTCCTTGGACTCCTGCTCCTCCTCCTCCGGCTGGATTTCCTCGTACACCACCACCTCCTGCCACAGAATCTCTTCGTCCACGCAAACGGCTTCCTCCATCGTGCGGCTCCACTCGCTTGTTGAGATCCAGTTCCGAGATGCACGGCTCCGTACGCTCGAATCCTCCACAGGTGACGCACGAGGAGCTGGAGAGCAGCATGGAAGAGTGTGGTGAAGTGGAGGACAAGGGTGAACTGCTGCTCTCGGTTTTTTTGGCACGGGCTTGCACACCCTTTGCACTCGGCATCGGGGCATAGGTCATGGTGGTCTGCTGGGATTTCTCCTGGATGCCCACCTCCGGACGCTGAAGACACTGGTTGCTGATTTGCGGCACCTTGGGATTGCTGCGCACCAGGTAGTCGGACAAGCGCACCTTCCA
The DNA here is from genome assembly GCA_018150695.1 of Drosophila oshimai. NCBI lineage: Eukaryota > Metazoa > Arthropoda > Insecta > Diptera > Drosophilidae > Drosophila > Drosophila oshimai. The sequence goes on along the minus strand of JAECWM010000202.1, from coordinate 1,247,898 downwards.
GTTCTCCTGACTGCAGTCAATGTTCTGCATGATTTCGTAAATCTCCTCGAGCAGCGGCTTAAGCATCGGCCGGGTGCAGAAGTTGTTCCGGTCGAACATCTGATGGGGTTCATGGATGTCTGGAAAATATGGGGAGAAAATTCTATAATTTTAAAAGGCATTTAAGGAAGAGACGTTTGCAATGAGGACACGGTCTGGTGTCAAGTCTTTAGCAAAATCTAAAAAAAATGCATGCTTTACATCAGTACTTTTTACTTACAATTGGGAAAAATAAAGTTTATCTCACGGGCCACACAGCGGCAGTTTTTAGTGACGTGAATATTGCGTTCCAGATCCGAAGCTGAACCACTGAAAGTTAAATCTTAACTATGGGGAAAATATGAACCATCCCAGAGTAAACTCACAAATAACAAATCATGATGTTGAGCAGCTCCTGCACAGCATTCTCCTTGGTAACGATGAAAGCTTCTGAAACGCCCTTGGACAGCAGAATGACCTCCAGCATAAAGCCCTTTTCATCGGCATAATCTGCATAAAACTCGGCAGCAGTTTCCGGCGAAAAGGCGATCCTGCGATTACCCTGGATCAGAAATCCCTCGGACAGCAACTTCAAAAGCACCGGACGCCGCTTGTGCAGATAGTCTGGCTTTATGATCAACAGTGTATTCTCAAACATATTAGTTAAGAAATATGTATTTACAGATCCAGGGACAATTGGGAATTTTCAATAATGTGCTGCTTTGTTGGTTTATGTTTTCTTTATGATTTATAAGATCAATGTTCGTATTTTACACAGTTTTTTTTTGATATCTTAAACTACACACACTGCTCAGCTGACTCGGACAGATGGGGATATCGATACAAAGTTAGTGGCTTGTGAATTTCGCTAATTTGTATATTGAAAGTACGTTTATGTTACTGCTTAGTGTACGTTTAGTTTTTAGTTAAGTTTTACTTTTTCAGCCGGGTTTGCGTGCGTTTATAAAATCAGTTTCATCACAAATTCTCCTAACAAATTTAGAGCCAAAAACAGAGTACGAAAACAAAAGTAAGTAATTGGGTTTCATTTACAGTAAATCGTTATAGAATGTAAACAGATATATGTAAAGGTATATGCATATATAAAGCGTGGATCGGCTCCCTCCTCTTCATCCTACTGCTAATCCTTCTACTCCTCGTCTTTTCCTCACATCACAAACGCATCACTCAAAGGGATGTTCTTAATCTGTGGAAGATGGGAAAGTTTTAAGGCTTGTATCAAGGTTAACCTTTCTTTACTTTACTTGAAAGTCTGGCAAAGGCCAGCGAAGACTTCTCACTGTCGAAGCACTTGCCAATCTCGGCGCAGATATGCGACTGATCCACATAAGGTCGCTTGGCCAGGTTCTTAATGCTGTTGCCATAGATGGAGATCATCTCAGAGCACTGCAGAAAGAAAAAGTAGATTAATAAGTGCCTCTTATGTACACATTCGCTTAAGTTTCTCTTACAATCTTGTAGTACTTGGCTGGCAAGTTCTCGCACGCGACCGATGTCATTTGCAACGAAGTCACGTCCTTCTCCTGCTCCTTTTTCAAGAAGGGAAGAAGGGCCTGGGTGACCCCGTGGCAGACGCCGCACTCCACAACCTCGTCGGTGACGGCCTGACTGAAGCAAAGCTGCAGCTTCTGGCAGATCTCCTTGGGCGGCACCTTGCTCACCAAGTCGATGACCGCGGCGGCATAGCCCTCCACGAAGGAGTCGCACTGTTTGCGGACGGTGGCTGGCAGGCGGTTGCACACCGCCAGGACAGCGCGCTTAATGTCGTCCTGCTCGGTCTTGTTCTTCAGGTCATTCTCCAGCTTGGTCATGACGAACTCGCACAGCACACAGGTAGGCGGCTCCTTGATTTTGTCCATTTTGTCGTCCTTGTGGGGCACGGCAATCACGTCGTACTTCAGGGCCTCATCGACTTCAACTGGTTTGGAAAGAGGATCTCATCATCTTGATTTATGTTTAAAATAGATTTTAATACTCACGATCATCAAGATCAGCCAGAACGCACATTCCCAACTCGGTGCAAATCAGCTTGGGATCCATCTCCTTCAGCAGCAGATCGGCGATCTTGTCACCGTACTTGTCGATTACCTTGTGGCACTTTCCGGCCACCGGCTTCTTCATTTTGTCGCAGGACTGCTCCAGGATTTGCTTAATGCTGTCCCTGGTGGGGTGCTTGCCCATCCGCTTCTCCAGCTCCTTCACCAGCTCCTCGCAAATCAGGCAGTTGGGTGCGGCGGTGAAGCCCTCGTCGAAGGCCAGCTGAAGGGGAAGTTCCTCCAGGGACTCGATATCGTTGAAGCTGATCTCCTCGCTGCTGGACTTGTCCTCACCATCGACCTCATCCTCCATACTGATACCCAAGTCGGCTAGAGCGTCCGTGGACTTGGCGCACAGCTTCAGCTGCACGCAGATCTCCTGCGGCTTAAAGTCTGTGATAAGCATGTCGATAAGCTCATTGGAGTAGGTGTTCACAAAGTCCACGCACTCGTCCTTCAGTTTGTTGGGCAGGTGGGTGCACAGACCGTCCAGAACCTTCTTGATGTTGGCCTTGGACTTGTTGTCGCGGATCTTGATTTGGGCCTGCTCGACGGCAAACAGACACAGCGGGCAGGTAGGAGTATCCTGTTCATCGTTCGCTGGTTTGGTTGCGGGATGGAACACCTCGACGTCGTCCTTCTTGGGCAGATTCTTGGGGCACATCTGCATGATGGGGCACACCTCACGGGGATTTAATCCCTGGACGAGCAGAGCAATCACCGCATCGCCGTACATTTCCACAAAGTTACGGCACTGACCGGCGACTCCCGAAGGCAGTTTTCCACAAACGTTCTCCACGGTGTGCTTAATCTCGTCATCGGTGGCTGGGGTGGCCAGGGTCTCTTGGATGAAGTGCAACAGGTACTCGCAGATGGTGCACAGCTCTCCGTGCTCAACTAACGCTCCAGGATTGGCTGCTCCCATGAGGTGATCGATGGGCAGCTGCATGCCTAGGATCTCCTGCTGGCTGAATTTTGGCTCACTGGCGCCCAGCTGCTTCCTCTCGTGCTTCTCCAGCTTCTCAATGGTAATCTTCACCTGGGCGGGCTCAATAACGGGCAGAAGGGGCATAATGGGAGCATCCTTCGTGGAGGAGGCCTTCTGGCAGATGCCGATCATGCAACAGGCACCATTGGCATCCAGCTTGTTGACAAGGGTCTCGTAGATCACATGGTAGTACTGGTCCACGATGCTGATGCACTCATCCTTGAAACCCTTCGACTGCTTGCAGAATCCCTCCAGGACCTGCTTAAACTCCGATTCCGTGGTGTTGGCCACCAGGACGTCGCGCAGGTGCTTCACCAGCTGCTCGCACAGCTCACAGGGAACGTCATCGCCAGCGTCCAGGGCGACCAGGGCCTCCGGCTGCTTATCCTCTCCGTGCTGGTGATATTTGGAGGCACACACGCCGGACACATGGCATACGGCATCCGTGGTCAGGTGCTTGCTCACATGGTCGTAGATATCATTGAAGTAGGTCAGCACAATGTTGGCACAGGCATCAGAGAAGCTCGAGAGGGATCCGCACATGTGAAGCATTGTCTCCACCATGTCATCGCGATCGGTGGCCGCAAACTTGGAGTGCATCAGGCCCGAGAGCAGGTTGCAGTTGCCGCACGACAGTTGGTTTGGCTGCAGGACCAGCTCGGTCTCCTCGGAGCTGTCGTCGTCCTCAGTGAGACTTCCATCAAGGGCCGTCAGGTAACCCTTCCTCATCTGTTCGTCGATGTAGGCACTGTTGCAAAGACCAGCCACAGAACAAACTTGCTGTGAATTGAAGGAAAAACCATGGATCAGATTACTCGTTTCCGTGTCAAGGTAATTACTTACATCTGGGTTCATTTGGGAGGCCAAAGCCTCGACCAACTCGGGCAGGAAGTCATCGGCCATCTTGATGCACTCCTTCTGCACCGGCTTGATTGGGATCAGCTTGCAGGAGCCCTCGAAGACCTCCTTCAGTTCCTCCTCGGTCTCGTTGCTCTTCAGCTGATCGCGGGCCTGGGTGACCATGTCCTTGCATATCTGGCAGATCGAGTCCGTGTCCACGGGCACCTCGCGGGTCTCCCAAACGGTTTGGATGCAGTGGCGGGTCGCATGACATTCCTTGGAGTTGCTGTGATGGAAAAAAGATTAAAAATTAGCTATGGAGAAGTTAGGAATTTACCCTTAATAAAAAAGATAAGCTCATAAGAATAACAACCAGAGACTTGGTGTAAGCTGATCTCGCAAAAACCCAGCCGGATCAAATGACCCGCATTCGTAATCGAGTGACCAACTCGAAATCGACGAGTCAGCGAAGATCAGAGTCCACTTAAAAGGCAATAACCACTGAACAGAGCCCTATTTATTTCTTTAAGAAGGCACCCGCAGCTCACATGATTATGATTTGGATAAAAAAATAGGAAATAAATAAATTATAAGTCTGGAATATCAAAGAATGATAGAGGTTTTGTGCCTTGTGCCGTAAAATATAAGTTTTAGTTGACGTAAATTACTAGTAAAACAATAAAATAGTGTACTTATGTGCAAAACAAATGGGCTGTCATAGCACTTTCTTTTTTTTAAGTTTTTTACATTCCGAGACAAAACCACTCAGCATTTACACAAAATATTCATAACAAGCTGAATTTACTCACCCTTAAAAGAGCAATCCCTATATTTATTCAATATTAATCAATTTTTCTTATGCGATCACGTATTTCAGTCTGGAAAGTGCTAATTTCTATTAACATCAAAAAATGTCTGTGTTGAAATCACCAGGAATACCAAACAAAAGCAAAGAAAACAGCAAAGATAAGCACGGAAATAAACAAAACATACTTATATCTGGACGTATCCAAGTTTATATATATTATACACTTGTCTGCGCATTCACAGATATTGTTTTTTTGAAATTTCAGCAATGGCGACGTTTTTAATTTTTGTGGCTCTGCAATTTTTCGCGGTTAATTGACAAACAAAGAAACAGTTAAGAGGCAGAAACGGCGGATTTTCCTCGGCATTTAAAAATAAATCAATCAATAAACAAAGGAATTACGACCAGCGATAAGCGGTGCTTGCTTAACAAATGGTTTCAGTTGCCTATGGATTGTTTTTATTACTTTAGTAATCCATATAGAGGCTGTTTGTAAACGGATCTCTGTTGAGAATTTAAATGTTACTGTGGAAAGGTGGAATTTCTTTAAATAGAAAAACGAAATGCTATTTAAAGTTAAAATGAGCAATGAGTATTATAACTTTTATCAGAAATGTTGTATGTTTTAAGGAGAAAAAAAGTTTGACTTTGGAAAGATCCCATCCATATGAACTATATAAATGTAGGATTAGTCAGAATTCCTTGATAAGTAACAACTGTTCAGATTACAACACATTTAGCGATAATAAATTAACCGAATCATGCGGTTCATTTTGCGGTAAATGGAAAAAAGCGAAAGGGGGGTGCATCACATCAGAACGACTGTAAAACGATCTGCACTTTAGGATTACTCATGCAAACATTCATGCTGATAAAGAATTTCCCCCCAACAAGCGATTAACTTAGCTCAGCTGGCGGCAAGTTTCGTCTGCATTCTGTTAATTTGATTTAAAGCGAAGGCGAAAACAAAGGAAATGTAAAAGTAGGAGAGGTGCAAAGAGAGAGGATTGCGAAGAAAAAACAACTGAGAGAAAAGCAAGTCCAGTAAAGATAAATAAAATTCAAGTTTTCTTCAAAGTTTTTGTTAAATTTAAATATGCAATGCTTTTTTTTCTACCAGATACAAATTTTTAAATATAGTTGAGTCCGTTAATTTGATTTTATTGCTAAGTGTATTTTAATCAACAACAAAACTATAAACTATGCAAGTATATAGACTGTGACACTTTTATTCACCCTTGAACTGACTTCCGACCTAATTTTTCGAAATACAAATTGATAAAAAATAATCCGAAAACATTTTGAAAAACATACGAATTATTTTGATTCAATTAAACAACTAGAATGGATAACTTTTAATGCTGTAAGCTTATATACAATTTTTTTTTTTACTTCGTTGATCTTTTTTCATTCAAAAACGAGATCTAGGATTTTTTTCCGAGTGTATTAGTAAAAAAAAAGAGGGCGCAATTAGAGCGACGCGACGCTAGTGTTAAGTTTGCAATAAGCAGGGGTTATCGTCTAATAGAGCTGGCTATATAGAGCACAGTCCGATCCGATTCGATTCTCGATTTGAGTGATAGTCTTATCGGCAGGAACACATAAAAACAAAAACAAAGACTTTGCAGTGCAAACAATGAGCAAATAAAGAGACAGAGAAATAACCGAGATATGGAAAGAGGGGTTAAAAGGGGTTAGCGGTTGTTTTGTTTTTCGCTGCGCCCGCTTCCAGAACTTTTCCTCGGCCGATTGATGACCAAGCGATTTTCCGGTGTTTCCCACCCACTATTTGCACTCACCTGAAGTTTCCGCACCAATACGAGGGTCCCCAGGTGCATTTGCTGGCCCCCAAAAGTTTCTGATCGCCCCCAATGGGCGTGGCTGCGGCGAAGAAGCCTGCAAAGAGCACCGAATAAACAAACAAAGAGTTGAGAACCAGAGGGCACAGTGCGAATACGCAATAAGCTATGACTAAATAGTTTTCGTCCCCCTTCTTTATCATTGAAATTCCGCACTCACCGAAGGCACAGCAAAGTGCCAAAACGGCCAAAAGGCCAGCTTGTTGCATTTTGACTTGTTTAACTTTGCACTGTTTGAAAGTCTGGGGAGTGGGTTCCTCTATTTGCGATTACTTTTTTATTTCTGAATCGTCGGTTGAAATGAATGCAATTGCAACGAAGTTGAGTTGGTAAATTTTTTATGTGTCTGCAGTGTGCCCGCCGTTTTTACTGGGAAAAATATGTTTAACGCCTCGGGAACAGTGGTGTCATTTCCGCTTTTTCCCGTCATATTTGGCTTTTTTTAAGTGTGATTGGGGGAAAATTTTAATTAAGATTTTATTAGCAAATTGTTAATATATTATGAAAAAGGAAAAAAACAAAGCTTTTTTCTTAGCGTTTATCTCGTTGATCCAGCTTTTTTTTTTTAGCGTAAAAATTCCAAAGGGTAATTTCTTGAAAATGTAAAAAAAGGTATGCTGGTGGCTAACTTCGGTGAACATTTAGCATGGTTCAAAAACGTATTGTGAAACTTTGACAAAATGTTAGTAACCACTGTTGACTTGACAGAGAGACTTAGCGTTGACTCAAACCTGCCTATGTTAAAATAAATTAAAGTAATTAAACCGTTGAAATCGGGCATCCATATCTGTAAATTGCTGTAATATAAACTTGTATATTTTAAAAATAAAATTCTAGCCCTATTTAGAAATTTTGTTTAAACTTAATTTTTTAATACCCACAGTATTTGATAAACCAATCTCAATCAATTTGAAATTATATAGAATTATAAAGGCAACGGAGATTACCAATACTTCCTAAATCACTTCTATATATCAAAGTCTTCATTTGGAGGTTTTATACCCTTTAAAAAGAACTCCATAACGCGGCGATACCCCCCTCATAACATGTTTTTCTTTACAACTGTTGCATAAAAACGATCAGGCCAATTGAAATATTTTGTAATTACGTAGATTTACTTAATGTTAGCACCCCCTCAAATTGGTACTTAAAAAGGAAATTATAGATCTTAAACTCATAACAATTTATTAAATCACTCGTTCATTGACCAAGCGAAACCTTCACCAAGAGCAAATGCCTCAAAAGTGTATTTATAATCGATTGCAATCCGCAGATTTAATTACATATTTTGCCGCGGCAAAACTATGACAATAACCATCAGCGATGTTCTTGAACTTAGCGCGGTTATTAATACGCCCCCATTTATGCCCAGCCCCATCGTTTAACCCCCTTTACCCGAGCTCTTTACTCCAACAATGTAGTAGGCACTTTATTAAGTCGTTGAGAAGCTGGACAAATTCTATTGTAATTACGGGCTAATTGTTGTAAAGCTCGTAATGTTGGGGAAAATGCATCTCACTGGCTATTGTCGGCAAACACATTTATCTTGCGATGCCTATCGTCGTGTAATTCTCGGACTGGGGTGCGTATCAAACTCTGTGTGAGAAACATCTTGAAGATATACGTAAGTTCGAAAAGAATGCCAGACACATTCTCGGGGGCTGACATTGAACCAGTGCGATTGAAAGTCGAGGTCAGCTGGTGGCCGTAAGTCGGTGGTTGATAGTTTAGTCGGTTTAGTCGATGGTTTGGCTAAAACGAAATGCCAAATGCAAGCGCCGATCCGGCCAATATGGCCATAACATGGCTATATCTGTGTCAAAACCAACGATTCGGCGGCTGGCCAGGGGCTTAGAAGGAAACCTGAAACTGGTCGCGTTGACCGTGGATTGCAATGCCTGGCTTGCATTTTGGTTCTTCGACAGAGATTTAACCCTCTTTATTTATTATTTTAAAAATGATTCTTTAAAACTATACAAAAAAAAATATTTTTATAAAGTTCAAATAGTAGCATTATAAAAATTGTTTCCAGAAAAGTAGGTAATGTTAAAAACAATTCAATTTATTTTTAAGTAAATACCATTTTGCTTCTTTTTTTCCGTTTTAAAAAGCTAAGACCTACTTGTTATTTATAAACGATTAACCCCAAATTATCCATAACTTGGTAAATAACGTTCCTGTACTAAGAACCTTAATGTATCCCAAAAAAGTACAGTGGGTTAATGGCAGCTAGACACTTGCACTTGACCATTGACAGTGAAGTCTGGCAACGAGACTGATATTTGGGCAATTAAGTGGACCCCCAAAGAACAATCAAGTTCAACTGTGAAGGGGAAGTTTAAGGCAATTAACACGCTTATAAGTAACAGTCGTAAATCATTTAACTTATTTTTAATTTCAGAGTTTAAAGTGCAGCCATTTATCTTGGTTTATAACACTACTTAAATGTTGCTCATGTTTTTTGCTTTTAATAACTTTTTTGTGCGTTTTTTTTGATTGTGTAAGGATGTTACAATTATAGATAGATGTATGATGTAGGAAAACTTCGGGTAATCAAGTACATAGATAATTAGTTAAAAAATGAACTAAACTTATTCGTAAAAAGGGAAATTTTCAGCAGTTCACACGCTGCAAGATAAAAATCTAGGGACAAAAGGTAGACTTTGTTGCGTGACCAGCGAAGAGATTACCACCACCGAGAGTTACCAACTCTCTAATTGCCGTGGTTGCAAAGTGCGTCACATAAGGCCCCGTCTAATGGCTAATTGTTTTATGGCCACTCCAGCTGACCTCTTGGCCAATTTCCCTTCCCATGCAACTCCAGTTACTCGAGAGGAAGTGAGCTTAGCTGCCAACTCTCTGCTCGCTATGCGGAAATGAAAATGAACTTGACCTTATCGACGGTCCAAAGCCAAAGCCAAATGAGAGTTAATCAATTCAGCGGCGGAAAATACAAGCTGCTGGCCATAATTTGTGAGTCAAATGCTAATGGCAATAAACGAACGGAACACCGCACCAATAACAAAAGCCAGAAAGCAGAAACAGTTGAAGTTATAGTTAAGATCTACAACTCTTTTATTGCTAACTTTTGGCGAAGGCTTCTCTCGGCTCCGATGATAATTCTTCTTCCGCACGTAGTCCGTCCAGCATCGACATCCAGATCAAGTTCAAGTATAGATAGTATAGATGTTAGAAATAACTCAACTAGAAGCACTGAATCTGAAGACCCCGTGGAAGATGCTAGCTTTGACCCATTGAACTGCTTTGGGAGAGATAAAAGCAGCACCAGATGTGGCTTATTGAAATTCAAACACGTTTGGCACGCTTATTTCTATATTTAATCATGTGAATAAACAGCTCCAAAGCAAATAAAATGTCATCAGCCATTAACCTTTGTTCAATATTGAATTAAGAGAACAGAAATTAATATTTTGTCTCTCCATTCTACGCATAAAAATGAATACAGAACAAATACATCTCTCACATAACAAAGGTAAATAGTAATAGTTGAGAAAAGATAATTGTTATTATTATCCATGACTCATGAGATAATAATATTAAAACTCTCAGATAAGCAGAGTTTTGTTAAGGTTAATTTAAATTTATTATTAAGTTCGGGACGGCGCGAACGCCATTCCCGGCTACCAAAAATAGCACGCACGAGTTATTCACATTAGGAATAATCGCAGAGGTCAACTCAGCCGAGGTGCAATGACTGAGCCTCACTCCGGAGGAACCGCCTTCGTGATCACGGTTAACCTCTACGCCAGGTAAGTATGCTTTCTACTGCTCTGGTCTAGGGTTTCCATGGGGAAAATGCTTGAACTAGTTGAGAATTATAGTGAGCTCAGGCTGAGATGCTACAAAAACTACAAACTACCCCGAATGTCAGTTATATTGTGTGTGCTGTTTAGGGATGAAGTTCTGTTCGGTTATTTTGTGTTTGTAGTGCATCGAGCAGGCAAGCGAATTTCCCATCTTAAAAAGTAATATGTTTATGATAATTAATACGCTACTGTCAAAAATCTAAAAAAATCTATCTATTTACATAGGAAAAATGTACAAAATAATTACCAGTTAATATTAACATTTATATTTAGATATAATTAATGTTTGTTTTTGAATGGAATTTTTATGTATCGTTAATTTTCTTATTTTCCTTCACTATTTAAAACTGGCCTGAGCAGGAAGATGAATGAATACCAGTCTTACAACGCCCTTGATCTTGAAAATGCTTGAGTAGAGGACGGCCCTCCACATTAAGTCATTCACGAAGCTAACCGCCTATTAGCACAGACATGCGAGATGCTCGGAGATCGGATTTGGATCTTGGATCCGCTGCAAATCCGTCATTGATCAGCTGCACGTAGGCATATTAACATATACAACATACATAGGTATTCCAAATGAACGACAGGTAACCAAAACAAAACAAAGAAGACCATCAGGCAAAGGGGAAGCCCCCAGACACTGTAGGTTTCAAGTGGTTCTCTAATCTGGTGAAGAATTGCAAGTATAAAATAAACAGAAATACGCAGAATTAGACGATAAAATTGTTAAATGAAAACAGAAGTGGTTTCGAACGATGACTGGGCACTTTGGGCAATCCGCTTTTTCCCCCTGCGAAGCTGTTAATTCTTATTTAATTAAAGAGCGAGTCGCTTGGTGGTTTCTTCCACTTCCTAGACTTTATTTTCTGGCTTGGCTTGGGGTTTCGTAATCATTCGTTTTCCTATCCACAAAGAGGCTTTTGTAATGATATATCGATTTGCTAAAGAACTTTGTAACATCATTGGTTTACTATGTGGTCCCTGACCTTTCGGTTGAACTCTTTAGCGGCCTGTTCTTATGATATGCAAAAGAATTTTTTGAAAAGATACAAACGACTACAGAAATTGGGGAATAAGGTCCGGTTCTATAATTTAATTCACGTGCTGAGAGAAACACGCTTCTTCATTTCTGGGATTATGTCACAAATCTCTGGAGTGACTGGGAAGTCCGATTAAAATAGACCTTTATTTATGCATCATTAATATGAGGCTCTATGGGTTTCAATAGAACAGGTTCCATGGCACACAAAAAAAAAAAAACAAAACGAAACCCAAAACGCAGACACAGAAATAATATTAATTTTGTTAACCAAGAACCCAAAACAAGTTACGCTGGTTCCACCTCGATCATCATCAATTAGAACGGGCACGAGGGTACAAGGAAACTTCCTCCTAACCTTGAGTTACATTTAACATGGGGCAGACAATCAAATTTTGATCTCAATCTCGTTCTCCGTCTCAAGCTGTCGCTAATTGTAAAGAATCTTCTGCGACGTTGCAGTCTACAGGTAACTTTGTTTTCTGAACCCCTCGAATTAAACGCTCCCATTTGTGAAGTGTCTACTAGCGGACATGACAGTGCGTTTAAGCTCGTTTTAATTGCACTCACATAATGAGATCCGAACAAGCAGTTAATGGGCGATCGTAGAATCGAGCGGCTTCATCCCAGTACCAACCTTCTTGCCAAATGTTAGCCAAGGCTATACAAGTATGTTAATATGGCTAAAACTGGGCGGGACTTTATCTCCGAGCTCCCCTCAAACTTTAAATAGCATTCAAAAAGGGTTGACATGGTTACGCCCATCTCAATTGACTCCATATGGAGATCTTTTAGTGCCTTAAGTTTGCCATTCAGGCACAAGGGCGCACAGTTAATCGCATAATATAAAATTATGGGAAATAACAAATAAGAAACTACAAAGACTAAATACTCTTTTGAATGAAGACAGTTGAAATAAATTGCATTAATTTTTATGGTTTTTGAGTTAATCATAAAATTTAATTGTTTATCGATCGACAAAAAAGTTTTTAAAAATACTTGAATCATAAAAAATTAGCTTAATTGTCACAGAATACACTTTTATTTGGTCTACCATTTGGTTCGTATGAATGTCAACACAGTTTGATTGATTGTTTGCTTAAAATTTTATCATATTATACAAATCTATTAGAAAATAGGTTAATAAATAAATAATATATGTGGTATGTTTAAAGGAAATTAAATATGAAAAAAATTGTCTTAAGCTTAAGATCAGGTTTTTAAGTACTAAATAATAAGAATAATTATTTATTTAAACAAAATAGAATTGGTTCAAGTTCAATTCTAGCAGCTATTAAAGACTGGTGTATATTTGCATAGAAACCTGTTGGAAACATACGTTCTAAAAGGTCAAAACGATATGACAAAAGAATACATTTTCAATTTTAGATCGGAAATACTTTGATAAACCTCTGATTAAAATCCGAATACCCTCAGATGGGATCAATAAGTACACAAGCGTCACATGTGAAATCGTAGACTCGACTGCAGTACCGTGAATTTGTAGGTCTCATAAACAGCCGAAAAGCCCAGTCATCTAGGCAACAATGCGACTGACTGGCAGCCGAGTGCAAGGCGGCTGTTTTGGCTACCTTTTTGCCACCTTCTTTGTATCTGTGTCTATTGCTGTTACCACTACCAATGAAGCCGGCTAAAAGATCGAGATACTCACCAACACAGATTCGGATACAGGTACAGATACAAATGCGATACAAAGCCGAGCTCTCGGCGACGAGAGCTAAAAACCCGAAACGTTTGGCCCGAAATATTTTTTAGCACTTCTTTTTAAATTTTTGTGCAATCTCGGATTTTCGGTTAGTTGTCTATTGGAGTTCGCAGCGCTTGAGTCGTGGTTTGAGTTTGGTTTAGCCGGGTCCGGTATTTCGATCTCCGTGTGCGATAAGGATATATAGAAAGTGAGGTGACATATAAAAGACCTGTAGAGACTCTGCGAAGATGTCCTCAAAAGTGATTAACTCGTTGATGGCCGAGAGCATTCTGCTCACGAAGATGGGCCAAGTGATCTCGGGTTATTCCCCGATTACGGTTTTTTTGGTCGGATCCATCGTGATATTCCTGGTGGTCTACAACAAGCGCAGATCCCGGCTGGTGAAGCACATCGAGAAGATCCCTGGACCAGCGGCGATGCCCTTTTTGGGTAATGCCATCGAAATGAATGTGGATCATGACGGTGAGTTCTTACCTCTCGGATTCTTACCTTTGTGCGTGCTCCAGTTAGTGATATTGACCCTGAGTCATTGGTGTAGTCTCTCTGATCACTTGGACAAACAAACACTCGCCGAGCAGGTGCTAATTTCTGTGATCAGCTCCCAATGAGGCATCCATCGATGCCTGGTAGTAGATACCTGTTCAAGCCCTCGTGTTAATGAACTTTACTTTCCGAACTTCACTTTCTGCAAGAGATTTTGGCCAAGTTCGTGGTCCCATAAAGTCGAAACTCTAATTGAATAATAGAACTGCCTGGTCAAACATTTTGAAATGCAAAAACCAGTTGGAAATTAGATTGCAATAACCAGGTGATTTATGCATTTTGTGTTTGCCTTTGTTTTTTTGGTTCGGTGAAACACATAATTTAATTAACAAATTCGTGTTTGCTTTCGACCCGCCACATCGTCGAGTTGGAGGCAAACAAAACGAGAACAAGTTGGCGGTCAATAAAGCATGCATTCTAATGAACTTTAATTAGAGGAAATTACAGAAATAAAATAAATTGTAATTGCTTGGATGAGTTATGAAACAAACCTAAAATACAAAAATCTTAATAAAAGGCCGGATCTGCCGACTTTCACCTGCGCAAAAAATAAAAGCAATTTGACTCACCGTTTCACACGCAATTTACATGAATTTGTTTTCCGATCTCGAAACAATTACCAAATACTTGAAGAATAGGCGAATCGGCGAAACAGCAGCCAGAAGCCGCTCATAAATCACTCACAAAACAAGCTCGACAAACACTCGACCACTCGACCAGTGATAAAAATAGATAGAGCCCATAAACTGGGCTCAGACTGAAGACCAGACTCCAAAAAAAAAAGGTCCAAACGCAGACAATAAAAGCGGACTTGATCTTGACACTGAATAGCAGAATATCCATCATAATTGGTTGGCGATTCTCAATCAATTGGGGGCCTGATTAATTCGCATTCCGCGGATCCGGCGTTTTGCAACTCCCCTCCAAAATCACAAACCAAAAAAAAAAAAAAAGCAAATTAACATAAATTTAAATGCGGAAGCGCAAGATACGAGATACAAATTCGGCAAAAGAGCTTGGCCATTGCAGTGGAATCGTGTAGGAAATGGATTTGATAAAACGTATGAAATATTGCTACTCATTCGATGAGGTGCTAAACCCTCGATTCGATTCGTTTCCGTTTAGTTCTTTGTCTTTGGGTACGGCTTTGTCTTATTGATCGTAAAGCCCAAATCAAGTTTTTTGATGTTTATCTTAAGGGTTCTTGGGACTGTTGTGATATCTCTTCTAGCCCAATTAGCATTTACATTGCCAGAGGTCTCGTTGGGGTCTTAAAAGATTTACAGCCTGCTTCAATAGCTCTACAAGAACATAAGAATATAGAAACCAGTTCTATCAGGCAGAGAAATGCCTTTGCTAATTCGTAGCATCACCAACCGAATTTTAAGGTCGCCATAATCAAAAGACTTGCTCAAGAATATTTCTGCCAAGGCAATCGAGCAGCTTGCATATAATTTATGGACCGATTAGCAGCAGCCACTGGGGTTTTATTAATTTTTTTTCTAATTTAATTTAAGAACGAATGACTGTTTGCCTGCGCAATTACGAGGCTTTTGTTAAATGCTAAAAGCGGCAAATGAAAATGAAATATGATGTTGCAGCAAATGGCTGAAGGTCAAGCGGTTCTTGATCATATATTTTTCCAAGATACCTCGGGCTGTTGAAGAGGCAGCTTTGGAACAGCATTTGGAGTGGAGTGATGTGGAGTGTTGCCAAGGCTTAAACGGGTTGACTGGTTTCCAGTTCTGAGTTCTTGTTGGCAACCAAAAGCGGGGGTCACGGCTTCCCACATGGTTGTGGGTGCTTTTGGGGTTTTATTTGGCTTCTGTTGCGGTATTGCGAGATCTGGTAACTGTTTTTTAATCTGCACTGCCAATGTCAGCCAAGAAAATTGTGGCAGACACAAATTATTTCAAATTGCCAACGCAATTTCAGACTACGCAACTACCGCTCAGGGGACATATTGTAATGGGAAATTTTAAAATTGTATATGGTTCCAAAATTATATCCTACATTTAAGAGTGTAAATGCACCCAGAGGAAAAATTGTCTAGATGTTTGAAATAAATATAAATAAATATATAAATAATAAATAATAAATATAAATACATACAAGTATCATATATATTGCGTTATAAGTTATAAAAGGCTAAAGGTTGCAAATCTAAAGATATTCCACGGTATTCATAAAATTAAACAAAAGAATGACCCAATAAGAAAAGATACTGTATATCACGCATTCACATTTTGAATGTGCGAATTAGGTAAATTGGGTAAAGTAAAAATATGGCTAATTCACTTTACATACATCAGGTAAAAATTACCTAAATTAAATTAGAAACCCTCCATCTCTCGTGACAGACAGCGAAATGGTAATGAAGGGACCCATGAACCGGCAAAGAGATTGCACGAACAGTGCTTTGTTTTGGACAGTACCAAACTCGCTGGCCAACTTCCGACGAAGAGCGGTCCAAGAGTCGAACTCACCTGGTCACCTGCTCACCTGCCGCACCTGAGAAATAAGAAATGGTCGCGAAACTTTAGCGTTCGCTTTTCGGGCGGTGGGGTTACATAAAATCATTATTAGAGATTGCTGAATGGCCACGCATCGTTGTTTGCGTTGTGTGTTTCATCTTTTAATTAATGCAACACATATGAGCTGCGACACATAAACCTGGACACCTATTCGATGCGATGTTTACATGGTTTTATCTATGAGTAACGTGCCTCCGGCCGCGTCTCTTTTTGGCCGTAGTTTCGGCTGAGAAAAGCCCCGGCCTATTAACTGGGCCACTAAGAAAGTAATACAAGCGACCTTGATGGGACCGAAGGAGGGAAGAGGCAGCAAACCAAAATAATTAAAGTGACGTCAAGAAAATGTTCATATGTATAATATCAACAAAAATTTACTCTTAAATAAAATCCTTTAGAAACATTATAATTATAATAGTGTTCACAAAAATGCTGACGTAAATCGTTCTCCCACCCATATTGTTAAAGCCATTCATCTAAACTGGTTTTGGCCAACTACTATTATGTTTTTGCAGAGCTCTTTAACCGCGTCATCGGCATGCAGAAACTGTGGGGCACGCGTATTGGAATCAATCGTGTTTGGCAGGGAACCGCACCACGAGTTCTTCTCTTCGAGCCTGAGACTGTGGAGGTGAGTTTGCTCTACAAGTTATTATTCATATTGAGACTAATGCAATTTTTATTTTATTTAAGCCCATACTGAACAGCCAAAAGTTTGTGAACAAGAGCTCGGACTACGACTATCTGCATCCTTGGTTGGGCGAGGGTCTGCTGACCAGCACTGATCGCAAGTGGCACTCCCGCAGGAAGGTGAGTTTGAATTGGGTTAATCAAGATTAAACTAAATATTGCGCACAAGTAAACATTTAATATTAAAATCACTTAATTGATTTGATATGAATATGGTTATTTTTTATGGGAATGCGTAAATGACATCACATGAATTAATTTGAATGTTACATTAAGGTGTTATTTTGTACAACAAATTTAAGTCAATAAAACTCTTATTTGCTTGTAAAAAAGAGGTGTACAAATTGACAAGATTTAACATCAAAATTAACAAGTGAACATTTGTTTAAATGATTAAAAATAGTTATACAAATACAAAAATCTGATAATTGATTATAATGATAGTGCAACTATTTATGTTTACTTTTCCCCGAGTTCTTATCCTTTACTAATTTTATAACATTATAATGACAGATCCTCACACCCGCCTTCCACTTCAAAATCTTGGACGACTTCATTGACGTTTTCAACGAGCAGAGTGCAGTCTTGGCCAGAAAACTGGCCGTCGAGGTGGGCAGCGAAGCGTTCAACCTGTTCCCATACGTCACGCTCTGCACCTTGGACATTGTTTGTGGTGAGTGTCAATGCCGCCCGAGATCGGATCTCGGATCCTCCATTTTCCAGCTCGGTTGACATTATTGTGGCTAATTGCATACGTCATTGTCTTCACAGAAACCGCCATGGGTCGCAAAATTTATGCACAGAGCAACAGTGAATCGGAGTATGTGAAGGCGGTCTATGGGTAAGATTTAAACCATTACTAGAAAGTAAGTTTGCATGCATTGGACATATTAAACAAGAAATAAGTTTGGCTGACTTACAATTTATGCTCAAACTCACAAACTTCCTGCCAATTTTAAAATCTACTTATTGATATTGCAAAAATATTTTTAAATGTTTCCATTTGTGTCTCAAATTAAGCATAATCGTTCATAATAATTTTCATCTTTTTTTGGCTGCCGCTAAGTGTGAAAGATTTGTTGATAAAATGGTTTTGATTACAGTCATAAATATGAAAGAAATATTGTAAAATCGTACCTCTATGTTTTTTATCAAAACTGTCTTAAATTGTTATGGTTATTTAAGCCATTTCCTTTTAATTTACAAGTGTGTCCGACTTTAATAACTTCTGGTTATTGATCTGGAGCATTGTCGTGACATAGAAATCATTTTAAAAGTTTTTATTGATTGAATAAATTGTAAGTTATTTAGAGCCAAGTGTACATAATTATTAACGACAGCAAGAAAATTGGCCAACGAAGCTATTTTAAGTTAAAACATTCTTACATAATCATTTATAATAAACAATCGAATTGTATTTTATGGTTTTTTACTTAACCACAAATATGTAAGATAATTTAAAGTTAGCCTGTAGATGTGAATTTGTTGACAGCTCATTAAGTGGGCTTATTTGTTTTGGTGAATTAGTTTTTAAAGTCTTACAATAAAAAGTTTGACTTATTGTTAAAAAACAAAATATCAGAAACTGTCTCAAAATGTACGGAGAGTAAAAAGCATTAAATAATGCTCAGGATCGCCTACAGAAAATAAAGCTATGTATATTGGAACGATAAACTAAATTTTTTTTATGCCTGTAAATATGCAACTCATATTTTCATAGACATTCCTTTCATATTTATTTTTTGTATTGCATACTATAAGGGAGTTTTGTAATTGCTGAAGACTAATAAGATTAATCTATTCAACGTTTCAAAAATTTTTTAGTTCAACATCTAGGTATGGACACATACAGATCTGTTAATTTGTCTTCCAATTACGACCCACACAACTTGCAGTTTTCTGTCTGTCTGTATTAATAAAATATATCATAATATGCGACGACCACTGGGAATAATAACATCAAAAGCACACGCAACTCTTCCTCATCGGCGAAGAGTTATCAGCACTGTGGCAGCAGTTTAATATCGAGAGCTGTCAGAACAGCTGTCAGGGAATGAGACACCCCTTAGACACACATGTCCTTCTGGCCCCTAAACCCAGCCCCAATCTCGACCCAACCACCCACCTTCTGCCCTATGCGTAAGCCAGTGGCTGGTGGGTGGTGAAGTGCATCCAAGCGCAAAATATGCGAGATTAAGATGTCAATGGAATGCTTGAAGTGCTCCCAAGCTGATAACAGACAGCATCAGCATCATCGAACTCGCACTCTGAATCCTGCCACGCCCCATAGAACACACCCATTGAACACTTGACTAACTTTCAATTTAACGCAACACTTTCTCATTTCCCATCCCCCGTTAACATTTTTATGAGGGAGTAAAGGTTAAACAAAAATAGGTTAACAAATAGAAGGATAATAACGTCCCCTAAATTATGAAGTGTCATTAAAACCTTTTCCCATTTTAGGGTAATTTTTGTAACTTAAAAATATTTTTTTTATTAACCCCCATAATTTTATTTAAGCAATTTGGAAAATAAAAACTATTTTTTCCTATTTTTGCAGCATCGGTTCGATTGTGCAGAGTCGTCAGTCGAAGATTTGGCTGCAGAGCGACCTAATCTTCAGTCTGACTGCGGACTACAAACTGCACCAGAGTTATATAGGCACTTTGCATGGGTTCTCCAACATGGTTATCCGTGAACGTAAAGCAGAGTTGGCCATTCTTCAGGAGAACAACAATAATAATAATAATGATACTCCTGACGCCTACGATGATGTGGGCAAGAAGAAGCGTCTGGCCTTCCTAGACCTCTTAATCGATGCCTCCAAAGAAGGAACTGTGCTGTCGAATGTGAGTTCTTTAAGATATAAGTTTTCCCTTATGATATAATTTTAAACCATTTTAATGAATCATTTTAAAGGAGGACATACGCGAGGAGGTGGACACATTCATGTTCGAGGGCCACGACACCACCTCGGCTGCCATTTCCTGGACCCTCTTTTTGTTGGGCTGCCACCCAGAGTACCAGGAGCGCGTGGCAGAGGAGCTGGACTCGATATTTGGCGACGATAAGGAGACACCGGCCACTATGAAGAACCTGCTGGACATGCGCTACCTGGAGTGCTGCATCAAGGACTCGCTGCGCCTCTTTCCCAGTGTGCCGATGATGGCTAGGATGGTGGGCGAGGATGTGCATATTGGTGAGCTGTTGTCTAAACTCCAGGCAGAAAACGGGATTACGCTGTCCAGTTCATTAAGAACATAACTGACTCCTTTGTTTGAATGAATCCTTCAGGTGGAAAACTTGTTCCCGCTGGAACGCAGGCCATCATCATGACCTATGCTCTGCACCGCAACCCGCGGGTGTTTCCCAAGCCGGAGCAGTTCAATCCGGATAACTTCCTGCCGGAAAACTGTGCCGGACGCCACCCCTTCGCCTACATCCCCTTCAGCGCCGGGCCGCGCAACTGCATCGGCCAGAAGTTCGCCATTCTGGAGGAAAAGGCCGTGATTTCCACGGTGCTGCGAAAGTACAAAATCGAGGCTGTGGATCGCCGGGAGGATCTCACACTGCTGGGCGAACTCATCCTGCGGCCAAAAGATGGACTGAGGGTGAAGATTACGCCCCGGGATTGAGGAGCTGCTAACCAGAATTTGCTTCAATCCAAAGTACACTGTAAATATTTAGAGTTAGCCGGATACCGTAGTAGTAGAGCTTAGTTTATGTTAAACTTTGTAACCAATGCAATAATTTCTAGAATAAGAATAAACCTCATCGAATAATTCGTTATAAAACCTGGAGTTTAAATGGTTTAAACAAATGTTCAGTGTTAGAATGTTAAGGATATGATTAGAATATTATTAAATGTTATACAAAAAACGTTATATTTTCAAAGTGCAAGTTAAGAAAGTGTGTAAAAGAAGTCTACGGTCGCCCGATTAATTCCGTATGCAAACCAGTCCGAGTGAAATAGGTAATCACCATGAGGGAATTGAAGAGCACCGGCCATTTGCTGATTCATAAAGCTAGTGGGAAGTTTGTCAACGAGAAGGTCATGCTGTAAATATACAAACATAATGTTAATATTAGATCAATTTAAGTAGCATTACTTACATCAAACGGACAGGTATGATTCATATTGGAGTGTTTTTTAAAAAAGCCATGGAAAAATCCAAAAATTGGATTGGACTTGGGATGTTTCAGGATTTTACACGCATCTACTGTAATATTGTACAGAAACGGCTTGTAGCCACTAAATCGCTTTAGCAAGGCAAAATTAACCTACAAATTAAAAAAAGAAATATAATAATCATTTGAAAAACATTTAAAAATGCTTTGTTCTAACCTTCACTTTGGTAATTGGAATTTTATATAGCCTAACTTTAAGCGACAAGTACTTAAAGCTTCGATTCACCGACTTTAGGTAGCAATATTCAAAGTCATCAAACTTTGGATCCAAGGAAGTGCACTTGATGTTCGTAAACTCAACCAACGAAGTGATCTTTAAAATATACATTATTATGAGCTTATGTTGGTAATAAGGTGGTACTTACCATCTGGATCAAATAAGAAAGTTACAAATATTTGGCCCAAAATATATCTAAACATCATAGTCAAACGCAATTAACATAGATGCTAACTTTAGGAGATTTGATTGAACACTGCCTAAACCTTAACTTTAGATCATGAACCTTTTCATTAACAAAAGGGTGTCGACTTAATTATAAGCTAATATGAACCTAATGACCTAAGGCTTTTATTTTAATATTTCACAGTCCAATGAAGCTGTTGATGAGTTTTACAATTTTTAGGTACAAACATTAAACTTTTGCTTTAACTTGCTTAAAATTTACATACTTACGTCATAGCTAATGTACCCAAATCAAATGATTTATAATTAAATTTCGTTATAATTAATTTGAAAAAAAAAAATTAAACATATCGTGCCCAATATATTTGATGTTCAATTAAACGTTTACTTTCAAAATATAACACTGCATTTAGGAAAGTGTAAAATATAATTTGACATTAGCGCGGTTGATATCACATGCAAGCCAGTTTGATTGGAAAAGGTAATCTCCGGAGGGAAATGGCAAAACTTCAGTTACATGTTGGTTGAGAGAGTTGATGGACATTTTATCAACAATTAAATCGTGCTTCAAATTGACGAAAATACAGATTATGAAATTTTATTATTAGAAACTCTTGTTAGCATACTTACATCAAATGGGCAAGTGTGATTAATGTTGGAGTGACTTTTAAAGAGTCCATGAAAATAAGCTGCAATTGGACTTGATTTTGGGTTCTTCATAAAGCGACAGGCATCCACAGTGACGTTGTAGAGGAATGGCTTATATCCACTAAATCGCTTCAGCAATTCCATGTTGACCTGAAAGGAGTTCTCTTTATACTTCCATATTAACTTGGCCAAATGCTTACTTTGGGTTTAGTAATGGGTACTTGATACATTTTCGCTTTTGAGGAAAGGTATTTGTAGGTACGATTTACCGACTTCAGATAGCAATAATCAAAGTCCATATACTCAGTGTCCAAGGAAGAGCATTTAATATTGGTAAACTCCACCGTAGGAGTTATCTGAATAAATTTATTTTAATATTTTTAACTTACAGGAGAAATAAATACTTTCATACTTTTCCAATAAAATTTAGAAGAACAATGAGTTCAACAAAACGAAAATACCACAAAGACATGTTAAACAGGAATGAAGCAAAGTAGGTTTTTCAATATTTAACAATTAGAGACAAAGGTAATTATATTTCAATTTAGAATTTTATTTTTTTTGTTTTGATTATTAAACTGTAATTTTTTCAGTGTATCTACTGCGTTTAATGTCTCTGTTCATTACAAATAAATTATTGAAAATATCAGCATTACGCCTAATGGCCCGTTCCAATTGACAACATAATTTTGTTGACTAAAAAGCAATTTATACTTTGGTTGTCTTGCAAAAGCATCCAAGCAGGAAAATTATATTTGCATATTTTACCAGTTACTTTGAAACAACAAATATATTGTATTTTTAAATAATAATAATAATTTTCTCAAGAAAGTGAGAAGAATGCGCCCACAGTAGCACGATTAACATCGTAAGCAAACCAATTTGTTTGGAAAAGGTAGTCCCCATGAGGAAAAGCCAGAACTTCAGTAAACTGCTTATTAACGAAGTTGACAGAAAGTTTGTCCACCACAACATCATCCTGTAAATAAATAAAAGAGTTCTTAAGATCTGGGAAAAGGAGAAATTATCCCTACTCACATTAAAGGGACAGGAATGATTCATGTTGGAGTGACTTCTAAATAAACTGGCAAGATAATTAGCGATTGGATTGTATCTGGGGTTATCCATAAATTTACATCCATCTACTGTAACGTTGTAGAGGAATGGTTTATAGCCATTGAATCGCTTCAGCAATGCCATGTTAACCTGAAACGACCTCAGTCAGCATACAAATTTTAAAGATGGGCGTTTACATACTTTGACTTTGGTAATGGGTTTTTTATGCAGGTTAACCTTTATGGAAAGGTATTTATAGGAACGATTTACCGACTTCAAAAAGCAATACTCAAAATCAGCGAATTCAGGGTCCAAAGATGTGCATTTAATATTGGTAAACTCCACTTTAGATGAAATCTGTAAAATGGTTTAAATACTCTTCTTGTTAAAAATTAAATATTCCAACAACAAATATTTTTAGGAATTATTTTACTTGTTTAATGAAGTACAGGAGAAGCAGAAATTCAACTAAACAAAACCGCGAACACAGATTGACCATTTTAGGCAATATTAATCCTACAATATTGATTTTGAGCGAAATCAGAGGTATTTATTGATTTATTTTAATGATTCTTGGTCATTTTTCACTTGTTAAACTATTTACCACATCACCGACAAATGTTTTTGGTCATTAACTAAATATTATATCGAATATCAGCTTCAAGTATCATGCTTTATTTTATGTTGAGTGCAGTGCTGCCAGCAGTCAGTTCAAAAAAAGGCCAGGTCAGACAAAAAAGCGAAAAAGGGACAGAAATTTAAAAAAGGACAAAAAAGGCCAACTTACTGTTTTAACAAATTTATGTTATTAGGTACAATTTTTTACTTCAGATTCACATATTTCATGATTATTTGTTAGAGTCAAAACTTGCAATTAAAAATACATTTTGAGGTGATATCATGAAAATTACATGCTAAAAGTAACCTAATCTTATACATGTTTTTAAGGGTCTTGGGACAAAAACAAAAATTTTTTTTCAGTACTTTTAGAAAAGTTTTCAAAAAAACATCATGAATTAATTTGCTTAAAACCCTTGTACATTATTCAAAGCGTTTGGTAATTATTTCATCTGATCGATTTAATCGCTTTAAACAACATTTTAAGCAAAATGAGATGTAACTTTTGAGATGGATTCTTGATTTTGAACATTCTTCATGATTTTAGTGGTTAGTGGTAAAAGCACAAAAGTGTTCGACTTAGCTCCTAAAAAAGGTCATTTAGTTATTGAAATCAGGATGAATCAAGTACAAATCATTCAACTTTTCCTTTAAAATTTATTGTCAAAAAAGGCCAGATTTCCGGACAGGGGCTGTTGAAATTTTTCCGTCTAATTAAAGGGACAGATCTGTCCGGAAAAAGGCTAAATGGCAGCACTGGTTGAGTGTCCATGATCATATATTATTTAGTTGGATCTCTCAGTTGTTTTCATCACATTGATTTGTATTTGATATCGAAAAGGTCGTCGGAAAAGGTAGTCACTATGGGGAAGTGACAAATCTTCAGTAAACTGCTTACTGAGAAAGTTAGCAGAAAGTTTTTCCACAAAAATATTTTACTGAAAATGATCAAATAAAATATAATCTGATGATAATTTTTACATAATTTACCATTTTAATCGAGCTTCTCAGTTTGAAACATCACATTGATTTAAAGTTTTCTGACATTATATTTCTCAGCTTGAATTCAAAATCATTGAGTTAAGGTCTTGAGCAAGTGTTTCAAGAAAGAGTGAAATAAACCCCAACCTCGACACGGTTTACATCGTGAGCAATCCATATGGATTTAAAAAGGTAATCGCCATGAGGAAATGGCAAAACTGTTGTAAATTGCGTATTCATAAATTCGATTGGAAGCTTTTCCACAACAATATCGTACTGTTGAGAAAAGAAGGTATTATATTAATTAAGAAATTCATTGTGATAGGTTTCTACATACGTCATAGGGACAGGTATGATTCATGTTAGAATGTTCCCGAAACAGACTGTAAAAAAAACCAAAAACTGGGTTTGATTTTGGATATTTTAGTACTTTACATGCATCTACAGTAACATTGTAGAGGAAAGGCTTGTAGCCACTAAATCTCTTGAGCAATGCAAAGTTAACCTGGAATGATAGAACAATAATTTTTCACAGTCGTTTTTTTGTATCATAGTTTTGCATATTCTTACCGAAGCCCTGGTGATGGGAAGTTTGTATATTTTTGATTTAAGCGACACATATTTGTAAGTTCTGTTCACGGACTTAATAAAGCAATACTCAATGCAGTTAAAATCGTCATCCAAAGATGAGCATTTGATGTTTGTAAACTCGACCTTGGCAGTTATCTTAATGGAAGAAATTTAATTTGAAAGCTTCTCGATTATTAACATTTCTTACCTTCGTCACCAAATTAAATACAGCAATACTAAGAAGAAAATATTTTAAGCACATAATGGAGTGCAAAAAGTTTATAGTATCAAATCTGTTACAAATATTTGTTATAATTAAGAGGTCCTATGATTTAAAGTTCAAGCATTATTATTATTCCGTTTTTGTTGACAAACTAAGAGGGACTAACAGCAAAGAAGTAAGAGTGCTATATTTAATGATTATTTTGATTGTGGTTTTTTTAACTGTTGTAATTAAGTCACTTCTAAATTTGTTTCTATCGATATCAGATTGAGATTAAGCTAGTAAATCGATTCAGAAATTAACGACTTATTGACGAGGAGTTGGCCGAGAATATAATATACTAGATACTAACGTCCCAAAAGCTAAACCTTATTTAGTGAATACATTTATTTAACGACTTAATTATAAATGACTTAATGACCTAATGACTTAATTTGTCGCGGTTCATTGAAGCGGTAAATAGGTTTTATGTTTTTAGGTACACACTTAAAATTGCTTCATTGGAGCCACTGATAAAAAAAATTGTATGTGCCCATTACATTAAAAGGCAACAAGAGTTGAAGAAAAATAAAATATTTTACTAACTGATGACTATCAGCATTACACCTGATGATTCGTTTTGACTGTCAGAAAATTTTGTTATGAATAGAAAGCAGCTAAAGATCAAAGAACTTATATTTTAGTTTTTATGTAAGACATCAAATCACATAACTACACATATTGCAGGAAATTTAATTGTGTTTGTCTATAATGATACAAATTATAATTATCTCAAGAAAGTGTGAAGTACACGCTCACAGTTGCACGGTTAACATCGTAAGCAATCCAATTTGATAGGAAAAGGTAGTCACCATGGGGAAATGCCAAAACTTCAGTAAACTGCCTATTGAGGGAATCGATAGTAAGTTTGTCCACAATAACGTCATGCTGTAAATAGACAAAGAATATCTTAAGATTTCGTAAAAAAAAATACATTTTTCCTTCTCACATCAAAAGGACAGGAGTGATTCATGTTAGAGTGGGCTTTAAACAAGCTGTGAAGATAAACTGCAATTGGATTTGATTTTGGATTTTTCATAAATTTACAGGCATCTACTGTAACGTTGTAGAGGAATGGATTATAGCCACTAAATCGCTTTTGCAATTCCATGTTCATCTGAAAAGACCATTGATCAGTGAGAATATAGGATATTCATTTGGTCCTTTGCAAACTTTGATTTTGGTAACTGGTTTTTTTAACAGGTTCACCTCAAGTGAAAGGTATTTATAGGAACGATTCACTGATTTTAGATGGCAATACTCAAAGTCGTCAAACTCAGGATCCAAGGAAGTGCATTTAACATTGGTAAACTCCACTTTAGATGTAATCTGTAACATAGTTTAAATATTCCTATTATTCGAAATTAAAGTTTATCCAGAGGCACTTACTTGTTTGACTTAATCAGGGACTGTAATCATTATAAGTTTTATTTATAAAACTCACAAAATAATTATTATTCCTGATTTTTATTTTTTTTACTTACACAGTAACGATTATTTCTGATTTTTATTTTTTTTACTCAGCAATAATCGTTATGTATGATTTTTATTTTTTTCGTAATCGTTATTGTGTGAGTAAAAAAAAGTAAAACTCAGGAATAATCGTTATTGCGTAAGTTTTATTTTATAAAACTCAAAAATAAAACTCAAAACGCCGTAGCGGCCGTTGTATAAGGAATTATGATAAGATTAATACTTCATCTTATAACGAAAACCGTGAAGTATCGATGTGTATCAATAAAATAGTGTCAATTTAAGGATAGACCGCAGTTTTAATGGATCATAGGTAAAAATTATTCATTTTTCATGGAATTTCTGAGCAAGGCCTTATGTCAGAGCAAATTGTTTTTCATGTATTTATAAATTGCACTTGACTAACAAGAACTTGAAAGTCATATTGCAATACCAAGTGCATTCTTTTAGTCTTTTTCAAAATTCGCGGTCCATGGATGAAAATTTTTTTTTTTTACGTTTTTCGTGTTATGGACCGCTGTCTTGAACCATTGCGACCTGAAGATTTCGCGGTTTGATTTTTATCAGCTTTTGCTCTTAGTTACGAGTTCCTGCTTAACATAAAAAAAAAAAGTGCGTGCGTACAAAGTACACATGTCAGAAGTGAAACTTCTTTGGCGAACTTATTTATCAGTCTTGTCTATATTTATACAAACCTAAAACTTTAGATTTCCGAGACTTAAAGGAAGGGAAAAAATAAAAGTGTTGAAAATTAATATAAATTATAAATTTAGTTTTTATTAATTTATTTCTTCAATATTTACATTGTTCGACGCGATTTCTATTGGTATTGTTGTGACTAAAGCATTATGATACGTAAAATATGCAATATAAGTTAGTGTTTTAACATTATGTAAATATCTTGTAAAAATAGCATCTATTGTCGTTCCTGAATTTGTAGTTGGTGTGTTTGGATTATTATTCAGCTGTAGACTAAAGTTTTCTTCTAGAAAGTTAATTAATGGTTTGGAATTATCATCTGCAAAATTAGTGTTAAAGTCACCACCCAAAACAAGTGGTATTTTATTATTCTCATTACCAAGAATAGCAGCACCTCCGTGGCTGTATGGAAGTAATTGTTGATGCAAGAAACTTATTATATCTTCAATTTTTTGATTATTTGATATGTATACAGCAACGAAAATTATTTTTCTTCCATGAAGAGTTTTACATTCCATCAAGCAAATGTCACCAATTGATGTTGATGCTAGTTGTTGTGACGGTGAATTAGTTGCTGTCATTTCAACGTTTGGCGTAACAATATTTGTCGTATTGTTTTTGTTGAAATAAATGCCCACTCCACCTGCTCGAACGTTCGGTCGTTTAAATTTAACTATACAGTCAAAATTAATTAGACTTATTTCTTCTGAGTTATTTATCCAAGTTTCCGATAAAAGTAAGATGTTAGATTCTTGTATAATTTGATTTTTTAATAAGTCATGAGAATGATTTCGAAGACTTTGACAATTGAGAGTATATACAGTCAATCCCTGTCCTTGTCGTATGAAAAATAGCATGTCACTATCAACCGTTTTTACACAATTTAAAGAAAGTCTTCTAAATTCATCTTGTAAATGTATCATTGTTGTTGATGGCCTTCGTCCGTGGTAAAAGGTCAAGTCATTGTTGCTTGTAGTAATCCGTAGTCCTTCGATAGTAGTGACACGAGATAATGCAACATATACCAATGATTGTGACTGTTTTTTATCATATTCGTAGACAACTTCGGAGTATGTACTTCCTTGAGACTTGTGAATTGTGGTTGCACAAGCACAAACTAATGGCAAATGGGACCTTTTCACATTTATTGTTTTATTATTATTTAGTGGAATTGTTGATGATCGTCTTCCGATTGGCACGGCAGTTCGACTTATATTATTTGCCGCAACATGTCCAGCTACTTTTTTTTGAATTTTTTGACCAGTTTTTGGTGAATCTGGAAACTCAAGCCATGCAAAGTTAATTTGACCTGAATCACCTTGTTCAATATGAACTAATTTTCCAACGGCACCATTCGCCAAACCATCTGAGACGTCAATATTGGTTGTTATCATATAATATATATCTTTTACAAAAACTGTTTCATATGGTAGACCTCCTGTATCAATTATTGACATTTTGTGTAATTTTTGGCGAACAAACGCTTGTTGTTCTGTTGATGTGCATCCAATGTAAACATCTGTAGCTGTAGAATTATATTTTTCTGTAGCTCTATCTAATATTTTCTTGTTATAAACATTGACAGCGTGATTTGTATTAAATAACCGTATTGCATGTGGACAATGAGTATCAGCTTTATGAACAGTACAAATTCGTGATTCTATTAGTTCTATCTCATGGCTTGCTAATTGTTCACCATTACCAATTTTTGTCAAAATCGAAGAAAATAATTGATTGGATTGCCTCATAACTTCTTTTAACTCGTAGAATTTCAGACTTCTCCATAGAAGTGGACCGACTATTTTTTGTTTTTGTTGTTTATATATCGGTGTCGCCCTTACTGGTGGTAACTGACGCAAATCACCAATTAAAATCATATCCAAACCTCCAAAATAAGTATTATAGTTTCCAGTGATTTGTTTTAATCGTGAATCAATGTGTCCAAGTAATTCAGCACTTATCATGCTAACTTCGTCGATGATAATAACTTTTACAAATTTAAAAAGTGCTCGGTATTGGTGAGCTACTTCAATACTTAAAGGAAGCAACCTTGAAAGTGTTATCTTGAACGCTGTATGTACAGTGGTACCATCAATTGCTACAGCGGCTTTACCAGTTGAAGCACATGCTATGTATGCATTGCAAAAACCATCGGTATTGGAAAAACGATTATAAATTTCCATGATAAGTTTAATAACAAATGTTTTGCCACAACCAGCTGGACCAGTCAAAAAAAGTTGTAAAGGATTTTCATTTGGATATAGCAGATGCGATAATACATGATGTAAAAGTTCGTTCTGCCTATTATTTGACATCCTCATTAAATTACAAAACTCGGCATTTTCCATTAAATTTTCTTTTTTTTTTGCCATCGGTCCAAGCTTGTTTAACACAGCTGCACGAATATCAGCATTAATTTCGGGATTCGCGTTTTGAAATAAATTTTGATATGGATCCGGCTCAGGGCATCTGTTTGCTGCTTCTTGGTCATTTTCATTATCGAGAACATCATCATCACGACATAAGCTACGACAAATTTCAATCGTCTTACGAATGTCGAGATTTGATTCAAAATCTTTTCGACAACTTAAAATCAAATTTTCATTCTCATCATATATCTGAATGAATTTCAGCTCAGACAGTATTTCTGCGTCTTCGTTACGGAACGGAAAATGTAAAGATACCATTTCTCTTTTGTATTCATTTAGATCTTGCGCCATATCAAAATTACGATAACGTATGATGCGTGGTTTCTTTCTGAGTGAATAAGTTCCGTCGTTCTTTATATTGTAATTTGCAACAAATTGAGCAAGTGTGACACCATTTAATTCTTGATGTCGCTTTTCATACTTGTCAAACCAATTATCACGCCAAATGTTAGTTGAATCGTCTCCAATACCCATTGCGTCTAATTCCTTTTGAGTTTTTCGTATTCTTTGTCGATCAACCGGCCACATTGTGGGAATAGTAGTTACAACAGTTGAACATTTTGACATTGGCTCTCGTAGAAGGTACCAAGCAGCTTCCTGACTTGTCATTTCTACATTATTTAACATATTCACTCCAATTTTTCTAGTAACCTCAACAATATCAAACTCAGGGTTTTCATTCATAATTTCGATAATTAAACGTTGAAGATGACTTACTCCTCTATTTGTTTTATTTACATACTCAGCAACGTACGCAGCGCAAGAATACTCCTCCGTAATGAATTGAATGTCCATATTAGATTTAATTTTATTGAAAATGAATGGATTAAAGGGGTTGCTCCATTTTTGAAGTGGTTGGCGTTTTAAAAATACTCTCGGTCTATTTATCCCAGCTCGTAGAACATTATGATAATGGTCATCTGAAAGTATGTTATTGTCTTTATAAAAATCATCAATGTCCTGATAATCTTTATTTTCTAGTTTAACCCTTGTGCTTTTGTATTGATTGAAGTAATCGTGAAAACCAGGTTCCTCTTTTTGCATAGGTGATAATATTGTTGTAACTCTAGATGGCATGAAGGGCGCCTCGAATCTACACTTCTGTGGTCCGTTTGCACCTATTCTTTTGTAACAAGTGAATGTGTGCTTGTGAGTTTGAAGTTTTATATTACCTGATGCTTCTTCAGATGAAACAGAAATCAAATTATCAATTAATGTTATCGCATCAATTTTATCGTTTCCCACGGCATCAATTGGAGCATTGTTTAACCACAATAAGATGTGAGCGTGTGGACTTCCACGATGTTGAAATTCAATCCTCTTGAAGTACTCTGCGACGTAATATTTTCCGAACGGACTTAATTGTTTCGACTGTAGGATAGACATTAAAACATTTACCAATTTGTTGAAGTAAATCGCGCACGTTACTGCGTCTTCATTAATTAAAGTAGTTTTTACAAGGTAATGCAAGTTTTCAGCAGCTTCCGTTGAAATTTCAACTCCACTGTGTTTCAATTTATATAATTTTTGTATTAGATCTGTCCATCCAATTTCATTTGCACTTAATGTCAAAAAAATTGTTGGTTTACCTAGTTGCCTTATCATAGCAAAAAGATCTTTTTTACGGTTCGACCAATACCATGTTGAGTTCGGAATTGATCGTAAAAAAGCAAGATTTGTTTCAATACAATTATTGATGTAATGTTCGTCTTCAATTTGTTGTCGAGTGACCGCTGTATTTTTACCAACATGTTTAAAAGCAATCGTCAGGGAATCCCGAACTCTCAATCGCATAATTTTCATTGCTACGTATAAAAGATGATGCGGTGTCACAGCTCGTCGATCAGATCTTCGTAATTCACTTGATGCCATCGTAAATGGTGTTACATTAATTCCATCTCTGAATCTCCGAAATTTACCCAAATAAATTGACGGAAATGAAAGCTCTTCTGCATGTTCATCGAACAGTAAGCTCCGTGGAACATTTTGTTCTCCAGGTGCAATGCAAAGATATTGATCCTCATCCCAAGACAGTGTATGTTGTTGAGCAGTTAGACTTTCTTCTATAGGTATATGCTCACTAATATCTTCTAAAAGAATTTCCGTTGAAATTGAATTATTCTCAAAAAATGATTGATCCATTGTAATTTCATACATAGTATAAAGTGGTGTTGCTAATAAAAATTGTAGCCAGATTTTTATAGTACGTTTATTAATTATGCCCTGCAAATAGCTTGATTTATGAATTTGTTTTCGCTTGATATGTACATTAATACAATAATCATCATCTACGTTTCGTGGTAGACTTTTAATCATTGTATTAACATCAACAGGCACATTAATGATTTGCCCTAAAATTCCATATTGACCGTTGACATGTCTTAATCTTCTGATCTGCATGAAAGGTATACGAGGTGAAATTAATCTTTCAGATAAAATATCTAGTGGTGGTAAATGACTTGGAAACTGTGGATATTTGAACCCATTATATACAGCCATTACTGGAATGTTATTTTTCTTTAATGCGTTAAGACATGTGTTGCATAAAGCAATTTTGTCGTTTGACACATGAGGAAGAATAATATTTAATATCTCTTTATGTTGAAGAGATGCAGATTTTAAATCTTCTTTAAACCACAACCTATCACATACTGAGCAAACATGCCCAAACGAGTTATTGATAAATTTTTCTTTAAATTTCTTGTGAGCATTTTGATGCCTGTAAAAAGTAGAATAAGGTACATGTAAATCATCATCTTGAATACGTCTCGTGTTATTTCTATTATTGACAATCTGATTTTCATCTTCGATATTGTTATTATTAATATTATTATTATCACCATTATTGTTATTATTGTTATTATTATCACCATTATTGTTATTATTGTTATTATTATCACCATTATTTTTATTATTGTTATTATTATCACCATTATTGTTATTAATGTTATTATTATCACCATTATTATTATTAATGTTATTATTATCACCATTATTATTATTAATGTTATTATTATCACCATTATTATTATTATCGTTATTATTATCACCATTATTGTTATTGTTATTATTATCACCATTATTGTTATTATTGTTATTGTTATTATTATCACCATTATTGTTATTATTGTTGTTATTGTTATTATTATCACCATTATTGTTATTATTATCACCATTATTGTTATTGTTGTTATTATTATTATTATTAGCATTAATAATATTTGATGATGTTTGAAAATCTTCAATAATGTTTTCTGAAAGGTTTGTCAATAATTTTTTTCTTGCTCTAAACTCACGAACACGTTCTGTTGAAGTTTTATTTCTTTCAATTGGTAAAGTCGAAGACGAAGGTTGAGGATTTTCTTCATATTTTTGTCTTATTCGAGCTCTGTAGTCACGACTATACTCTGCTGGAGTTTTTGGTTTAGTTTTTGTAATGATGGACGATGAGATATTTAACTCTTGGCTAGCTGCATTTTTTAAAGCCTTTTTTCGCTCTCTGAATTCACGTACACGTTGTGCTGATGTTTTAACTGGCCCTCTAACAGATATTTTATTTTTAATTGTTTCACATTCTCGCACCACAATTTTTGGCATTGTGCTTAACTGGTGTCACAGAAATGATATCAGCTTAAAAATCGTATTCTCACACGAGCAAGCTCATTCTATTTTTAGATTTTACTCTCTCAACTTTGTGCGAGCGCATGGTGCAACTATATGTGTAAGGTGGTCTCAACGAGACAGCGGCTCTCTTTTGAGGACGTTATTTGTGCCAGTCTCTATCTAGCTACCTCATTCTACCGATTGAGAGAGACAGAGAAGTAAACATATATAACGTCCTCAGCAAAGCGGACGAGACCACCTTGTATATACGCACCATGTGCGAACGCGCTCAGAGCGAAGAGAGGAAAGAAGAGGACAGAGAGAACGTTTGTCAGCGGAGAGAGAGGGACAGTGCGTGATACGACAATCGCTCTCTCATCGCTACTCTCACTCCATCGCTTGTTGCTTTATGCTGCGTTCGCCCCGTCTTACTCTCTCTCAATCACTCTCGATCGCTCCCTCTCTTTTCGACTTTTTCGTTACATTCGTTTCTTGACGTTTCATTTGTACAAATTTTACCCCCAATGCGCCTAAAGAAGTTTCACTTCAAAAACTTTTTGGTGGTAGCTCTGAAGAAGTCGCGGTCCATGGATGAAAAACCGTTTTTAACGTTTTTTGGAGGTGTTGACCGGTGTACTATTTCGTTGCCGAAAAGTGTCCATTGAGGATAGTTTTTTTTGGCGGTTTTAAAATTAATATCGAACTGAAAAATCGTTATTGTGGAGGATTATTGTAAATTTATTTACGACAAACGGTTTTTCATCCACGGACCGCGACTTCTGCAGAGCTACCACCAAAAAGTTTTGTATGTTAAGAACGAACTCGTAACTAATAGCAAAAGCTGATAAAAATCTTCAGGTCGCAATGGTTCAAGACAGCGGTTCATAACACGAAAAACGTTAAAAAAAAAAAAGTGCGTGCGTACAAAGTACACATGTCAGAAGTGAAACTTCTTTGGCGAACTTATTTATCAGTCTTGTCTATATTTATACAAACCTAAAACTTTAGATTTCCGAGACTTAAAGGAAGGGAAAAAATAAAAGTGTTGAAAATTAATATAAATTATAAATTTAGTTTTTATTAATTTATTTCTTCAATATTTACATTGTTCGACGCGATTTCTATTGGTATTGTTGTGACTAAAGCATTATGATACGTAAAATATGCAATATAAGTTAGTGTTTTAACATTATGTAAATATCTTGTAAAAATAGCATCTATTGTCGTTCCTGAATTTGTAGTTGGTGTGTTTGGATTATTATTCAGCTGTAGACTAAAGTTTTCTTCTAGAAAGTTAATTAATGGTTTGGAATTATCATCTGCAAAATTAGTGTTAAAGTCACCACCCAAAACAAGTGGTATTTTATTATTCTCATTACCAAGAATAGCAGCACCTCCGTGGCTGTATGGAAGTAATTGTTGATGCAAGAAACTTATTATATCTTCAATTTTTTGATTATTTGATATGTATACAGCAACGAAAATTATTTTTCTTCCATGAAGAGTTTTACATTCCATCAAGCAAATGTCACCAATTGATGTTGATGCTAGTTGTTGTGACGGTGAATTAGTTGCTGTCATTTCAACGTTTGGCGTAACAATATTTGTCGTATTGTTTTTGTTGAAATAAATGCCCACTCCACCTGCTCGAACGTTCGGTCGTTTAAATTTAACTATACAGTCAAAATTAATTAGACTTATTTCTTCTGAGTTATTTATCCAAGTTTCCGATAAAAGTAAGATGTTAGATTCTTGTATAATTTGATTTTTTAATAAGTCATGAGAATGATTTCGAAGACTTTGACAATTGAGAGTATATACAGTCAATCCCTGTCCTTGTCGTATGAAAAATAGCATGTCACTATCAACCGTTTTTACACAATTTAAAGAAAGTCTTCTAAATTCATCTTGTAAATGTATCATTGTTGTTGATGGCCTTCGTCCGTGGTAAAAGGTCAAGTCATTGTTGCTTGTAGTAATCCGTAGTCCTTCGATAGTAGTGACACGAGATAATGCAACATATACCAATGATTGTGACTGTTTTTTATCATATTCGTAGACAACTTCGGAGTATGTACTTCCTTGAGACTTGTGAATTGTGGTTGCACAAGCACAAACTAATGGCAAATGGGACCTTTTCACATTTATTGTTTTATTATTATTTAGTGGAATTGTTGATGATCGTCTTCCGATTGGCACGGCAGTTCGACTTATATTATTTGCCGCAACATGTCCAGCTACTTTTTTTGAATTTTTTGACCAGTTTTTGGTGAATCTGGAAACTCAAGCCATGCAAAGTTAATTTGACCTGAATCACCTTGTTCAATATGAACTAATTTTCCAACGGCACCATTCGCCAAACCATCTGAGACGTCAATATTGGTTGTTATCATATAATATATATCTTTTACAAAAACTGTTTCATATGGTAGACCTCCTGTATCAATTATTGACATTTTGTGTAATTTTTGGCGAACAAACGCTTGTTGTTCTGTTGATGTGCATCCAATGTAAACATCTGTAGCTGTAGAATTATATTTTTCTGTAGCTCTATCTAATATTTTCTTGTTATAAACATTGACAGCGTGATTTGTATTAAATAACCGTATTGCATGTGGACAATGAGTATCAGCTTTATGAACAGTACAAATTCGTGATTCTATTAGTTCTATCTCATGGCTTGCTAATTGTTCACCATTACCAATTTTTGTCAAAATCGAAGAAAATAATTGATTGGATTGCCTCATAACTTCTTTTAACTCGTAGAATTTCAGACTTCTCCATAGAAGTGGACCGACTATTTTTTGTTTTTGTTGTTTATATATCGGTGTCGCCCTTACTGGTGGTAACTGACGCAAATCACCAATTAAAATCATATCCAAACCTCCAAAATAAGTATTATAGTTTCCAGTGATTTGTTTTAATCGTGAATCAATGTGTCCAAGTAATTCAGCACTTATCATGCTAACTTCGTCGATGATAATAACTTTTACAAATTTAAAAAGTGCTCGGTATTGGTGAGCTACTTCAATACTTAAAGGAAGCAACCTTGAAAGTGTTATCTTGAACGCTGTATGTACAGTGGTACCATCAATTGCTACAGCGGCTTTACCAGTTGAAGCACATGCTATGTATGCATTGCAAAAACCATCGGTATTGGAAAAACGATTATAAATTTCCATGATAAGTTTAATAACAAATGTTTTGCCACAACCAGCTGGACCAGTCAAAAAAAGTTGTAAAGGATTTTCATTTGGATATAGCAGATGCGATAATACATGATGTAAAAGTTCGTTCTGCCTATTATTTGACATCCTCATTAAATTACAAAACTCGGCATTTTCCATTAAATTTTCTTTTTTTTTGCCATCGGTCCAAGCTTGTTTAACACAGCTGCACGAATATCAGCATTAATTTCGGGATTCGCGTTTTGAAATAAATTTTGATATGGATCCGGCTCAGGGCATCTGTTTGCTGCTTCTTGGTCATTTTCATTATCGAGAACATCATCATCACGACATAAGCTACGACAAATTTCAATCGTCTTACGAATGTCGAGATTTGATTCAAAATCTTTTCGACAACTTAAAATCAAATTTTCATTCTCATCATATATCTGAATGAATTTCAGCTCAGACAGTATTTCTGCGTCTTCGTTACGGAACGGAAAATGTAAAGATACCATTTCTCTTTTGTATTCATTTAGATCTTGCGCCATATCAAAATTACGATAACGTATGATGCGTGGTTTCTTTCTGAGTGAATAAGTTCCGTCGTTCTTTATATTGTAATTTGCAACAAATTGAGCAAGTGTGACACCATTTAATTCTTGATGTCGCTTTTCATACTTGTCAAACCAATTATCACGCCAAATGTTAGTTGAATCGTCTCCAATACCCATTGCGTCTAATTCCTTTTGAGTTTTTCGTATTCTTTGTCGATCAACCGGCCACATTGTGGGAATAGTAGTTACAACAGTTGAACATTTTGACATTGGCTCTCGTAGAAGGTACCAAGCAGCTTCCTGACTTGTCATTTCTACATTATTTAACATATTCACTCCAATTTTTCTAGTAACCTCAACAATATCAAACTCAGGGTTTTCATTCATAATTTCGATAATTAAACGTTGAAGATGACTTACTCCTCTATTTGTTTTATTTACATACTCAGCAACGTACGCAGCGCAAGAATACTCCTCCGTAATGAATTGAATGTCCATATTAGATTTAATTTTATTGAAAATGAATGGATTAAAGGGGTTGCTCCATTTTTGAAGTGGTTGGCGTTTTAAAAATACTCTCGGTCTATTTATCCCAGCTCGTAGAACATTATGATAATGGTCATCTGAAAGTATGTTATTGTCTTTATAAAAATCATCAATGTCCTGATAATCTTTATTTTCTAGTTTAACCCTTGTGCTTTTGTATTGATTGAAGTAATCGTGAAAACCAGGTTCCTCTTTTTGCATAGGTGATAATATTGTTGTAACTCTAGATGGCATGAAGGGCGCCTCGAATCTACACTTCTGTGGTCCGTTTGCACCTATTCTTTTGTAACAAGTGAATGTGTGCTTGTGAGTTTGAAGTTTTATATTACCTGATGCTTCTTCAGATGAAACAGAAATCAAATTATCAATTAATGTTATCGCATCAATTTTATCGTTTCCCACGGCATCAATTGGAGCATTGTTTAACCACAATAAGATGTGAGCGTGTGGACTTCCACGATGTTGAAATTCAATCCTCTTGAAGTACTCTGCGACGTAATATTTTCCGAACGGACTTAATTGTTTCGACTGTAGGATAGACATTAAAACATTTACCAATTTGTTGAAGTAAATCGCGCACGTTACTGCGTCTTCATTAATTAAAGTAGTTTTTACAAGGTAATGCAAGTT
Source organism: Drosophila oshimai (assembly GCA_018150695.1). Lineage (NCBI taxonomy): Eukaryota > Metazoa > Arthropoda > Insecta > Diptera > Drosophilidae > Drosophila > Drosophila oshimai. Next base: position 1,209,133 of record JAECWM010000202.1, on the reverse strand, counting down.
TTCAGCAGCTTCCGTTGAAATTTCAACTCCACTGTGTTTCAATTTATATAATTTTTGTATTAGATCTGTCCATCCAATTTCATTTGCACTTAATGTCAAAAAAATTGTTGGTTTACCTAGTTGCCTTATCATAGCAAAAAGATCTTTTTTACGGTTCGACCAATACCATGTTGAGTTCGGAATTGATCGTAAAAAAGCAAGATTTGTTTCAATACAATTATTGATGTAATGTTCGTCTTCAATTTGTTGTCGAGTGACCGCTGTATTTTTACCAACATGTTTAAAAGCAATCGTCAGGGAATCCCGAACTCTCAATCGCATTATTTTCATTGCTACGTATAAAAGATGATGCGGTGTCACAGCTCGTCGATCAGATCTTCGTAATTCACTTGATGCCATCGTAAATGGTGTTACATTAATTCCATCTCTGAATCTCCGAAATTTACCCAAATAAATTGACGGAAATGAAAGCTCTTCTGCATGTTCATCGAACAGTAAGCTCCGTGGAACATTTTGTTCTCCAGGTGCAATGCAAAGATATTGATCCTCATCCCAAGACAGTGTATGTTGTTGAGCAGTTAGACTTTCTTCTATAGGTATATGCTCACTAATATCTTCTAAAAGAATTTCCGTTGAAATTGAATTATTCTCAAAAAATGATTGATCCATTGTAATTTCATACATAGTATAAAGTGGTGTTGCTAATAAAAATTGTAGCCAGATTTTTATAGTACGTTTATTAATTATGCCCTGCAAATAGCTTGATTTATGAATTTGTTTTCGCTTGATATGTACATTAATACAATAATCATCATCTACGTTTCGTGGTAGACTTTTAATCATTGTATTAACATCAACAGGCACATTAATGATTTGCCCTAAAATTCCATATTGACCGTTGACATGTCTTAATCTTCTGATCTGCATGAAAGGTATACGAGGTGAAATTAATCTTTCAGATAAAATATCTAGTGGTGGTAAATGACTTGGAAACTGTGGATATTTGAACCCATTATATACAGCCATTACTGGAATGTTATTTTTCTTTAATGCGTTAAGACATGTGTTGCATAAAGCAATTTTGTCGTTTGACACATGAGGAAGAATAATATTTAATATCTCTTTATGTTGAAGAGATGCAGATTTTAAATCTTCTTTAAACCACAACCTATCACATACTGAGCAAACATGCCCAAACGAGTTATTGATAAATTTTTCTTTAAATTTCTTGTGAGCATTTTGATGCCTGTAAAAAAGTAGAATAAGGTACATGTAAATCATCATCTTGAATACGTCTCGTGTTATTTCTATTATTGACAATCTGATTTTCATCTTCGATATTGTTATTATTAATATTATTATTATCACCATTATTGTTATTATTGTTATTATTATCACCATTATTGTTATTATTGTTATTATTATCACCATTATTGTTATTATTGTTATTATTATCACCATTATTGTTATTAATGTTATTATTATCACCATTATTATTATTAATGTTATTATTATCACCATTATTATTATTAATGTTATTATTATCACCATTATTATTATTATCGTTATTATTATCACCATTATTGTTATTGTTATTATTATCACCATTATTGTTATTATTGTTATTGTTATTATTATCACCATTATTGTTATTATTGTTGTTATTGTTATTATTATCACCATTATTGTTATTATTATCACCATTATTGTTATTGTTGTTATTATTATTATTATTAGCATTAATAATATTTGATGATGTTTGAAAATCTTCAATAATGTTTTCTGAAAGGTTTGTCAATAATTTTTTTCTTGCTCTAAACTCACGAACACGTTCTGTTGAAGTTTTATTTCTTTCAATTGGTAAAGTCGAAGACGAAGGTTGAGGATTTTCTTCATATTTTTGTCTTATTCGAGCTCTGTAGTCACGACTATACTCTGCTGGAGTTTTTGGTTTAGTTTTTGTAATGATGGACGATGAGATATTTAACTCTTGGCTAGCTGCATTTTTTAAAGCCTTTTTTCGCTCTCTGAATTCACGTACACGTTGTGCTGATGTTTTAACTGGCCCTCTAACAGATATTTTATTTTTAATTGTTTCACATTCTCGCACCACAATTTTTGGCATTGTGCTTAACTGGTGTCACAGAAATGATATCAGCTTAAAAATCGTATTCTCACACGAGCAAGCTCATTCTATTTTTAGATTTTACTCTCTCAACTTTGTGCGAGCGCATGGTGCAACTATATGTGTAAGGTGGTCTCAACGAGACAGCGGCTCTCTTTTGAGGACGTTATTTGTGCCAGTCTCTATCTAGCTACCTCATTCTACCGATTGAGAGAGACAGAGAAGTAAACATATATAACGTCCTCAGCAAAGCGGACGAGACCACCTTGTATATACGCACCATGTGCGAACGCGCTCAGAGCGAAGAGAGGAAAGAAGAGGACAGAGAGAACGTTTGTCAGCGGAGAGAGAGGGACAGTGCGTGATACGACAATCGCTCTCTCATCGCTACTCTCACTCCATCGCTTGTTGCTTTATGCTGCGTTCGCCCCGTCTTACTCTCTCTCAATCACTCTCGATCGCTCCCTCTCTTTTCGACTTTTTCGTTACATTCGTTTCTTGACGTTTCATTTGTACAAATTTTACCCCCAATGCGCCTAAAGAAGTTTCACTTCAAAAAATTTTTATCCATGGACCGCGAATTGTGAAGAAGACTAAAAGAATGCACTTGGTATTGCAATATGATTTTCAAATTCTTGTTAGTCAAGTGCAATTTATGAGAACATGAAAAACAATTTGCTCTAGTATAAGGCCTTGCTCAGAAATTCCATGAAAAATGAATAATTTTGACCTATGATCCATTAAAACTGCGGTCTATCCTTAAATTGACACTATTTTATTGATACACATCGATACTTCACGGTTTTCGTTATAAGATGAAGTATTAATCTTATCATAATTCCTTATACAACGGCCGCTACGGCGTTTTGAGTTTTATTTTTGAGTTTTATAAAATAAAACTTACGCAATAACGATTATTCCTGAGTTTTACTTTTTTTACTCACACAATAACGATTATTGCCTGAGTTTTAAAAATAAAAATCAGAAAATAATCATTATCGTTGAGTTTTACACAATAAAAATTAAAAATAAAAATCATGGCCGATTTGCATAGTTTAAGCGAATGTAAGTCCAATGGTGTAATTGGTTTTTTTGTACGACTCTTCTAACTTAGTGATTTTTTTGATCAAGGAAATCAGAATTAATCATTATTTTCGGTCCCTGGACTAAATACATCAGGAGAAGAAATTTGACTAGTCGTAACCACGAACACATCATAAACAATAATGATTTAAAGTTAGCTTTTAAAATATATACAATAACACTTAAAATATAAATATGTTTATTTGTAGCACACTCACCTAATGCTATTAAATGCCTATCTACTAGACTAGTGCTTCCGGTCATTAGCTAAATATTACATTAAATACCTAAAATATGAGTACCTCTTTTTTAGAGTTCATGAATATTTTATTGTTGAAGGTAATCCAAGAACCTCATCCAACCAAAAACGGTTTAAATTTTGATTTGAAATGGTCCTTGACAATCTGCTTTGGTTAAAAATATTGTCCTTTTCCAGTATGTTATGAAAGCGTGAAAAAGACCTTAACCTCTACACGATTTATATCGTAAGATATCCATTTGGATTCAAAAAGGTAATCTCCATGAGGAAACGGCAAAACTTTTGTAAACTACATACGTGTTCGCGTGTTCGATTGGGAGCTTGTCCCCTACAAAATCGTGCTGCAAAGTAAAATATTATGTTTAACCGGACTGTCTTTGCATCAGAATTCTACTAACATTAAAAGGGTACGAATGATTCATGTTAGAATAATCCCGAAACAGACTGTGAAAGACATCTTTGACATCCATTCAAAAGCGTTTGTCAAAACGTCACGTTTAAGAGCTTCATTTTCTCTGTGTACAATAATCCATTTCTATTAGACATCCAATCGAGTGAAACATGTGTGTTGTTAAGAAATTTAACGCCCAAATTACAAATAATAATAAACAAATATATATTTAAATTTGGTTTTTTTATGTTTAAAAATATAAATTCAAGGGCTCGTTTTGGGTGACTCAGGACAATGTAAAATAAAAGTCAGTCGTACCCCTTAGAATGTCATAAGCAATCCAGTTTAAATGAAAAAGATAATCGCCTTTGGGAAATGGCAGGACTTCCGTAAATTGATTATTAAGGAAGTTGGTAGTGAGTTTATCAAGAACAATATCGTGCTGTAAGTAAGAACAATATATATCGGTTCATGAAGTTAACTCCTAACTAACACGTACTTACATCGAAAGGGCATGTATGATTTACGTTGGAATGCGACCTGAATAAGTCGTACATATATATAGCTACTGGGTTAGATTTTGGGTATTTCAAAAATCTACAGGCATCCACAGTGATGTTGTAAAGGAAATTCTTATACCCACTGTATCTCTTGAGGAACTCAAAGTTTACCTGAAAAGACAGCAGCTCAGTAAGTCAACATATTTGTAAGTTTTTTTTTTATACACACCTTGACACTGGTAACCGGTATTTGATAGAGTTTAACTTTTAGCGAAACGTATTTGAAGCTCCTGTTCACTGATTTTAAATAGCAATACTCAAAGTCGGAAAAATCAGGATCGTGGATTGTGCATTTAACATTGGTAAACTCCACTTTAGAGGTAATCTACAAGATGCGTTAATCATTTTTAATGTGATGTAACACACCATATATTTAAAAATGTACTATTTAGATTTTAGGAAAAACTTTTTAATTATTATTTGATCACGGCTTACTTCGGTGAGGAAAAAAAGGATCACAATGACCTGAATTGACTGAATATGTCGGAAGCACATTATGACTTTCAGTTATGGAGCTCAAAATATGAATAACGTTCAGATCAATGGACTGTAGCAATTTTACTTACATGACGATCGATTAAATGAATAATCTTAACAGGTAAAGTTGCGGTCAAAATAATAGTAGTTTTGGGAACTTTTTAACATGCAAGAAAAACTAATTTAAAAGCAACTTTAATATATTTTCTTTCATTTTCTTTAAGATAATACTATTCACTAAGTGAGACTTGTGTTCAATACTCCCTTTAACATTTATATTTTAAAAAATTTTTAAACTAAACTGGCTAGGCAATAAAAAATGTTTGAATCCTATGTAAAGTACAGATCACCGAAACTTTATAGTAATTTTCTCAAAATTCTATTAATTAATAAAATTATACTTATTTTAAGAGGTAAACAACTAATTAACATTTTTTATTGTTCCTGATAAACTGAATACAAATAAAATCCTTTTGTAATGTGATTGTGTTTAAATATTAGTAAGCTTTATCAAATAACTAAAAAGAAAATCCTGTTTTGCTTTAAAAGTATGTTTTGAAAGCATTTTATGTTGCCTCACTACTATTATTTTGGCCGCAGCTGTATATCTGATTAGGAATTTAAAGCAAATCGTTTTATTTTGTATTTAAACTGTTTTTCATTTAATCGACGTTTTTTTATTTAATCGAAGTTAAACGAAAAAATAATTATTTTAAAACGACATTATTGACTGAACGGTCAATGAGCATACAACTGAAAATAAAAAGTTGTTTCGGTTGTTGTATTTAGATAATTTCTATAAGGTAATTGTGGTCGATTAAATACTATTTCCCATTTCTTATTAGTTCAGCTTGACTGATGTTGAACAAAAATGCCAATGTTATAAAACAATTGAGGTTTTAAAAAATATTAAATAGCTCAAGTCTAAGATTGAATGTGTAGTTAAAAAACAAAAAATTATTACGTCTGAATTTAAACAATTCCCAAACTAAAACTTTATTTAAGTAGTAGGAATAGGTTAAAAGTTTATTTTTAAGTACCTACTCAAATCTTAATTAAGTGTGTTTATTCCTTATTTTGTTTACGTTTTTAAAACTTTGCTAACTTGCGTAATTATAATTTTCTACTCCTTTTCAGCAAAAGAGCCAACCTGTGGATATTGTCAAATGGCGCCATTTATCTGTGCTATTTTTCTAAAACTATTTATGATCGTTTATGTGAGTGCCTTTTCCACATTTTCCAATCATTTTCTTGTATCTTTTTTTTTTTGCAAAATGGAGCGGCGCCAGAGCTTAAAGGCAACTTAAGTGTGCTCACAGTTTGTAATGCACAAATAAATGCGTGGGGCAAACAAATGGTTGGTGCGGTGGTCGGCCATTGGCTGTACATATATCTAAATGGATATTATGCGCATATTTCCCTGGTCGGCGTTAGATAACTGGAATCGGAGCAGGAACAGATAGCCAGCTAGATAGATAGATAGTTAGGTAGATAGATAGATAGCTAGATCGATAACCGGCGATGATAAGCGGCCAGTGACGACTCCTCCGCCGGAATGGGCAAACAATCAATTAGAATGGCAAAATCTTCGCAAATGCAATAAAAATCCACGGAACGCAAAAGGGCTTAAAAAGTAATTCCCGAGCTGGAAAGGTAAAAAAAAAATGTGGCCAGGAAAAGGGTGATCATCGCGAGGCGAGAAAGAGTGGAGAGTGGCCCTGAAATCATGACGATCCCTATCGATGGAACGGGTGGTGAAAAAACTCACCCACTTACGAGTGGGGGCAATAAATCGATTGCCATTGCAACTGCACTTTTATACACGGGGTTTATGCATTTACAATGCCAGCGATTATTGTTTGTTTAAGTTTACGGCCAGACTTTAAAACCAATCGATCACAATTGGCCAGTGACCAGTGAGTTATGTGTGTCATGTGAACGGAAGTTTTGCGGGGAACTTCTCCCTGAAACTTTTCCCGAGAATCTCCTTCCCAGCATATGCTATCCAAACACTTGAGTAATTATGCGCACTCCCCACATCCCCAGGATGTCACTTAAACGGATTGCGCCTGCGACATCAAAACAAATTGCACTCCCTCGTGGATAGCACACAAATCTGATTAGAAAAACATTTACAAACGCAAATCGCAAGTTAGCAACGACCTTATCCCAGAGGGGGAAGGGGAGGAGGTGGGTAGACAGGGGGTGGGGGCAGAAACAGAAACAAACCCACCCCTGACATAATTTGATGTGTGAACTTTGGCCGTGCGCAGAACGGGTCTGCAGGATGCGACTAATTTGATTGACGTCAACGCTCACGGAAATTGTGGGAAAAGCAACGGAGACACACTGACAAAAATATATAATTTTAAAATTAAACACATTGTAACAGTTTGTTAACACAAAATTTTTTGACTTAACATGTATGTGCATATAAATTGTTAAATGTACGAGTACAGGCTTTTTTGTAGGATTTAAAATAACATTTTGTTTTAAACAATAGCGAACTCACTGGTATGTTAATATTTTGAAAGAATGGTAGCAAGAAAAATTTGGAAGTAAATATAACATCAACTCAATTAAGTAAAAGCATTTTATTGTTTTTAATTTTTCAATAAGATGTTACAAGGAACAAATACATGGTTTCAAGGATTCCAAGTTTCTTCAAGAAGTTTTGACTAATTAAGGTAACTTATTTAGCTATTTTCCTCAGTGGAAGCAAAGAAAAAATGTCACAGTGGACCACAAGTGGCATGCGGCTCTATCCGCTTCTCTGGCAGGTAGTATCCTGGTCCGGCTCCGGTTTCCATTCCATCCTTCGATGAGTCCGTGTCCTGGCCAGTAGAAATGATATCCAAACAAACTCAATTTGGTTTGCTGCCAGCGCCTTTGATAGATTAGCAGACAAAGCGAAAGAGGCGCGATTGCTGCGACACGTGACCACCAGTTCGGGATTCGATGTTCGAGAGGAGGGGGATGGGATAGGGGGTGGTGGTGCAAGGACACTCGTATTCCATTTGGGTGAGCATACAAAATTGATTTGGTTGTAGCACAAGCAAAATATTTGCCAAAGGCTGCAGCCATTAAACAGCTGCTGATGCTGCTGCTGTTAAAATTTAGAAATTGCTGCTCCTGATTTCCCTGCAAGGACACGTGCTGGTGGGCTGGTGGGTGGTGCACTTGCCAACGCCGCTGTCACGTGCCACAGGCGGCAAATTAAACAAGGCGCAACATGGGAAGCAAAAAGTTTAACAATGCAGAAAATTGAAAAACAATCAAAAAACCCAGCCGCAGAGCGGAGGAGAGTGAAAGTTAAGTGCCGGCATGCAGCATCCCAGGACACCGAATCCTGCATCCTGTATCCTGTTTGCTCAGAGCGCGCGTTTCATTTCGTCTCACTTTATTTGGCCATAATTAGCTTAATGCGCGCAACAAACAAACCGGAAAAGGCAGCGCCTGAGGGGAAGTGGAAGCGGAAGTGTTCGTTTTGCCTTCGAAAGCGAGCGGGCCATGCATATGTCCTTGCCTGGCATTTAGCCAGGCCAACGGCAACAACAACGGCAATGGCAAGGCAAACAAATGTCCCAGCAACGTGAACGAACCAGGAGCAGTCCACAGAGTGCCGGAAAAAATGACAGAAAATAATGAAGCTTCGAGATCGAAACTTGTAATACTCTGCCAAAGTCTTTTTTTATTTATTTTTTTTTTTTCTTTTTTAAATAAGTATTTTTGTTCTATAAAAACATGGAAAAATCCTTTAACATTTTATCTTATTCATAATGTTGAAAAAACATTTGTAAGAAATAATGTAAACATAATTAATTGAGGCAACTTTAAAGTTAAAATTTAGACGAGTCTTGTTTAAAAACCCCTAATATCTTTACATAAGAACAAGATAAGTATTACTTAGCTTTTAAAGCAAAAAGTACTTTTTTGTTTGTCTAGTTTTGTACATTTTTAAAAACGTTTATAAGATGCAAAATATATTTTGTATAATAGTTTATTAGTTTATTAAAGCTATTTAAGGTATATAACACTGCTTTTTACTATAAACCTAATTAAAAAGTAAGACTTAAAAGTAAGAAGGTATTCATTTCGTAGTAATTATTTTGAATTTTGAGCTTATTTAAAATTTTTTTTCAGCTAAAGTCAATCATCTAACTGATACGCTCCGAGGGAGGAAAATTGGCAGAATAACGGAAACAAGGCAAACGGAATGCACGGAAAAAATTAAAATCATTAATCCCCTTAAAAGGTTCTTAATCTGCGGCTGCTGCTGCTGAATTTTGTTGCTTCATTTGCCATTGTCGTCGTTGAGTTTGCCAGCCGTTCTGATTTTGGTGCTTCTGCATTACTCATACGCAGCGTTGCCAAGTTGGGTTCCCTCCCCGTCTAACTAGTATATATTTTGTTTTAATTTTTTTTCTTCACAGAGGTATATATCTTTTTTTGCTGTCAATTGAAGTGTCCGGCTGCTGTCATCGTCATATGACCGTGAGTCAGTGGACAATCAGCCGCCAAATTTGATGAGTACTCCAACTAAGTGAGGCCCCACATGGCATGGCCAGAGATTATGTTCGATCTTTGGCGAAACCAATGACCCTGGCCAGTTTGGAGCAGCAAATGCAACAGTTGGGACCTCCGTCAGCCACTGCGATCGTAAATTGAGCAAACATTTGTGGCTGTTGCTCTTGTGTTGATTGCGAGCAATGCAATGCAAGTTTTATGGCACTCTCCAGGGCCCACTACGTATATAGATATTTTTATTTTTTTTTTTTGTCGAGTACGAGTCGAGGGCAAACAGTTCGCTTTATGACAGGCAATGCAAAAACTGGCGCAATCAGCAAAATGTAAATAATTTCACTGCGACCCAAAACACGAAACAGAGCAGCAGGCAGAGCGTCTGGAAAGTGGCAAAAACAAAAACAAAAAAAAAAAAAGTGCGTGCGTACAAAGTACACATGTCAGAAGTGAAACTTCTTTGGCGAACTTATTTATCAGTCTTGTCTATATTTATACAAATCTAAAACTTTAGATTTCCGAGACTTAAAGGAAGGGAAAAAATAAAAGTGTTGAAAATTAATATAAATTATAAATTTAGTTTTTATTAATTTATTTCTTCAATATTTACATTATTCGACGCAATTTCTATAGGTATTGTTGTGACTAAAGCAATCTGATACGTAAAATATGCAATATAAGTTAGTGTTTTAACATTATGTAAATATCTTGTAAAAATAGCATCTATGGTCGTTCCTGAATTTGTAGTGGGTGTGTTTGGAATTATTATTCAGCTGTAGAGTAAAGTTTTCTTCTAGAAAGTTAATTAATGGTTTGGAATTATCAACTGCAAAATTAGTGTTAAAGTCACCACCCAAAACAAGTGGTATTTTATTATTCTCATTACCAAGAATAGCAGCACCTCCGTGGCTGTATGGAAGTAATTGTTGATGCAAGAAACTAATTATATCTTCTACACGTAAATCATCATCTTTAACACGTCTCGTGTTATTTCTATTATTGACAATCTGATTTTCATCTTCGATATTGTTATTATTAATATTATTATTATTAATATTATTGTTATTATTATCACTATTATTGTTATTATTGTTATTATTATCACCATTATTGTTATTATTACCATTATTGTTATTGTTATTATTATTATTAGCATTAATAATATTTGATGATGTTTGAAAATCTTCAATAATGTTTTCTGAAAGGTTTGTCAATAATTTTTTTCTTGCTCTAAACTCACGAACACGTTCTGTTGAAGTATTATTTTTTCAATTGGTAAAGTCGAAGACGAAGGTTGAGGATTTTCTTCATATTTTTGTCTCTGTAGCTCTGTAGTCACGACTACACTCTGCTGGAGTTTTTGGTTTAGTTTTTGTAATGATGGACGATGAGATATTCAACTCTTGGCTAGCTGCATTTTTTAAAGCCTTTTTTCGCTCTCTGAATTCACGTACAAGTTGTGTTGATGTTTTAACTGGCCGTCTAACAGATATTTTATTTTTAATTGTTTCACATTCTCGCACCACAATTTTTGGCATTGTACTTAACTGGTGTCACAGAAATGATATCAGCTTAAAAATCGTATTCTCACACGAGCAAGCTCATTCTATTTTTAGATTTTACTCTCTCAACTTTTTGCGAGCGCATGGTGCAACTATATGTGTAAGGTGGTCTCAACGAGACAGCGGCTCTCTTTTGAGGACGTTATTTGTGCCAGTCTCTATCTAGCTACCTCATTCTACCGATTGAGAGAGGTAAACATATATAACGTCCTCAGCAAAGCGGACGAGACCACCTTGTATATACGCACCATGTGCGAGCGCGCTCAGAGCGAAGAGAGGAAAGAAGAGGACAGAGAGAACGTTTGTCAGCGGAGAGAGAGGGACAGTGCGTGATACGACAATCGCTCTCTCATCGCTACTCTCACTCCATCGCTAGTTGCTTTATGCTGCGTTCGCCCTGTCTTACTCTCTCTCAATCACTCTCGATCGCTCCCTCTCTTTTCGACTTTTTCGTTACATTCGTTTCTTGACGTTTCATTTGTACAAATTTTACCCCCAATGCGCCTAAAGAAGTTTCACTTCAAAAACGCAAACCTGCCGCAAATAAAATAATAAATTTTATACAAAATTGACAAGCTGGCTTAGCCGCAGCCAGTTACTGATAGCCACCCACTTTCGATGGGGCGAACTGAAAAAAAGGCGATAGGCCATTCACGGACAACACTGCAGCGACACAATAAACAATTAACAATAAACAATAAGCAGTGCACATTTCAGTGCACAGCATACGGTAGCCAGTTTGGTAGTTGGCTTACTTTGGGGCTGTAAAAGCTAAGCATTTAATTGCGAAATTAAAGACAGCCAAAGGTTGGTTGGAAAGGTAATATTTTGCTTCAGAGTTTATGATTATTTCATAAATATGACACACTTTTAATTATAAAATGAAGGTCCTCATAATTAGCATGCGATTTAACTTCCCATCCAAACCTCGCAAAATCTAATTAATTTCACCACCCAAAAATTATGACAGGGGATGTGGTTTCGCTCTCACCCTTGGCAAGTAAGTCAAATCAAAGCGAAAACAAAAGGAAAACTTATGTTTCGTTTCCATCTACAATTGCACAACTCCCACCCACCCACCAGCAGGCAGTCAAAGAAAAACAAAGCTCTAAAAAAGAAAACAAAAATAAAATAACAAGGAATTTAAATTGAAATTATTTATTTTTGCATTTTGAAAGCGTTCGCGCGTGTCAAGGATTTCTCACGCGCACCACAGCCAACGAAGATGATGACAAACCCCTGGCACTGAGCAAGTACAATTTTGTCATCCGACAGTCAACCCCTCTGATTCACTTCACCTTCCCACACCCCCTTTGGGAGGGCAAAAAAAAGAGCACCGCGCGCCTTTGCTTTTTTAATTTGAAAATATAAAAATAACAAAGCGCTCACGCGTATTCAAATGTCAAAGTCTCGCGGAATCCTCCACTCTTTGCCTCTTAGAAATCGCTGGAACTTATTTGCATTGGGGCGTCGGGGCTTCTCCTGTAAACCAGTCACAAAATGGAGGGATCTTATTTGAGAGGAAACCCCAATGGTAGCAAACATTTTGTTATTTATCGTCCGGCCAAACATACATATATTTGCTTTTGTTTGAGTTATCCTCGACATCAGGCAATACAAGTTTAAGTCAGTCTGTAATAGTTAAAAATAAGCTTATAAATTAATTTAAGGTATAACTATTTCATAGACCAGAAAACATTTTACACTCAATTCATTAATATTTCAATTTTATTTACTTAAAATCATAACACAAAAGGAGGTGTCCCGACACTCTATTTTCTACCTTCTACCTTCTGAAATAGGCTTATGCGGCGGTATCTACCAAACAACCTTTAAAGTTCAGTTTGGAAAATATGTTAATATTCCATCCAATTTCTTTACAGTTAAAATTTGGGTGCTGTGAAGTTTGTAGGGGCGGAAAAAAGATTTAAAAGTTCCAACGGGTTGAAATTATTTAATGATTAAAATCTTCAAAGGGTGAGAAACAATTTTTGATTTTGGGAAAAACCTTCTTGTAAACCCACACATTTCACACCTCCTGTGGGTCAAGGTCTGTCGGTCATTGGCGCCCTGAGAACTTTTCGGAATCTATATTCAGTTGGGATTATCACCTCCGACTGTGTAAACAAGATAACCCGGAATTCGAAGCAACAGCTGATCCACAACATTGGTGCACATTGAGGTGGGTTCAAAATCGTTGGATCCCACCCCCACTTCCTCACCCAAAAGCCACGACAAATGCAGTAGTTAACCCAAGACATCATCTCTTAATCCTTGGGCACACACAAAAAACTCAGGGCGAGGGAAGAACCGCCATGAGAATGCCAGAGAAGCCGGGCACCTGCCTGTCCAAAATATGGAATATGCAATATGGTAAATACCCTCCGAGTGTGATGGATAAATCTGTAATCACACATTCTTACCGCTCCGCTACATCAACGTCGGAACTTCGTCGGGGAAGCCGCCGTTTTGATCCGCGGGCTTACGAGTTGAACCACCGGACTAAGGCAGTCCAATAATTCTCACGTTCCCCACGCAGCGGGGCTACGAATCGGACATATGGCCAAGGAACACGAATCGACGGAGGTGGAGTGCACTTGGAAAAATATCATTATGATTATTCATATTTTTTATCATTTTTATTTGAAATGAGAAAATGGTTTTTAAGAACATGAAAGGTGCTTAAAGTTTCTCATACATCAAAAGCAATTTATTTTTGGGGTAAGTCTTTTATGTTTAGAAATAACTTCCTTTCCTAGCTTTGATTTCCATGAAATATAAAGTGTTTAAATATTTTTTGATAAATATTGAGTTCTCTTTTGGTTGAAATACTACATGTTCCTTTAAATTCTCTTTTAATTCACAAAAATAAATAGACCTAAAATTGGTTTTTAAATTTATCTGTTCAATAAATGCCTTCAAAATTTAAAAGAAATTTAAATTCTAAATTTTAAGAATAACTAATTAATTAAAAATGTTATCAAATTTAAAATTTTGAATATTTTCTGTGGATTTTATACCTTATGCAAATAAAAGACCAAAGCGTTGTTTGCTTAAATTGGGAAATTGTGAATTTTGGACCATGATGAAACACAAAATATAATGTTTTTAGACCGATGATGTTTTAATCTTGCACAAACTAAATATTTCTTAAA